>JAZDUA010000214.1:1200000-1825000 GCA_038098605.1 Gryllus longicercus | reverse complement strand
TATGTGTGTTTGGCGAGATATAACAACTGCAAATATACAGCCCTTCCACGTTGACCCATTCAAATCCCTCGTCATTTCCATGCTCCGTGACTCTAATCGAGGGGTCTGTTACTATGATGCCCGAGTCTGAGTTCCGATCAAGGTACCACCCTTTATTTGATGCCATATTTTTGTTGGGCTCGCTTATGAGTATTAGGTCGAATTTTAATCTGCTTATCGCTTCCATTAATAGGTCGTGGGCCAATCTACATCTATTGACGTTTATTTGTAGAACGTTAATCATGATTGAGCGTTTCTTGCCTGTCTGAGAGCTTTCCCGAAAGGCCTGCATACTCCAGTGCCTGCCCTGTGGTCTTCCTTGCAAAGAGGACAATAAGCTGGGTTCTTGCATGCATTAGCTATGTGTCCCTCGTGTCCGCAGTTATAGCATTTGTTTCTTCTGTCTTCGCCGCGGCAGTTTGTTGCAATATGTCCATAACTCCAGCAGCGATGACACCTCCGGACATCCAATCTTATGTAAACAAAGCAGTACACCATTCCTACCTTTAATCTTCCTATTTTACAGAGGTGCTTTGCAGTTGCTTCGTTTGCTTCGACCGTGGCCGATTGAGTCTCACCATATGCCGGTCTCATGGATCGGACAGTTACGTCTTCATTTCCTGCCTCCGCGCGCAGTCTTTCTTGGAGTTCTTCAGCTGTTATTGCATCGAGCTGCTTAACATGTAGTATTGTTCTGCGATGATCCACGATACGGGCATTTGTCCTCTCAAGTTGCTCCGTTATGATGCTTTTGACTTCTATTTCACCTTCTTTCAATGAAAGGACTAAGTCACCTGCTTTTGTTTTCCTGACGGAGTTCACTTTGTCTAGAGCTCCTGCCACTTGCAGTTTATTTTTAATGTCCATCAAAAGCTCCGCATACGTCTTCTCTTTGTCTTCGCATGATACCACCAATCCAGTGGAAGGTTCTTTTGGGTCTTTCCTTTTTAGCTGTCTCTTGTTCGGTGCAGGTTGGCGTTGAGGAGTGCACACCTGGATGGCTATATTTGTATTTGCAAAGATACATTCCAATGTTTTCCGCAACTCCAGAGACCGTTGCGCATTGGCATGTGCTATCATTAGGTTTGACCTATTTTGGTCTATTGCCAGTTCTTTCAGTAGAGTAGTGGCGTTGTAAAGACTTTCGCTGGGCTCATTACTGTCTTTTCCGGGTTCCACTGTAATTTGGTACACCATCCTGGTCTTAGTTCTTTTCCATCTCCCTGTTTAATTCTGATGCTCTGTTCTATATGCTTAATTTGTCCGGTGGTAGAACCAACATCTTCTGCGTCTAGGAGTTCAGGATACTTTTCCAGGAGCTGGACTTCCAAAAAAGGTTTCTTTTCTTGGTTTTTGTGTTCGTCTGTGACAAGAACAATGTCTCCATCTCTTGTTTTTAGAGGGTTTCCAAACACCATTTTCGTTCTCTGGAAGTAATCTTCTAGCCAGAGGCATCTCATTAGTTTCTCCGACTCCTCAAAGTTATCGGCTTTCTGATCTTTTCTCTAAACAAGTCACAACTCGCTGTCTCTTCAGGAAGTACAGTTGGCCGAGAGTCGTCGGGAACAGTGCGTGAGTTATCTGTCGTCAGGTCGCATTGAATAGACTCGTCTACAGGGACCCGTTTGCTTCCCAGGGTCTTTAACAAAGATGCCAGTCTAAAAGAGTCTTCTATCCCTCTTTTGATCTCAGTTTTGGTATTTCTGTTTAAGTTTATATAAGACTTAAGGTCTTCAAGATTCTTTAACAATGTGTCCAACACCATTTTTTCTTCATCCCCCGGTGAGACAAGATACCTATCCTGTGAATTTGATTCGGCACTTTCATTTACATCTCCGAGATTTATATATTCTTTTCTACATTGATCGACCTCTTCAGATAATACACCACCTTCAACGCTTGCCGAAGGTATACCTACAGTTCCAATTTCTCTGCCCTTACTCGCTTCACATGGCTCACGGGACAATGCACAACGGTTTGAAATAGCCGCCATTTCTGTGGTCACCCTCCGCTCCGGTAGGAGCGCTGGAAGCCGCTTAGTTCACGTCCACTCCTTACGGGGCGCTAGTGGCGGTATACATAGTGTAAGATCCTGCCGCGCAGCGGCAGCACAATGCACTCTGTATTCCAAGGACGCCCCCCAAGGACAAGATGGCGTTAGCCCACGCTAACAAGAGACACCGATTTTAGCACGTATAACTCCCTAATTACGGAGTCCCACGCTTTGCTAGCCTAAATCGAGGTGCCAGAGTGCTTCAGGCATTCACTCTTCTTATCTTTACTGGCAGTTAAAGCCCATGACGTCGAGAGACCGCAACAAGCGAGGAGCGCACACGAACACACCCCAACACGGCAACCAGTGCTGCCAACTCACCACCACCACCACCACCACCACCACTACTACTACTACTACTACTACTACTACTACTACTACTACTACTACTACTACTACTGCTACTGCTACTGCTACTACTACTACTACGTTTCGCATAAGATTGTGTTAATTTACGAAGCGCGTTTAATGTCTCGTGTGCGCAGACATGACTCACGTCGACGTAGCTGACATCAGCTGGCAATTAGGTGACACGCGTCAACGCAACGTTCGTGTGACACAGGTCTCAATGTCATTGTAAATCTTTAATTCCTTCGAGTTTCCTTTAAATCCGCCGAATTTTTATCAACAATGTTGGTGAACATTATCCAAAGTCGCACTGGGAGACACTAGCTACCCTATTTTTTTCATCCTGTAATTTTGTCCCCAAATTTCAAAATGGAGAGTTGAAACCAGTTGAAACGCCCTGTGTAGCGTCGAAATTAAACAACCTGAATTCGGAATTCAACGCAAAAATTCCTTGGGCTGTTCTACGATAACGTAAACGTTCTCACTTATTGGGCATATATGTCGTTATAGTTTGGGCGTTATACGGTCTTACAGGGATTATCATTAGGGATATTTAGCGACACGCATAAGGTAGCGGCGTTATGCACAAACAGTCACGTGACGGACCTTGAAGTCATAACGTCTTACCTTAGGCCTAAGATACGATACCTTCATAAATAGTGTACGCATGTAGGAGTCTCAGCGGCAAAATGGCCGCCTATAAACAGGGGTGGTTGAATTTTTCCAACTCGGATAAACCGTTTCTCGAATGTGAGACAGTTACGATTCCTTACGACTCCACAACGCTGGCAAGAATTACCTAGATATGTTGGAGAGGTGGATATGTTGGTGAAAATCGTATAAACGAAAAACGCATATTTGAAATAATTTAACATGGGGTGGGAAGTTTAAGAATTTATCCGGACTTACAAAAAACAACGTATAAACGTGAAAAACATATATGTGCAAAACGAATAAATAGATACACTGTATTTTATTTTACTAGTTTTCTGAAACACTGAATCAGATTGTCCATCAATTTCACACCATTCTAAAGAAAGAGCGAGTTGTTTTTGTTGAGATTTTGTTCAGTTGATTTTGAGGAGCCTTTCCTTAAAAAAAAATCAAACAACAACTTGCATCATTTTTGCTTTCTTCACTATCATTTTCATTGCTCAAGCTAGTGTACAGGCTAGGAAGAAAATTGCCATTCTCGTCCGAAGAACCCAGTTGTATTCAAATAATCTTGAATTTTAAATTTGATAGCTTGTGTGAATTTGACATTTTAAGCATCTATAGGTGTCACTACAGCACGAACACTAGTTACAAAAGACCGCCTTCTGAATGCATCTGATCAACAATACAAGCAAGTATAAACGTATACTCGCTTTCATAAATAAAATTGCAAATACTGGTAATGAATAGAAGCACAAATTGATGATTTTCCTGCCACCAGTTTGTGTCGGTGTAAAGCATTATTCTAGCCACCTACGACCATCTGAGAGGTGTATATGTCTCCGAAGAAGATAAATGTTGAAGACCATGTAACATACTCGTGGGATGTATCAGTAAAATGAAGTAGACTTATCCAATACATCCTTAGGCTTGACAGTGCTAATAAGGCAATGCACAGCAACACTTATTTTCTTCTTACAGTTATAAAATTGCCTTAATTTTCATTTAATTAGCTGTTTTAAAATAGTACCTTAATAATTTTGTTTAATGTGTTTGTGTATTTTAGAAAACTACAAGTACTTACAACGCTTGTTGGAACCTCTAGTTCAAGCAGATCCTGTTAATTCCATATCTGGTTGGAATAGTGGAGGACAAATTTTGTGGGATTATCTTCAGGTTGTGTCAGAAATAGAAAGGTTGATGGCTAAACCACTGATAGCAAACAACTACCAGTTGGAAAAACTGCAACCTCTTCTTACAAGCTTGTGCTCCAGAATTAATTTACTTCCATGCCCATCTGCCAAGGACAGGTATGTTAATTGCTTAATTTCCTTGAAAAGTGCTGCATTGAGGGTATTATATAATGAATTTCTTTTAATAGTGGGAGAGAAGGTAATGAATATATAACAGATGTTTGTAAATCTTGCATGCAAAGTAATACATGGTGCTCCCTTTCATTGTGCTTAAACCATTTACAGGATTTTTCACCAAAACTGAGATTTCTTGAACAGATCTTGTTTTCATTGAAATCCCTGAGGTTTTTGAAAATTGCTTAGTCTCCCTCCTACAACCACAGTTCCGTATTTTTGAAAATGGGATGATTTAAATGTTTTTCTGAATTTTCCTACAACTGCAATACTTATTAAAGGTAGTTTTTGCATTGCCCCAATTTGTTTGAGGCCTCTTCCTCGTCCCGTATGTGACACACAGAGTCTCTGAACATTATCTGGAAGTTGGGCGACATGATGATTTGTTAGCAGTTTTCTGGTTTTTCGATCCACGATTCGAATTTCTTGCTCAGTCTAGTCCACGAATCCTAAACTGGAGTTCAGTTTCGTACTTCTGATTGTACATTTCCAACATAGAATCTGATGGCTAACAGACAATTCTTCAATTTTTTGAAAAGCATCTCTTTGTTCAACACCAAATCGGAATTCTTGATCATTCCGAAGTAAATTTCTTAATGGTTTTGCAATTGCAGCGTAATCGTGTATAAATTTCAGAAAATTTCCAGTTAGTCCCAGAAAACACTCCAATCCTGTTACGTTCTTTGTGCCGGAAAGTTTTGTATAGCCAATGTCTTACTTGAAGTGTTAATTGAACATTAATGTACCTCCTATATACTCAACTGTTTTTCTACGGATCGTAATTCTCAACTATGCTAGCCGCCAAACTGGAAGTCCAATTGACGCGCAGAGAGGAAGGGAGCATATTTCTGCATTGTTGCCAAATTTCTGGTTACTCTCTCTTTCTCTCCCTTTCTCTGTTAGACCCGTCATTAGGAATTTCTAAGAAAGGGTGTTAACACCTCTTTACCTCCAGAAGTTCACAACAATTAGAGGCAATATTTCTGACAAGATTTTAAAACAATTCACTTTTTAGAAGCCATATTTTTGTTTCATTCTTAGTTATTGACTTCTTTGTGATACTATTCTCTCTTTAAACTACAATTGAATGGGTGAAATCTAGAACGGTATAAGTGACGGTTTTATAAATTCTGAGAAAAACGTGTTTATTTTATGCTGTATTTCAGTGACAATGTATTTTCTTGGTATTAATGAACAATTGAAATGCCGTGATTTTAATGATGAACAAAACACTACGACTTTACAGTAATATTGACTTAAATTAACAGATTTTACAGAATTTATTAAATCTCACTTGTACCGTTCTGGTTTTCACCCATTCAACTGTATCAGATAATATAGTACAATAATTGAAATATTTAAGATATTCTCTCTTTAAACTAAAATTGTATCAAATAATATAGTATAATAAATAAGATATTTAAAATATTACTTGTATTTCAAAATGTATAACGTAATGTTAACTGCAAGACTTGTTTTATTTGCATCTTCCGAATGCTGTAAGTTGAATACATTGTGCGTTGCCCCCTCTCACTCCCCAACTTTTATTCCATATTACGCTCAGGGGCAAACACAATAGTCGTTGATACTGAACCAGAAGTGAATATTTGTAGCTGTTCAATTTTTACTTTATAAAAATATATAGTAAATAATAAAAAATTGAGAATTTATGTAAGTATTAAAATGTGAATCAAAGGTACATGGGGGGGGGATGTACAGGGTAGAAAATTAACACATTTATAACTTTCGTATCAACATATAATATAAAGTGAAATAAATTATCTAAAATACAAAAACATTTCATTTTATTACAAATCTAGGAAGATGTCTTCGTCACCAGCGCAGTCTGCGCTGTCACTGTCATCGCAACTTTCTTCTGACGAACTCTTATTCGCAATTATTGGGTCCATAATGTCGTCCCTCAAAATCTTCCTCTTGCAGAATTTCGACGTGGCGCACGCTCGAAGCCCAATCTGCCTGCGCCACATGATCTATCTCGTGTGTCAGTTTTTCCATTGCTTTCGCAATTTCGTCTTAATTCGTATTGCTTTCGTGGGCTGGCGTGAAGTCTACACATTTGGAGTAATTCTGCTCTGGTCAGGGATGAGTCGTAGTCAATCCCATTCTTCTGCAGCCAAGCACATATTTCTGGCTTGCGTATATGTGAATTCGGTGCCTTATTTAAAATCATGGAATGATAAGGAGCGTTGTCCATCGCAACTACTGAATTTGGATGCAGGTAAGGCAGAAAGCTGTTCTTGAACCATTCTCTGAACGAGACTGCATTCATTTCTGAGTGGTACTCTTTGAATTTTTAGAGAGGAAAACACGTTTTGCTCGAGGTATAACTCCAGTCCCGGCTGACCGTACGTGACCTTTTTTTGTTTTGTTTTTTTGTTTTTTTTAATTTAAATGTTAAATTTTTAATGTTATTTTAATGTTAATGTTTCTGCAGTAGGGTATTTACCTCCGTCGTCAAATTTTAATAGAGTCCTCCGCACTATCGTTTTGTTAAAATAGTCTAGATTTGTTTCCGTATGTGATTTCCTGGGAAACATCCCAGGTTATTTTAGAAACACGGATCCCGAAGCAGCAAGAGATGATTTGGCAGTCGCCAAAATGCGTCTAACAGTTTTCACTGCAATGTCACAACCTGTCGCTGTCCGCTATTGAACTTGCAATGCCGAAAATAGGATGGTCTGCGTCCCCCATATGCGGAACGCCCACCCATGTGTTTGCAGTGCATGGCGACCCGTGTCGGAGGGAAGGTATGTCCCGGCAGTTGAGGGACCTGTTTGTTTCCCAACTACTATTTGTGCGTCTTTCTGCTTTGCACCTAGGGATACGTTGTTTACGTATTTTAGGGAACATTCCTTGTAGGTTTGCAACACACTTGCTTTGGCCTCGGACTCTTCTAGACGGGCAGTCGGGAGCTAACCCACTCCCGATCAACCGGCTCGGATTAGGTCTTGTACTGATCTCCAGGGTGAGCGGGGACTCTACGGCGGGGCAGCTCTGTGACACCTTCACACTATATCTTCGTGTCAACCCTGGCACCCCAGCGGGGTGTCCCCTTGTTGGACTCTGTGGTGGCTGGGGAGCACGGAGACGAATCCGCTTCAATTCTATGGAGCATAAAACAAATCCCTTGTCCTCTTCCGGAATGAAGAGGTGATGTTTTGAGAGAACGGTGGATTTGAGTAGTTTTGTCCTTAGGGAAGAAGATAAACCAAAGAAGCCACGTTTACTTTTGATGGCGTGCACACAAGGAAAAACATTTAGAAGTACTAGTGCTGTTCGTCTCGCACTAGCCATTGAGGACAGTTTCGGTTAACTCCAAGCGGTGGTGCGTCAGAGGAATGGTCCCATTCTCTTCAAAGCAAGCACCAATGAGAAAATCGAAAAAATCTCAAAACAAAACAATTGCCGGCCTCCAGGTGGAAGTGACCATTCACCCTACCCTTAACCTATGTAAGAGAGTGGTGAATCACTAGGACTTTGCGTCGCTGTGTTAACTGCGAAGGAGAGACCATGCGGCCAACTCCAACAGGTGCCCTACATATCTGAGGGAGAGGGAGATCAAAAAGATCAGAGTGACGGAGAAGGTATCGTTTACCGACGCGAAACGCCGATACTTCGTGAAGAACCGTGTTGAGTGTCGAAGAAAACCACACAGGCGAAATCGGACTTAGAAGCCTCTTCTCAGTCCCGCATGAAGGCCGGTGTCACTCGGCCTTCTGGCTCAGACAGACTTAAAAAAGATCATGCCTTCAAACTTCGACCACCTACCCCGACTCCTGAGACTCGCTCTGAGCGATCTCTTAGCCCGTCGAGCAGTGCACAGGAGGAATCTGCCTCGGGGGAATCTTCAGCCGGAGTGGACAGTCGCCCCTTCGGGCAACAGAGGCATAAACGGAAAAAGGGGATGAAAAAATCCACTTAGAGGCAAGAAACTTGACATCTAACTTGTCATCTAAACTTGACATGGCTCTCTTCTCGTGGAATCTGAATGGCTTTCGACGAATTAAAACTGATAATATCTCTGCATAGACCCGATGTCACCTGCCTCCAGGAAACACATCTTCCTGAGCATTCCCTCTCTCTTCGTGGCTTTTGCTGCTATAGGCAAGACATTGAGGATGGGCTCCGGGCACATGGCGGAGTCGTTACATTAGTCACAGACCCCCTAGTGTCCAAAGAAATAGACGTACGAACCAATCTTCAGACATCTTGCGTTCGTGTTAACTTCCGCACAATATCAATAACTATTTCCAACGTCTTATCCCGCCTGACCAAGTCGTGTCGCAAGAGGAACTAGAAGATATATCTCAGTTGCCTGTCCCTTTTCTTGTTGTGGGGAACTTAAATGCTCCCACCTGGGGTGGCACTAGGACCTGCTCGAGAGGCAATATACATGAAAATATTAACTACCAGAACATACTTCTGAATACTGGCGAAAATACATTTTTTCTTGGCTTCAAATACTTTCTTGATCTGCTTCTCTAGTCCATCTCTCCATGATTGAGTGGACTGTCCTTGGCGACCTGCGTGGCAGTGACATCTTCCCCATTCTGGTCAATTTCGGAATTCGGCCCAAACGTTGCTCGTCCCCCTCGCTGGCTAATCCACCGAGCTGAGTGGAAAAATTCGAGAAAGAAATACGGATATCGGAAACCTGCTCAAACGATATTGATGCTATGGTTGCCCATTTTACTAATGCCGTTCTTCATTTGGCCTCAATTGCCATCCCAAAGTCGTCGGGTCACCCACGACATTCTCCCATGCCATGGTGGAATGCCGATTGTGCCACCGCGGGATCGGAAAAGGCTTTGGTAAAGCTTAGTAGGTTCCCAACCATGGATAATCTGATCAATTCTTAAAGATTGAGCCAGAGCTAGATTGATCATAAGAGAAAGTAAAAGCGTCCTGGAGAACCTACATTTCATCACACTCTTGCTGAACGTCCCCCTAAAGTAGTGTGGCGAAAAGTTCGACAGTTCGGTGGAAGACTTCCTTCGCCTGTCTCAGGGCTTCTGGGAAATGGAAATCCTATAAATGGATATCGCTTCACAAGAAGTATTTGAAGAAATGGCCTTTCACTGCGAGTGTATCCCCAGTTCCGTACACTACTCCTAGCTTTCTGGAGACCAAAAGCAGAATGAAGAACTGCAGACTAGTTTTCTCGAGTCGCGTGGAGGGAGACTACAACACTCCTATCTTCATGGATGAATTTTCCTGTGCCCTTGCTTGGGCAAAAGATTTTGCTCCAGGACCAGGCCAGATACATAATCAAATGCTTAAACACCGAACGGAAAAAAGCTCGTTGTTTTCTCCTCCGCATTTTCAACTTGATTTGGGATAAACATTCTTTACCAAGAATTTGGCGTGAAGCCATTGTTATTCCAATCCCTAAAGAAGGAAAGGACAGCAATCCCTTTAAGTTAAGTTACCGCCCAATCTCGCTCATGAGCTGTGTGTGCAGGCTTTTAGTACGAATAGTAAACGAACGTCTGGTCTGGCTCCTGAAGAAATGAAATCTATTTACACCTTTTCAGTGTGATTTCAGGAAGTAGCGTTCAACCATGGACCACTTAGTCTCCCTTGCCACTCAGATCTCCGCTTCTTTCGTGCTGAAACTCTATATAAAAAAACCCATCCCTGTGAACACTCCCCCCCCCCGAAATCTTGTTCCCCCTTAGAAGCTTCTCCGGCCTAAAATAGACCTGAGATTATCACACTTCCCCAAATCCTCAACTCCCCCCAGTACATTTCTGGCGGAATTTCAGGAGATGAAATCCATGTATCCCGGCTATACCTTCATATACACTGATGGTTCCTTCCAGGATTGTAATGTATGGTGTGAATTCTATTGCCACAGTGCCATGCGGAGTCTTCGACTAGACTCTTCTGCAGTGCTTATACTGCAGAAAAAATATGCGCTCTTGGAGGCACTTAAGTTCGCTGAATCGATGACATTTAAAGAAGCTGTGATCTGCAGTGATTCAAAAATCTCGCTGGAATCTATCTCCTGCTTCTTCTTGTGACCCTCTGGCAATAATCATCCAACACCAAATCCATAATTTACTGGTTCGTCGTTATAATTTGGTATTTTGTTGGATCCCAGGTCACGTTGAGATAATGGGGAACGAAATTGCTCACCAGGCAGCAAAGCTCACCACAAAGAAAACTGAGGTAGACATCCTCACAGTCCCAACAAACGACACCAAGTTGTTTAGCAAACGTATTCTCAGCGCATGACAGAGTGGCAGAACTCAGACTTAAAACTCACGAGAATCAAGGAATCCGTAAAGCCTTGGTCATCATCTCGTGGGTCAAGACGCGAGGAGATAATTCTGACACCCCTTCGGATTGGTCACTGTCATTTCTCCCACGGATATCTCCGCGGTGACCCAGCCCCCAGCGATACGAATCTTACCGTTCAGCATGTTCTCCCGCACTGTTCTAAGGTAAGAGATAGCCAGCAAAGGCTGCACCTTGCTAGCTCTCTAGCACAGGTACTTGGAAATGAATCTTATCTCTGCAAGCATTTTAGCTTCTTACGAAAGTCTGACATTCACAGCATTATCTGAGAGAAGAGGATTAAGCCAATTATTTGGCTTATATTTGGAGATTTTAAAGTGTTTATCTGTCTCTTTTCAGCCAGTCCTTTAAAAATGTTTTAATAAGTTTTAATAAGTGTCTATTTCTTCCATCATGTGGCACAGTTTCAAAATTAAACTGCACAATAATTTAACTGCTTTTACTGGAGCAGATGTTATATTTTTGTTAATTCTTTCTATTTCTCCCAGTGTCATCTTTCGAGAATTTATCGAAACTTCTAATCGGACAGTCAATAGCTTATCTCGTATATCTCAATTTAAGTCGGTAACGTATGAAAACGTGTGCACAAATTTATGATCGCACTTACACTAAAATGTGCTCGCGCAGTCTCATTACTTGCATCTACTCTCGTATCTTCTCAATCCTTCGGGTTTTTCAATTGTCTCCTTACTTGAGCTCATCGTCGTAACAATGTTGAAAATTAGCCTTCAATTTGAATTCCCTTTCAAATTGATCGTCGAACGGCACGTTGTAATTTTTCAATGTTCCTAAATGGTGGCCACAGCAAGTTCTGGTCGTTCGTCGAAATCCCGTTCAATCCAAGAATATTCTTGTTATTCGTCAAAATCCCCTTCAATTGAAGTTCAATCCCGGCTTAGCCTCCAAATTTGTGGGAAGAAATAGAAACAAATAATTGTCTTCAATAGGTGTAAATAAACTGTATCTGTAACTTTAGTAATTCGTAATAACTTCGTAACTTTACATATTCTGCGTTAATAAATTTGTGTCTTCACTGCCCACTCGTGATCACCTATCTCCATCAACAATCTTTCTGACAACAACGCCATCTCGATCATCAACCGATAACCTCAAGAGATCGTCCCTATCTGAATCGACAACCCTCTTTATTATTATTATTATTATTATTATTATTATTATTATTATTATTGGGTATGTGGGCTATTGTCCGAATAAAAAATAAAAATAACATAAACTGAATATCAAACAATATTTCTTTCAAAAACACTGTAAAACTACAGTTTTAAGAAAATTGGTAAGCTCACACATTGAAGTGTCACCGCTCAGATCGTTACAACACATATCAACGCTCAGATCGGTCACGTAGTTACAGATTCTATTGACTGGATTGTTTGTTGATATTATTATTATTATTATTCCTATTCAAAAATTAATAAATAGAATGTGTGTTTATGCAGATAACTTATTTATTTAGCACTAGGTTACCATTGTGTGTTGCTGCGATCTCAGAAGAAACAAAATACAAGGAAACTCATTATGATAACATTCAGTTTACATTGTTATTTTTATTAAAACTTACTAATTTTTGTATAAAACATTTTAAGGTGGCATTTTATTCTATTGGATATTCACAATGAATACAAATTATTCCACATCTCACACATAGTGACTGTTTAATATGATCGCAAATTCACTGAAAAAATATTAATAATAAAAAATAAATAGAAAAATTAAATATTACATGTGTGGAAATTCATTGCTTTACAATTTTGGAAAACACTGTAATTTAAATATATCAATTAGTTAAGTAATTTCTTTTAATATGGTCAAAAATGTTCATTAAGAAAAAATTGTTATCGATTCTATTTAGAATACAAATTGACCACAGGAAATTTTACATCAAGCAGAATTTTATATTACATGGGAAGTAAATACGTAGTAATTACATGGGAATTAACTTCCTTTTCAATCATCTTGAAATGGATAATAATATTTTAACTGCCGGCATTGCCCGTGCCAGTTCTTTTAAAGTACACTCTGAGTTTATACTATCTTGAAGTTAGAAACTTTTTATTATGATATTTATTTTTAAAAGAAGAAGGAAGTAAAAATGTTTTATTCTCATTTTTCCCCCTGGGGAATCGATACTTTAAAAATTCCAGAAATTTGTTTCTTGCATTGAGATATTGAGGGAAATATAAAAAATATCCCCCGCAATTTGTATTTTGATGTTCATGTTGGTAATATCTTGACGTCAGAACCTTTTGAATACTTTTTTTATTGAGATATGAAGGAAATGTGAAATATATATTTTAATTACATTTTTGTCCTTCTCTCCTCCTCCCCTCCCTCTCCTCATGGGGTCTGAAATTTAAAATACTTATATGCTAGGCTCGTTTGCAGCAACTTCCCAAGTTTCATGGCGATCAGATGAATGGTGTCATAATGAATAAAGGACAAACAGGCATATATTCGTTTTTTAAATATACTATTTATACAGATTCAAAGAATTGTAGTTTCATAGTACCACCACACCCACAAAATAGTAATATAACTCCTACATGGTAGAAGGTTGTCCAACTATTCCTCGAGCAAAGGTGTTGGATTGTAGAAATCTTTTTTTATCCCCTTTGTGTGCACCCAATACACATTCAAATAGTATGTAAGGAAAAATTCGCTTCAGTGCTCTGCAATAACAGGATCTGGCATCAACATCTGACTTCATATTCTGCACACCTACCATGGTTAATTCTGATTCAGTGAAAACCACATTAATTCAAAACATTCAGTATTGCCAGCTATGACCCTCTGAGTTTTTGCCTATCAGTAGTCGTTCAATTCTAAACTAGTTTCAAAGCTGGATGCTGAGGCAATGCATTCAGATAATTTTTATTATAGTTAATTTAGTTTGATTTTTTAATGTTTTTTTCTGTTTTCTTTCTTCCACAGATTATGCCAGTCGGAAATTGCACTTCGAACTGCACATTTAATTCGCAATGTACTACAGTTACAAAGAGGAGAAAATAAAGTATCTGCACGGGTGTTAGCTCATGTTATAAATCAGTTGCCTCTGCCAGAAGATTATGCTTGTGATGAATTAAATCATGTTGTGAGAACAGTAGTGACGGAGTTTGTACCAGAGTGATGTATTGATACTTGACTTGTGGACAGCATGAATCATTATGTACTGTGGAATGCTGACATTGTGTAAAATGTAATTTATGTTAATCAATGAGAAGCAAACATCTGAATGTTGTAGTTTAAACCTTTATACATTTGTAAGTATTGTTGAACCATGACTTCATCTATTGAAGTGAAATGATGTGCATGTATGTTTACTTCTGCAACAAAGTATTTCTGCTAGTTTTGAAATGTCAGTGTTTGTGAATCCGTATATTTGAAGACTTTACATGGTGTGCGTGTGAATTCGTTCGTTTTTTTTCTTTTGTGAATGTAAGTGATTTATGCAGATTTTGCGAGATACTTTTTTTTATATAAAAAGCAATGTTTAGGGGTATTGAGATGATCATAATTTTTAATAATCATCTTATTATCCTGTTTTATAACCATCAAGTGTATTGTTGTTTTGAAGAATTGTTGAGTAGTGAACTAAGGAACTGCATTGTTGTAATGATCTGTAAGAAATTTTACTGCTGGTTGATAATCATAAAATAATTCTCCATGAGCTTTGAATTGTATGTAGTTCAATATATTTATATTTCTGTACATTTGATATTCTACAGTCATGCAAATTTATAGACAGTACATGTGTTTTACTGTAGCAGGCTACCTTGTTTTAGTTTGTTCTTCATTGGTAAGAATGTGCACATCTATTATTACTGTGTGTGTTTTATTTATAGAATGTGGACATATCCTTCCAAAACTCAGAAATGTCATTTTATTACCTTTCACAAATATACAATTTTTCAATACAATCAACAGTCAAAATGAAAACACAAATTCTCTTTTTCACACCCACTCAGTCTCCAAGATTAAATCTTTTTGCCGGAGCTCTAAGCAAATTGAAGTTTGAATTTTCCTTAAAATCTTTTTCACCACAATCTTAATCATAACTTGGTTCATTGTTTCTTTCTGTTCCTCCCATTTAGGTCATCATACTAGACTCTGCCTGGGAATCGGATGTGGATATGGTACGTTTGCAATATACATAAGTTGTGAATAATTAGATAATAGAGATTGATACAAAGTGAGGAAAGCCCTATAAGTAGTAAAATATCATGCGAAGAATTATAGTGCATAAACAGAAATAAAGGGAGCTAAGAGAAAAGTGCATAAGATAGAAAACTGCAATAAACTTAGAAGTGATGTTACAAATGTACACTATCTTAGCATAGACACAAGGTATCACAATTTAAATACGCACGCAACCTATGATCTCAAAAGGGTATTAAAACAACATTATTAAAGTGTGACGTATGCTATCCGTAAGCGAAAGAGAATATTAACCCAACAATGCACCCTCTGTCACTCACAGAGAATTACCAGTATAACGGAAAAAAATACACAGTGCTAGAAATTACATCATGCCGCAAAAGAAAACTTAACCATTAGAACAAGAGTCACTCATGCACAAAAAACTACAATTGAAAGAAATAAGAAAAGAAAAAAGGTCAGCCGCAAAGAATGATTTATTAGATTTGAAACGAGAGCTACTGAGTGTAATTAAAAATATAACACAAAACAATGAGCTATATAGAAAACAAAAAAGAGATTGCAGAATTAAGAAAAGAAATATTGACAATAAGACAAAATCAAATAGAAAGAAATTAGGAACAAAATATAAAAACTGTAGACAAAAAACGAAAAAATAAGCCAAGATATTCAGCATAAGTTACAAAGACGAGAACAAGAGGAAGAAAGAAGAATAAAAAAGGAGAAAAGAAATAACATTGTGATAAAATCAAAAGAATTCACAAGAGAACCCAACCACATACAAGAAATAACAAAGAACATTCTGAAAAAAATATAGTTCTGATTATAAACTTTGTTGATGCATTCTTTATGGGAGAAGATAAAACAGGAAGAATAATAGCCAGAGATCAGATGAACATATTTTTAGACAAAATGTCAATTATGAAGAACAAGAATAAATTAAAAGGAATAGACACCTATGTAGAAATTTATATCACAAGAAAGGAAAGAGAGATCGAAGGTGCAATCTGGCAAGTAGCAAAACAAAGAGAAAAGAGAAAAATAGTGAAGATCGGTTAACAAAACCAAAACAAAAAATTAAGAATACGTTCACTGATAAAAGGCATCAACGATACACATCATATTACAAAGAACAATGCAGGAACAAACATATATATATGGCAACACCTATCGTCAGAACATTGCTAAGTGAGGAGAGAAGAATAGGACTCCTTCAAGCAATAAAAGATTTCAATGTATATGTACTTGGTTTTTGTGAAATAAGAAAAGGTAATGAAATAATAGAACTCGAAAATTACAAACTGTTTAGTTATAACAGAGGAAAAAGAGGTAAAAATGGAGTTGGTTTCATTTTCTCACCGAAACTAAAACTGACATTGAAATAAAAGGTATTTCAGATAGAGTAATTGTTGCTAAACGTGATATTCAAGGAACAACCATTCCAGTATTGCAAACTTATGCTCCAAACTCTGACAGTACAAAATAAATTTTATGAAGAAATAGACATGGTTCTTAAGAGCTACAACTCAAAAGTGAATTTTGTTTTGGGTGACTTTAATAGCAAAGTTGGTCGCATGGAAAAAAGATGAAAACTGTTTAGGGCCGTATGGCTATGGTAATAGAAATTCAAGAGGTCAAAGGCTAATAAAGTTCGTACAAAGTCCAAATCTACAAATAACGAACATACTTTAAAAAGAAGTGAGAAAATAAATGGACATGGGTAAGTCCAGGAGAAAAATCAGATATGAAATAGATTATATTTTATGTAATGATCTAACGATACTCTGATGTGAATGTAATTAAAAGTTTAAATTTTGCCACCGACCACAGAATGGTGAGGGCAACGATAAACATCAATCAACAATTAAGAAGAAAAAGACTTCATAAATTCAAAAGAATAAAACCAAATTACGCTGACATAAAGAAATACAGAGAGATCACTCAAACTTCAGAAAACAATGAAGAAAATAACATTCAAAGTTTGTATAAAAACCTAGAAAAATGCATTAAAACAGCAATACAAGAATCAAACGCAACAAAGTCAGACATTAGCAATCAGAAACTAAGTAAAAACACATTAGACTTGCTACAAAAACGATAAATTTGAGTGTAAGTAATCCAACTTAACAAATACAATATAAAGAAATTAAGTAACGAAAGGAGAAATCTGAAAAGATCTAAGAAAATACTAGACATAATGAACTCTTCAAAATCCCTGCGCAGAATCAAAGAAGAATTAAATAAAGGAAGAAAGTGGTTCAAATGCCTTAAGTCAAGTAACAAAACAATTACAGCAAGAAAAGATGTAACAAGTTTCAACAAAATTTTATGAAAATATCTTCAAAACAACCAAGCCTGATATGCAGGTGTCAATGGCCACATTTATAACAATCGACTCTAATATTCAAATACCTAGCATTCTGGGAAGTGAAGTGAGGAACAATTCAAGAGACCAAACAAAACAAATGCTCAGGGGAAGACTATTAAATGAATATCTAAAACTAGGAGAGGAATCATTAATTAAACCCATGAAAGACCTATTTAATAAAATAATAATTAAAGAGGAAATATCATATGAATGGCAACATAATGCAATCATTTTACTTCACAAGAAAGGCTCAAAAGAAGATATCAATAATTATAGACCTATTTCCTTGATGTCAAACTTATTTAAAATTAGTGGAACAAGCAGGATTTCGTCCAGATTATTCTACCACTGACCGTTTGCAAACTTAACCAGCTAATAGAGAAATTCCAAGAACACAACCTCCCATTATATATAGCATTTATAGACTATGAGAAAGCATTCGACTCTGTGGAACAAGTCTTATATATTGAAAGCTTTAAACAAACTGGAATAGAAGATAAATACATAAGCATACTATCAATAATATACATGACAAAGCAAGACTCAAAACCGAAAGAGATGGAAGAGAATTCAGAATAGAAAGAGGTGTCAGACAGGTGACCCACTGTCCCCCAAGTTATTCATCTGTCTAATAGAGTATCGATTTTGTAAGATAAAAATCAAGAATGGGGTGAAAATCGACAGACGCAAACTACCAAAACTGAGATTTGCTGATGATAGTCTTGTTAGGTAACACAAATCAAGAAATACAAAGAACCCTTCAAGAACAATACAGCAAGAAAATTGGGTTAAAAATAAACTGTCAAAACAAAAATAATGGCAAAGAGAAGAGAAAGAAATACGAATGCAGAACAAAATAATAGAATACGTCTTGGACAAACAATATCCTTTATTAAGAAAAATTATAAAGAAATTAATAGACGCATTTCAGCAGCATGAAAAAAATTCTCGAGCTTGAAGTTTATTCTTTTGAACAAAAAATTAACATAAAAATAAAAAAGTACATAATTGACACCTGTATTTTACCTGTTCTGACGTACGGTGCACAAACCTACACTATAACAAGGAAAAAATCAAATTGCTGTGGGAGTATGTCAAAGAAGCACGGAAAGAAAAATTCTTCGAATATATTTACCAAATAAAATAAAATTTTAGATTTATTAATAATTCTACAATTAAGTTTGAGAACTTGGCAGAATACACTATCTTAACATTACAAAACTTAATAACTTGACAAAATCTACAAACTTTATAAATTAGCCTGAACCGTGCAATCTTTCATAGCACTGCACTTCACCACACTTCACGTCACCGCACTGCGAAACACCGAGCTGTAATGCCTTTTCTTACACGCTCGTTTCCCTCAGTTTCACAACGCCACTGCATTGCACATACTTAATAATGATAATATAATTTAATTACATAGAAGACATAGTTACTTACAAAGAATAATATTAAATATATAACAAATCAACATTCAGGAAACTAATTTATTTTTAAATTTTCTCAGGCTTAGAAGAAAGGGATCGAAGATTGTCTCAGGCAAACCGTGCCAGTCTCTAATAGTACGATTCGCGAATGAAAATTTCCCAACATCCGTTTTCTGAATTTTTGTCTGAAATTTGTACATGTGATCCGCTCTGCCGAAATATGTAGGTTTCCCTAATCGACTTCGAATTTCTTTCCACGCTCGAAGGCCTGTGTACCCTTTATACATTGCATAGAGACGTGACCTAAATCTCCTCCTTTCGAGTGACTCCCCTACCCCTTTATTATTGGTACCCCCGAATGTAAATTTTGGTACTCTACGCTGACCCTTTTCAAGATTCGTTGGCTGCAAAATTCTGTATAGGTCCCAACATACTGCGCCATATTGTAATATAGGTCGCACTAATGACATATGCTAGTTTGGCTCTCGCTGTACTCTTTTTTGTATCCGCATAACAAAATGTAAAGATTTCCAGGCTTTCCCTACAACGAAATTTACTGTCTAGCTGTTTTCCTAAGTATTTGCAAGACGTAACTCGAGTTATAACATTGTTCAGTTTGTACACAGATCCATTGTAACTTCGACCCCTACCGAACGTGATGGACTTGCTCTTTGAACTGTTTATTTCAATGCCGTTTGTTTCTGGCCAGATGTATAATTTGTCTAAGTCTCGCTCCAAATATCCTCGTCCTTCTCCGAGTTCATAATCCTATAAATTAAGCAATCATCTGCAAAGAGTCGTACATTTGAAGCTAAATTAGTCTGCAATTTATTCACGAAGGCCAAAAACTTCAGTGGTCCGATGACACTTCCTTGTGGAATTCCTGACGTGACGTTTCTCGAGATTGATAAGTAATTTCCGATTCGGACTTTGTTTCCTGTTCCGAAGTAGTTCGTTTATCCACCTACCACTCTAGTGTCTATACCCGAATCTATTAATTTCTTTATAAGACAATCGTGTGGAACAACATCAAAAGCTTTGGAAAAATCTAGTACTATCGCGTCGACCCTTTTCCATTCAACTACGTTGGCTAGGTCCTGTAGAAGTGAGACTAGCTGACTTTCGCATGAGAAACCATTTCTGAAACCGTGCTGACCCTGATAAGGCCACTCCCTGCCCTCCTATTCTTTCCAGGAATAGCTTGAAATTAGATGTTCCATAAGTTTGCATACGACTGATGCAAAGCTTACCGCCCTATAGTTACTAAGTATTGTCTTGTCGCCACTTTTAAAAGTAGGTACTACGAGAGCCAGCTTCCAATCTTCCGGTACGTAAGCGTTGTTTATTGATACATTAAATAACCTAATATGATAGAATAGCCTCTCCACATAATTTAATTATGTCCGTGGAAATACAATTTGGACCTCGTGATTTTCCTCTCTTCATTAATTTTATTATTTTCCGCAGAGTATTTACATCAGTATGAAAACTACTATCTGGCAGCGTTGGTATCTGAATACTGTCAAGTTTCTGCTTGAAAACCGAGCTGAAAAATGCGTTAAAAGCCTGCGCTTTTTTTCCTGTGGTCCGTTATTGGCGAATTATTAATACGAACAACTGGAATCTCGTCATTACTTCCTTTCCTTCTGCGAACGTATTTTAAAATTTTGACGTATCACTGCCCTCCGCATCAAGAATGTTTCAAATGGCGTTCCTCTGCCATTTTTTCCCCTTAATGCTTTTGAATAATTTCGAAATAAGGTCATGATTTTCACTACGGTGTCTGTTGTTAAATGCTTCTCTGGCTTTTCTTTTCAATCGCCTAATCTTTGCATTATAATATTCCGAGTCGCAGTTACTTTTTTAACAATTTACTTGGTACAAAAGCCTGCTCAGCATTTACTATAATATTTTTAAACGCTCCCCATATTTCTTCCATTCTTCCTCCTATTCTAAGAAACTCGCCGTATCGTTCTCTTAAGTAATTTTGAAACCCTTGTGCATTCGCTTTCTTGTATTCCTTCACTAGAATACCGGTGTTAATACTGTTCTTTGAAATACTTAACTGTAAATCGAATAAAACGGCTTTATGATCACTTATACCTTGTAAAACGTCGCACGACAAAAAAAATCGGTCTAATTAGGCACAAATCCAGAATCGCATCCTACTGGGTCGGCCGGTCTACTACCTGCTCTAATCAGCTGTCCCAGACGAGTAGGTTGACTAGTTGCTGTACTTTCCTTTCGCATACAATCCCCTTCCAATTTGCCTCTGGGAGATTTAAGTCTCTGACAATAACTACATGACGGTTATTTATATTTTTTGTTCTTTCGTAGAGAGCGCCTAAGATTTCATAACTGTTGCCCAGTGGACGATAGCAAGCAATAATTTCTAAGATACTTCCTGAACAGAAAATTTCTACATCCATCATTTCAAATTCTTTATCAACCTAATTTGATCTAATATTAAAAGTGATTTTCACGCATATAAAGACATCACCACCTCTGGTTTCGCGATTTCTCATAAACGTAATGTAGTCTGAACGAAAAATTTCCGGGTTAGCTACCGCGTCCGAAAGCCAATACTGTTCCTATTATATCAGGATCACATACTTCCATTAAATTTTCCAAAATTCGGTTTCATTATTCTTGATACGACAGTTCACTTGCGACAATCTAGCGAAGCCTCTCCTCGCCTGAAAGTCAGTGCTCGGGACCCGTGCGTCCATCCCAAGTTCCTGTGCCGCTGTCGTCTCTCGCGTTGACACGGTCTCCTCCCCCGCTGCAGCCACACGTGTTGTCTCTGTCACCTCCCCCGCGGCAGTCAGATGCGATTAGAAATGAAATAAGAACAAGTAAAAGATGCAATGCTGACTGCTTATCAACTAAAATGGAAGTGGGGAGGCCGCATCTCAACATTCTAAGATGACAGATGGGCATCCAGAACTACTTCGTGCGACCCACGAATAGAGAAGAGGAACGTTGGTAGACAACATCGCAGATGGACCGATGACTTCCGGGAACTTCTAGGTAATCAGTGGTCAGGAGTTGCGAAAGACCGTAGAAAATGGAAAGTATTGGGGAAATCCATTAAAAACCTATTTAATGAGTTATCCATGTAAGGTCCCCGAGGTGGCTGCTCGAGTACCAACTTTATAATGTACGCCTCCTTGCCCTGTACAAGAGGCCCTTGCCCTAATGGGGATTAAACGGGCTAATAATAATAATAATAATAAGAAGAAGAACGAGACTTTCAAAGACCCTCTGAAAGTTTTGCGCCTTGTATTTGCGTTCTTTGCCTTTCGTCAGAGAGTCACCTGAGAATAATTCCTCAGTGTCCCTAGATATCCTGTCTGGCATTCTTCACCATGGCCTCCGAGTCTTTTACTTGAATATTTCGTTTAGTTACCCAAATATAATTAATTGCATGAACAATCGTTGATTATCACTCTGTTTATGGCATGCGTGCCATTAAAAGTCCACAACAGCCAATCAGAACTCAGAGATATGCGAACACTCCCATTAAATATTACACATATGAGTAGATTGTTTATTAAGAGTAAAATAAAATTATTCATCAATTGCTGCTAGTCATGAGACGCAGTTAACAATACTTTTGAAACAAACTATATTTTTATTTCTTTCAAACGCTTTCATGTCAATTTAACACTTGCTTTCCTCTTCAAAAATGAAAATTAAATTATTCACGGAAAAGCAATTCTTGGAAAACAGGGGATTAAGACATCATGTAAAAACAAACGAATTCTTTCTTTCATATCTAAGCATTATAACGTATCTCAAAATTTCCTCCTCTACTTTAAAAAAATACAAATCATTGTTAAGAAAAGTCATAAAGCATGTTAAAATCGTCAAACATGATCAGGATATTTTGAACTCTAATAATAAAACAAAAGCAATGTGGAATATAGTAAAAAATTCGACCAAATCAACTTTTTAGAGAATGTTGGTTTAAGCGATAAAGATATAAATGTGAATGATCCGGCAATAGTGGCTAGATTTTAACCAATACTTTTCGAGATTTGCTGTCGATCTCACTAAGGGTCGTGAGCTACAAAATTCAACATCAGACGTTTCCCCAACAATTTTAGACACGTTCTTTTCCGTAACTTCTTTAAATTAAATTATCAAAATAATCAGTAGACTAATCAATAAATATTCGGCTGGTTTAGATGAATTTCCGGATTGTTTGTTAAAGATTTGTGCAGCCGCCATTATACAACAGTTAACTCTCATATTTAATGTATCCTTATACACAGGTATTTTTTTCAGATAGTTTTAAAACGGCTAAAATTAAACCGCTTTCCAAGAAAGGCAACAAAAATTAAATTCAAAATTATTGGCCAATTTCTCTTCATCCTTTTTCAAAAATATTAGAGACACTTTTTTTTTACTTACGAATGGATACCATTCTTAGTAAACAAGACGCGTTTGCAGATCGACAACATGGGTTTCGAAAATCAAAATCTACGGAAACAGTCATATTTTCTTTTCTTAAGAATGTCGCCTTATCCATGGATCAAAACGAATCGCCTATTGGAATATTTTTAGATCTTTCAAAAGCTTTTCACGTCATTGATTATAACATTTTACTTTCAAAATTACCTTCGTATGGAATTGGTGGTATTGCTCTAGATTGGTTATGTTCGACCCATAAACAATGTTCTCAGAGAGTAAAAATACCTTACTGGAATAATGGAACATTATGTACACACCTTTCCGGTTCTTTGCCAGTTGTATGTGAAGTCTCGCAGTGATCGATTTTAGGACCTATTCTCTTCCTACTGCATGTAAACGATTGCGGATGATACGAATATTCTTTGCAATAAAGAAACCGTAAATAGTACAATATCAGATATTTGAAATTGGTTCCATAATAACATATTAATAGAAAATAACACTGTTTCAATGCAGTTTTCCATTTCAAATAAACAGCTCTGTATAAATAAACAGCGTGTCCCTTGATTTATGAATCAGTGTTTTTTGTAAAAAAAATACGTACATACGGGCGGAAATATATTTTCAGCAAACGCTGATATCTATAACGACATCCCGGCGTAGTAATCATATTCATCAAGTGACAGTGTCAATAGCTCACTACAAAACATTCACATACAGTACATGTACATTATTTTACAACGCTTTGCCAGATGACATTAAACGATTACATTCAATACAAAAGTTTAAGTCCCAAGAAAAATATTTTCTGCTGCTCGACTGTTTCTATACAATTAGAGACTATACCGAGTATCCAAAAGGAAAGTAATATTAATTTTAACGACATTTAGTGTATTATTTGCCGTGTATTGGCATTCTTGTTGTTTATGGGATAAACTACGTATATTCCACATTCCCATAGCCATATGTTCCACAATACCTAGTCACTGGCCCTTTAATCTTGCGTTAGTCGTTTCCGTAAGTGGCCATCTATATCTCATGAGTGATACAGTAATATCTATTAGTTTATTCAGTCTATTAGTTTCATTCTATCTATTGTGCCATAAGCTTGTTTTAGATCTATGTAGAGCTTACGTTATGTTCATGCGCTTTCTTTCCTATCTGTCGTCCTTCCTCCTTTCCGGAATCCGCTCTGATGCTCCCCAATGATTCCTTCATAATATTGCTGTAGTCTGGATGCCAAAATATTTGAAACTACTTTTCATGTTGTACTCCACGGAGCGATTCCTCTATTACTACTACACTCGAATGTTTCCTTTCTTATATATTTGTTGGAGGATCGCTGTGCGCCATTCCTTGGGCATTCCTTCTTCATTCCAGATGGTTGTTACTAACTCATGTATTTGTTTCCATAATTCCCTAAACCCGTACTTGATGAGTTCTGCTGGAATGTCTTCTGAGCCCGGTGATTTGTTGTTTTTTAACTTCCTGATAGCACTAAATGTTTCATTTCTACTTGGTTCCTTAACTTCCAAATCCGGTCCTCACATAACTAGTTCCACTATTTGTTTAGTGGTTGAACTGTTCAGTAATTGTTGAAAGTATTATGCCTATCTTTGCATAACGTCATCATGCTTGCCTACTACAAATTGCCCATTTTCTCCTTACATAATGCTAATCTTGGTTGGTATCTTGCTTTCACTGCTTTAATTTGTTGGTACAACTTTCGTACCTCTCTCCTACCATGTATCTTCTGTACTTCTTCCAAGTGATTCTTTTCATGTTCTTTCTTTTTCATTTAGCACACTTTTCTTGCTTTTCGCTTGCTCTCAGCATATTTCATAACACTACCTCTAGTATTTCTCCTTAACATATTCATATGGCATTCCTTTTTTTTAGTGCATTTGTGTAGTTCTCATCAAATCATTCGTTCTTCTCCCTACTGTCTTTCCCATTACATCTGCTGCTGTTTTAATAAATGTTGAAATTGATTGCCATGTACCCTCTTTTCCTCTGTCTCTTAAGTGCCTTTCTAAATCTAAATCCATTCGTTATTCTACTCTTTCCTAACGTGATCGGATTGTCTTCAACTCCTTTAACTTTGACAGGTCATACCTATTGTTTCTTCTTTCCTTCCTGCATTGTTTCAAAGTTATTTTTTAGTGGTATTTCGCTCTTACCAGAAAGTGATCTGAATAACAATCTAGAGTCCTCCAAGTCCTCACATCTTTAATACTACAGGATCTTCTTGTGTTGTTCATCACATGATCAATTTGGTTACTGATCGATTTGTCTGGTGATAGCCATGTCCCTTGGGGTATTTGTTTGTGAGCAAATTGGGCACTACTGATTATTAGATTCTCAGACAGTGCAAAGTTAATAGCTCTCATCCCCTTATTATTTAATTCCTCATGCAGATTGTTCTTTCCTAGGTTTGGTGCAAACACCTCTTCTTTCCACAGTTGGGCGTTGAAATACCCCCCCCCCCCCCCACTACTATTCTTGTATCATACCCTGGCAATGCTCTGTGCGCTTTTCCTAACTGTTCATAAAAGTTATTTTTAACTGATTCCTCTTTCTCTTCAGTGGAGGCATGCACATTAAGGAAGGTAGTATTATAGATTCTACCCTATTTGAAGAGAAACATGTGTGGGCTGATCGGATTGAAATTCAAAATATGCTCTTTAAGCTTTTTGTTGACGATAAACCCCATACCAAACTTCCTACCATTAGTTGATCCACTATTAAATATTATGTGGTCCCCTTGCTCTTGGATTCCCCCCTATTGCCATGTCTGTCTTGTCTTGTCTTCTCGCATTGCTAAGATGTCTGTGTGGTACTTTTCATCTTGCTCCAGCAGATTCTATAGAGATCATACTCTATTCAGGCTTAGTACGTTCCACGTGGCAAATATCAAATTGGGTCCTTTATCCTTGGTAAGTCTTTTTTCCGGCTACCATTATTTGATTTCTGAACAATTTATTTGTTGTGTGTCGGATCGAAGCACATCAATTAAAACGCACGTATTTGTATTTTATTAAAATGCTTGTGTAACATGTACGACGTTTCCCGAAACTGGTTTTCGCATCTTCAGGTACATCTCTGTAAATAGTCGAATTAATCTACATGAAAATCAATCATTGAACCTATTTAAAAAACAACACACAAGTACAAATCAAAATGCGGAGAGAGATTCACCATGTCAATATTTTAAAATAATTACTTAAATATACCAAATTCAGTTAATGGATGTGCTACGTGAAACACATTGTTGTAACGAACATCTTGGATGACCTAGACTATTGAGGTCTACAGTCAATGATGGACGGGACCAAAATGTAGCAGACACGAAGTATACAAATATACTGGTATATCTGTATACTTAGTGGTAGCAGAGGAAGAACTGTGAAAGAACGAGGGCGGGCAAGGGTGGTGAGGCGGTTGGTAAAAGAACACGGAGGGAAAGGTGGAGATTAGGGGATTTGGGACTCGTGGGGACTTAGATTTAAATTTATTTAGTAAAAAAACAGCAAAAACTCTATGTGACGTAGGGGGGGGGGAGAAGATCATCTGCGCACATTTTCTTGAGTTCCAGAATCCCTTTAGTCATTTCATCTATAAATAGTTAAAAGATGAGTAAAAGTTTAAAATAAATAAAAATATTTTTAAAAAAGCGCGAGATTAGCAATATTTGAAAAAAATAGACATTTTCGTTCCGAGTTATAGAAAACATGTGCATCGGTAAACGAATTGCAAGTATGATTTTTCTGCATTGCTAACAAAATAGTAATTCGCCCTTACCTCTACTCCTACCATTACAAGCAAAAGGAGAGTTCAACAAAACGTATGCATAGTGAAGCTACATTACGCCCGGAAGCAAATCAAGGGGCCATCTCAACATTTGCTCAATAGATCAGGGAAACTGGACAAAAACCTGATCGAGACGTTGGAGGGGTAAACTGATATGATGAAGTAAAAAGGAAAAGGAATAAGGGGAAATAAAGAAGATCAATTCTATCTTTTCCTTCCTTTACTACTTCTCTAATTTATTCTGCGTTATTTCGAATGCTAAGTCATTATTTCTCCTTATTCCTTTTCGAATAGGGAGTGTGGTACAACAGAAGAGTTCACAGTCATAGTGGGACTGCATCATGGTTCTAGACTTCTAGGAACGGACTACTTGCTGAAGGAATCGTGGAACACAGTTTATAACGCTGTTAACGCAAATGAAAATACAATCCATTTTTCTAGAAGCGTTCATTTCACTTTAACGCATGCTTTCCTCTCAAACAGAGAAAATTAAACATTTCACGGAGAGGTAATACTTGGATAACCCAAGGAATTAGAATATCGTGTAAAAACAAACGTACGCTTTACTTTCTTTCTAAACATCATAACCTGTCACCCGGTTTCCATATCAACTTCCAAGAATACAAAGGAATTTTAAGGAATGTAATAGTTCAGGCAAAAATAAAGAAAAATAATCAGGATATTTTGAACGCTAGTAAAAAAAATAAAGCAATGTGAAATATCGTAACGAATACGACCACATCATCTCGATACTTTGTAGAGAATGTTGTTTTAAAGGATAATGAAACAGAAGCAAGTAATCCTAAAAATTTTACAAATCTGTTCAACCCAGAGATGTATCAACCAACACTTTTCTAGAATCGCGGCTGATCTCACGAAGGGACTACAACCAAAAAAATTCAACATAATTTGCTTCTCAAATAATTTTCGATGTTTATTTCCGAAACTACTTCTAACGAAATCCTGCGAATTGTCAATAAAGTAAAAAATAAATATTCATCTGGTTTAGATGAATTTCCGAATTGTTTATTTAAAACTTGTGCACCTGCCTTTATACACCCGTTAACTCACATTTGCAATGCTTCATTATGCACAGGGATATTTCCAGATATTTTCAAAACAGCAAACATTAAGCCTTTTTTTAAAAAAAGGAAACAAAAATGAAATTCAAAATTACCAGCCAATTTCTCTTTAGTCAGTTTTCTCAAAAATATTAGAGAGGCTTTTCTATACGCGAATGAAAACTTTACTCAGAAAAAACAACCTTTTAGACTCACAACACAATTTCAGAAAATCAAACTCTTCGTAAACTACTTTAAGATGTTGCTTCATCAATGAATCAAAATGGAACCCATTGGAATATTTTTAGGTATTTCAAAATATTTTGACGTTATTAACCATAACATCTTGCAATCAAAATTACCTTCATATGGAATTCGTGGAAATTGCCCTAGATTGGATAATCTCGAACCTTAAACATCGATCTCAAAGAGCATAAATACTGGCATGAAACGACATTATTTACTTATCTTTCCAATGCTTTACCGATTAAACATGAGGTCCTGCAAGGTTCGTTCTTAAGTCCTATCCTCTTTCTGTTATACGTAAACGATATGCCGTCCTCTATTAAAAACGTAAGAACAGTTCTGTTTGCCAATGACACGAATGTTCTTTGCAAAAATTAAACGATAAGTAGTACGATTTCAGAAGTTTTGAATTATTTTTGTAATAACAAATTGATACTTAATTAACAATGTAAAAACTAATTAAAATAGTTTCAATACATTTTTGCATTTTTAATCAGCAACTGCATGCTTCATTGAAAATGAACAATATACAATTAGCTGATGTCAAGGTAACAAAATTTCTAGGTATCTCAATTCAGTAAAATCTCAAATGGAATGTACAAATAACAGAATTAAACACTAAATTAAGTTCATTAGTATGTTACGTATTCAGAATTCTTTCAAATTCTGGCAGCCTCCATGCAGCTCGTTGCGTGTATTTTGCAAATGTACATTCGCGCCTGAGATATGGCATAATATTTTGGGGAAGCTCATCATTTTATACCCAGACCAGGGGCGGATTAATATTTTTGCCTCCTGTAGGCACATCAAATTTGCCGCCCCCTGTTTAAAATTAATGTTACATTTCAAATTGTAACGCTTCAGTAACAATTCCTCATTAATTTGAACTTTTAACTTTAAAAGTAACATTACATTTTGCACATTGTTTTCATAAATTAAATAAATTTTTTGGATTAGCTAATTTTGGATATAAACTGTATTTCCATAGCAAATAACGTTCAACATTATTAACGTTTCAGTACTGAAACGTTAACATTAAAAGGAAACTAAAACATGACAACTAGAATTGCAACATGTTTTCTTTCGTCAACGGGCCTTACTTTCAGATTCATATACTTCTGAAATCATAAGGTACACTCTAATGAAGTAGACAAATAAATAACTTGTATTAAATATTAATATGAGAGATTTTTATTTACAACAACTGAACGATTAGAATATTACGACTTTGTAACAGTATTTTTGTTTTCGATTTATAATTATAAACAAGGAATAAAACATTTAACTTTTTGGATGGGGGTTTTATACAGTGCAAATAACGTTTTATTAATTATAGCTAATTTGTCTATTGATGTAAAATTTTGCTACGTGCCTTTTGGTGAGCAAATTCATCAATAATTATAGTATAATCTAAAACGCTGAAATAATTTTCTTCGATACACAATAACGCTAAGGAGTTCAGTCGATACTCTTTCATTGTAGAGCGCAAATAATTTTTAATCCTTTTTAAACAAGAGAATTAACGTTCTGCTGTGCAATTGGCCACCGGAATACATAAAAAGATTCGAAGTGCAATGCCAACGTTAGGATATTGTTCTTTGTGTAACATTCTAATTGTTCTTTCCGTAACCATTTTAAAAAAGCTGCATGTTTCGTTGGCTTAACATCTTCGTTAAGGATTTTTAAATACGAACTTAAATGTATAAGCTCAGAAACAAGCGATTCTTCAAGATCTTGGGGAAATTGTGAACGTAAAAATATCGCTGCTTTTTCCAAATCTATCAAAGATAATTTTTCTATTTCAATGACAGCCTTAAATTTGTCATATACATCTTTATACGCTTCAAGTCTCTTATTCAATTCTGCAAGTAATTTATCAACAATAACCAAATGAGTGTCGGTTTTAAACTTGTCTCGTGCGGTCAGTACTGCTGCATTCTCGTTTTTTCTTCTGTTTTCCGATTAGTACGTTTCAGTATTTGACAGCTTCTTACCCTTCTCTTCAAAAAATTCAAAATTGTTTCTGTTCGTTTTTAAAAGTTCTACAAGCGAAGTGTAAATACCAACCACGGAACTTAAATCGATATCGACTATTTTGCAGTTGTTTGATCGACGCATTCAAGCGGTCTAAAATGAATCCTCAAACCTCGGTGGTCATAATAGCAGTTTCAAGTCGATTTAAGCAACAATAAGACCTTTAGCTTCTGCACGCGCTGACGGTTTTTGCGTAGAATCATCAGATATAATTTGAAGGGCATCTAAAACATTTTGCCAACGATGATTTAGAGCCTGACATGCATCATCTCGAGCTCACCAGCGCGTAATTGAAAGACTTTTCAAAGAGGATGTACTGGATCCTTCATCTACTAAATTTTAAAGTATGTTCCACCTTGATGTAAATGCACTAAAGAAATTATATAAATTTTGTAGAAGTAGAAAATAAGTACATGCTTCAGTGCATGATTCAGCTGCATTTGTACCAACTAAATTTAAATAATGAGCAGAACAGGGGATGAATTCAGTTAGGGCATTTACATCTTTCATACGGGCTTGAAGACCTGTGTAAAGACCGGACATATTTGACGCGCTGTCGTAGGATTGATCACGACAATTATTAATGACCAGTTCGTTAATCTCCATAAAATTACATACAGCGTCGAACATCTCCTTTGATTTATGTGGAAGGAATTCCAAAAATGTGTTTGGAAGGAATTCCAAAAATGACTCTTTTGGTGTACCATGTGTTGGCGTTTGGTGTTTTCCACATGTCTAATAACTATAGCGAGTTGATCCATGTGTGCTATGTCTGGTGTAGAGTCCACAATTATGGAAAAATACTTGGCACTCCGAATGTTTCGGAGAATCTCATCTTTAACTGCTTTAGCTAATATACCTATTAGTTCTTCAACCATCGTGGTGGATAAATACGATGTATTTCCTTTTCCGCAGTTACCAAATGTTTGTATGTGATCTGCTAAGAAGTGGTCAAATTAACTCAAGCAACATCATGTAATTACCATTTTGATTATTTCCAAACTTTTCGACATGTCCTCTCAAAGGAAGCCCTCTTGAAACAAGAGTTTCTATTACTAAAATGACACGCTCAAGAACATTCCTCCAATAAGTTGCCTCGATTTCAACTTGTTCAAGCAGCTGCTTATTCACTTGGTTTTCAGTCCGCTGTCTATTTTTTAATTCCGACGTACAGTTTCTATGACATGTAGAAATCTCATGTTCTTTTAAGTTGGTATGCGCATTTTTCCAATCATTAAATCCCTCCGATGATAATTTTGTTCTTACTTCTGAATTGCTTGAAAACAATAGACAAACACCGCAGAAATCAGTTCCATTGCTCTCAGAGTAAACAAGACACTTGCGAGGCATTTTTTCTTTACTGATATGCGTATACTCAAACATATTCGACGTTAAGTAACGAACTTTGCCATCATTGTACGCTTGGCAACATAATCACGGGTATCTTCATTAATAGACCACCACAAAGCTGGATCGCTTTTCCAACAAAAACGATCAGTCGAAGTTATGGTTTCATCAATTTTATGTTCTCGCAGTTGTATACATTCGGTAGAAATCCTATTTAATTAAAAAAGAAAATAATAAATTATTATAATAATGAATTGTAATATAATAAACAAATATGTTAGAAAGATTATATATATATATATATATATATATATATATATATATATATATATATATATAAAGCTTTAAATAATTATACAAAAAAAATGCTTAAACTATTTACATCGGTTGAATCGTCGACTCATAATCAATCGCAGTTATATTTTCAATTAATTGAGGAACCATTTCATTTTTAGCTGTTTGGAACTTTGCAGTCTCATCATTACATTCAGTGATTGAATTGAATTTGCCTTATTTTACGTGGCGAGACTCGGGCCATCAGGCCCGCTCTTCCGTCTGACCACGCAAATTTCGCTACGCTCCTGTCATCAACTAGCAGAGAAAGGAGGTATTTCTTGGGCGAGAAACAGGCGATTTGAATTTAGCTCAGAGGCGTCATTTAGGCTTGAGGGCCTTTTACATGTAAGTAAATCTACTAACATGGGACAGCCGGCTTTACTTCCCCTCCGAAGGAAGGCGTACAAAGGATTTTTTCGCCCTTAAAAATCCACTGGCTTCGATCGGGTTTGAACCCGCGAACTTGGGTACAACAGTTCGGTACGCTAACCGTTACACCATCGCCGCCGCCAGTGATAACTCTTAAAAAATAAAAAGAGTCAAAATATTATATGGATTATTACATATTATATAAAATAAAGTTTAGTAACATAATTATAGTAACATATGTTATGCTAATTTATTTAAATTCTATATTAAGATATAGTTCATTTTAGCGAATACAACAAGTCAAGAATATTTAATTTCTAATCATTGTACTAAACATTTTTTGCATTTTGAGATTATTTTGGCAACAAAACTGTGCATTAAAATATATTAATGTTAACATTTATTTATCACAAGTTATTAGTACATGGAACAAATATACAAGCTGAAAACTAAATATATTATCTAATCTATATGTTTATACTAACTCAGTAATAGAATTGTCGAATGAACTGCAGCAGTGATCAGTTCCACATATAGGTTTAAAGAATTCATATATTTTTGTCTTATCAATTTCATTTTGACATTTCTCTTCTTTTCTTTTCGGATTTTTGCATATTGACTTCCGCTGAGCCTTTTTCGATAACCACTCATTTTAAAACTTCAAAATATCATTTTTACTCAGCAGGCTCTTACAATAAACGATACACAACAATAGTAACAAAAGAAAGAAAAGGAATATTTCCAGATCCGTCTTCTAGAACTAACTCAAGAAGTAATAGATGTCGCTACTTTCTATATAGCGCAATATGAATGCATGGCGAAATCCGTCAGCGATTTCTGATTGGCTAATTCAAACTCCTTACTCTAAGAATGTAATTCTTTCTGCTCAATCAACCAATCAGAAGTCGTCGGCGAATTCTATTCATGTATTCTGTAACATTGAAAATGTCCCCATTTGAAATTCAAACTTAAGTTATAAATCAAAGGTTTAGGGGGCGGCTTTAGACTTGTTTAAATCATTTTTAAAATAAAAATATGATTTATGCTGTTATAGTTTGTAGAGAACCTAAATTTGTTTTAGAAAATATCAAGAAAATTTTGCCTTTGAAAATTTGCCGCCCTTGAAAAATGTGCCGCCGTAGGCACGTGCCTACTGTGCCTATGCGTAAATCCACCTCTGACCCAGACCTTTAGATTGCAAAAGAAAATTATTATATTAATGAAAAATGCGATCCGCGTGATTCCTGCAAACCTCTTTTCATTGAGCTTGGAATCTTACCATTGCCTTGTGTATTTATTTCTGTAATATTTGTCAAAACTGACTTAACGATGGGAACATATTTTCATGCAATATTGATATTTATAAAAACAACACACGTAGAAATCACGTTCATCAAGTGTCAGTATCAACAGCTTATTACCAGAAATCTACATACATGTGCGTTACTTTATAAGGCATTGCCAGATGATATTAAACAATTAAAGTCAGTACACAAATTTAAGTTAAAAGTAAAATATTTTCTGCTGCATAATTGTTTCTATACAATTAGAGACTATACTGATTATCAAAAAGAAAAATAATGTTTATTTTAACAAAACAGTGATATATAATGAATTAGTTTACATTTGCATTGTATACTTCTTTTAAAAGACTTAATATGTTTGTAACAAATAATGTACTTCAGCTTCTGGATCAATGACCCCCATCTCGATCAGGTTTTTGTCCAATTTCCCTGATCCATTGAGCAAATGCTGAGGTGGCCCCTTGTTTTGCTTCTGGACGTAAATGTAGCTTCACTATGCGCACGTTTTGTTGACCTCTCCTTTTGCTTGTAGTGGTAGGAGTCGAGCTAATGATGAGTTGCTATTTTGTTAGCAATGCAGAAAAATCAAATCTGCAGTGCATTTACCGTTGCAAATAAGCTTTCTATATCTCGGTAACGAAAATATCTAGTTTTTCCAATATTGCTAATCTCGAGTTTTTTTACATTTTATTTTTATTTATTTTGTTTGTTTTATTTAAAAACGTTTACTCATCTTTTCACTATTTATGGTTAAAATGATGGGATGGGATTCTGGAACTCAAGAAAATGTGCGCAGACAAACTCCCCTTACGTCAGTTTTGTGTCACATACAGTTTTTACTGTTTATTGACTAAATAAATCTAATCTAATAGCCCATACCTTATTGCCGAAGTTATGGATGTTCTTACAAGATAAGTTCAGGGGTTAGCACCTTGGACTATGCTGATCGCGGATGACATCGTTCTGGTAAGTGAAAACGAAGAACTGCAAGGAAACAGATATCTGGAGAAGAGCACTGGAGATAACATGGCTAAGAGTTACTGGAGCACTGGAGTTAACATGGCTAAAACCAACACCGAGTACTTGCATTGTCCGCTCATTACAAAAGTGAGGGGAAACTAGAATATGGCTGGACGAAGAAGAGGTGGTAACAACACAGAGATTCACATACCTGAGATCAGTACTGAAGGAAAATTCAGGAATAGAGGGAGATGTAAATAACAGGGGAGGCAGTGGTTGCAGTGGCGTAAGATTCATAGAGACTGACTGGACCATGTCAGGTTCAATTTAGGTCACCAAATTCAAATCGAAATAATTATTTATCTAAAACTGTCTGATAAAATCATAGAAGAAATAAATGAAGTGCCTTTTTTTCTATTAAAATGAATACAATGCAAGATGTATCAAACGACCATTAAGTACAATGTAAACATCTAGAACTAGTGGTGCTACAGAATGGCACAGACTTTCCCGTATTCGTTTTCTATTGCCTTTAGTCTCAGCTAGCTATTCGGACTTGCCACATACTCTTGCCAGCTGCCATCTATCGCCGCCCAAAGAACATTTTTTTCGGTTTCCAAATAGTAGAACGGAAATATTATTTTATGAATATTAAATAGCAGTAAACCTACTCCTAAATAGTAATTTTCTTTGAAAAATTTGGAGCTTTTTTAAGAAAATGGCGTTTAAGTGCAACTGTAGTTCGAAATTAAAAGCTCTTTTTCCGAGAAAATTTTTGAGTTTTCGAAAAACCTCATTTGCAGTCATTTGAAGCACATTAACTCACAAATATAATTGGGTTTACAAACCGCTGGAAACGTACCGAAAATGAACTTTACGTCACATTAAAGAGTGTAAGTAGCACTATTCGTTCTAGAAGTTTGAAGAAAAACTTTGGAGCCGTACTCTATTTTTACAAGAAATTTAAAGAAAACATGAAAAGCCGCTTTTGAGAAAAATTTGAATACGTCTAGGGTGCGTCATGTTAAGTATCCCTAAATTTTGAAGAAAATTTTCCAAAATCGCGCTGCCTCGAGTGAAGCTGGATTGACCGGGGAATGTCCATTTCGGGAAAAATCGTACGTATGGTTTAGGTGCTAGTGGTGTTCACAGAATGACAAGCGGACGGATGTTTTGCAGTCAATTGTTTTTCGGTATCAAGGATCCCCAGTGATTCTGGCTACACCACCTGTTAGAGGATTTTTTCTTAATTTAGCAACTGGATTTATTCACTTTTCAGTTGTCAGCTCAATTCAATGAATTTTTTCTGCCGAAAATCCGTTTTTTCGCGTAGCATTACATAACATTCCCTATATTACGTTTTTACTCCGTATATACGTATGCATACGGGAAAGTAACTAGGCATTAGTTTATCTAAATGTGGAGGTTGAGAATATAATGGACCAGAAGTTATGAGTGGAATTTATAATGATGTTCCAGAAAAAAATAGGTGAATTTGACAATATATTGTTCTGCTCATCATTTAAATCTTGTGCTTAATGATCCCATGACTGGGACATTAGAAGTTCAGACATTTTACTGTTTGCTGAAACAAAGGCTATAGCCGGGTAAGATGGTCAAAAGTGCCCCCGCACGAAATGAGTAATCAACTAGTGAGTGCTTTTACTAACACAAAAAGACTATTTGTGATGATATAATTCAGTCCCCATCCCCTCATCTCGCCTCTGAAAATGAGAAAACCTGAATTTTCACAAATTATTTTTTTAGCGAGATTTTTCCTACAAACTTATACCGACAAAAATACCCAATTAAAGTGGAGTAGTTTCTCTTTCATATGCTATTTTTTAAAATATTTTTTGGCGCCAAATTTGAACGTAAAAAAATTCCTAAATGTAAAAAAATGGAAAAAATCGTGAATTTCAGTATGTTGTTTTAGAGGTGGCGATCCCAAAAAATTCTCAAAAATGCCTGAATTATATACCTATTATCCCAGTATTTTTCCAGATTTTTTTTATTGGTGCGCCATATTGAAAAAAAATAAAAATCACATTTTTAACCTATTTTTGGCATATAAATACATGATTATTCGTTGTTCTATTACGAAAAAAATTCCCGAAAGTTCCTGTGATATCAGCAGGTATATCGGATTTTTTTCAGATTTTTTTTAATGGTGCGCCATATAAAAAAAAACTGCATTTTTACCCTATTTTTAGCATATAAATACATAAATATTCATTGGTCTGTTATGATAAAACTTCCCAAAAGTTCCTGTGACATCAGCAGGTATACCAAATTTTTTTTCAGAATATTGTGATTAGTATGCCATCTATAAAAAAATAAAAACTGCATTTTTAACCCATGTTTATCATATAGATACATAAATATTCATTGGTCTGTTATGAAAAAAATTCCCAAAAGTTCCTATGACATCAGCAGGTATACCAAAATTTTTTCAGAATTTTTTGATCTGTGTGCCAACTATAAAAAAATAAAAACTACATTTTTGAGCTATTGTTAGCATATTACTACATGAATATTCGTTGTTCTGATGTGATAAAAATTCTCAATAGCTCCCGTGACATCAGTCGGTATAACATTATTTCAGATTTTTTGACTGGTGCTCCATATTGAAAAATATTGAGAAAACAATTTTTTTCTTGTTTTATAAATATAAAACAAGGAAATTCGACATAAATACGTCAAATAGAATAAGCTAATAAAAATTAAACATTCATAGATGTTGGGTTCGCCGAAGCACTGTTGCCAATAATAAAGATCGACAGTCAGTTATTAATTCCGACAATCAGTTTTGACGCGCATACTTCTCAGTTCTTCGACGAGCTTAGTAGGCGAAAGAAATAATACGTGCGTTTTTTCTTAAATCGTGAAATAAAATAAAATCAAGTGAAAGTTTTGTTTTATTAATTGTAATAATTATCATTGTGAAGTAAGTAACCTTTATACATTCTAGATTTTAGTATATGTTATAACATTTGCTAAAAGAATTATATTAAGTTTATGGTTTCATTGTTTTTAATTATAGAATATGTCTACTGAATCACTGGATGTACCAGCAAAAAAGGCGAAAACGGATAATAGTAAATGTTGTCGTTGCAGCGTATATTTAAGGAAAATTGCAGGAACTAAAGAGACAATTTCAGAAAGTGAAGTTACATCTATAAGCAGTTTTTTTAAATAAGAATGTTACAGCTGGAGATCAATTATGTCCAAAGTGTAAGAAAATTATTGGCAAAGCATTACGAAACATGCAAGAAACAAAAAGAGCGGATTACTATGAGGCACAGTTAACTTGTTCGCAAGATTCTTTCCATTTATCGCTTGATGAAGTTACACCATCAAATAGTCAAGCAATCTCGGAATCAACAGATGAGTATACGTATAATTCGCCGCAAAAAGTACCTGTCGAATACATTGAAATGCCATTTCCACGAGTCGTTAGTACACACAAATATTGTTGTTTATGCCATGAAAAAAAGAATATAGTACTAATACCATTTGATGCTCGAATGCAAGTGTTTGCAAAAATGAGAATTATGATTCCAAATGGCAATAGATGCTGTAAAGCTCATTTAATAAAGAAACGGTTTTATGATGAAGAACTTCAAAATATTAATGCTGTTGCTGATTCTTGTTCTATGGATGTACAAGAGGTTGCTAAATTCATGGAACAGTTATCAATCGAAGTAGATTCAAGTCTTCATGACAAAATTGGCAATTATTCTATGAGTGACGAAAAAAAATTGAAGGTGTTAACAAGTTTAAATTGGGAAAACATTAACATGTTAGCTGAATTGTTAACCTCAATGAGAACATCAGAATCTAGAACTGTAGTCCAAGCACTCGTTGTATTTTTGTTTAAATTGAGGAGTGGAAATTCAAATAAATTAATATCTACTGTTCTTGGTTTGGAGCGTGAACAACAAGTTTCTGATTTTATCACATCAGTGTTAAATTCATTTGAAAAAGATGTTTTGCCCAACCGATTTGGATTCCAGGCGTTCAGTAGAGAATATTTCATAGATAATCATACTGCCATTGTCGCAAAGAAACTACATAATGTTGAAAATAATCTCATGATCATATGTGACGGAACGTATTATCGACACCAGAAAAGCAAAAACAACGACTATCAGCGCAAATCTTACTCCGTTCAGAAAGGCTTACCTCTGTGTAAACCTTTTACAATCTGTACCACTGATGGTTTTGTAATTGACGTACCGGGACCGTATTATGCGAATCAAAATGATGCTACCATTTTAAGAGATATTCTGTCGAAAACAGATGGCTTAAAGTCTTTACTTAAGGATGGAGATGTGTTCGTTTTAGATAGAGGATTTAGAGACGTCAAAAATGAATTGGAAACTGATGGTTATAAGGTATTGATGCCAGCATTTAAGGGAAAGCAGAAACAACTGTCAACAAAACAATCGAATGAGTCGCGTTTGGTAACTAAAATTCGTTGGCCAGTGGAAAGTGTTCACGGCGTTTTAGGTAAAAAATATAATTTACTGCACAATCAGTTGGACAACAAACTATTACCAAAAGTTGGTTCGCTATGCAAAGTTGCATGTTACCTAAACAACACATTTGGCAAACGTTTAAATTCAGACCAGGATATGGTGCAAGAAGTTGTTGATCAAATCAATAACAGGAAAGATGTAGAGAACACGTTGGCAAATGAAATTGACGATAATAAATGGAACCGCAAAACTGTGCCCTTTAAACAAATCACTTCCGATGATTTGTTAGATTTCCCGGAAATGAGTGAAAAGGAATTGAAAATCTTCTTTACCGGGACATACCAATTATCACAGGCAATATCATATTTAGCAGAAATGTTAAATGGCAATGATAATATCAAACTGCGTTTCTTAAAGAAAAAACCAACCATCGTGAAATTCGAGGTTCCATCGAGGCACAAGAAAAGAACAGTTTATAAATGCATTATAGAATATAACCCCAATAGCATCGGAAAATCGGGTATTCTACGATATGCATGTGACTGCGCTAATGGTAGACGCACTATCGGTTGTTGTTCGCATTTAGCTAGTATTATATACTATTTGTCTCATGCTCGTTACCTGTCTCGCATTCTCAAACCAGCTGAAAAATTGAAAAATATTTTTGACGCCGATGGCATTGTGCCAACGTTAGACGATGACACCGATGAAGACTAAACTGTGAGTGAAACTTCAATAGTGCATTCTATAAATTCAAATATTTATAATTCAACTGTTTAAAAATTGCGATTTATTATAAACATCTCTTTTGTCAATATTAAATAAAATTACATTACATAAAATTTTATCAATAAAATAAAAAATATTGCATTTTAATATTTTTTTAGTAATATATATTTAGACTTTGGCACCAAAACCAAATTGAAAAATATGTATATACAGTATATACATTCTTATTTTAAATAGAAAGTAAAATAATTATATTTAATACAAAATTATGGTTATAAAAGAATAAATTCACTATTATATGGCATAAATACGGCAAAAACAAGAAAAAATTGTTTTCTCAATATTTTTCAATATGGAGCACCAGTCAAAAAATCTGAAATAATGTTATACCGACTGATGTCACGGGAGCTATTGAGAATTTTTATCACATCAGAACAACGAATATTCATGTAGTAATATGCTAACAATAGCTCAAAAATGTAGTTTTTATTTTTTTATAGTTGGCACACAGATCAAAAAATTCTGAAAAAATTTTGGTATACCTGCTGATGTCATAGGAACTTTTGGGAATTTTTTTCATAACAGACCAATGAATATTTATGTATCTATATGATAAACATGGGTTAAAAATGCAGTTTTTATTTTTTTATAGATGGCATACTAATCACAATATTCTGAAAAAAAATTTGGTATACCTGCTGATGTCACAGGAACTTTTGGGAAGTTTTATCATAACAGACCAATGAATATTTATGTATTTATATGCTAAAAATAGGGTAAAAATGCAGTTTTTTTTTATATGGCGCACCATTAAAAAAAATCTGAAAAAAATCCGATATACCTGCTGATATCACAGGAACTTTCGGGAATTTTTTTCGTAATAGAACAACGAATAATCATGTATTTATATGCCAAAAATAGGTTAAAAATGTGATTTTTATTTTTTTTCAATATGGCGCACCAATAAAAAAATCTGGAAAAATACTGGGATAATAGGTATATAATTCAGGCATTTTTGAGAATTTTTTGGGATCGCCACCTCTAAAACAACATACTGAAATTCACGATTTTTTCCATTTTTTTACATTTAGGAATTTTTTTACGTTCAAATTTGGCGCCAAAAAATATTTTAAAAAATAGCATATGAAAGAGAAACTACTCCACTTTAATTGGGTATTTTTGTCGGTATAAGTTTGTAGGAAAAATCTCGCTAAAAAAATAATTTGTGAAAATTCAGGTTTTCTCATTTTCAGAGGCGAGATGAGGGGATGGGGACTGAATTATATCATCACAAATAGTCTTTTTGTGTTAGTAAAAGCACTCACTAGTTGATTACTCATTTCGTGCGGGGGCACTTTTGACCATCTTACCCGGCTATAGCCTTTGTTTTCTTTTTGTCGTAGCATTAATCGTTGGAAAATATTACCAGCAGTGAGAGAATTATATGATTTTATTAAAGAGAATCTTTTACGAAACTGTGTATTCTCTACGTAAAGGATGAGATAGTAAGCAACCCTGATAAGATAGTAAAAAGTTCCCCTAAACCAAATGACATATTGGTAATGACACTATAATTCTAACATAAAAATAACATTTTTGAAAGGTTTCTTAGCCCTTGGACGATGACTTACACCCATCTACAGTCAAAAGCGTGTTTTTTAATTTTAATTTTTTTTCGCCAACTTAACACTTTTATCTCGCTGAAAAAATTCTGAAAAATATGATCATAATTCATACTATCATAAAAACACTTTTTGATATTTTCAGCTCCAAATTCATATGCAAAAACATTTTTTTGAAACAAAATTTTACTGTTTTAGGCCCCTGGAACAGGCTTGAAAAAAATCTCAAAAGTTCGTTTTAAACAAGAAATTGTTGTGAATTTTTGCATATGTTTTGACTGCTCAGCTGTAGTTAAAAAATAAAACCATTTTTATACCATTTTCCCGCTTTTAAAGCACCCTGACTTTAAGTGTACTTTGAAAATATCTGCAGCAGTTCTGGACATTTATTTTAGTGTTTATTATACATTTCTATAATTTGTTGTAGCACTCAGTAATATTTTGACTTGGTTATTTGTAACAAGTTACCATGGTTTTAAAGCTTTCTAATCCTTCGTATATCATACCCTAACGAAAGACAACAGTTTTTGGCAGTTTATATAACAAACTGTCGACCCTAAATCTTGTGTGATACTGGTGAATAGAGAATTACAACCCAGCCCTACATCGAACATATTCCAGAAGAAACTAGTGGTGCTAAAACAGCGCATACTTTCTCGCTCCATAGAAACGGTATTGTAATAATATTTCTCTCTGTATCATCACATCTCAACGATGAGCGCTGACAACATGGCGCGCATGCAGCGAAGGGCGCTGCCAACAGTGGGCACATATTTTCTTATAAATTCTTCCTAAAGGTGACATTTTTGCCATAAATGGAAAGTGGTCCTAAGTTAGTGTGAAACCTGTATACATTTAATTAATTCCAAGCAGAAATTACGCAAAACTACTCGTTTTTTTTTCAAAAAATTGTACATGACCCTTTTTGAAGAGCTAATTTTGTACAACAGACATTGTCTGAGGCAAAAATCGCTATCTTTAATTTTGTAGTTTTGCAAAGTGTTGGAAATTTTAGAAAACTCGAGCGATGCCCGAAAATATGAGTACCACCATATTTTTTATCGTCTTTTATTATATACGTGAAAGAAATTTAAAGAAAAAATTTGAAGCGGTTTTTGAGAAATTTTATTTTGTAAATTTAAATAGCAAAATACGCAAAAACTACAATTAAAAAAAATGTACAAGAGCTTTTTTAACGTGCTAGTTTTGTACAACAGACTATGTCTGAGGCAAAAATCTTTATCTCCAATTTTGAAGTTTTAAATTTATTTTTCCAATTTTTGAAAAATCGGGTATGTCAACGAAAATGAGAGCTGCACCATTTTCTCGACTTTTTCACTACTCAACATTTTTAATCAAAAATATTGGAGCCATTTTTTGAGAATTTTAAAAATGTCCCATGGGCTTTATGTAAAATACCCCTCCCCAAAATTAAAATATCGGTTTAAAAAAAGGGTCCGCGAAAACAGCTAGAACGATTGGGGAATATCAATTTTGGAGAAAATCAGCAGAATGGTTTATGCGCTAGCGTTGTGCACAGGCGGACGGGCAGATAGACGTACTGCCGTCAATCGTTTTTTCGGTATGAAGAACGCACAAAACATGGATTCTGGTTACACCACATGTTAGAGGAATTGTTTTCTATTTTATCAACTGGATTTATCCATTTTTTCCTTACCAGGGCCCGGCAATAAGAGTTTTGTGTCGAAAATTCGCCGTTTTCCTGCGTACGATTACAATACTATCTCTTCTTACGTTAGTAAGAGCGAGAAAGTAAAAATAGGAATTTGCAGATTATGTCACAAAAACAAAAGATAATTGCTACACATCGCAAATAACTTGGAAGCGATGCTTCCTATGTTTTTGAAACGCGGTTTGCGTGTCTCATTGGGACACAACGGTTTTTTAGTGCAGGTAAATTCTAACAGAAGACGTGTTTTGGGTGACGGTTACAAGACAAATGGGGAAATGATGAGGGACAGTTCGGGTGAAGGATAGTGGAGGAATGAATGGAGACAGGTTTGGACCCAGATTATGTTCTTATGCAATATTCTACATAATACGACCTTTTGGATAGTTTCTTTTACAATTTTACAGTTTTAGTTCCCTTGGGTACCCCCACTCTATAGCATGGGTGGACAGAAAAATGCAGAAGCCGAAATCAGTGTAAAAATAATTTGAAGAAAAATACCGAAATTATCTTTCACGATTAAATTAAAAAGGTCATTTTTATTTTCTGTGCATTTCAATCTCATATCTCAGCAATATTGGAATGGTTTCTGCAACATAGTATCGGGAGTTTCGGGGAACGGGCGTTCGCAGTTGGGTGCTATTTTAAATCAATTTTCAGATTTATACAATTATTATTTACAAAGCGCAGAGTTTTCGCACTTGTTCGGATTGGGGAACTTTTTCCATCGTATCCAAGGGCACCCTTTCATCGTCCTAAAGAGGTATCAGAAAAAGATCTAATGGTCAACACGGAACGATTTCTTACTGGCTACAAGATTAGGGTATTTTAATATTTTGCAAACTTTACCTAAAGTTACATTTTCTAACAAAATGTAAGCGAATCAAGCTGAGAAAATAATTGTTTAAAATTGCCTACGTTTGTCAGAAAAATACTCATATTTTCAAGAAATTAACATGATATTTTTTGAAGATCTGTTCCGGATGAACACATTTTATTAAAAAAATCAGTTATAGTTGTTACAAGAAACCGAAAAAAGTTTTTGACTATTTTCGAAACTTCGGGAGATTTAACGAAAATGAAAGTTTAAAAAACTCCTAGAATTATTCAAATTCTAGAAACAAAGTGAAATTTAGCAATAAATGAGTGGAAAAAAAAATAATAGAAAAATTAAATGTACGTGTACATAAACGAACTTGTCGAGTATCAACGACTCACTGATGGCAAACAAAGTTACAAACTTAAAGTACTACACTATGGATGCCTAAATATTGCCAGTGTAAGGAGATGGAGTGACGACTTATTGGATTGACACATAGTGGCAATTTGAAGTCATTCAACCACACGTTTTGATAGCTCTCTCTGATGAAATTTACAGGGAAGCAGAAAAACGTTATCAAAAATAGTGCAGATGTTACAGAAAACTTGTCTCAGTTATTGTCTTTGCGCATTGTTTAATGAATGAAATTTCAAAACTAAGATCTGTTTAAGATCTTGCAAACTTATTAGTAATGAAACATTGCTGATTATTTACAAGTTTTCCCGGTGGGTGTTCTGAATTGACATTATTTTTGACAAGTGTCCAGGTCGCTAGTGCCGAAAGAACGTTTTCAAACTTACAGCTGTTTAAAATTATATTAGAAGTACAATGGCACAAGACTGAATAATTTAAATCTTTTATGAAATGGTAATGAAAAACTGGTTGAAAAATAATATCCCTTCTGTTATTGATAAATTTGTAAGTGGCAAGAAAAGACCAAAATTAATACATCAGGAAATTGCAAAAATTATTTATTACCTCTAGGTTTATTGTTTTCACTCATAAAATTAAATTAATGACATGTCTTAATTAGAGGGCTCCTTTGTTGACCTTACACCACTGAGTGGTTGGACAAAACGGAGAAGCAGCAGCACTAGAATTGTGTGACCATCAAATATCAATCAAATTTTAAAGGGAAGGTCCACAAAACTCTAGTGAGACCTGCCATATTGTATGGGGCAGAATGTTGAGAGAACAGAAGTTGCACGTAGTGGAGATGATGTTGAGGTGGATTTGTAGAATGATGCGAAAGGACGAATTCAGAAATAAAGTGATCAGACGATCCGAGAAGATGAAGTCTAAGGTAGAGAAACTACGAGAAAGGCCACTTTGCTGGGTTGGGCACGTTATGAGAAGACCTCTAGCATTTGTAGCCCACTGAGAGGAGTCAATAGAGAAAGGGAAACGAGCATGGAGTGGATCATGAAGTGGAGAAATTCTGTGAAGGAAGATATGTGGCAGAACAGTGTCACAGTGGGTATGGCACAAAATAAAAATAGCTGGAGTAGCAATTGGAAAAGCTGATGCCAACCAAATGAAGTAAGGTTTAGAAGAAGTTAGTATTCAACCTAGATCAATTTAGATGATAATACTCGCATAACTTGATTCATATTCAAAATCAGTACTCCAATGCAGTTCTTAGTTGGATTGCAAGCAGATGGATGATTTTGTTTTGTTCAACTAACATTTGAAACAATGAAAATGAAATAATTATAATTCATTCACATTAGACCAATTTATTAACATCAGATACATATACACATATAAACAGCAGCGTTTGCTTTTGTTATTAAGAGGCAGTGCTACCTCTGCAACAACTGAGGCACAAGGTTTCTACAACGAGGAAGATTTATAAAGAAATTTTAACTATTAACTATATGTACACAATTTCTTAATAATCGTATGATTTATGACACCTGAATCCAGTCACATAAAATAATATGAACATTTGGTACAATAACTATTCAAAAATTTTCAGATATCTAAAAAATTATCACCAGTGCTATTACACATGAACACATTTTACCATTTATATAATTCAGAAAGTTGTTTTGACAATTTACTCAAATGTCTTTGGAGGAATAGGAAATGTCAAGACTACTTACATAACACTATTTTAGCAGCAAAATGTTAATGTAAGAATTGTTTCCTGAAGGAATAAAACAGTGCTTGTCAATGTCAAAACTTCTTTCTGTTGGCAACTGGTAACAAATGGCATCTATCATTAACAAACCAATACCCTCACAATAATTTACTGTGGTTTCTTGGTTTTAATGTGCTTTCATAGGAATGAGGGTGTTTTATCCCTAAGAAGACATTCACATTCTGAAAATGCATTGCCTTCGCTTCATTCCCGAAGTTATTTGTACTTTTCTTTTTCATCACACACTATAAATGGTCCAATTCTCTGTAGTGTCTTATTCAGATCACCACACTTGAAACCCTGAGTAGTTGAACAGAACATTTAGCACAGATCAAATGCAAAAGTTAAACAAGTTGAATAATGCAATTCTTCTCATAAAAATGTATCAAAATATTTCTCCCACTTCCAATCAGTCAGTTCAATACAAAGAATTAGAGAAAAAAAATCTTAACAAAAGAATATCTTACATTATAAAAAAATTAACCTAGCACGCAAAATGCAGATGTATTAAAAATTAAATAAAACAAAAGAAAAATGTTCTGAAATTCTATTTTCAAGAACATGAACTCTTCAATGGTTTCCTCCTGGAAATTAAATTTCAAATGTTTGTCTAAGAATCAGCACATTAACAAAATTTAAATGATCTGAACACCTTTATATTCATTACCTCTAAGGTTGCGAGTAAATTCATCACTGGGTAAATACGAAGTAATTTGATTAAAGAAACATGTTTCCCAGCATCCATAAATTAAGTTATTTAAAATCACACTTTTACAACAAAATTTTAGAAGGAAACCACTGATCCATCACACTTCTTTTGCTGTAAATTAAGTATTTAGAATAAGCAGTACTGAGGAAATAAGTCCTCAACTTTTCAAAATGCTTAATTTGGTAACACAGAAGACTAGGAATATATACATATGCATGTGAGATTCTCTTCCCTAGAGAAAAATGCAAGACTGATGCACCGTCTATTATTCATACATAAAATGACATTAAAATATAATGCCTCCTCATACAAACATGAATGATTTTTGTACATTTCAACGTAGTTTTTTGTACTTTTTTGTATTTATTATTTAGGACCATACAATTCCAGAGGATTACAACCGCCAAATAAATTTGTAGAAGTATCATATTTTCTTATGTTTGCCACATCTCTTTGCCAGAAATCCCAAATTTAATAAAACAATAATAATAATAATAATAATAATAATAATAATAATAATTATTATTATAAAAATAATAATAATAGAAAACTTCCATTCTTACATCATTGTAAATCTGGTATATTCTCGTTCTTAGTTACACACCACAAGGAAATTTCACTTTCAATTTCAAAATATTAGCTTTAAAACTTCGAGAGTGGTATACATCAGAAGATATGTTTTACTTAAATGGCATCTTGGAATATTTGTAGAGTCCTAAAACTTTTAATTTTTTTAAGCACTCAATATATTTTATCACACATAAATAACAAGATTTTATCATGTTATTTTTAAAAGGAGCAGAACACTGTGCAAAGGGAAGATATTATGACTAGTGCATGTAGAAAAAGACACCCATGGAACTGTACAACAAAACAGCGTTCTGTAGAGACGAAGTTACTCTTGCAGAGAAATCACTTCTTCAGCATCCCAATCTCTGGAAAATTTTTCTTCCTTTTCCGATTCCCAACTTTCATTTGAGCTCACACTACCAAACCTGTTATTAAAAAAGAAGTGTTTAATAGTCAATACACAGAAATATCACAGTATCACTCTCAAAATCAGTAAATCATTTCCTATCAATGCAATAAAGCTCATATTAACATTTTGCCAATATACTTAAAGTAACAAGTTTTCTTCGAATTAACAACTTCGATTTGCTTGCGTCTTCTATCTTTAATTACCAGAATGCAGAGAAAATATTAAAGATGTGAAATTGAAAAAAATTAACCAAATTAATTAACCTGTTCATTAAACACTTTAACCCAATGAATTCTCAAGGATCAATTTGAAAAATGTTCAACAATTTTCTGATTTCATTTTTTACATGATCGTAAATATATGTTCAGTCTATTAAAGCAATGAACATATTTGGACAACTGTCTGAACAACTGTAGCCCCTAATCTGTTTACAGAGCTTTCTTCAAAATTAATAATCTTCAACTCAAGGCTGGGGTGCGGGTGGAAGGCACTACTATTTTAACTGAATCCCCAAAAACGTCCAGTTTTCTCAAAATTTCCCCCAAATATTTTGCTCAAAGTCTCCTTATAAAAAAGGCACACGTCTGATTTTCATTAAAATCTCCTAAGTTTCATACATGGCAACTTTGTGGACCATCTCCAAAATATTTCTACAAGTCTAACAGCCTCACATATACGGGTACCAGATATTCTGATTTATCAGGACTTGCCCTGGTTTTTGGACTGTCATGATTTGTTTTCAAACATCCTGATATTTAATATGCATCCTCTATTTATAGTTTAATTTCATTTTAATATTTTTTAATATCAAATATACAAAAATAAAATTGTGTTACACAAAAAAGTTATATTTGGAATGAAAATTAAGTGATTCTAACTATAATAAAAATAAGTATGCCTCATTGTTATATTTGCATGGGGTATATTGAAACACAGGAAGAATCCTTAAAAATAAAGCTGCCAAAATCATATAATTTAAAGTGCAGTAACATTTTTTATATTAACACATAAATTGATCTCATAAAAAAAAGTCTGGCCTTTTTGAGAAACTTCCTGATTTTTTCAACTTGGTCTCTGGTAACCCTCGTCATTGAGAGATACACATGTGAATGAGGGATAGGCATAACAAATCATCAGAAATGTATGTTATGTCTACCTATACATTCATACACATATGTGTATGGGTGTGCGCAAATTTTATTCTCAAACCTCTGGTGTTCCATTTAGTTAGGAGTTTCTTAAGAGATGGTTGATGTCTTAATAGGTTAATGTTCCAATAATATAATAATTACATAACCATTATGCACCTCTATTGATGAATGGTTAGCTTATTGGCCACTTATTCCAGAGTGAGGTGCATGTATTTTCAAAGGGAGGATATATCTTAGTGTGGCCATGTGATTCTCGTGGCATGTAAACGAACCCTAGCAGGTGCCAACTAAAATTAAATCCCTCCAGCAATTTCCTATCCTCATGAGGTCTCATGTTCTTCCAACTAGAAAGTTCAGATACAGTAAATTAAGACCGACATCTGGTTGTGAGAGTAAATCACATCTAAATGTGTAAGGGGGATGCCCACGGGGCCTGTGTGCTTGAAGCAGTTCCTTACACCCATGCTGGAGATTGGCTTCATAAGGCCAGGGTCAAATACACAGGTGTGGAACTATGGCCAACAGCTGTGTCCCTGCTGTATGCATTGTAGCAGCACAACTAGTTTTATGTAACTAGCCAATTCTATGAACAATTTTTGCGCTTGCATTTATTTGTGTTTCCACATACCAGTAACCCAGTTTCAAGTAAATTGAAAAAAATGTCTGGAAAATTATTCAAGTCTAGGAATAAAAATTTTAACATTAGTTTACTTACCTAACTCTAGATGGTGTTTGCAATTGACGCAGTTCATCAATTGTTGGTAATAATGATGTGAGTTTGTCAGTTGGACGCAAATATCTAAGAGTTCGATGTGATAGTTTCCACACCAAGCGTTGACGGTAAGGCATTTGGCACTCTGCATTATAATGAGCAAGAATACTAAAAACAGCATCATGACAGCAGAAGAAAGAAGATTCTGAAATCTAAACAAAAAATTTAGTGTTATATATATATATATATATATATATATATATATATATATATATATATATATATATATATATATATATATATATATATATATATATATATATATATATATATATATATATATATATATATATATGTAAACACACACAATTTATATATTTCTGGAAATTTATCTTAATGAAAAACCATAAAAGAGAGAAAATTGGACGCACACAATAATAACACAGTTTCATTGTATTTTCTTTTCAAAATATTAAAAATGGGTGTCTAATAGAAGATCCTGAGAAGTACAGAAGAACTTATCCTTGATATAAAATGGTTTTGAAGCAAAATTTCACATTATGAACATGTATTCAATGAAGACCTTAAGATTATTTTAAATTCTTATTAGTATCAAGACCAAAGTTTGGAAAAATACATACACATGTATGTCATAAGAAAATGTAACATGTAAAAGGAGATACAATACGTTAGATCAAAATACACTTATTTACAGAACAAATTTTAAAAATTTGCAATATGAGGCCTAATGGCATTAAAATTATTTTCAGAGCATGTTTTTTATCTTTGAGGAAAAGTGCCCTCGTACAAACATACTAACTCCCCGCTTTCACTATAGAATTCTCTTTGTAGTGCAATACATCTGCAATAACTAATATTTCGTGGAATATTAACGATCAAGAAACACAATGTCACCTACACTTTCTACAACTAGTATTCATGAACGATAAACAGAAGATAGGTACAGAAACACACTGGGTGCATCCAGCCATGCCTTCATGTGGGGCACTTCAGTTTGTCAGCACACAATTCTAGATATGCGTAATAGAAAACAATATGCTGAGTTTTGAAATAATAGTTATTTATGTACCTAAGGGTTCTAATGACCAAACATCGATACAAATTCTGAGGATATCACCTGAAACCATACCAGTTAACACCCATACTACATACAATTTTTTTTAAAGCTAAATTTACTTATTCACTAAATAGCACGATGCTAACGTGACCGTTTGTCTTTTCACATTTCTCTCCATAAGAAAACACACAGCATCATTCAACGGTCTTCATATTTCCCTCGTAACCTTGTTCTCGATTCAGTTACGATATGTAGTGTATATCCAGCTCCGAATTAAAGACAAAAACAAGCAATTACATATCAGTAAAAAATAAAAACCTATTTATCAAATATTTTTTGTGAAATAAATTTCAAGAGCATTGATATTTTTTTAAAAATTATTATTATTATTATTATTATTACTATTATTATTATTATTATTATTATTATATTTGTTACTGAATGATCTTACATTCAGAACAAAATAAACCAGTGTATTAATTATTCCTTTTTCTAATGGACAAATTTTGCAGAAAATGAGAGCCTTCACATTTCTTATCTTTAAAACACTATAAAATCCACTATTCAAAGAATAAGATGAGGAGAGGGAAGCATTTATGCAATTGAATACTGCAAATCACTGACAAATCTGTGTTTTCTAAACATCTACATTTCTTCTCAGATTCACCATTAACATGGCAATGGATTAAATATGCTGGAAAACCCAAAGGATACAAAAAGGACTGGATTGGACACAGGTGACTGGAGATAAACACATTAAATCCAGAACTGGCTGGGTTATTTTTTTGACTAATACACAAGAATCCACACTAATCATGACATGATTCTTTGAGAGCAAGACTTTTCTAGTCGTTTCAGAGACTTATTACACAAGGATGCCATCTTTTTTTAATCTGAGGGAAATAAGGTAATTGTTATAATTTACACAGCAGTCTTCCATTTCCATTCAACAGAATTCCATTTTAAAACTTTACCTGACTATTTTAGTGAATAACAAAAGAAGTTAACCCTGCACTGCACATAGGCAGTGTTTGGACTGCCTTCTAAACATGTGTATATAAAAACAGTTGACAATGAAAGGAGTGAGAGTGAGAGCGAGTGTGAGTGAGTAGGAGAGGCACACACGCAAACAAACACATCCACACCTCTTCTTTGAAGACATCTTTACTCACCACATAGTATTGTATTTTTTTTTTTTCAAATCTCATGTAGTGTAATTTTGTTGAACAGTGAATGCTTTGCAGGAATAGTTTTAATACAACCATCTGCCTATTTTGTGAAACTAACTCTACTGCACAAACAAAATGCAATTTGGTTTGTGCTGTGTGTGTATTTGTATTTTGTATATTCTGATACTTCAATATATCTCCTTTTATTTCTTCAATTGTATTACGTATTTATTATTATCCGTCTTCTATACAGTGGTCAATTTTCTATAAAGTTGACATTATGTTATTGCATCTCACTGAGGGAATCCTACATTGATAATTAAGGTGAAGCCTGCCACTGGAATGCTTTTGGAAAATGTAAGTCAACGAAGAGTTATATGTAATTATGTAGTAACCTTGATTTTGATGACCACTAAAAGTCTTGTGCAACCTAATAAGATTTACTATTACATCTTTTAAATATACCGTGTTAAATTTTGAATTTTTCTGTTTATTTTAACATAAAAACGATTAATGTTTTAAGGCAATTGCTCACATGAGAAAATAACTGTCACCAGAACATGCTGCTTTAATCAGCATCTGGTCAGCTAATTTCTTCAAAACTGAAAATAATGATTAATGGATACAGAGCTGCCATATACAAGATGATGTATTATAACTCCAAGTGTTGAAAAATATCAATGTCAATAAAATAAATGCAGAAAGTTTAGATTTTTTTCTAACAAGAGTCGCATGTTACCCGATGGCTTAATTTTTACGTATTTTGAATGTTTTATATGAGCTTGGAGTCTTTCTGTTTAGTTTTTACATAAAGTTATTGTATTGTTTTGGTGTTATGAAGAATTAATTTTGGTTATGTTGGAGGAAATCCATTAGAAATTTCCAAAAAGCATGAGCAATCCAAACACCATCACACATGTTGAATTGTTATGGCAACGGATAAAAACAGTGTGGGGTTAATGATCAATAATTATTAAAATTCAAATATTCAACATACTATTTAGTTGGGGGAGGGTTAGAATTTGAAAAACCACCACCATTAACAAAAATTTTTGCATTTTATTATAGAATTCTTGTAAAACGGTCCTGTGAATTTCGCGATTGCTACACAAAATAAATAACATTATATTTCGATTAAAACATAGGGCAAATTGACATTTGATCACATGGGATGCTGTTATCAAATCAAGAACTTCAATATAATGTTAAACAAACCTCACATTTTGATAACTGTGTTCAAGCTGATCAGTATCTTTTTGTCTAACATCTTAATCTCTGTATAATGTTGCCTCTAATGATAATATTAAGAAGAATAGTAATAACAGTACACAATGTATGAGAAATACTTTTTTGCTAGTAACACTTATAATATTTACAATAATTCAATAATATTCATCGCACCTTACAGATTTTCTGAAGCTCCATGGCAAATCCAATAAGTTGCATAACTTCAGCACTGGCACTGGAACCTGAACTGTGATGACTTTTGGAAGTTAATTTTGATACTCCCCCTTCTAGCTGAGTACACAACAACACTAAAGCAACTTCACAAGCTCTAAAATTTGCACATGATCCATCACAGGCTATTATCTCCAAGCACAGCCACATAGTTGACTCATCAACGATACTTTTATAAAAAGATAACAATCCAAGGCTTTTCGCAGCAGCAGAAAATAGTTCGTGAAATAGCTGGAGAAATGTCAAAGGAGTTATTGGCAAGACATTTGGTTCTGCACCAAGTTTGCACGAAATTATGTCCTCCATTCGTGCCAAATCCCCAAGAGTACACTTGCACTGGGAAATAGTGACAAGGTCTCTAGAATCAGGTACAATCCAATCTGAATCACACTCAACCTTCTGTCGATGTTGCATCACTTCTTTGCAGGCAAGATGGAATGAGCTGACAGCAATACAAGCCATATATTTTGGCCTTGCCTAAAACAAGAAGAATAATGTATAAACCACAACTCAACACAAAACTATTTAATTATTCTTTTTTCATCTACACACCTTCATCTTTGTTAGAAACCTATCCATTAGGTTAATAGCAACAAACAGGACCTCACTGGGAAGATCATACCACACTTTTAAGCAGCGTAGTACATGGGCAGACACTCCTCTTATCCCTGTTGTAATTTCAGTTGATGCCTAAACAAACAAACAAGTTAGAGCATTAACAAGTTTCTTAATCCTCTTCAATTTTCCCAACAAGGAGATATAATGGTTTGTTTCAGAATTATTTTGAAAGTTTACATCAATTACAGAGCTTCCTATGACACAAAGTTCACGCATACACAAACTGATTGAAGGCAAAAAAAGAAAGAAAAATAAATAAATATTTTTGGCAATTATTCACAACAGGGTTTATCAATTTCAATATTCGGCCACCTTTTATTTTGTAGCCTGAGTAACTGAACAAAGCTGACCTAGCCAATGAAGCAAATTTCTTGTATTTTTGGTGCAACATAAGTTCTTAACATGGCAAATGGCTAACTTATTATCTTTAGCTTTGGCATTCTTGTAATTGAAAGAGAGCAGTCACAAAGCAGTTTTGAGAACAAAACAAAGAGTTCAAAGAATTTCCTTACAACTCTTTCCTTTAAGATTAGGGGATGGCAACATGACATTGTGAGGTACATTTCTGTTACACCCTCATTACAACAGTGAGGAAATAAATGTTGTTCTCTCCACACTAGGGATTGATTGATTGTTAGTGATTCTGAGCGCATCAACTGTTAAGGTAATTAGTCTTGAAGTCTAGAGCATGTCAGGAGGTGATCTCCCCTTGCTGGACGATGAGAATCGCACCGACCTTTAATTGGCTGGCGGGGATTTTCCCCTACCAAGTATCCCCCTCCACCTGGGCCACCCCAGCCTAAGCTTCCAACAATTCTCCCTTCGTGTAGTTCAAGTATGTGTGTGTGTGTTTATATATATGTGTAAGTAAGGGTCCCCCTTACTCTCGCACACAAAAGACAAGGAAGAGGAAGGAAATATTGCACGTGGTCCCTGGCCCGTTTGTTAGGAAACTGCTCCGGCATTTGCCTGGTGTTGATCGCAGAAACCACCAAAAACTAGTTCTGAGCAGCCAGCCACTAGAATTCTCCTTCAGACAGTATCTAAATTCAACCTAGCTGACTAGCTAAGTGCTAAAAATCCTGCCACCGTCAGGGCTTGAACCTAAGACCTTGTGGTAATAGGCAAAATTACTTGGGAGTAATTTTTTATTACATACTTTATTGGCAAAGCCTAGGTTGGTAGGATAAAAACTAAAAGCCTAATATGGAAAAGCATGTACAAATAGCTACTGCTAAACATATTTATAAATTATACTACACATCCATGCACTTTATTTATAAATGATGATACACAATTACACCATATGTATTCTTTAAAGTTTTGCTTTTGTTTTGTTTTTTATTAAAAGGAAGTCGTAGTTAATGTTTATTCCCAAACCATAAAACAAACAATACATCCTTCCCCAAGGAAATAGCAAGTCTTGTTTGCTGCTCTAACTATCTTACATTAACATGCTTCAACTTTGGAATGGTGGTTTACAATATCTTGGCTATAGTTTATAATTTGAATGTAACATAAACAATTGCAGATGCAATGAAGAGGAATAAATCGCTGAAAACTATGTAATACTTTACTTATAATATAATATACTTATACTTTCATTTCTATAAACCAGCATCACATTTCAAATTTGAGTTTACCTTTAATTTTTTTACTCAAAATTTCATGTGAAAAATTTTGTTCACCTATTTCCTTACATGCCTAAATAGTTACATTTAATTAATGATTAGATTGAGGTAGGAATTGTAATTTAAATTTCTAGCTGAAACATTTCTTGTAACTTAAAAGGGCAGAGTTAACCACTTAATCATGATGAATGGGTCAGGCACTATATCAATTTAAGTGATACTGCACATGCTTTTTATTTTCTTACTTCACCTGAGTTGTGCTGGGAAGTTGAAGATTAGCTTGGAATTTTGTTTCCAAGCTCAGAGCTTCATTCAACTGCATAACAAGTGGATGAACATTATCGGATAGGCCCTGATCCATGTCTGAGGTTTTTTATTTTTAATACAATTTACCCCAAGACCTGGTTCAAAAAGGGCCTTGATCCTATAGGCAAAATAATTAAAATTAAACACAAAAAGAAATATGCTGGAACATTATTTCAGAATGTTAACATGTGACATCAGCTAATTGTTCAAGGTCATTTGTAATCTAAAATTGAAACAAACATCTAAGCTCAAATTTAAGAAATCTAGGGAATCTTTACTCACAATTCATTTAAATGAAAATTACCATTTCCTTGCCAATTTCAATTCAATTTATAATACTTCCTACAAAACTTTCCTGGTGGGTCTTATTAAAATTATGTTTGAAACCTGCAAAAGCAACCATGATTATCCTTGACCTGGTAAAAACAGACGTTATCGATTCTGATAACTCAAACAAATTACACATGAAAAACCAATTTTCGATTTTTCATTTCACATAGAAATTTATAACTATAAAATTCTGAACACAACTGAACAAAGAGAGAGGGGGAAAACAAGTAAAAAAGGAGCAAATCCTTTTAACCAGAGGCAAGACTGTTTAAATTAGATATTTTCTCAGATGTTTCTCAAGTTTCAGCTGTATTGGAAATGTAAGAAACATTCCTTAATGGCAAAAGCCCAAATATCATGTAAACATGCAATTCATTAACACAATGACACCTATTTTTGTAATCAATAACTTACCGCAAAATAATTTTCAACAGAAGTACGACGGAATAATAAAACTTCGAACATACACTCAATAGTTTCTGCACATACAATGACAGTTACAACGTACAAAATTCAAAACTGACAGATCCTATGGCGTCGTTACTTCACTCGCAGCTGACAAAACGACTCACTGTACACATGCGCTAAGAAATAGTGCGCATTATCGCACAAACCATTATAAACACTTATTCAAATTACACTTACAAAGTCTTTTGGAATGGAGGAATGAATAGCATGATGTATACTAGTATTACATATCTGAAGTCTATAATTAAAAATGATTGTGTTTGGTGTTTGGGTGTATCAGCCGACTGTTCTTGTGGTTGCCATATAGAACATGTCATATTATTTCATGTTTATCACACCCTTCACAAACTGAAAGGCATACATAAAACCAATTGTAACTACGTATACATATTTGCTTATAAACGAATACGAAGTAATATAAGAAATAGTTGAGAAAAAACACGATTGTATGGAGGATATGGCAACACTGCAAACTAATTCAAAGTTCGCAGCGCGCACGATCTCTTGAAGGTTGAAGATGATGTAATAATAGAATGATGCAATATATTCATCACATTCGTGAAAAAGAAATGCAGAGATGTTTTCTTATTTTCATTATTTCGTGTTCTTTGGTACGTTATTATGGAAATATTGCTGTTTCACGATTTTCAAAGTAATGCTACGGATCCAAGCTGTGAAGTTACATGAACATTTTATCACCGATTTGAAATATTTTATCAATGTCACATTCAGTTTCATTAAAATTCAAATTGTAATTTAAAAAAAAATTATGTGGAATATTTAAAAACATTTACACAGCTATATTAAGCTATATTTGGAATATCTTAATTGATTATCAATTTACTACGATAATAAGGAAACAATGAAGAAAATAAAGAGACGAATAAAGGAGTTCCATTTAATACCTACGTCAGGTATACATGTCCTGACAATTACTTTATCCTCTCCAAATTTTACGTTTTGTTTTTCGAAATGGCTTCAGAGCGATATTGAAATTCCCGGTTCACAAAAACACAATGTTGTAATGACTGCCAACATGCAAATTCATAATGAAAACTCTTTATTATGCAACAGACTCTGTGAATTTATTTACATGGCAATATTTTCACTTTAATATTGAAACATAGTGATAATTATTTCTCTTTTAAACTATTTCTTGGAAATTGTGCTCATTACTTTCTAAGTCTTTAAGTCCTACACTTTCGGTACGGTGGTGGTGTTAGGATGGTAATGTATTACAAATGAAGAACAAAATGCGCACACACGTGTGACATGTGCGACTATGTGTTGTTTGTTCATTTGACAAGTGCGTTAATGTGAAATTTTGCGGGCTAAGACGTAAAAATGAGCGATTTGCCATCCGAAGACGTTCTCACGAAATTAAAACAATACTTTGGGCACGATGGGTTTAAAAGTGACTTGCAGATGCAAGCGACACTCGCTGTCATTAAAAGTATGGAAATTCATTCCTGTTGGATTGTGCACTGTGCGCATTCATTGGTGTTAATTTGAATTTGTTCTTGATTACAGGAAAAGCAGATGTTTTCATATCAATGCCAACGGGAGCTGGAAAATCTTTATGTTTTCAGTTACCTGCTGTGATTCAAGATGGGAAAGTGGCTGTAGTTTTCTCGCCTTTGTTGGCTCTGATGAAGGTAGGAAAATTAATTCCCACAGCTTGCGTAATTATTATTCTATTCTACGTTCCAATTTCTTCCATTTCATTATAAAAATGTGCTGTTCTTACTACTGTTGTAAGGTAATAATAACAGGCGACTCACCTTTGATGGGTTTCTTCTTGTTTGTACTTTTTTCTTTCTCTATGTGTGTCAATGTACCAACCTCTGTAATTGCCTTACTTCTTTTTCTTTATTTTCCATTTATAATACATTTCTTTGTATATACCCCAGACATGCCCACTTCATGTCCATTTTAATGTAATGAGATGATTCTATTTGAAATCCTATTCTTTGAATTATATTGAACCCTTTAATATTTCTCACATGTTCTGTTGGCATAAATTAAGGATGTTTATAATTAGCAAAAATACATGTTTGATATTAGTTCTGTATACGTATTTCTAACAATAACTAATGCTAGAATGTTAAATTTGCATTGCTGTTTTTGAAGATTTTTTCCACTGTAGATTGAGGAGTTACTGCAGACGCTTGCTTTCAAATTTCATTAGCCATTTGTCTGTGTTCAAATGTTCTGTCTGTAACTGCTTCTTGCTGATGTTTGTAATATGAGAGTTTTATGTGCAGTATTGCAGATAAAGTGAGCAGCCATAGTATTTTATAAAACAAATGGTTTAGCATTGCCCATTTCAACATCAATTGTAATCTTTATTCTAATGTGGTTTAAGCCAAATGAACACAATGGCAAACATTTGTCATTGGGTGATTAGGGGAATCATGTTATATATGGTACGAAATATGTTTCCTTTTCTTCTTCATAATTCTTCTGCATTTCTGATAAAGAAAACAATTAAATTCTCAGTTCTTGAGGAGTTAATATACAAGCTCGAGGATTTTTATTATTTCTGTTAATAATTACAACATGATCCTTCAAGTATAGTTTGCAACCCATTTTCAAGTCCTCAAAATAGTTGAAATTACAGTTCCAAGGTTACTATGTTTAAAATATTTACCATTGGATATAAGACTATAAAAATGTATAAAATATTCACAATATAAAAACCAATACAATACAAAAAACATCACTGAATTATAATGCCAGTAAAACATTGTAGTCCCAATGAAATGACAAAATAAATGATACAGTTGACAAAAAATATTAGATTCTATGTTGAAGCATTTACAGGGTCATCCGTCCGTCCGTGTCTGTGAACACTACCAGCGCCTCAACCATGCGTAGGATTTTTTCCAATTTAAAGAAACCCGTGTCTATGTGCCTCGAGACGAATCTTTCACATTTTGAAAAAAAAATCTTTAAAATTTGGGGGTACTTTACATGTTGCCCTATAGACATTTTCAAAAATTTCTCAAAAACGGCTTCTTCTTTTTCTTTAATTTTTTTGTTGTTGTAAGAATAGAGTAACATAGACTTATAAAGGTGGCAAAGGTCCGATTTCACGGTTAACTTTGAATTTTCGAAAATTTCTGAAGTATGCATTTGTTTGGGGGATAAAATAAGCAACTAGTAGTGCTACAAACAGCAATACTTTCCTGCAATATTGGTAATGGTTGTGTAATATAAAATTGCTTGAATATACATATGTGTAATTTTTGAAAATTTAAAAGATAAGTGCATCAAAATAAGTTTGTTATGTTTTTAAGTGCATTTAGCTCTATCCATTCAAAAAGTTTAAAGAAAAACTTTGGTGCCATTTGAGAAAATGTTGACAATGTCATTTGGGTTTCATGTAAAGTACCCTCCAATATACAATTAAAATTCAAGGGGCCAAGGCATCAGACAGATTGATTGTGAAATTCCAATTTTAGTGAAAATCCTGCGTGTGTTGTTCACAGGCAGACCATCAGACTTGGATGAATGGACAGACACATACTGACAGATGCCGACAGTCTGTAAGACTGCAATGAGCAGTTACAGACAGGCAGGCAGTTATAGAAGGGCAGATAGATACAGATTGGTAGAAAGATATATACAGACATCCACAGTCAGATAGATACAATCACAGAATGACAGAGACAAACAAACGGACAGACAGATGTTTTGCTGTAAACCAGTTTTTTGTTATCAAGAACTCACCGAACATGAATTTTGTCTGCACATGTTAGAGGAAGTAATTTGCTATATAGAGGAATAAGAATTTTCCAATTTTTGTGAATCAGCATAGGTGTGCATAGCCAAAACCATAGGGGGCAACATTTCTGAGCCCTTCTGGGGTCCCTTTTGCATTGACCTTTTTTATTTTCACTTGATATATTCTTCTGCATTTCTGATAAAGAAAACAATTAAATTCTCAGTTCTTGAGGAGTTAATATACAAGCTCGAGGATTTTTATTATTTCTGTTAATAATTACAACATGATCCTTCAAGTATAGTTTGCAACCCATTTTCAAGTCCTCAAAATAGTTGAAATTACAGTTCCAAGGTTACTATGTTTAAAATATTTACCATTGGATATAAGACTATAAAAATGTATAAAATATTCACAATATAAAAACCAATACAATACAAAAAACATCACTGAATTATAATGCCAGTAAAACATTGTAGTCCCAATGAAATGACAAAATAAATGATACAGTTGACAAAAAATATTAGATTCTATGTTGAAGCATTTACAGGGTCATCCGTCCGTCCGTGTCTGTGAACACTACCAGCGCCTCAACCATGCGTAGGATTTTTTCCAATTTAAAGAAACCCGTGTCTATGTGCCTCGAGACGAATCTTTCACATTTTGAAAAAAAAATCTTTAAAATTTGGGGGTACTTTACATGTTGCCCTATAGACATTTTCAAAAATTTCTCAAAAACGGCTTCTTCTTTTTCTTTAATTTTTTTGTTGTTGTAAGAATAGAGTAACATAGACTTATAAAGGTGGCAAAGGCCCGATTTCACGGTTAACTTTGAATTTTCGAAAATTTCTGAAGTATGCATTTTTTCGGTGTCTCCTACACCTACAATATTGAAGATACAGATTTTGCCTTAAAATAAAATTTGTTGTACACAGTGAGTTCTTTTATTAAGGTCATGTACATTTTTTGGAAAGTTTTAGTAGTCTTCGAGCAATATGTGCAATTTTAAAAAAAATACAAACACTAGATTTTCTCAAAATAGCTCCAAATTTTTTCTTTAAATTTTTGGTAGGAATAGTGATAAATGTACACTATACTCTATCTGAAGGTGACATACGCCATATTGCTCTATTCTTTCTTTCAGAAACTACAAAAATTTAATTTTTTTATTTGCATTTCATGTCGTTAATATTTATATTAGCGACAATTTGTTTACATTATTATATTTATGAGTACAGGTGCTTTAATTAATGTCATTAAAGTTTCTCGAAACCGTACCGTTTTCTGTGAAAACTAGCTCTAAACTCCGCATTTTCAGAAACACTCAAACTCCATTTTCTCAAAAGCGAGTGCAAATTGTTTCCTCAAATATTTCGAACGGATACTGCTAATTCCACTTTTTTTTAAAACAATAACACACATGCACATTTTTGAAAGATCTCTCACGCCGTTGTTGTGCACATCTCCAGCAATTTGTAAACACTATTGTATTTGTGAGTTAAACTACTTAAAATTGAAATTAAGTTTTTTGAAAACTCAAAAATGTTCTATGGTCAAGAGCTTCAATTTCGAATTTACAGTATCGCTTAAAGGCCAATTTTTTAAAAACGCCTCCAAATTCTACAAAGAAAATTACCATTTAGGACTAGGTTTTACTGTTCTTTGATAATCTTAAAATAATATTTCCGTTCTACTGTTAGGAGACTGAAAAATTAAGATTTTTTTTTTTAATGCACTTTGGACGGCGATAGATTGCAGCAGGCAAGGATATGTGGCAAGTTCGAATAGCTAGCCGAGACCAAACGAAATAGAAAACTAATACGGGGAAGCCTGTGCCATTTTGTAGCACCACTAGTTACTTTCTCGTTACGGTGGTAGAGAGAAAGTTATGTAATTGTGCGCGTGAAAACGGCGAAGTATTACTGGACCCTGGCAACGAAGAAGTGGATAAATCCAAATGTTAAATTTAGAAGAAAAAAAAAGCACCCTAACGTAGCCAGAATCCATGTTTTATGGGTGTTTTATACCGAAAATCAATTGACGACAAAACGTGTCCTTCCGTCCGTCTTGTCTGTCCGTCCGCTAGCGGCTAAACCGTTCAGCCGATTTTTTCGAAAATTGATATTCCCCTGTCGATCTGGTTGATGTCGTGGCCCTTTGAATTTGAAACCGATATTTAATTTTAGGGCGTACTTTACATGAACATTTTATTTTTTTTTAAATTGGCTCCATAGTTTTTGATTAAATTTTGTTGTTGGATGTTGTGGAGGACGTTTAAAAGAAAGATGTAGGTCTCACGTTCGTCGAAAACCTTGATTTTTCGAAATATGCAAAACTTGTTTGGCGTCTTTGTACAACCATAGTTACGAAGATATTTTCTCCTAATGAAGCATGTTACTTAAAGATAGATTTGCAAGTAAGGTCATGTATAATTTTCTGTAAACTTGAGTACTTTTGGCGCAGTTTTTCGTTAAATACTGGCAATTTAAAATTTTGTTTGAATATTTTTTTCTCAAAAACAGCCTCATCGTTTTTGATGAAATTTTGTCGTTGGATTGTCTGAAGGGTGTTTGAAAACGGTGCCTATCTCATGTTGATTAAAACCCATTATTTTTCGAAAATTGAAAAATCAAACTTTTTAGGCGTCTTCCTACAAGTAAATTAAGAAGATCCATTTTTCGTAATGAAATGTATTAATCAAAAACAGACTTCAAATAAGACCATGCTGAAATTTTTGAAAATATGAGTTTTTTTGTGTAATTTGGCGGCAAACATTGTCGCTCGATCCCATTTTTCTACGCTTCGTGAACGTAAAATGGTGTTGCTAGGAAGTTCGATGCTAAGTTAGAATTTGTATATTATTTCATATTTCTTTGTTCATTTCTTTCTTTCGAGCTTTTGCTATACGTTTTAAAATTAAACTTTTAGAAATTATTTAAAACATATTTAAATTGCGATCTTTAATTGAATTAAATATGAAAACGAATAGATTGTGCGTTACTTAATAAGATATGGGAATGAAGAGTAATGTATTCACAATTTCAGCGTAACATGTAAACCATTCTTTATAAGTTTCACTTTGGCTCGTGCGACTCGCAAATACGTAATAATCATGCTTAATTTTCTACAACTAAATGAATGTTTAATTTAGAACACATGTGGATATTCATACCTTTTTACGACAATATCAAGCACCAGCAAAATGATGTAATTTCTATAATTTCGTATCTCTTGTCTCCTAGAAGTAATTCTTACAAGACAAAATAATTCTTAAATATTGATATTTTGGATTAGACAATTGAATATACGTGAAATAAATAAACACTCTTCTATAGACATGCAATTCTGTGCATTGATCAACTCAGTCGTAGATCTCAGATGTCATCCTCTGGTGGCGCGAAGCTAAACAATTGCACATTGATGCACTCTTGAATCTGTGATGCAATGCTAGGTAAAAATGTCCACAAAAGTAATTCTTTTGTTAATATATTAAAGTGTATGGTAATAAATTATAGTCTAAAGTACTCCAGACCATTAAAGGAAGCTAACATAAATGTTTCATTGGCATTGATCCAATAGATTCAGAGATTATCGTGCTGTAAGTCTACGCACTTGTCTTTATATATTAGTATAGATTATTATATTTTTCTAACCATTTTCATTTTCTTGCTAGCGGCATCAACAATTCTAATTGGCAAAATGTGTATCCATACAAATTAGCGGTCATTGTTTCTTTTGTAACCTATCGTAACGCCGCTCTGATCACAGAAGGCGATAATGACTGCTGCCTTTCGTTCGCGTTAATATAAACTAATAATTTTATTTACGATTAAAACGCATCGTGCATCGTTAGTACATTTATGTAGAACGTGAATACACTGAAATCAATGGCAAAAAGCTGTTTTCGTAAAAAAAAACAAACAAACAAAAAAACAAAAACAAACAAACAAAAAAAACAACGATTTTTTCACTCTTGTTTAAGAATTTTTGTAATGGTTGTTGAAATGTATGACAGAAATTGTCATTTTATAATATTACATAGCTAATAACAATATGGCGTGACAGTACTTGCGTTGTAGCACTGGAAGTTCACCTTCTCCCTTACGCGGTAGAAAGTTACAAGTAGTACTGCGCGAAGAAACGGCGAATTTTCGGCAGAAAAAACTATTACAGGGCCCTGGTAACGTAAAATTCAGAAAAAAATCCTCCAACACGTGGTATAGCCAGAATCCATGTTTTGTGGGACCTTGATACCGAAAAACCGATTTGTCGGCAAAACACCTGTCTGTGAACAACGCTAGCGGCTAAAACCGTTCAGCCGATTATCTCCGAAGTTGATATTCCGCAATTGATCTGTCTGATGTCGCGGCCGCCTAAACTTTCCCTGAAGCTCCTGGGACATTTTCAAAATTTTCAAAAAAGGGCTCCAGCATTTCTGATTAAATTGTGTTATTGGATATGAAGGACGTTTGTCTTAATATTTATACCAAACTTTCTCTCCGAATTAACACATCTCAGTCATCATTTTTAGTAAAACTCATTACAAACTATAACAATTTTCAAGCAAATATCACCACAAAGTTGACAATTATATCTACTTTTCATATACGCTCTCAACAGCGAGACGTAATTCCCAAATGTAGCTCCCAAGTCGTCGTTGCCGAGCCACTGTCGCATTCCAATCTGACATTCCCTGCAAGCTAGCAATTTTTATTTCATATCTTTCAAATAGGTTTTAAATAATTTCTAAAAGATTAATTTGTAAATATATAACAAAAGCCCGAATGTAGGAAACGAACAAAGAAATATGAAATAACTAGTTCTGCCCTTCATCTCCCTTTCCCTCTCTTCATCTCCCTTTCTCTCTCTTCATCTCCCCTCTCTCTTCGTTTTCCTCCTCCCCCCTCCCCCAGAAGAAATGTAATAGAATGTTCACGAAGATCACATTCTGTAGATTACGGTGTGAGAAACGTTTTTTGAGGCCCTCGGGCTCAAAAGGGTTAGTTTTTAATGCATTAGAACGCTTCGTTTAGGAGTTATTTAATGATATAGATAAAAAGAACTGCGGAGTGTGTTGCGGGTTGCATTTTAAATGGATATTTAGTTTTGTTCTACAGCGCCATCTGGTGAATTTCCCCAACATTTTAATAGTTATTCAGCTATTAGGGGCGGAGATGAATCCAAAAAATCTGATTTAATTGAAATTGGTCTAGACGTTCTTGAGTTATAGATGCTGTACATAACCCAACTTTGTTACACCCCCACCCACATGCACAGGATGATTGAGTCCTCGTTGCACATACAGGACCCTGGGATAGAGTACAGTAAGTTATTCATGTATGCATAAGAAAATAGTGTGCACCCTATCCAAATTTTTGAAAAAAGAAGTTTTTATATCTTTGGTTATCTTTATGTAAAGTTAGCCCAAATATTACATCAAATATTGTTCCCTGGTGCTATTATTACCTACTTCTCTAATGAATATGAAAGGAGTGACAAAAACTATTATTTAAATGGTATTTAGGATAATTTATTATTTGCGTATACAGCCATAATTCGCATTTCACCTCGTGTAAGGCTCTACAAGGGTTCAGAATGGCCTCTTCTTTCTTGAAGAACAGTAATTAGTGCGCGTCACGGCCTCCGTGACGCGCACTACTCTGCCGGGTCGTCTCTTTTATTTTAGCCTCCACGCTTTCAATGCGCGGAAGACCTTTACGATTCACGACCTCAGTAGCATAAACGCGGTGTCTCATTAACCCCGAGAAAATGTAACTTAATGTATATAAACATGAATGTAACTTAATCTTTGTTTGTTTGTTTATTTATTTACGTCAAAAACAGTTAAAAACTGTGTGATGGGCTATGGGAAAAGTTAATTTGAAGTTACATTTATATCCGGAAGCAAAACAAGGGGCCATCTCGGCATTTGCTCGAGGATCAGAGAAACTGGACGAAAACCTGATCGAGATGGGGGTCATTGACCCAGAAGCGGAAGTACAATACTTGTTACAGGTTCTTTACAATTATACAATCCAAATGATAAACTTCAAATTAACTTCTCCCCGTCGCACATTACACGCAGTTTTTAACTGTTTTTGACGTAAATAAATAAAAAAAATAGTGGTGCTACAACAGCACATACTTCCTCGCGTTATTGGAAACAGCTACGTAATATTGAAATATTGCATTTTCTGCGCTACTAACACGTCAGCCATTATTTCAAAACGTCCAGTTCAACCAAGAAGTTCCCAACGCACTGTTGCCAGCGCAGCATTATCAAAACTATGTGCCTTTGCTTGGTTAATAACATCAGTACAGTAATTAGAACATATGCAATGACATCAAAATAATTACGAACATTTGTGAGATGCCTTTCGTCGTAAGATAAGTTACAATAGCGTTTTATTTCAGAAAAATAATTGGAGCGGTTTTTGAGAATTTGTTTTTGTAAATTTCAATCGCAAAATACGCAAAAGCTACTCATTTTTTCAAAAAATTGTACCTGACTTTTTTTGAAGAGCTATGTTGTACAACATACTTTGCGTGAGGCAAAACTTTCTTATCTCAATTTTGAAGTTTTAAAATTTGTTTCCAATTTTCACAAGAGTGTGGATGTCAACGAAAATGAGGCCTGCACAATTCTCGTAAACGTCCTTTACACTATTCAACTACAAAATTTTATCAAAAAATTTGGAGCCATTTATTTTTGAAAATTTCGAAATTGTCCCAGTGGCTTCATGTAAAGTACCTCATAAAATAAAAATTTCGTTTTCAAATTCCAGGATCCGCGACATCAGCCAGAACGATTTGGAATACCAATTTTGGAGGAAATCGGCTGAACGGTTTTTGTGCTATCTTTGTGCTTAGTCGACCGGACGGACGGACGGACAGACAGACAGACAGACAGACGTTTTGCGTCAATCGATTTTTCGGTATTAAAGACCCATAAAACGGATTATGGCTACACCTCGTGTAAGAGGAATATATTTTCTATATTTAGCGACTGGATTTATCCACTTTATTTTATCATTACCAGGACCAGGTATTTCGTTACCAGGCCAATAAGAGGTTTTGTGTCGAAAATTGGCCGTTTTCCGGCGCACGATTAGTAAGTGCGAGAAAGTAAACACAGCATGATCGAATCCGGAGACTGAGGCGACCGTGCTATTGGACCTCATCGTCCGATTCATCTATCTGGAAATTACACATTAGGTATTCCCGAACTCCGTGATAATAAGAGGGGTGTCGCCTCCATGCTGATATTACATCTGTGCTCGCACATCGAACGGGACGTCCTCAAAAAGGGTAGAGAGTATCTGAGTAATAAAATTCAGATACTGAACGCTCTGAAACACTCGGGTAAGAAGTGAGGACCGACGGTAACTTCATCCACAATGCCAACCCACACAATTACAGAGAATCGCTCTTGGTGAGCTACGCGAAGTGCAACATGTGAATTTTTCTCCGCCCATAAGTACAAATTATGCACATTTATCAGTGGCTGCTGGGGCCCCAACAGACTGGAAGTTGCACCTCCATCAAATGACTGAAATGTAATTTCCGAAATTGAAAATACGAAAATATAATAAAAATGTTAGCAATTCAAATCAATTAAAACTAAGTTAAGTAAAATAATATAGAATATTATATACATAATTTTCTGCGTCATGACAGAGTCAGGTATATTATACACCTCTCGCGCCCCTGGTTCTGGCTTTGATCTCCACTAGACACTAATTTCGACTCCAGCACATCGCAACATGTACTAATGCTTCGACTCGTTTCACACAAATAAAAACATTTTATTTCGAAATTTCACTACCCTGGTATATTTTGTAACAAAGATCCCTCCATACACCCGCTCATATTTCACCTGCGCTCTCCGTGGTGTAACTGCAGCCTGCTGCATCTACCGAGGCAGGGACTTCCAGATCGGCCAACTTTACACAAGAATTCAAGTGTACATTTTAAATCAGTAAATCGAATATAAAACTAAAACAAATTCTTTAAACATCATAAATAATGCATTAAATGCGACAGTAATTGACTGAACTTGTTCTTGTTCTTCTTCTTCTTTTTCTTCTTCATCTTCTTAAAAAGTCTAAGACTTGTTCCTTTCCGAGAATTATACCGAGTCTTTCCATCTTCTCCTTGGTCTGCCAAATTCTCTTCTTCCCCTCGGCCTTTCATCCCTAGTAATCCTCACGATTCTTTTCTCCTCTATTCTCTCAATATGATCGTTCCATTCCTTTGCACTCAACTTTGCACTCTTCCCTGATTGCCTCTTGCCTCTTTCCTCTTTCCTTATTCAGTAGAGTGTGATTTGTGATTTTTCTCAGAACTCTCATTTCGGCGACCTCAAGTTGTTGGGTACGTTTCGTTTCGCTTCTTGTTTCTCCTGCATATGCTAATATTGGTCTAATTATTGATTGATATATTCTAACCTTCGAGTCTTGTTTTAGATGTTTATTATACCATGTTGAGTAGTTGAGCCAGCCAGCGATCCTATTACCCTTTATTATTTGCTCTTTTATTTCTTTCTCCGTTTGTCCTGAGCTTCTTAAAGTTATTCCCAAATACTTCGAACTATCTATTATCATGTATTATTTGATTTACCACTACCAATTTACACATAATCGAACGATTAGCAATTGTCAAAGCTTTCGCCTTCTGGGTAGATATTTGTAAATTAAAATTCGTACAAAGTTTACTGAACTCGTACAGTAATCGTAAGTCATCTTCATTTTCTGCTATTAACAATGTGTCGTCTGCGTAACATATGATATTTATATTATATTTTCCCATACTATATCCTTTTCTTGTTTTTAGTTGTTTTATAATACTGTTAATTATAACATTAAATAACAAAGGGCTCAATGAATCCCCTTGTCATATTCCTTTTGAAAGCAGGTATTTTTCCCCCTGGGTTTTAATCTTTATTTCCAAAAATACGTCCGGGCATACCTCTTACTACTCAACAATAACAATACTTGTGGACCAATTTTACGTAGCTCTATTCTGTAAAATACACTAACACATTTTTCATTCACATAACACGACAAAAAATACAATTTCAAACGAAAGTTTATATTTATAACATTTAATTCAGTCCGATTATTCTGAATCTCAAATTATTCTTATAATCCCTCCCATAATGCATGTTTAGTCATAGTTTCTCCCCATGTTAATTTAATCTTAATTTATTTGAACAAGACTTGATCTTCTTACAGTTTTCCAGTTTCAATAAATTTCCACGTTGGTTCACTCCGATTGAATGATACGCGCTCATATCATTAAACGTACATCAATGTCCTGACCATTAGCTACTTTATTACTTAGTTACACTTATCATGCAATTGTTCGCGTTTTACTACTTTGAAACACATTTTTCAGTTCAGCTTCGAACTCCTAATAACTGGACGAAAATATCTTTAGATAGCGGATCTAAACCTCATAGGTCCTACCGCCATCCAGTCCCAGTTTCGTCTCTCTAGTGTTTCATTCGCGACAGTCTATTGTCATCAACAACAAAATTGCGCAAACTGCGCACAATCGCTTTTTTCTTTGCTCTGCACATCTCTGATACTAGTATCGAATTCTCTCTATTCCTATTGGTCGAATTCGTTTGTGTGTCCCATCTGTTTATTCCGTACTTCTGTCATAATTAATTTATTTATTCATTCGTACTCTCACTGAAATTGCTCACATGTCCATCATATTTAATTAATTCTGTCACAATATTCTTTTCATTCTCGAGTACTGTTTACACACGCGTTCACTCACATTTTATTTATAAAATGTCTATATCTTGCATCGCTTCCCGTCACCATTGATATGTATTACACCTATCCCTTATTTTCCGACTTCGAAATTTTTGAAACTTCACCCTCCAATTTTGTTCAAATGACCTTTAAACATGCCAATTCTTTGCTGTGGCACAACTGCATCAAACACTTGACGTGTGAAAGGAAATGTGTTTTCTTGAAGACAATTTGAACAGAGAATTGTTCTTTCCTTTCCTTTTCGTCATTCACATATACGAACTTACGTAACAATGTGTGTTTGAATGTAAAGTACGTAATGTAATCTGTAAAAAATGTCTGTCTGTTGATTGTAACTTATGTCAAACCGTGTCTTCAGTGCGGCTGTAAAAGCCCCTTATCAAGATAACTGTTTTTTTAAAAGTTCTAAAATCATATAAAAGCATAGATTCCATAATTTCAACCGCAGCTCTAAAACCAATTTAGACACCCTATGTAGCATTTATTAGAAGAATTACCTGTCGTATCACTCTGTGATGAATTAAACGTACAAATCAAAATCAAAATGGTAGAAAATTAAGCCAGAGAGAATCTACACATGGGAGAGTGATATATTCCTTTTTGAGGAAAATTGCATGGAGAATAATATGGTAGGAGCAATTGTGTCCCGATGACCGTTCTTTAATTATTAATTCGTTAATATGCAACACATCTAATTCAATTCGATTATCATTTCATTGGAAACAGTAACCGACTTTGTATCAACCAAGAGCAGATATCCGTGCTCTTTGCCTGAAGATGAAAACCAGTTTCATTCAAGAATGTCCTTCGACCTGGACAAGCAACTCTTCATATTTAAAAGCTCAACAATTATTTATAAAGTTGAAAACTGTGAATGTCTGTGATGAAAAGGCTTTTAAATTAATAGAAAATTTTCATGCACTTCTGACAGTCGATGAGGAGCAAAAGTAATTGAATAGGAGAAAACAAAAATGTTCCAGGAGTTTGAAATTTTGAAGTGCAAGTAAAAATGTTCTAAGTTCCGAAAATCGATATTGTTTCTTAACATTAATAGTTGAAGGACATTCTACACACGTCACGGAGTTCTCAGACAACGAAGTTTATAAATAGAAAGTCGAATTTATATTTTAAGAACATTTTTCCGCTATTAACCCCAAACCGGCAAAATGTGTCATCGAACCTGTTTTTTTGTACCGATTCAATTTGTGATGCGTTGTTCAAGAACGTGGTTCACTGTGCTTATATTGCAAGAAAGAAACACTGCAAAATGTACCCAAAAGAAAAGTAAAAACATTAACGCAGACTAACGAGCGAAAAGGAATTAAATTGTATTTTACAATTTCATATATATGTATCAGAAGTTTTCCACTGACTTCACACCACAAAACCAAACATCCCTAACATTCTAGTAGTCTAGTATGCAGTTTTCGTGCGTGTGTGTTAGAAAATCTTAGACAGGGAGATAGTGGCCATTTATTAGCAAGTATGTTTTAGTGGGTAACGGACTAAAACGCTTCTGAAGAGCTGCAGCGAATATTTCTTCCTTCCATGCTGGGTCATAGGTATTAGTTTTGTTAGTCGGGACGTTTTGTGCAGATGCACGATGGCAGCTACTCCCGGCCAATTTTGAAGTTTTTTTTATAGAGTTTTTGTTGAAGGCAGTTCGTAGCTGGTATTTTATTTTGTCTACGGGGTTGTCAGTTTCGTCCGGCGTTTCACGCGCTTTGTTTAGTGGAGAATTTTATGTGCTACTCGGTCGGGATATTTTTTCCAGTCAGTGCTAATATTCAATTTTTATAGTTATTTTTGAATTAATATAGGCTTTTACAAGGAATATGGGAAGGCTCTTAGGATTATGGCAGATGTGATGGGAAGATGGTCGGAATTTCGTTCATTTAGAGGTCGAGGTAGACTGAATTGAAGTGAGTGGATGATGTCAAAGGAAATGTGATTGTGGAGATATGTGGATACGAACGTTGGATGAAGAACTAACATTTGATTGCTTTCTAAAATTTGTGAAGAAAATTTACGGCTGGAGTATTTGTTCTGCAGCTCAGTTTTAAGCGTTTGGCATTCAAGTTCCCGCCTAGTATTATGGTGGCGCTTGACGCAAATAACGCATCGAGATCTTCGGTTGGAGGGCGGAATGACGGGCTTCTTTAGGCGGAAATAAAATTTATTGGTCCCTTCGCAATGCCGATTTCAACGATGGTAGCTTTCAGGTTTATTAGTTGCTGCGAATTTAAGCGGGTGTGTGGGAGAGTGCGTCTGACCGCTTTAGCCGTTCCTCCGCCTTGGCGTGCTGAGCGGTCGTTTTGGTAAATACGATAGCCACGCAAGCTGAACGGCCGACTGCTGTTGATGTGGGTTTCTTGGGTAAATAAGATGGTTATGGCATAGTCGTCATACAAGTTTTAATGACGACTTGTGATTTTTTAATGCTTCCATGAAGCGAATTTATAGAGTTGATTTGCAATGTGCGCCATTAAAAGAGCTTAGCTACTGGTTGAAAAGCTGAGTTCTTTGGTTAGTAAGGCACCTGAACCTTTCAGGATTTGGATTGCAGTTTTAGCTGCGATTAATAGTTAAGTTGAATTGCTTTAAAAGTTGAGACGTTTTAAAAAGGTTGAAGAGTTCGTTAATATCGGAAAATGTTCCTGACGCTTGATGCTCTGTGATTGGTGGATTAGGTTCCTGGGCTGTCCCTGATTGAATGTTCTTCCCCTACCATGTGGGGGCGTGAAGTGGAGTTTTGCAGACGAGGGAACTCGGTGGGCGGCGAATGCTGACCGTGGTTTGTCGCGCTTGCGGGGCGCTGGTCGCGAGTGGCTCCTGCCTTTGTAGTTTGCAGATTGCGAACGGTTTCTACGAAATGAAAAGAGCATTCCCTGTAGGTAGCGGGGTGCTGGCCTGTGCAATTCGCACATTCCGGCTGCAAGCGGAGCTTGTCCACGATCGGGCATTGTGAGGAGCTAGGGTCCCCCGCGCATCCAATACAGCGAGCCTGCCGCCTACAGCCGTTTCTGGTGTGCCCCTACGCACTGCAGTTTAGGCAAAGCGGGATGCGATCTCGATCGCGCGATTCTTTTGAAGCATAAAATATTAATTTTTTTGAGATTGGGGTAAATTGCAATGGGATAGCAATTGAAAATTGAAAATTTGGGATTAGTGAACTCTTATGTTGTAAATCCCTAATCTTTGGAAGGTGTATGCCTTTGCTCTGGATTTCGTGTCGGATATCTTCTCAAGGCAGGTTAGAGTCTAGGCCTCTAATGACGAGGCGTTTTCGACGTTCGGTGGTGGCGCGATGGAAATAGTAATACACCTGGATGGAAATAATACCCGTTTCCCTTGATTGCAAGAGTTTGTCAATGGTCTGGTTGTCTTCACCACAGCCCAGGCGTAGAATTAGGGATTGCGAATTGATTTGAGCGTAAAGGTTTTTTCTGCAATATTCGCGCAAATGCGATGTGGGTCCTACCGGATCCGCGATCACTGCCTCCTCTATGTAAAAGCTGCCAATTGACGAGACGTTAGTATATATCGGCGCGTTGTTGCTAGTTTTGGTCCTACAATTTCGGTTGGTTTTCGCGTCTCTGGTTTTCACGGCGGTACTCTCTCTGTAAAGTTTGTTATTGCCCTGAGTGCTTTCTTCTGAAGCGGTTATTGCGTAGGGGTCGTCAGGGAGCGAACTCAATTTATTTTGGAGCTGAATGTTATTCTGAACTGGTGGGGCTTGCTTGTTAGTTTGAAGAAATTTTTTGATAGTACAAAGGGATTTCGTGAACCCGCAGAGTCATCAATATTATTTTGGTCTTGCTCGATAGGGTCAAGGTCTATGTCGCTTCCAGGTTGGGGTCTTGTTATTGGGACATTGTCATGGTTCGGGCTTGGGCTGTCATCTAGGTGACTAATAATTATGTTAGCCATAACGTGTTGAAGCGTTGGAGTTTTATTGTCATTGTTGTCAGCCATTTTGGAGGCGATTGAGGGGGAGCGTATGGTACTTGGTGTCTGATCATTGACGTTAGAAGAGAGGGGCGTTGATACCACAGCAGCTGTGAGCATCTCACAATTATCGACGATGGTGTTATTTCAGCAGTGGCAGCCTCCGGGCTGCACGGGTCGTGTTCGTCGGCGATCTGGAGGAAAGAGAAGCGCGGCAGCTTCCTATGTACTGGGCGTGGGCTGTGCCCCGCTGGGTTTCCGTCAGGCATCGTGGTTTTGGCGCTGAGGCGACCTATGGCATCGAGAATGGTCGCCGCGGGACGGCGGCGAGGAGGCTTTTTTTCTGCGCTCTTTCGGCTAATTACGCCAAGGTCATTCGGGCTCCACCTGCTCAGCTTGCGCACCAAGTATCGCACTTTGTAGTTGCTCTTTTTTAAAGTGTGCGCCGACAGGGGAGAGAGTACCGCATGGCAAAGTGGACAAAGGCTTCGCGAGCGAAAGCTTTAAACACGTTTCGCTTTTTTCGAACTGCACGTCGCAACGATTCGCGGCGCGGAGGGCGCGGACGCTCTTACCTCTCGACGCGCGGGAGCAAGGCAGAGGGAGCGGGCGATGCTTCCACCTTAATACCGAACGATCTGCGGGGGCGCGGTGGATCACAAACACATATACGAAATCGCCTCTCCCTGTCGCGGTGGTAGCTACCGCGAAGTGTGGAGGAGAAGGCTGGTCTAAAGTGGAGGGGTGCTCTCTGGGCCCCCGTGGGAAGGTTTCCCGGAACCTCTGAGGCAACGGGCGGCGCCGCGCGGTGTGCGTGCGGGGTCATCGCACTTCGCGGTTGGCGCTAATGCAAGGTGCAAACCAGCGCATGCCAAATTGGTTTTGAAGTGCGCCGCGCCACGCCTAGTGTAGGTAGGTCGGCGGCGCTGGGTAGCAAGACGAGATAGCCGCGGCGGCGGCTCAAAGAGACACTCTCGGAAGTATCGAGTCAATAGTCTACAATAATAGTAGTAATAGTCTAAATTACAACGTCCAATTACTCAGGTCTAAAATGTTAACAGGATGTCTAACAGGTTTAAATTGAGTACAAACCTATTTATTGAACTCTTTTGGTTGTGATTACGGAAATCAGGTCCCGTGAACTCTTAGAACCGCCACTGCACTAGCACATAGCTTTCTTACACTATTTGCGCGAGGTCATCAAATTGTGCGGTGTACACGTCACCAATACTACGACTGCTACGCTAGAATATCAAGACCGCCTTTCCGGAATTCCATTGTCGACTAATGGAAAGGTGTCGACGAGAATTGAACGTGGCTTGGACGGCCATCGTTTAGGAAAGGCAGCAACGAAGTCGCGCTTGTTGAGACCTTGAAAATCACACTAAAGCAGTGAGAAAGTCGCAGCGAAACAGTCGCCGTGTTCGCCAAAGATACACCGACATAGATGAATACCTCGTCGTTTACTGTTTTCTCAGCATGTGGCCCTTCGCTCTATGCCATTCCAAAGATAATGTCGGAAATTTAAATTTTCGTCTTCGTCAGCTAATAATCAATTTTTCTCTAAAAACCATTCAGTTTCCGCGCTAGACAGATTTCCGGTTTATAGATGTCACTTTTACGAACTAAATCGTTTTGTTCTGAGAGTTTTTGTCCGGGATGGCAGGTTTCCGTTTTACAGAGGTTTCGTCTTAGGTTTTTCTGTATCACTCATCTGATCAAGATCATTAACTTGTCTTCTCTCCTTCGCATCTTATCTCCACTAACTATATATCTGTACGCCACGTCACGTCTAGACTGTTTACCTTCCACTACACTGCGAATACATTTTACTTTCAATTCTTTTTTAACATCTTTCGCTGAATGCCAGAATAGTACCCTAACAAACGGGCCACGGACTGCGCACGATCTGTCGTTCCTCTTCCTTATCCGATCTTATCCCCTTACAAACACACATGCACTACACCAGCACATATGACGAGAAACAAGCCGGGAGCATATAGCTTGTCTGGGCTGGGGAGGTGCACCTTTCAGGGGAATACCAGAAGAGTTAAATCACTAGCAAGTCGACATTAAGGTCGGTGCTGGATCTCACCATCCAGCAGGAGAGGAACACCGCCACCTCCCGCAATAAAAAAATCAGTACATCAACAGACATGATCATTGCAATTGAAGTGCCGAGATATAATAATCAATCAATCAATCTGAGACCTTCTGCTCCCCCTTACGATCTTGTTTACATATGAAACATTTTGCTAGGAGATAAATGAAAATATACAAGGAGAAACTAATTATAACTTTAATTATGCAATTATAAATACAGTTTATTTTATGTTTAATCATTTGTAGGGTTGCCAGACGGTTTGGACAGTTTTCCAAAACGGTCGTGTATCAATTCCACAAATTAAGAGCTTAAAAAAGATGAAAAGTATGGAATTATTTTATTTACGGAAATAAAATGTATTTCGTAGGACTATGGGGACCCTTTCAAAATTTTCAAGGGGGGCCATGGCTTTCGTGCTCCTCTTGTGTGCATGCTTATGTATGTATGTGATTGGAATGGATTACCTACGTACTTGGATGTGTTAATAAACCAGACATCTATTCACTATGCAAGACGCATTCTAGGTATTGATTCTAGGAAGTGATCCGTTTAGGTGCATTTTCTCTCTGGACATATAATACATACCTTGGTCTTTATGGAACTGGGTCTTTCTTTGCAGCAAGAAAATAGCAAAGGAATGCTAGTTTCGTGGCTGATGTCAGTGGTTATATTTATCTTTAAGAAATAGTTATCTTCTAGATTGTTTGATATATAATAACATAATTGTCTTTGTATACTCATTTTAAAATTAAAGGGTAAAAATAAAAAGTGGAAAAGTATTGAAATTTTAGAAATGATCTGTATTCAAAGAAGATTTTTTGGAGATTTTGTGGAATTCTGTAGATTTCACATTCTTCTATTCAAATATGATTTATTGGAATTCTGTGACCTTTCTTAATTTCAGGATCAGATAGATCATCTCCAGAAGTTTGGAATAACTTCAGATACAATAAATTCTAAGATGGGCGTAAAGGAACGAACTAGAGTTATTTCAGACTTGCGTAGTAAGCAGCCTAATATTCGTCTTTTATATGTAACTCCTGAGCAAGCAAGCACAGACACATTCAAGGTATTAATTTTCTTCTTTTTGGTTTTCTAAGTTTTACAAATTAACTGCCTTTGTAAATGAAATAAAGTATTTTATTTTCTAAATATTTTTTAATTAACATATAATGTTAAAATTGTTACAGAACTTGCTTGAAGAGCTTCATAAGTACAATAAATTGTCCTACATCGTTGTTGATGAAGCACATTGTGTTAGTCAGTGGGGACACGATTTTCGTCCAGATTTTCTCAAACTTGGTCAAATTCGAGTGAGGTATCCTGATGTTCCATGGGTAGCATTAACTGCTACTGCAAGTGCTGCAGTGAGTATTGAAATCTTTTTTTGAAAGAAAGGGAAAAAGAATGGAAATATAAATATACATTTTTTTATCAAAGTAAAATGGTTTAATCCACTTTTTCAAATTGCACTAAAAACTTTGTATATACGTATAAGCTTTTGATATGAATAATAGGTCTTCCCTTTTTACTCTCACGCCCTTACTACATGAGATGGTAAAGTATTGAAATTGTGTGCCAAAAACGGAGATTGCTTGTAATGTGATGATGCAAAGAAAATTAATTTGAAAATTAGTTTCTGAATTTTGTTCTAATACACAGCGTTTTAGGAAATTTACTTCTAAATGATTGTACGAAAATGTATGGAAACTTATGTTATTTTTTTAGGTTGTAGAAGACATAATATCAAACTTGAGACTTAAAAAACCTGTTGATAAGTATAAGACACCATGCTTTCGATCTAATTTATTTTATGACGTTGTATTTAAAGAATTAATGGAAGATCCTGTCGAAAATTTGAAAGATTTTGCGCAAGATTGTTTAGATAGTGAGGTAAGTAATCAAATTAAATGTAATGAAACTTTTATTTGATTCATAATTTCCTTTAAATTATATTAAATCCTGATATGTAAATAAAAATTAACTTAAAGAATTGTCTTAGTAAATTGATTTCAGTAAATTTTTACATACCTGAAATAGTAAAAGATTTTGTGATGTTTATTTCTTGTTTGCCTTAATGAAGGTTATAATATTGTAATTAACTGTTTCCCTTTACTGTAGAGTGTATCAACCTTAGTTTGCAGTTCAGGGTTACATGGAGAAATCACATCCTGTTTGTATATTGGTTGTTTTCTATAACCCTCATTAATAAATAGCTGCCAGATTCTTTGTTTCGCCACTAGACAGATTTTTACATCCTTATTTTTGTTTACACATTTTACTATGTATTTTAAGAATAGTTTTGCATTTTTGTGTCACAGTGCCTGTATGTTCATATGATAATATGACTTAGGCATAAATGACTTGGGATGTTGTAGTGCCCTTAAACTTTGTAATCATTGTTACTATGTGAAAAAAATTGCATGATTTGTGTTTTAACCGATACTTTATATTGTGATGTTTTAACAAGCAAATATGGTTTTTGTAATGCATTTGAAAATGTGTTATCTTCAGCCTATTAGTGATTATCTTGATATTAAAGGGTTTTCACAATTTAATAGTATCTCTTTATGTTATCATTATATATGAATGTTGTTTCTTAATTTTATAAATTCTTAGCCCAAAACTACCAAATACATTTTTGTTAAATATATAAAAAAACTATTTTACATTATCAAGATTAGAATTAATTAAAATCAACCTAGAAATTTGTAACTCCTAAAGTCGATGTAGCTGTTTCTTGTTTTCATATGTTTCATAGCAGAGAAAGTGTCAATGACAGCCCTTTTATTTGAATTTTAGGCTACAAAAGGTTGTGGAATAATATATTGCCGAACACGTGATTCAACTGAAGAGGTTGCGCAGGACCTTTGCAGGAAAGGAATTAAAGCTGCTGCATACCATGCAGGTACGTTTCCATTTATATTAGTGATAGAATTCTCTAAGAAATGTTTGAATTTAATAGCATATATATTAGGGGAGACTGTTGTACCTTGCTGTGTTCTTTGTTATGTCCCAACGTTCTTTCTCAGAGGGTTCTATTCTTCTAGTACGAGGGTCACTCTAAAAGTTTTGAGAATACTATATTTAAAATCGAGATAACAAGTTCTTACCTTCACATCTTCTCGAAGTACTCTCCACACTCTATGCAACGTTTCATCCGATTAAACCAATTATCAAATGACGATCGCCACACTTCTTTAGAGATACAGCGTATCTGATCTTCGTATGCAGTCACTGCAGCCTGAGCTGACTCGAAACGATGACCTCGATTTTTTTCTTTCACATAAGGGAAAAGAAGAACGTCACAAGGGGCGAGGTCTGGACTGTAGAGGGGATGCGACAGTGTATTAACCCTTGATTCTGTCAGAAATTCAGTTGTTGCTCTGGCTGTGTGGGATGAGGCGTTGTCATGGTGGAGCAGGATTCCACGCAAACCTGATTTTGGACGGTACTTTCTCAGCTCTTCAAACAATCTGGGCAAGCAAATTGTAGTGTACCATCTTGCAGTGACTGTCTTTTGTTCCTCGAGTGACACTGTCACAATATGGCCTCTGGCACAAAAGAAAGAACACATCGTTATTTTGCCAACGCTTCTGGGTTTTCTCACTTTCGTTGGAAGATTTTCATCTGGGAAGACCCACACTAATGACTGCCGTTACATTTCTGGATCAAATTGATAAATCCAGCTTTCATTGCCCGTCACGATGTTAAAAATGTTTTTTGATCTTCCTCCATTGAACCTATCCAGGGTCTCATAACATCAATCCACTCGCGCCCTTTTTTGTTCATTTGACAGAGGATCCAGCGACAGCACAGCTTCCTAACGTGAAGCTTTTTCTTTCAGGATCTGTCTCACTGCTGCTGATCCAATATTTAAAGCTTCCTGAATCTGAGCATATGTACAATGAGGTCTTCCCTTAGCGAATGTTCCACTTTCAGAACATTTTCATCCGTTGTAGCTGCGTTGGGCCTGCCAGAACGGGATGGTCTTCATCTTCCAGAGAGTCCCTTCCCCTCTTGAATTCGGCAAACCATCAATAGACAGTGGCTTGTGAAGGGCAACCTTTGTCAAATGCACGTTGTAATCTCTCTTGGCTGATTTCTTATCTATGCCAACCTTAAAGTCACACAAAATCATAGCTCTGAAATGCTCTCTCTTTAGGTCCATCGTTACTGGCAGAGGAACAAATAGAACACAAATAGCCCTTCTAAGTTAATAAATTACCGGAGCGTGTTCAAACTTGCGCGAGATTCTTACTAAAAGTTCCACTTAACAATGGAAATTGTTTCATTGTTGCCGAGTAACTCATTGTTGTTCATTCTCAAAACTTTTGGAGTGACCTTCGTACTGTGCCAACTTGTTAGGAAGCCATTTCTTTCCGACACCAACTTTTTGCTTCTACTTTCCACATATACATACTATATACGGAGTAATATACATAGTATAGGGAAAGTTATGTAACGCTACGGAAAATAAATTTCGAGATTTCAACGGAAATACACGTTTTGGGGTCCCCTGATACCGAAAAACTATTTTTGTCAGTCTGTGAACAGTACTAGCACCTAAACAATACGTTGTTTTTTTTCCAAAATGGATATTCCCCAGTCGAGTGTAGCTCCTGCGCTTTGTCTTGGTTACAAGACACCCAACTGGTGATTCTGCACATGCGTACCTTGAGAGCCGAGTGTGACAACGGTATAGTCCAGGGCTTGCCAAATAAATTCTCTGTGACGTCACAAAAATCTGCTCTCATGCTCGGAAGCGAGCCTTGGAGCAAAGCCAGCGCCGGCGTCGGGCGTACAGTTCTAATGATGGTAAGGAAGTGGGAGATAAAGGTTCGCCTGATAATTACGTTTTAAAATGTAATTATTATTTAAATGTTTATGGTTCAATAAAAATATGAATAAAAAATGGAACGTGAATTATTTCGTAACACAAAGCAATATCCTACTCTACTTATCGTAACTAGTACTATAATTTCATTTCCATTCTTCTAACATAACATTTTCGGAGAATATAGTTTTAACATTCTAATACATTATTTTATACAATGCTACATAATATAACAATTTTAGTTCGTCCCGAACCAATAACACAGGCACACAAAATTTAAAAAAATGTAAATAAGTAAAATAAAAAAAGATGCTGGTATCTTCCCGAACCGAAAGAAAATTAACGGACGTAAATGGTCTCCCCCCCTCATGTGCCCTGAAACACTGGTAGAGGCCCATTGGTTTTCGTTATCGGCGACCGCAGTCTGCGCTTCCCTCTCTCCTTTGCTCGCACCGCTTCTCCGAGATGGCGTTCGTTAGGGGAAATTGAGCTCCGACGTCATTTCTCCGCTAGTTGGCAAACGATGGCATAGTCCGTCTCGAGGCTACCCAAGTGCAAGGCCCACCAGATTATCAACTAAAAATAATATTTTTCATAAATTGTAAAAATGCGATTTTTTTAAGTCATCCTTATGGGTCGATGCAGATTCTGGATTGAACTTCGAAAATGCAAAGGAAAATGTGGAAATGCGGTACCTCTGGCAACACAGGTGTAATGCTTCCTATGTCAAGCGTTCCACAGATTAATATATTTCACGGAGTGTACGATGAACACGCTTATAGCGCTCCCGGTGGGTCAATGTATCGTTTGTTCGTCCACGTTCCCCTAAACCCGACTCGTTTCCTCGTCCAATTTCCCGTTACCAAACTTTTGAGTTTTCAACAACGTTCTTCTAAAACGCTCTTGTGGCTCAGGGCGAAAGTCGCTTACCTTTCACTACTGAGGTTCTTAGTTCGATTCCGGTATATTCCCCGTAGAGCCTCATGTGAAATTTGCTTCGACAAAACAAGTTTGCCTGCTTCACAGGGGGTAGTCCAAACTGTGATGCGTCCTAAACCTTATTCCTTCCCAATTCTGGCCGATGACACAGGGTGCGTTTGAGACGCGAGTGCGAAGACGATACCTGTCGGCGATTCCCTGTCTTGACTGTGTCCCCGTAGAGCCTCATGTGAAATTTGCTTCGACAAAACGAGTTTGCCTGCTTCACAGGGGGTAGTCCAAACTGTGATGCGTCCTAAACCTTATTCCTTCCCAATTCTGGCCGATGACACAGGGTGCGTTTGAGACGCGAGTGCGAAGACGATACCTGTCGGCGATTCCCTGTCTTGACTGTGACTGACGTGACTTCGACTACTCAGCGGCCCCTAGAGGGCGCTTGTAACGGAGGATTTCTCCAATTGTATAAAGTTAACGGAGGATTAATGGCCATAGAGCGCACAACGCTCCTTAAGGCGTTAGGAGACGCGTTGAGTCTAGACCAAACTCCCGCTATTTAAATACAATCGAAAATTTGTGGGACCATCTCGATCGGGCTGTTCGCGCCATGAATTAGCAACAGAGGAACCTAGCCGGCCACGGCACTGGAGTCGGCATGGCTCCACATCCCTGTAGATACCATCCAGAACCTAATTGACTCTCTTTCTGCACGTCTCGCGGCGGTCAGCTGCAAAAGGCGGTGATTCAGGATATTAGCGAGTGGTCACAATAATGTGACTGGACTGTGTATATTAGATGTATCATCTGCAATGTGAATAAGTACTAATATTTTCAGGATCATAATAAATATTCTTTATTACTGAAGTATTTTCCCTTATAGGCTTGAGGGAATCAGAAAGAATTAAAATTCAAGAGGAATGGATGAGTGGAAAATACCCAATTATTACTGCAACTGTCAGTTTTGGTATGGGAGTAGATAAGAGTACTGTAAGGTAAGTAAATGGTGTAGTTTTATAAATTTCGCACGTTTTATTGTTGCATTAACAAATTAACGATGAAATATAAGAAGAGTTAACAAATCTAGAATCACATTTTTTTAATTTATGGATTCAGGTAGTGATTCTCTATTTCAGTCACTTAAAATATGTAAAACCATGATGAAAATAAGTAAATTTCAACAATAGACTATCTAATTTAACATAAAGACATCTTTCTTTTATGTAAATCGATTCTAATATACAAAGACAGAAGTGCGTTGACTTACAGCACAATAATATCTGAATCTACTGAACCAATACCGATGAAACGTTTGTGATAGCTTCTTTTAAAGGCCTGGAGTACTATAGGCAATGATTTATAACCATAAACCTTAATATAGTTACAATTTCATTATTTTCTGGACATTTTTTTCGCGTAGCTTTACATCACACTGAAGAGTGCATCAATGTCAATAGTTTAGCTGCGCGCCACCATTCATTTCATCGATGCTCAGAATTGCGTATTTAGATGACTGTTTATTTCCCGCAGTTGTCTAATCCGAAATAATTATGGGTTTTCTCCGCTTTATTTATAAAAGTAACTTGGGAATTGATTTTAATTGCATGTAGGCGTGAGTACATTAAGTGTACAAGAGACAAAATGTTTGGAAGAGATCATTTTTTGACTGATGTTAATATTGTCGTAAACGGTACGAATTCATGCATGTTTAGTTGTAGTAAATTAAGCATAATTATTAGAGAGTTTTTGCAAGACGGGAAATCCATTGTCGTGGTACGCAGACAAAATGGCAAAAAGCGAAAGTAATCTCATTATTTAAAAAAGGGAAAAGGAGTGATTGAGGCAACTATAGAGGTATTATTTTACTACCCACATGCTATAAAATATATGCAAAAATTTTAAATAAAAGACTTGTTAATATCTCAGAAATTTTTAATAGTAGAAGAACAAAATGGTTTTAGAAAAGGATGCTCCTGTACTGATAATATTTTTACCATCCAACAACAAATAGAAAAACGTAGGGAATTTAATCTAGAAACCCATTTGGCTTTGGTTGATTATGAAAAGGCTTTCGATAAATTGAAATGCTCCACTTCATGGGAAATTATGGAAAGAAAAGGCTACCCACAGCCCTTAATCAATAACATTAAATCTCTGTATCAGAATACCTCTGTTAATATAGAACTAGAAGAAAAATATTCAAAATAAATAAAAACAAACCAAGGAGTTCGCCTAGAATGCAGCCTTTCCCCAACATTGTTTAACTTGTACTTGGATGACGTCATTCGAGAATGGAAGAACAAAATCAGCCTAGGAATTAAGCTTTGAAATGAAGTGTACTCCTATTTGCTGATCAAATTTTAATCCACGAAAGTCATGATGACTTACAGAGGTCTATCCGTCAACGAAACCAAACTTGCAAAGGATATAATCTGAAAATTTCAAAAACGAAGACCAAAACAATGGCATTTGTGGGAAAGCATCCCATACGCACCAAAATAATTTTGGAAAATACGATGCTGAAACAAATTAGCCATTTTAAATTTTGGGCTACAACATAACGTTCCTCATAAAAAATTCATATAGATGAAAAAAATCATAAATACCAGAATGTATGCGGAAATATTCGGCGAACTCTTAATGATAAAACACGCAGAGATACTCTCATGAAGATATAGAAAGCAATGGCTGTCCCGTCTCTGTTGTTCGGAAGTGAATGCTGGACTGTGAGGGAGAAAGGCGTTACAGTCTCCTGAAATGAAATTCGTGAGATCTGTAACAAAATGTACCAGAATAGATAAACTCAGATATGAGGAAATTCAAAAGAAATTAAATGTCCAAGCAATCAATGACTAGGTACCATGTTACAGACAGGAATGGTTACAACATGTAGAAAGAATGGAAGAGACTCACACTCCAAAGCAGGTGTTTAAGTATAGGCCTCAAGGTAGAAGAGATCAAGGAAGGCCCCTAAAAATATGGTATTCTTAGAAGCCGGAACAGGTCATAGGCCTATCCTTGAAGTGGAGGAGGAGGAGAAGAAGGAGAAGTGGAAGGAGTGAAAGTAGTGAAAGGAGTGGAAGATGCGGAAGGAGTGGAAGATGCGGCACGAGTGGAAGATGCGGCACGAGTGGAAGATGCGGAACGAGTGGAAGATGCGGAACGAGTGGAAGATGCGGAACGAGTGGAAGATGCGGAACGAGTGGAAGATGCGGAACGAGTGGAAGATGCGGAACGAGTGGAAGATGCGGAACGAGTGGAAGATGCGGAACGAGTGGAAGATGCGGAACGAGTGGAAGATGCGGAACGAGTGGAAGATGCGGAACGAGTGGAAGATGCGGCACGAGTGGAAGATGCGGCACGAGTGGAAGATGCGGCACGAGTGGAAGATGCGGCACGAGTGGAAGATGCGGCACGAGTGGAAGATGCGGCACGAGTGGAAGATGCGGCACGAGTGGAAGATGCGGCACGAGTGGAAGATGCGGCACGAGTGGAAGATGCGGCACGAGTGGAAGATGCGGCACGAGTGGAAGATGCGGCACGAGTGGAAGATGCGGCACGAGTGGAAGATGCGGCACGAGTGGAAGATGCGGCACGAGTGGAAGATGCGGCACGAGTGGAAGATGCGGCACGAGTGGAAGATGCGGCACGAGTGGAAGATGCGGCACGAGTGGAAGATGCGGCACGAGTGGAAGATGCGGCACGAGTGGAAGATGCGGCACGAGTGGAAGATGCGGCACGAGTGGAAGATGCGGCACGAGTGGAAGATGGGGCACGAGTGGAAGATGCGGCACGAGTGGAAGATGCGGCACGAGTGGAAGATGCGGCACGAGTGGAAGATGCGGCACGAGTGGAAGATGCGGCACGAGTGGAAGAAGTTGGGTAACGGGAACCGGAATAGTAATAAAATTTGAATATTTTTTAGTGGGAAGGCGAAAACAAGGGTAGTGTTTTAGTGAGTTCGGAAGACCGGGTATTTCCAGATTGGAGCGAGGCAGAGAGAGGAGATACAATAGAATAGATAGAAGTAGGCTCCGCCGTAGGGCAGGAATAGATGTTCCCCTTTCTGTTTAATAAAAAATTATCATAAATACCTCAGCAACGCGGGGTTCATCTAGTTTTTGATAGGTACTTTAAGTTGTTTTATTGGAAACAAGGCAACAGACCATTTCTATTTATGAACTTTGTGTTAACCAAATCATTCTTTTTTGTTTTTGGATTTTCATGTTCAGGAAAGTTTTCCTAAATTTCTATTAAATAACTGAAAATTTTTCATATTGCTACAGAACTTCAGTGCCTCAGAGTTTTTGACAATTCCTTTTATATCTAAGTCAAAACCGCGAAAACAATAGTACTGAAATGTCTGCTCTCTGAAAATTTCCGATACCCAATTTTATTTGAGATCTTTTTGAAACATGATCCCAGCATAACAAGAAAATCTTTTAAAAACCCAAACTAAAATTATTTTGTATGGTTCCAGCAACGTATTTATTTAAATAATAATGGTTTTGGTTTCTCGAAAACTCATTACTTTTCTGCGAAAATGAGCCCAAAATTCTGGATTTTCAAAAAAACTCAAACCCTATTTTCTCGAAAACAGCTTCAAAATTTTTCTTTACATTTTTGGACGGTTAGTGCTAAATGGTCTAAATAACATGCCGTAAATGTCAGTTTAGAAATGTCTTATATAGAAAATTACACAAATGTATTTTTTTTACTTTCTTTCCCTTACGTATGTAAGAAGTGAAAGTATTGTAATCGTGCGCCGGAAAATGGTGAATTTTCAACAGAAAATCTCGTACTGTCGAGCCCTCGTAATGAAAAGAAGCTAAATTATGTTTCTATATAGTAAATTACTTCTTCAAACACGTGGCGTAGCCAGAATCGATGTTTTGTGAGTCTTTGATACCGACAAGTCGATTGACTGCAAAACGTCTCTTCTGTCTGTGGTCAACGCTAGGCCCTAACTGTTTTGCCGATTTTATCCGAAATTGATATTCCGCGATACATCTGAACGAACTCGAGGCTTTGGGAGTTTCAAAATGATATTTTGATTTTTGAGCGTGCTTTACATGAAGACTATAAAACATTTTCTATTTTAAAAAATGGCTCCTAATTTGTTGATTCCATTGCCATTCTTTAGCGCCATGAGTTCTTGAAAGTGAATTGGAAAGTGTCATGTGTCAAATTTGCCCAATATTTACTGTTAATAAAGCCAGTAAGTATTGGGACTCGTTTTAAAAGGAAGAGTTCTGTATAGGACATAGCTGGATAAAAATCCTCAGCATTGTTGGGGTTTCGACTTAGGTCCATCATTGTAGCAAACCTTTGTCATAACCACTATACTACCATTACTGTCTTTTTTATTATAGAAGTTTTGGTAATGAAAAATATATTGACGTTTTTTCGACTCCTATATTAATTATTTTGTTGTCCCCTTCTTTAAATTCAATTTATTCAGTTTGTATGATTTAAAAAAGGTTTCTTCGTTAAAAAAAACTGAAGTGTTTTTATTGTAAATTTCAAGGTTAATTAGTAATTAAACATAATTATCTAAAGATATAAAGTATCTTACTAGGTTTTTGAACCCTAGGTTTTTGAAAATCTGGCACTGGGCTATAGACTTCCAATTGTGTAATAAAGTTGTAAGTATCTCGGTTTGGAATTTTCGGTAGCTATCTGTTCAGAAGTAATCTAACATTTCAATGCTTACAATTTTCAATGGGATACAAAAGTGTTTTCTTAATTTTAAAATGTAATGTTTTAAGTAATGTTTATGAAGAGAACAGCTATATAAGAGCATTTTGTTATTTCTTGTACACAGTATTTTCATATATTTAAGTTTTATACATGGATGCTATATCACGAGATTAGAAAGAGTATTTAAGACGTGATAAATTCACTGATTCAGAGAGTTGTGATTACCTGTGCATTCATGTATTATTCTAGCTCTAAATGATACACAAAATAAGAAAATGCGGAGCTGTTTCTTTTTACTTTCTCACCCATTCTTCGTTAAATGAGAAAATGTATTTTCCATAGAAAAACTCATTGTCGTGCGCTGGCAACGAAAAAGTGGAAAAATCGTATTCCTATGTATACAGTAAAACTTGTTTAATGCGGAAAACTCCCTTCGCCGGAAAAATCTCAGAAAGGGCTATTTTCCAATGCAAACTACACTGGATAAGACGGAAACCTATCTAATGCGGAAACGGAAAGAGATTTTTAGTATGGCGGTATGAAGAATTCTGGATAAGACTGAAAACAAATATTGTTTTAAAATGAAACATTGTCTTGTAAGTGTGGCGACATCGTACCACAAGACACTCAGAACAGTGCTCCTTCATTCGCTTTTCTCAGCTAGCCTCGGCCGAACATCGTATTGCCCACGCTACTTATATGAACTATTGTAATCGCATTTGAAATTGCAGTAGCCTTCACAAGCCCATGTTACGAAAGGAGACGCGAAGGGCGACCCTTCCACAGTTCTTGTAATGCGTGCTTTGGGTTCAATTGTTCTAATCGTTTACTGTTACGTTCGATGAGTTGCAGGTGTTGTGTTAATCAAGTGTTTATTATATTTTGCGGCAAATTGAAAACGTTAACTCTTGGTGAGAAAAATAGATCATTGAACATGAACAATGAAACACTTCTGTTAACGTTGATAATGAAAGTTTAAGTTAGGAAAATTCAAGTGTATGACACCTTAAAAACAAAGTTAAAATCAGTAACGAGTGGTTAAAAGGAACGTGTATAGGGGTTTGCTACAATATTCACGAGGATCTAGGCAAATAACAGCAGCCTAAGACAACAGATTAATTCACTTGTTCCTACAAATATTGAAGAAATTTACATTTCTTTAACTTATGGAGTCCTTTGTTTCATTAAACTTACGTGATGCGTTCCTGTATGTAATTTTCTTTGTCATTGTGGGTCATTGTCTGCCCCGGGACGTCGTACGTTCTTTTAAAATGCAAGTTTTCGATGAGAAAAGCTACTCAGACAACTTATTCCATCTTTGAAGAATTGCGTTTTCTGAATTGACAGTTTTTATTGCAAACCTGTACACGACGGTAGAAAATATTGGACCCGAACAATTCTGGCTTAGACAATGTTTACACTAGTAAATTACTTCCTCTAACACGTATAGTCAGAATCTAAGTTTTGTGGGTCTGCGACAGCGAAAAATCGATTGATGCCATAATTGGTATTGTCTGATCGATCAGAACGAACTCGAGGCCCTGTGAGTTTGAAATGGATATTTTTATTTTTGAGGATACTTATACGCCGCAACATGTTCAAAATTTTCTAAAAAATGGCTCCAGTTTTTTTTATTGAACTGTGTCTTTGGATAGCGTAAAGGACCCTTAAAAGAGTGCCGCGGCACTCATTTTCGGAAAAATCCCTGGATTTTCGAAAATTTCAAAAGTTTATTTTTTTCAGCATCATCCTACAATTCCAATTTTGAAGACAAAATATATTTTTTGAAAAGTTGAGTTTTTTAGGAAATAGATTCTTTAAAGAGAGATTTTTAAATGGGTCGTGTTCAATTTTTCGAAAATATAAGTACTTTGCGCATAATTTTGAGAGAAGTAAGGTAATTTTCAAACAATTTCTTTCTCAAAAAAAGGCTCCAAATCGTTTTTAATTTTTCTCGTATGTATTAAAAGATGTTATAAAAGTTAATGCCAGTCCTATTTTCGGCGAACTCTGTTTTTGTGAAAAGCGCGGAAAGCATAGCAAAGGTACAGTATTGAAGAAAGAATTTTGTCTTTAATAAAATCTGTTCTAATAAATCAGATCTTTGGAAATGGTCATAAAGGCTGTATTTTTTTTGAAAAAAAAAAAAAGTATTTTTACGTAATTTAGCTTGAAATAAAAGCAGATATATTTTCTTAAAAAAATGCTCCAAATTGTTTCCCCAGATAGTACAAGGAACGCTTAACAGAATGGCGCTGGTCTCCTTTTCATTGAACTCTCTGAATTTTCGCAAAATTGCAAACCTTAGAAATAATGCGAGGAAGTATGTGTTGTACAAGCGTTACTAGTTCTTTAATTTTTCCAACGGAACGAGCAAAAGACTTAAAAAACGGCACAGGTGACATTTTCGTTAAACTTTTAGAATTTCCAAAAGTAGCGTCTTGGAAATAATGTGAGAGCCAAATAGATTTTTAAGCGTAGGTCGGCCAGAGTACGGCAGAGTGACTGCACTATGTAGCGGTGAAGTGCACAGCGTTTTAACTCTATATTCGAGTCTCTACGCGGGGAAACGAAGTTGCTGATGGGAAACACTTTGGCCATTTCATGTAGTGGACAACAGTGGGGGCGAACAATTAGTGCGAAAAAGCATGTGCTGTTGTAGTACCTTTATTTTATGTTTTCTGATTTTGAATATTGGTTATAGTGGGTTTGAATGCAAGGTATTAGATTGTATATCTCTTTATCTGACACTGCTGATTACATGGTTGCTTAGCATTTTGTAGTTAGCCTACCTCTGTTCTAATGTGTTTGTCAAAATCAATTTTTTATAGATATAATTTTGATATATGTTTCAGATTTGTTGTTCACTGGAGCATGCCACAGAGTGTGGCAAGTTATTACCAGGAATCTGGCCGTGCAGGGCGAGATGGAAAATCTTCTTATTGTCGCATTTATTATTCGAAGAGAGAAAGAAATGCGGTTGATTTTTTACTGAAGAGAGATGTGAGTTCTGCAAAGACAGAGTCAAAAAAGAACCAAGCTGTAGCAGCATACAAGAGCTTTGAAAAAATGGTTGAGTACTGTGAACAAGTAAAGTGAGTGATTCTGATTTAATCAGTGAACTAAATTAAATAATTTAAGGGAAGTCTTCTAATAATAGATGAATATGAACTACTCACCCCAGTGACAGCCCTTTAAGGGTGGAACCATGGCAGCCCCACTTAATAATGTCAATGAAAGGGTGACTGATTTAGGGAAAACACAGACAAATGAAATACAGAAAATTATACAAGGTAAATGCAGAGAAATAGCAGGTCATGCTAGAAAATGGGTATTTGACTCAAACTGAACCTTGCTCAAAGGAATGAATAATGAAAGATGTCTTTATCGATATTTTTAACACAGAACAGTTTGTAAAGTCATCTTCCATTACCAAATTGGCATTCTAACTTCACATGACCAGTTATCTTGTGTAATGTACACAGAGCATAGATGCAAACTACGTATTGCAGATGACCCATAATGTACAAATTACATTATGATTTTTGGAACTCGCCTTCTGTAGATATTTCTCACTGTTATCCTTTCTATATACAACATGCCTAGAAAATATGAATATTTCCTTTTTATAAGAAATCATGGACACTAAACTTGGCACGAGAATTACTACAGGATATAGAAATCCCCCCCCCTCGGCGAGAGGCAACAAAGAGATTTAAGAAAAACAGAAATTTATGGCATCTTTGGATTATCAAGCACACATGTAGCCTGCAAAACACTTTTAGCCACATCATACTTCACCATCGTGCATACCTCAGAAACGTTGAATTGAATTAATGCCATATTTTACGTGGCTAGACTCAGGCTATGAGGCCTGCTCTTCCGGTACGCTAACCGTCACACCATCGCCGCGCGCGAATGTTGCGTCCTAGAGCCTTAAAATTCGTTTTTTGTGTGCCTATAAGGGGGCACAAGTTGTTTTTTCTATACAACAATTTACAAATTGAAATTTTTTTGGACGTTGTTTTACATTTTCCACCAATCCCCAGCACGGATTGCCAGAATCGCTGAAAGTTGGGTTCAAGAGTGAAGCTATTTTTATTTTTGAAACAATTGTTTAGTGAGTTCTGTTTTTTGTAGATTGCAATTTTTGCAATAAAATCATTGAGGGTCTATCTATCTATTTAGCGGTTTTTTACAGCCTTGGCCGTTTTCCGCATCCCAATTTCCATGCCTCTTTATCCCATACATCGTTTTCTTCCATTTCTCTTTTTTCCATGGCTTCAGTTATTGCCATGTTCCATGTTCTTCTCGGTCTTCCCCTGTATCTTCTTCGATTTGGTATCCACTCCCAAACTTTTTGAGGAAGTCTATCCGATTCCAACCTTCTCATATGTCCATACCATTTTAGTTGTCTCATTTCGATTGTATCGTTCAAGGTTGTTTGCACTTTCATTTTATTTCTTATTTCATCATTTCTTATTTTATCTAACAGAGAAAGTTTACAACATCTTCGCCAGAACATCATTTCTGTTGATTGAAATTTGTCTTTCAATTTTTTTGATAGTGTCCAGACTTCTGCCCCATAGAGTGTGGTACTCTCTATGAACGAGCTATATATGCGTTTCTTTGTTTTCATTGAAATAATTGAGTTCCATAGCACTGGGTTCAACTGCCTCGTGGCTATTTTTCCTCTTATATTTTTATTTTTCACATCCTGTTCGTCTCTACCATCTGCTGTTAGTGTGACTCCCAAATACTTATCTTGTGTTTTACCTTTAATTATTCCTATACTAGTCTCTAAATCATGGGGCATACCTCCCACCACCATGTATTCAGTTTTGTGTAAATTTATTTCCATCCCCCATTTTTCATACTCTTCTACTAATTTTCTGAACATATAAGTTACATCGTCTTCATCTTCAGCCATTATCACCTGGTCATCTGCAAATAGTAGACTAAACAATGTTTCATCACCTATTTTCACACCCATGCTTCTGCACTTTCTTTTCCATTCTTTTAGGGCTTTATCAATGTATATCTTAAACAGGATTGGAGATATACAGCAGCCTTGCCGTAATCCTTTATTTACTGGGAAGTTGTCTGATAGACATTTTCCCACTTTTACTTGACTTTTGTTATCTTTATAAAGTTGTTTGACTGCATTTATGTATGTTGTTGATATTCCTTTTTCTTCCATTGCCCCCCATACTTCTTTTACTGGTACATTATCATAAGCCTTTTTGAGGTCAATGAAAATTATGTGAAGTTCTCTTCCTCGCTCAATTGTTTTTTCCATCAGTTGTTTGAGACAGAAAATATTGTCAATACACGATCTTCCTGGTCTAAAACCACTTTGCTCTTCTGAGTCTGATGTTTGCATTTCAATTCTATTCTTTAGCACTCGTCCATACAGTCTAACCAAAGATGAAGTCACACTTATCCCTCTATAATTATTACAATCTTTTTTACAACCTTTTTTGTAATTTGAATTTATGTAGGCTAATTTCCATATTTCAGGTATTTTACCTCCTTTTAAAATGCCATTGAATATTTCAGTAATTAATTCCAAACCAATGATATGATAATGTTTAACCACTTCTATGGATATACCTCCAGGCCCAGGTGCTTTATTATTTTTCATGTTTCTTAACGCTTTTTTTAACTCTTCCAAAGTCACATCTGGTATAATGGAATTTACGTGCAGTGGTTCATAATTTATTCCCTGAAATTTAGCTCTATTTTCTGTCAAAAGATTTTCATAGTATTTTTGCCATTTTTCAATACCAATTGGGTCTACTAAATGCCATTCTTGGGTTGTATTCAATTTCATGGAATGTAACATTTTCCATGCCTCTCTGGATTTGGTGTTACCAATGCACTTGTCTAATCTGTCACATTTTTGTTCCCAGAATAAATTTTTTGCCTTCTTCACTTCTTTCTTGACCAAATATTTCATTCTGTTGTATTCACTTCTGTCTTCTAAATCCTTTGTGGAAAGCCATCTCAAATATAACTTTTTCTTTTCTTCGACCAGGTTCTTTATATATTCTGTCCACCACAAGTCTTTTTGTTTATATTCACATTTTCCCTCCTCTCCCAAAGCTTCTTTAGCGGCTTCATGAGTGCATTTTTCTAAAAATTGGTATTTTTCTTCAGTACTTCCTATTGGGATGTACTTTAATTTTTCTGCCATGCGCAATTTGTACAAAAATGCAATAGAATCATCTTGAAGGCTCTCAATATTGTATTTCGGCCACATCTGACTCTCTATTTTTCCACCTTTTGTACTTGGTTTTGTGTTTCCGTAACTTTTGAAGTACGGTTTATACATAAGGTAAGCTTTTCCTTTTAGTAGGTAGTGATCTGATCCACAGGAAGCACCTCTTTGAACCCGAACATCGCTCCACTTTATTGATGACTGTTGTTTAGTAATTATGTAGTCAATTATTGATTGCAATTTTCTAGTGGGTTGGGTCCACGTGAATTTATGTATTTCTTTATGTGGAAAATAGCCATTCAATATTTTAAGGTCATACAGTTCACATGTCTCTATAAGTCTTTCTCCGTTGTCATTTAATACATTTTCACCATATCGACCCACAACATTATGCGCCATTCGTTTTCCAACTCTTCCATTAAAATCACCTAGAAGCACCACTTCTTTGCGATTTCCAATAGAATCCAGCAGCATAGTCAGTTTCTCTAAAAATATATCTTTTTCTGCAACACTTGCATCGTCTGTTGGAGCATAAATTCCTATAATAAAAACATTGCGTCCTCTTAGTACAAGTTCGAGACACGCTATTCTCTCATCAATTGCTACCCAGCTTTGAATATTTTTCTCCAATCTTTTATGTACAGCTATGGACACTCCTGCTCTTGCTCGCTTTTCTTTTCCCACTCCGCTAAAAAAGTGAACATAATTTCCTTTCCTTTCATTTCCATTTCCCTTCTTTTTTGTTTCACTCAACACTATTATATCTATATTAAACTCCTCTATTGCGTTAAAAACTTCATTTACTTTAGTGCTTAAACCTTGAACATTCCAGCATCCAAAATTCATAGACCATTTTCTTTGCCTTTGTGGACGTAGTGAGTTAATCCGAGGCTCATTTCCATTGAGAGTTTGAGCGGCTTTTTTTATTTTCCGAGTATGGGGGTGCTGGCCCCATGCCTCAACCCCCTTCCAGGAGGACCGGGTAATTTTCTTTTAGGGTTTTCTTCCCTTAGATTGAGTGTCTTCCAAGACTCCGGAGCTCAATCTACCCCTATTTGAAGCACTTCTGCTTCTGAACAGGAAAAAGGGAATGGTAAGGATAGACCTAAGGTTAGAAAACGGAAGCCTCCGAGCTACTCAATCCACCCATTGGCTCCCGGGGTTCGGGAAAGGATTTTAGGTAAGAAGGATATCTTACAGTTATGGACAGCGGTCAGCCACTCCTTTGTAGGTAGGAGAAACCATGCTCCTCCTCATTGAGGGTCCTTCTGTTTAATTTTTCAATTAGTGTGCTTCAATTAGTTAATTTCAATTTTCTAACTTCAGAAAGTTCTGTTGAGAAGATCCTGATCATTTGGGAGGACATGTGAGAATCTGTGATGAACATTTAAGAAGTCATATAGGGGATCATATTGAGAACTGAAATGCATGGGTACATGGCAGGGATTGTGTGAACACACAACGAAACATGTAAACAAGTGAAGGAATATGCAGTGAACATTTTCATATGTACTGTTAAATGCTATTTTACAGAACACTTACAGCCTAACTCACAAACTAATCTAAATCTAATTTGTCTTTCCTCCAAACTTCAGTTTGAATGTTCGACACTCTTCTGTCTTTCTTGCTTTATATTTAGACACATTCACTTATATAAAAAATATAAACACTATTTACACTATTTCACGCAACGACGTTCGCCTCATTTTAACTGCGGCTACAAGAGCCCCCCACTACCCCTCCTCTCCCCCTCCTCTCCCCCTCCTCTCCAGCCGATCACGATGATATTGGCTAGGTATTTACGCCCGCTTGCACTCGACTCGGACGAGGTCATCCTGGTCATGCGGAGGCTATGCGTTGGAAACTCTCTATTCGGAAGTTTCTGGCTGCTAAGAAGGGGCGAATATATTCGGATTTCGCCGCCTTCTAATCGTAGCACTCACCGAAGCGTCAACGACGATCGCTTGATGGTCTTTGACTAGCACCAGGTCCGGACGCTTCCGCCCTTCGATCGCTTGGCCTTTAAGACGCACCGCCCACCCATTCGCAACTGCGCTGCTTTCACATGTTCCAGTATTCTATTGTGGCGTAGTCGTCTGATCAGTGCGGCACTCCGAGGTCACATGCCCGATCTTTTCGGCGGCGGGTAAATTAAGGTTATCGCCATGCTTGCAGCCGCGGCTGCAGGAGCGCTAGTCTCTGGGTCGCTGGGGTTGGTGATGAATAAGCCCGGAGGAATTGTTGAAGACCTCATATTTACTCCCGACCGCAAGAAGAAAGTTGATTCTTTACCCATTCCTTGAAGTGCGGCCGCGAAGACGTAGGAGCAGGTGACGGCTGCGGCCGTTGATGCGACCGCCCGTGGCTTCGTGGTCTTTTACCTCGAGCTGAGCTCACTCGGGGCGTGGGCAGGGGCGGGGCGTCGAGCGCCTCAATGCCGCCGTTATCTTCCGACGTGATTCTTCTAGTAAGGGCTCTCGTGTTCGGCTCTCCAGTGCTCGGTTGCAGAGGTTCCTGATGGCGGTCGACCAGTTGCCGCTACCCGCGCGTCTCGACGCGTTCGTGCAAGGACTCAGGGCGGGTTTTACCACGTCCGCTGAAGATTTAGCGAGGCTTCAGCAGAAATAAGCGAGGTCAGGGTAAAATAGCGATTCACCATGATTCGTAAGCCTCGCTTAGCATTAAGCTACGCTTTGTACATAAGCGCTCGCCGGACGGTCGCTTAAGGGACTTAAGCCAGCTTAAGGAGACCAGAGAAACATGTCGGAGATGTTATATGCAATTGCATTTGGAGAAAGCGACCACTTTTTTGAAGATATAATTTCTCCACCGAGACAAACTAGATGGATCCGAGAGAGGGTAAATTTCTTCGAAGGCTCTGATGAAAATGATTTCGGACTCACTTTCGCCTTTCGAAGAGATCAATATTATTGGTGTTCGAGCATATCGAAGAAAAACTAGATTTTACATCTGACAGATATGTAGTGTAGCCTAGTTGTAACTACATAACGGAGAGCTGAAAGCTTACACCTTTAATAAACACTATTTCTCTCGGTATATCTTGCAATAGCAAAAAGATAACATTTGTAACTCAGGTTAAGGTTATGATAAGCTTGTATCAATATAGTATTTCAATTTTAAATACAGTACGAATTTGAACACAACGAAATTCTAGTCATTACCCTGTTAATTTGATGTTCAGTAGTTACTGACATCCAAATTGCATTGTATATTTATGTGCGTTATGAATTCAATACTTCCGAGACAACTACGAAACAATTAGACTTTGTACAGAACTTTGTGAGACTATTTTATTTCATTTGCCAATGTTTTAATTCGTTATCCAAATTTCAGGGTTGTAATTGTACAATTATCTATTTTGTAATGTAATATGATTATTCTTTTTATAAATAATAAATCTATGACATTCCTTATAACAAGACAGTGTTATTGTTTGTACCGTGTAACACATAATTAATAACGATCTAACTTAATTTGATAGAATAAACAATGAACAAATATACAAATTCACACACTATCAGCAAACTATAGGACTTAATCAAATGGCGGTGGTCCACGAAATAGTATAAACAACTTCAAATCACGGAGACAATTGTGTCAAAGAACGTACAGAACGTTAATGTCACTACTTTCTATCGTTACCAACATTTGCGGAAGACGCACGAAACCCTCTTAGCTATGCCGCGCCGCTAGATCGCCGCGAGGGGATTGGTGAAACGCGATTGCCGCAAGCTCGCTAAAATTATAACTTAAATTTTGAGCGAGCTTAACAAAGCAGCGCTCAACGAAATATGGGAGAAACCGGCCCTCGAAACTGCTCCGGGGCGGTTCCGCCGGCTGCAGAAAGCGAGGAACGCTGCCTCACTTGGCCGCTCGGCTCCTCAGCTGCCCTCGGCGAGTACGCTTTCGAGAGCTTAATACGGGGGCGGGGGGGGGGGGCGAGGGCTTCCTCCGTTTCAGGTGGGGCGCCACTGCAGTTTTAGGCGTCTATTCGCTTGCCGGGCCGTGTGAAAAACGAGGGGTGCGGTTCAGTACGGGCGTGTTTGGCACCATTTAGGTAGCGGTATATGTTACCTGTGCTGGTGAAAATTCGCTGGCCTCCTCAACCAGTTCGGCCATCGCACGCTCACTTACCACCAGGTCGCGACTGGTCAGTAGCTTATATGCGCTGTCCACTGCCCAGGTCGCTTTCTGCGGTCCGACACCTCCCTCGTCCCTGGCGGCGTATCAGAAATCCGTTGAAGCGCTGACGGCAAGGAACTTGAACTGCCGGGCTCTCGCACGAACCGAAAGGTCATGCGGACTTAGCATACTTTTTGTGTACCGGCCCATGCGGAACGGAAATACTTTGGCGGACTGTACAAACTGGCATAGTGCGTCTGATGGTCATGCAGCTATGACGCGGCTATGTTGTCCAGGATGCGGACCTGCACGTGCAGCTCGGTCCAGGTTTCCACTAGGTTAAATCCAACGGCCATCTTAAGTAGCAGGCGGTCCTGCTGGCCATCACGGCGGGGATTATGGCTTCCCCCGAGTGAAACGCTAACCTCTGTACCTGCGGACTTACCTCATAGAGGGTGCGACATTTGGACGGCTTAAGGCGGAGTCGGCGTCATTTGATCCCTGGGGTTTCCAGTCGGTCATCCAACCAGGAACCCGCGATGTCTCGAATTCGCTTAACCTTCATGACTTCATGTAAGGGTCAAACCATTTTAAATGGTCCAGAATTTAATAAATTAGTCTCCCGACAATCCCGTAAAAAATCATACTTTGTATATAAATTTCCTTATGTCTTGGGTGTTTAAAGACTTATTTAATTTTTACTTTCTCGCTACTGCCACCGCGATAGAGAGGAAGTTATATAACGCAGCGCGAAAAAAAGGTGAATTTTCAGCAGAACGTTTTGCAGGGCCCTTGTAACGAAAATGTGGATAAATTTAATTGCTAAATAGAAAAATCTCTAATACGTGGTGTAGCCAGAATTCGTTTTGTAGGTCCTTGATTTGATACCGTAATAATCGATTGACAGCAAAACCTGTCTGTCCGCCCGCCCGTCTGTCTGTGAACAACGCTAGTGGCTAAACCGTTGAGCCGATTTTCTCCAATATTGATATTTCACAAACGATCTGGTTGATGTCACGGTCCCTTGAATTTGAAACCTATATTTTAATTTTGGGGGTACTTTACATGAAGCCTCTGGGAAATTTTCAAAAAATGGCGCCATCGATTTGGATTAAATTTTGTTTTTGAATAGTCTGAAGGACGTTTTAGAGAATGGTGCGGGTCTCATGTAGGTAAAAAATTCTGATTTTTTGAAAATTAAAAAAAATCAAAATTGTTTCGGCACTTTCCTACAACTGCAATTATGAATATACAATTGCTTTTCTGAATGAAATGTATTAATCAAAAACTGATTTTCATATAGTCGTTTTAATTTTTTTTTGAAAATGTGAGTGTTTTTGTGTAATTTTGCGAGGAACATAATAGCCTGCTCCCAATTGACTGGCCTTCGTCTTAGAATTTGTATATTATTATATCATATTTCTTTGTTCGTTTCTTATATTTGACCTTTTGTTATACATTGACAAATTAATCTTTTAGAAATTACGAGTATTTAAAACCTATTTTAAAAACTGCTTGCTTTGAGGGAATATCAGATTGCAATGCTTCAATGACTCGACAACAATGCCTCGGGAGCTCATTTTTGTGAATTACGTCTTGTTGGAACATGATTTACCTGTATGAAAAGCAGTTATAATTGTCAAATTTGTGTTGATATTTATTTTAAAATATTTAGTTTTTGTACCAAAGGTTGTACGATTTGTAATGAACAGGGTTGGGTAGTATTTAAATTCATGTATTTTAAACACGTATTTTAAATACATTGACATATTCATCCACCCCAGTTGAATGTTTTTCTTTGCAGGTTTTATACATTCCCCAACTAGAGGTTTATTGCCTGATGATTTTTTTGAAAATGAAGTCATTTTAAAAGGAAATTCCATTTCTTTGTGGTAGACATATTTTTGATATCATTTTATCAAACCATACTTCACCGAAGCCAGACGTTCGCCCGTTTTTTAGAGAATCGGGACGGAAACCCGCAAGTCGTCAACAACGTGCGCGTAGCGCGCTTCATTCAGAACGAGCAACAAGTTTTTAACAAGAGTTCTTATACTTCCCTTGGTGGACTAGGAGCAATGGAAAGATTCTCACTCCTAGAAAATCTTAACATTGATATTAGCTGCAATTTGATGAATAAAATAAAAATATAAATTTTGCTGGATAGAAGTTAGAATGTAGAAAAAGTTTTGAATTTTTGCCACTTACAAAAAACCTGGGCCTGATCTTCTTAACTAGCTTAAAGGTGGGGGTTATAAGCTTGGCCTCAGGATCAAGGAGGTGCGTGGAGAGGACAGTAAGAGATGCGATCAGCGCTCGGGGCTGTGTTGGCGCTGCATTCCAAGTCATTTGAACACCTCTTCCGTGAAGTGACCAGTCTCTATGTGGTCCCGCCCTTCCTCCTCCTCAAATATGTCCTTCAGGTTGATGGGTGTATTCCCGTGCACCAAGGTAAATATTGTTGTAATATCTTCTTGGGAATAGGACAACGCGCAGGTTTTGCATTTTATTTCCCCTCATCGCTCGCCTGCTTTTCTTTTTATACGATTTTGCGACCTATGTGCCTGTTCCTCCCTCTGGCATGGGCGATGGTTAGGGACGTAATTCGGAGCGCCGTCCGCCACAATCGCAGCACGTGGGAGTCGTAGCAGCGCTCGCTCTCTACCGACTGCTGCGAGTAGGGCGTCGCTGGTGCGAGGGAGACGTGGGGCATACGGCGTCGGCAGCTTCTCGTTTGTTAGTGGAGTCGTTGCGGTGGGGCTGTGCCGTCGCGTCGGGGGTAGCTCCGATTCGATGACACCATTGTGAGCGGCTCGCGGGTGGGGCGGCCGGCTCTTTGCAGATTTCGGGGAAGAGGGATCTCTAAGTGTCGTGTATGCATATATTTACATCGTATCTGTTCAGCTGGATGCTGTTTTTCCTGTTCAAAATAAAACCGGTGTTTCCTGGCGCATCACAATATATTGAAAACCATGTCTATAAGGGATTTAATTACTATAGTAATTACTAGAAAAATATGAGTTGTTGTGTTGTGAAAAATATGAGTAGAGGATAATTTTGTAATATATAATATGGAGTATTTTTTTTTAATCTTCAATGAAATGTGATAGTTAAAAAATACATGTCGTGTATTTTTTTTATACACAATTATATATGTATTTGTGGTTCTGTGGGGATGTCTTGGGTGTTTTATGTTTCTTAAAATACTATAAATTCATTAAATGATTGGTAATGTTGTATGTGACAAGCAATGTATGTGAATTTTAACATTTGCTGAATTGATTTTAAAACTCCTTGTGGAGAAGAATGGCAAGCCGCTTTAAAATTTGTAATTTTGGTTCCTTTTCTCTGCTTCTTTCTTTAGATGCCGCCATGGTGTTTTCTCATTGTACTTTGGTGATAATCTTCCACAGTGTAACAAGAAATGTGATGTTTGTAAAAATCCAACTGCCGTTGAAAAATCTATTGAAAATTTCTACTCAGCAATTGTTACCGGTTCAAGATTTTCAATTTCTGGGAATGATTATGATAATGATCTGTATGGAGGAGGTCGAGTTGGACAAAAACGGTACATTGTTTTATTAATAGAAAATGGATTTCTTTTAATTCTGCATGTGAATGTTAAGAAAAAGAATGTAATTGTACCTAAAAATATACTAGTACTTAGTTGAATTCTTAATTCTGCTAGTCCTAGGTCTCATTTTTTAATTTTAACCCTTCTGGTATCATTAAGTTTCAGGTTAGGTACTTATTTCAGTCAATTTTGAATTACAAAAATTTAATTCAAATATTTACATCTGCTTAATTAATTTATATAGTTTTTATTCAATTTATTGTTAAAGTGAATGGCTAGCTGTATTGAGTTTTTATTGTCATTCCTTCAGAGAAAAGAGTATGGTGTTACATACCTAAACCCTTTTACGAATTTCCAAAGATTATGGTAATACAGGACGAAGTGCTAAATTGTATCAAAAAGCTTTCTGTAGGAGGGACAAAAACAAGAAGAAGAAAAATAGAGAGAGAAAAACAAACAAACAAACATCAGATCCAGAAAAAAATAATGAAAGTTAGGATTCTTCAATTGAAAACTAAACAATATTGATTTTTTTACAAACAAGTCATTGAAACAAAGTATAATTTACTTTTGAGTATTTTACTTTTATACTTAGATGATACATGTTGTCATCTCAGTATGGATGTTCGTTGCTGTTATCACGATATCTTGTGTGTCAGAAACAGGTTTTGACTCGGTAATTTTTAGATTTGGTGGAAAAACTTCCTGTTCCTGTCGTACTCTCTCTCATAACAATTTACTTAAACTAAACACGGGAAACACACAATCTAATAGTTCTTGTTTAAAACTGTTTCCTGTAGCAAATGCTGGGGTCCTCTTTTTGACTGTTTCTTAAAGCAAAAAAGTACATAGTGATATAAAATATCTTGTCTTACCTGCTTATTAATATATTTATCTACTAAATGTAAAGGGCAAAGTAAATAGGTTATTTTTCTGTAGAAAGTTGAAAATAAAAAGATTGAAAGACCTTAGTAGCTATTCTATGATAGTCACTTTAAAATTATAATGAGAGATAACAGTAAAATTGATGATTAACTCAAATACTACAATTTTAATGAAATTAATAACTAATTTTTAGGGAATGCTCAGATTATGATGGGAATGAAGAAGGTGATGATGGAGAGAACCTATCCAATAAACACAAAAAAGAAATGGATTCATTTATAAAAAAGCAGTTCTCTCTTCGTCGTGCATCATCTCTGGAAGAAGAGACAGATGTGGCAGCTGAGTATGCAAGAGTTAAAGCTGCTTCTAGCACTAATGTGAAAGTCACTGGGTTAACTGTGGCAGTATGTAAATATATATACATATTATGTTGAAATATTTGCTTTTCCTTCTTTTCATATTTGCCATTATAATGTTATTTTGCAATTTCTCAAACTAGTTTTATCTTCACAAAACTGAAAGCATAAAATATTATTTGATTGTTACTTTCATTCTTGGATCTTAAACACCATCTTTCTTTATCAGTACATATTTTTGTTACTCAGAAAATAATCGTTATTTCAAAATTGTCAATGTTGCTTTGTTGTGAAAACTGAGCTGCTTGTTCAGAATAATTTCCAATAGAAATTACTTAGAGATTGACTTGGTATTTGAATTGTCACTTATTAATTCTGAAAGGATTGTACTACTACACCTCTGTAAACTCGAGATAAATTCAAAGTAGTGAATGTAGGTCAATTATGAGGTCAATGACCTTTATCTGGTTGTAGATTAAATTATTTTGCTACTTTTTATAATTCCTGTTAATTAACTTTTCTGTAAGACTTCCATTTGTAATTAGTAACAAATTATGTACATAATTTTATTGTTGTGCAGATGCGTGAAACATATTTAGGGCTATTTATTGAAGCCCTGAAAAGGAATTTGGAAAAATGTCAAGTTATAGATCCTCCATTAAACAAACTTCAAGATAAGGATGTCGAAGAATGTGCTATAGCTTTAGAGTATGAAATATTTTCTTCTAATAAGGTAATCAGCTTATATAGAAGAGGCATTGCAAAGAAAGTAAGTATTAAAGAGCTACAAAAACTGTCTTGCAGTGCATTCCATTACCTTCCAATGCTTAAACGATATAATTTGTTTTAGACTGCAGATATTAAAAAGGAAACTGGCATATTAACGTTGAATGATTGTCTGAAACGGTATGTTCCTAAATCGTCATCACTGCGAGATGCAGTGAAAGAGATAGAACTTAGTCGTGAAGCTAAATCGAAAGTAAAAGTAGAAGGTTGTGGCATTGTAACAGCCTCTCAATTATTGAATTCATACCAGCAAGAAAATAATGAAAGTACCTCCCGAAAGAGTAAAAGGGAATCTCACTATAAACTGAAACCAAAGTTCAGCTTCAAGAAGGACCCTCTAGTGCAGAAGTCTGTTGATTCATTTTTTCAAGTATCTGCTATTCATAGAACTGAAGGTGATAAAAATAGTAGGGACAGGGACCATGATGCAGTTCCTCAAAGTACTTCATTGTCTTCTGAAGTGTGCACTCTTTCAAGTGTTGACCAGTGTGTTATAATATCAAATGATGATTGTGCAAAGAAGTGTAGTCCACGTGCCGAGGAATTAAGTCCTCAAGAGGAAAAAAAATTGTCACTTGTTGAGATCGAGAAAACAGTCTGCAAAAAGTCTGTAACGGAAGAATCACGTGAAATAGAAGAAAACAGTGTGGTAAATGATTTCAAGAAGCAGAAGAAGAAGAAGCCAGTTGAAAGTAAAGAATTTTCACATAGAGAGCAGTCTGATATAGTTGGAGAACAAAAGCCTTCTGAAATTGTTGTACTGCGTGACCCAGAAATGAAGACCAATGTTAAAACAAAGAAAAGAAAAATACAAAAAGATCTATTTGGAGATAGTGATAATAGTGATGATGGATTACAGTCACGTAAACAAGTGAAGAAGGATATTAGTTCATATAAGAGTGAAATGGCAGATTCAGAACCAACCCGTAAGAAATCTGATGCTCAAATTGTGCACAAGCTGGGAAAATCTTCTAATCATGTCTTGGCTTCAGAGTCATCATCAAAAAGTAAACAAGATTTATCAAAATCTGAACTCGAAAATTCTTCTTCTTTTGGAAAAGATAGACAGGATGTTGCAGAAAAAGTTGTTAAGCATTTAATGCCCTTCTACAGAAAGAAGAGAATAGTTTCAAAAGAACTTTTCAAGTGTTTGGCACGGGTTATAGCTCACAAATTACTAGAGAATGAGAAATGTACAGGTATTATATTATCTTTTCTTTTTCATTCTGTATCATTGTTTGACATTTAGATTAAAGAATAACACAAACTTCTCTTTTTTACAGGTGATCATATTGTTCAAAAGTACGTTGGTGAATTTTTTCACAATTGTAAAATAGTTGACAACAAAAGTGAAATAGACGTTACAATTTTACGAATTGACAGTCTTATTACACGGTGAGGTAAAAATGACTGTTGAGTGTAATTACGGATATTGTTTATGATCAATTTGTTAAGTGGATGTGATTGTGTAAATAGTAATTTAATCATGTTAATTTAATATTGTTGAGTTATTGTCTCTAGGGTCAGCTTTCCTGACTTCTTCAGATATTCCCTAAAAATCATTAATTTGTTTTAATTTTTAAGTTTGTTCTGAAAACTTGGTGGATTTTGACTGACTTCCTTAACTATTGTTTGTTGGAATTGGTTCGAAAGGCATTAGTATCATCCACATTGCATTTTATGAAAATTTTGGTCATCATACAATCAGGGTTTTTTTTTTTTTTTTTTTATCAATTTTTTTTTTTTAATCAAAATTTTTTTCAGGCTTGTGAATGGTGGAGTTTAATTTTGATGATTTTAGATTTTTGGGGCGGAAAAGAGTGCTCTTGTATGGGAATGCAAGTGACATGGCTCGCAAACCTTCACCTCTCTGAAGCACACATTTAAGGGTACATGCATGCACAAGTAACTAAGCTACAAGAATTACTCGATGCAGCAGATATTACATCTGAGTTGTACATCAACTTTTTCTTGAAATAGTGTTTTTCTTTTCATGATATTTGACTGAAAGACAGTGAGAACCTTAAAATTATGGTTCTAAAATCACTAAATAGTTCTGCAGAAATAGAGATAATTGCAGTTAAAATAATGAGAAGTAATTGGTTTATAATATTGTAATTTGGAATAAGATTCAAATTAAATTAAATTTAATTAAAATCAATTTTTAACAAATAGTGCTTCTAACTGCTAAAGTTTCTTTTAAAAGTACTATTTACAGGCCTAATATAATCCAGGCAAGAGTACATTTTTTGAAGCATAATGCTAAATAATTTATGTAATTATCCTACAGAAAAAAACTACTCTAATTTTTACTTAATTTTTGTATGTTTTTTTAGTGACAGATGTTTGAGAAAATCTTTAAATGTGGCAATCTTGAGTTTCAAGACCTTCAAAATGTTGTAAAGGTTATCTCCAAGCTTTCAATCCAAGACAGTAAACCTAACAGTTGTTTGATTTTGCACCAAGTGGTCAGTAGGTCACCAAATGAACAACCACCTGTATGTCCACACTATTTTTATAGTCTTCAATGACTAATTCTATGGAAATATGATCAAATGATATAAGTTAAAAACTAAAACAAGATGTGTAACATTTGTTCTTTGAGAGATTCTAATGTAAGTAGACCCACTTGGGGCAAAATTTATAATTGTATGATTGAAATCTTCACATTTGCAAATCATGCAAAAGCATGCTGCAAATCTATGGCAACTACCTAACCATAAGAACCATAGGCACCATAAGAAGGTTGATAGTGAGGGAAGGGTTTTTATTGATGCTTCCTCAGACGAGCTGCAAGTACATAAAAAAAGAAGAGAATGAGGAGTGAACAAGTTGAAAGTCTGAAATTTTCTCCACGGATGTTAGAGAAAATTTCAAAGAGACAACTCATGACCTGTGGATGGCCGGAAAAGGATCTCAAGGATCTGTGAAATGGCAACTGAGTGAAAAAAACAACAACAAAGAAAGTAAAATTGGTCAAAACCAGGGAGAAATAAACATTTTCCAGTACTCTAAAAGAGAGCTAGAAAATTCCTTGTTATTCCTGGAATAATATAAAGATGTGGTGCCAAAAGACTGAAGTAGCGATCGAATACTGGCAAAAGCAGATCATTGTACTTTGCCCAATATAATCTATGACTTTTAGAAACATGCCTAATTAAGCATCCAATCTACATTTTGATGGTCTTGAGAACCCTAGTTGTATGTTTGAAAGAGGTCAACTCTTATTGGAATGTTTTGCAAAAGACATTGAGAGCAGAATACCAAAGATAAATATTTTCCCCAAATATTTGCAAGTTAGAAGGAAAAAATTTGAAAGATATAATGAAACATTTTTGTGATATGTTTTTTTTTTTTTTGTGGATTTACTGAGATTTGAGTGGAAAGCAATTTCTACATTGTAGAATATAAAACTTTGTTGGTGTACCTGTGCTTTTATCAAGTTAAATGCTGAAATTGTAATTATTATTTCGTATTCCTACATACGCAACTTGTAGGAATTGTTGGGATATAAGTGTGAAAAAATATAGTGACTTGCATTATCAATGCTTTCTTTAACTTTAATCTTTGCCCCTTTTTATTGAATTTCAAGTAGGTTTTATTGTTTTACTACATAAAATGGAAATTATGGAATTTATTGTTTACAGTTCATTGGCATGGTGCAGGGTAGCTGGAAATTCTGTATTTTTCTGTATATTTGTATTCATATTAATTTTCTTTGTTTGTAGAATGTTAATCTTTACGTGTCAATGTGAACCTTTTTTTCCTTGCTGTGTTCTCTCAAGTTTCTTCACTATGCGTTGTTTCAAAATTCTTTTCCTGATCTCATAATATATAATTCATATCATCATATAAATTTAATTTTCCTTTTCAAAATTTTAAGGCATCTAAATTTTTTGTTTTGAAAGTCGTTCTTTGAAAGCCAGAAAGCATTTGCAGGAATAATTGAATGGCTCAAAGTTTGCTTTTTAATTGATTATTAACTTAGTTTCAGTAATATGTAAGAAATACATGTCATTTAAGTTTAAGTGCAGAAAATTGAAAGTTGATAACATCCCTTTTCCAAAGGGATGTAGAATGATTCCTGTAAATAAAACAACATTGTTGTTTCTTGCAGCTAAACCTTTTTATAAATGAAAGGAAAAATAAAAATAAAAATAAAAGAGAGAGAAGTAAAATAGTCTTCCACTTACACAGCATTTAAACAATTAACTTAAAATACATCATCAAAACTATTATATCAAAAACATTCTTCAGGCTTTTAATTGTTCTTGTGTAAGTTTGTGTGATGGGACAGTCAAATGATTCCTGCTGCAAAATATTTCTTCTCTTCTGGTATGTGTTGTATTACTAATTTTTTTTGCCTTTTTCTTGGTATTAATGAGATACCTCTAGTGTTTGGTTAGTAACTCTGGACATGATCCAATAAGTTCTGCAAGATAAATTAATTCCCTTTTCTTTAAGCCCATCTATCCATGAAAAGGAAGTTGAGATTCCTGTTTTAATTTCAGTCTAATGAAATTATTCTTTAGGAATAATATACGAGGAATAATACTTTCTGTTCCTTCAGGATTTTAGTGAAGAAACTTGTAGACAAAACTTACTTTGTAATGCAATCAAGGCATTTAATAAGACCACTAGTCTTTACTTCTGTAACTTTGAATTTTAAACATATTATCATCATCTGAAAATCCAGTACAAACACCATAAGGAAAAGCTATATTTCTATAGATTTATCCTTTTCGTGAGGGAGGCAGGCCAATTTGTGATCTACTTCTACCAAAAGAAGTGCCCTTTACTCTGGAGATACACGTTTGCTCACATAGAACATGAAAACCCTAAATATCATAATTGAAATAAAGTGGCATTATAACCTTAAAATGACTCATTTAATGAAATACTACAATGGAGTAAAGCTTTATTTTAGTTTTTTTACTTGAAATGAAAAAGTGTCTTTTCATTGCAAATTTCTCAAAAAGGTGGGAAAAAATAGTCTCTTAATAATGGTATAATGGTAGGTTTTGGTCTAATTGGACCAGCCTTTACTTTTTATCTTGTATTTGAGCCATTCCTTGTAAAATTCCTCAAGTTCAAGGAAAATCTGACCTTTATGTTCCATGTTTTTAAACTTATTTCACTGAAAAGTATAAGCAGAAATATGAATCACCTTTTTCTTTCATTTTCTTCCTTTTTTTTTTTCTCTCTCTCTCGGGATGATTGTTAATTTTCAAAGTTTTTGAAAAAAATTCGTGCATCGCTAAAGTCAGTCCTTTGTAAGTAGTGTTGTAATTGAGATGGAAATGTAATTTTTGCAATTTTGAAGAACCAAAGGCGCTCCTTCATTTCTTGTTTGCATTAAAATCATTAATTTTTTAAAATGCATTTTGTCGTAGTTTCATTTTTTTTTAAATTTTCCTTAACACAACTATTTAGAAATTAGAAAAAAAGAAGACTTATATTTCTTCATAGTAGTATCTGAAGTATTCTTCATCTGAAGTATTCTTCATCTGAAGTATTCTTCATAGGTCTGGTAAGTTTCAAAGACGAACTGGGGGTGAGGGGAATTCTGGAAAATCTAATTCAATTGAAATTTCTACTTGCTGTCTTGCTGCAGCATCTGTGGGAGCATCATCTCTCTGCAAGTGCCAATCAGCCATTGACGATTACATCTTAAAATGTGCCAGATATACTTAACATTCATTGTTGGTTAAATTAAAATTAAAAAGTGTCAAATGGATAAAATTTAGTATTAAACGGACGAAATAATTATATGAATGAGAGTATGTAATACAGTTACTTTAATTGCCATTTCTTTTGCTTTAGAGAGAATACCGTGTATTGTGTGTTTCGTACAGAAATATTGTACTTTCTTTAGGCCTTCTGCAGGATTTTTATTTTCATTTCACTGTTGCAACAGTTCTCTTTCTAAGTAGTGTTCAGCATTGTTAAGAACATAAAAGTAGGAATGTTCTTCACATTATCAACCCACTTAAATAACTTCCTGGGTTCTGACAAGGTTTAGGGCTAGTTTTCGTTGATCTTATAGGTGTACCCCCATTCTGATGCAAGGTCCCTTTCCATAAGACTGCAAAGCGAAGAAATGCCTTTTAGCATTCACAAAATGCCAGTATGCCATTTACATTATGAGCATGTTATTATTTAGCATTAGCAAAATGTCATTAGCATTTACAATCATCATTTTGGAAACAAATTCACATTTTTGTAACTAGGAATTTTGGAATCAATCCGAGAAATATAGGTACATATGTGTATTAACACTCATAATCTTGTTTGAGAAGTGTTACGAGTCTATGCTGAAAATGGTGAATTGAATTCAAGTTGTGTATGAGGCATTCAGAAAAAACAATTATTGTTCGATGTTTAATTTTTTTGTTTCTCTTAAGTAAAGCACAAAAGGATGCAGGGTAGCTTAGACATTAAAGATTTGCACTTTTAAGTAGGAAATAATGTTTGTTTTTTTTTAAATTACACTGGGGAAAGAAAAAATCTCCTGGCGACAAATTTTATTTTGTCTTGTGAAGACAACAGAAGATGGATAATGACAGGTGAAGACTGCAGAAGATGAACTAACTCGGTCAGTTTATAATGTGATGCATTGGGTGAGCATGCCTTACAGGACCAACTGTAAACATTTGTTTATAGTTGTCACTGATCAATACATTTGCGGCATTAACAAGTTTGAATGATTCTCACTCTCTTGAATTAACTTCACTTGAATCGTCATGAAAATAAATGTTGGAAACTTGTTTTCCAATAATATAATATTTTAATTTATAATTTATTTTTACAGTAAACAGTCAATTTTCAACTTCTCAAAATGCTGGTTGTATCAACGGCACAAATTACATTGGTATTTATGGGACCATGTTTGGGGGAACGTGAGGGACTGGTGACCCATGAATAAAAGTAAAAGGCAGTATTTAAATGAATCCTTACTTACAAACAAATTCCTGATCAAATAAATAACTTATTTGTTGAGAGTTACTTTAACGAGTGATTGTAAGCCTAGTTACTATTGCTGAACCGTGGTTACCTTCAGTAGCCTTCACTCAAGGAAGCCATGGCTTAAAGCGACCTCTTGTGGCAAACAGCAATAATTCGATGATGGCTGCACCCTTCATCAGCTATGTCGAATGTTTAAACATATCTTTCAAAATGAAAGTGAGAAACAGGAAAATATGAATATTAAATTAAAAAGAAAATTTGCTGCGTTCCGGGTTGTGTAAATTCTCAGTCTAAATAAGACACCTGAAATAAAATTTCATTTTTTCCAAACTTTGCATCAGAAACAAAGAAAAGAGTTTTCTTTATTATTTAATTAAATATTGACAATGTAATGTGCTGCTCATAATTGAAATATTTTACCATGAATCACTGGCGGATCCAGGGGGGCCACGCCCCTCCCCAAAAGGCCTAGAGGATTTGTTTGCATTCCTTTATTTGGCAAAATTGATTTAAATATTTACTATTTCGAATTATGTAATTATTTAAACAATATTGTATCATTAGTATTATCTACAGCATATAAAAAATATACAATATAATAAGAAATATGTTTATCATTTAACAAAATCTACGAACCCCCCCCCCCCCCCCAATAATTGTCTGAATCCACCCCTGCCACGAATGGGATAATAGAAGTTCACACTTTTTACTGTTTATTTCATGTCAAAAAACTGTGTGATGCACTGTGGGGAGAAGGGTATTCTGTGCACGATATCTTAAATTCTGGGATCCTTACCCTAACCCATAAGCAAGTTGAATTCTGAATACAGATTGAAATAAGTATTTTTGGCAAGAACTGATGAGAAACATTCCTTCCATTGTAATAAAAACTATTAGCAAAGGCAAATAAACTATAGATTTTTGCTTTTATCCTTCATTGTGCCCTTCCTGGAGAAATTGCTGCCCTGCCTTTAGAATATGGGGAACAATAATTTGAATAACTATATTACCCATAAAACTCTTGAAGACTTGCACAGATAATGAAATTACATTTATGTTCAGATGCAAAAAAAGGTCATCTCAGAATTGGCTCAAAGGATCATGGAAACTGGATCAAAAACCTGGCCGAGAAGGAGGTCATTGACCCAGAAGCTGATGTACGATATTTGTTACAAGTTGTTTAGATTTATGCAGTCTAAATGGTAATTAATAGATTCAATATCATTGTTAAAATTAATATCCTTTTTGATGCTCAATATGGTCTCTAATTGTATAGAAACAGTTACACAGCAGAAAAGGATTTTATTTGACACTCAAACTAGCGTATAGAATTTAATTGTTGCATGTCACCTGGCAATGTGTAGTAAATTATTATGCATGTATTGTATGTGATTTTTTTGTAGTGAGCTGTTGATACTGACTCCTGATGAAAATGTTTACTATGCCATGTTATAGTTATAGACATCAGTATTGGCTGAAAATATGTTCTCACCCTGAGTAAGTCATTTTTGACAAAAACTACTGATTCATAAATCAAGTAGAATTCCTAGCTTAATCAAGAGAGACTTACAAAAATCACATGGGTGAGATTTGCTTATTATTCAAATAATAGTTTTTTTTATAATCTAAATATCAGGGAACTACAGGATGTGTCTCTCAGAATATGATGTATCTCAGGTGGGAATGAACATTAATGAAATATACACAATGAGCAGTATGAAGACTGGCTGAATTTGAAAGAATTCTGAATGCGTAGCATAATGAACTTAGTTCTGACATTCCATTTGAGGTTTGACTGAATCAAGAGACCCAAAAATTTTGTTATCTTGACATCGGTCAATTGCACTTCATTCATTTTCAGTGGTGTATGCAAATTTTTAATAGAGATTAGAAAACTACATTGACACTATTACCTTCGTTTACTATTTATTTGTTATTACTAGTGAGCAGATTTCTATGTTTTTACATATTTTTGTTTGTTGCTTTAGAGCGTAGCTAAGTAAAATTTCTTGACATTTGGAGAATATGATGTTATATAAAATTAATATGTTAGTGCATATTTGGCCAATTTTTCCTATTGGTGCATATTCTTGTAATTATAGGTGCATATTTCTTTAAAATAGAGACTTCTCTCTAAAATGTTTCATCTTTTTGTAGATTTTTTTAATTTGTGAGCACTCATTGATTTGAAAGAGTTTGTCACTGCGTTTTTTTGTTTTCTATAGATAAAATATTTGAGCAAATTTATGGTATTTCTTGATAACATATTTTTTTAAACTAGGCAGAATAAATACAAGACACAATGTACTTCACTATGGTAAATATTTAGTTCAATTATTTCTCAAAGTAGGGTGGATTATATTATGTTTGCACAAAAATATATCTTTTCATTCCAAGCGTAGTTCTCCTCAATTTGATCAAGGTTCATAGAGGAGATGAAATATTGTTAATTTTAATTGCATACTAAAGGGCATATTTCAGAACTTTTAGGGCATAAAAATTATCTCCCTAGTTATTACGGTACCAATTTGAAAATCTGATATTGTAGGCATACTATTTACTGTTTCTTTATTGCAAAGAATATTCGTATCATCCGCAAAGAGAACTGTTCTCCCGTTTCGAATCCTTGAGGACATATCTTATAAGTATAGTAGGAAGAGCCTAAAATCGAAAAGTGTGTGTAATGCCCCATCATTCCAGTAAGGTATGTCTACTCTTAGATCGTTTGCTGGATCGAATTTCTTTTTTCTTTGTTCACAGCATTAATCGGTGGAACATGATCAGTTAACTTCCACCGAACAATTCCTTAATATCTATAAGATGGGGATATTTTAATATTTTGCAAGCTTGAATAAAAATTATATTTTATAACAAAATGCCTGAAGCAAACAAATCCCGTAGCATGAAAGAAAGAAATCGAAATAAAACAAAAATTGTTTTCCATGTAGTACTATATCCCATAAAACGAATCTAAACTAGCTCTGTTTCGAAGTGCCTCCAAAGCCCTGATTTGAATTTGCAAACGGCACTGAATTAACTCGATGGAGCTTGCCAAGAATTGAAGACTGTTCGGAATCCCTATAATTTGAAAAATTATACAATAGAAAAATTCAAAGTCTCTGGAGTAGAAGTGAAATTTCGCGATAAGCTAACGAAGAAAAAGAAACGAAGAGAAAATCAATGACTCACTGATTCAAACTTAATGTTTACTGAGGATGTCTAGATATTGCCATTAATCCGTTGGAGCGACGATTTGTTGGATTGAAAAATACAGTGGCAATTTTGAAAGTAATTCAGTCACAAGTTGTGATAGCTGTATCGGACGATGGAAAAAAAGAAAAGAAAAAAAAGGAAAGGAAAGAAAGAAAAAAAAAACACACACACAACACCGACAAAGGTGGCTCAGGGCATCAACTGATGTCTGCAATACCCATGAGCGGGAGGGTACGGTTCGAGTCCCGACGATTGCAGGATTCTCGACACTACTCAGCTCTGCCGAATTCAGCCGCTGCAGCGCGCTGGTGGAGAATTCTAGCGGCCGGCTGCTCTGATCGGTAGTTTTCCGTGGTTTCTCGGATCAACATTAGACGTATGCCGGAGCCAGTGGCGTAACTGGCTCTTCCGACGCCCAGGTTCAAAAACTAAATTGTCCCCCCCCGTAACAAATACTGTGTCTAACAAAAACAAGCCTTCTGAAAACGAATAGACTAATAGAACATTTATTAGTCATAATCACAAAATTCAGAATCGAGCCATGCGGACTTTCGTTTTCACGATCTTTTGTATAACGTCGCCCAGATTCACTTTTAACGAGTTCGTCACTTTAATCTATATGCTAAGGTCCGCCAACCTCTCCTTCCCCATCGAATTTCGCAGATAATTTTGGATAACTTTCAATTTTGAAAAAGATCGCTTTTCAGTCGTAACCGTCACGGGAATCGTAAGCAAAACGCCAGCTGAAAGAATGAAGTTCTCGATCAGGATGAAGTTAGCCAATTTTCTGACTGAACGAATCTTCGAAATTCGATCTCTCAGACAATAGGATAATAGCTGGGTAACAGTTGTTCAGTTACGTCGTCGTAGGATTTCTTGCTGAATTGTTTGCAGTGATTCGGAAATTCTTCGCCCGAAAGCTGCAAAATAATTTGCGACCGAATGATCGCAAACCAATCGATTATTCACCAGCGGTGCCCCGTTGGTGGGAAATACCTGGCTGAAGGAAAATCCCTGCAATCTGACATGGGTCGTCGTCGGATCTTGCTATTCAGCGGGAAGATCATCACATCCCGCGATAAAACATGCCCTACACTTGTGGGACTAATGACTTTGGTCGTTGGCGCCCGGAATCTCGAATCAATCAACGAAGAAGCACAAAAACTTCAAAATCCTCTGCAATATTTCATAACGGAAAACTATTAAGTGCGCATTTGTTTAAAGTAAGGTGATCAATCGTCGTCCTTTAGGGTGAACAGTCTTCGTTTTATAGGTTCTGGCCGTCCTCGAAAAGCGTCGTCCTACCTGTCCCCCTTTTATTTTAAAACTAATCTGTTAATATCATTATTCAGAGATGCCGCGCCGAAATGTTATACGTTCATGTGACGGTACAGTACGGAAAGGCAGGGCTAAGTTGCCAGATCGGTGGAATTCCCTCCGTTTCCAGCGGATTTTCAACTCGTACCGCGGGGAAAAGTAATTCCGCGGACAGAAAATAAGCGGAAAAATCCTCGTTTAGTTCAATTATTAAAAGGGATGTAAGCGTAATTGTATGTTTGTTTGAATTAATAAAATGTTAGATTTATTTATGTTGTATTTATTTCTCAATATTTTGCGTCTTTCTTGTAATTGTAAAAATGTTGGTTACCTTATTTAAAGAGGCAAATTTCAAAACTAAGATCTGTTAAAGATATTGCAAACTCATTCATAACACTGCGCAACAATGAAAATATTTAGGGCTGAAAATACCTTGTTCTTACATATTTCAACCTGCCGAACTCAAAAACGCCATAAAAATGACCAATGAGCTCTTGCTTTGGAGATACAGTGACACACCTGTTTTTAGTCTACATTTTCAGTTTGGGGAAAGTTTTGTTTTAGAGAGTTGTCACGCCCTGTTAACTGACGAAACGTGATCTGGCTGTTTATATGTTATAAACGCAATCATCATTGCAGTGAGCGAGTGTTTCATATTGTTTCTGTGGTAATTAGCGAATGATATCCAGTGGTGGCTGGTGCTTTTCATTAATGGGGAGGAGGCTGCATGCAAAAATAGAAAATGCGTTTAGATATACTGGTGTAGGTCTACGACGAGCTTTTATATCGCACTTTTCTTGGAGAGTTAAGCTTCTAAATTTCAGTTTTCAAATATTGAACAGGATCGTATTCGTATCCAATCTAAACACGAACTAGTGCTAAAACCACGTGTGTTATATTCTAACTAGTGAAAATTACGCGCAAAGTGCTCAAATTTTCGAACAATTGTACGTGACCTTATTTCAAAATATATCTTTAAGGAAGAGATTCCATTAGGGAAAAAAATCATTATCGTCAATATTTTAGACTTAGGAAGGCTGGAAATATGAACTTTTGCAAATTTCGAAAAAGTATCGTTTTTAACGATAATGAGACCAGTGTCATTCGTTTAGACGCCATTCACATTATCCAACAACGGAATTTAATAAAATACTGTGTTTTTTTATATACAGGGTGCGGCAGCATAACTTCCTTTTTTAAAATGCGCGCCCTTTTTTAAAATGCAGGCCTCAGCGGCAAAGGCACGCTCCTCACTATTCCAACGCATGATGGCGACTGAACCGTGTCGGGACAAAACTTTACAGTACCCCCTCTTGACGCTCCGCTATGACATCAACTAACTGAATGGCGCGCATTTTAAAAAAGGAAGTTATGCTGCTGCATCCTGTATAATTTACAAAATGTCCGATGTGACTTCATGTGAAGTAGCTCTAAAAATTGAAATATCGGTTTCAAATTCAAGGGACAAAGACATCAGCCAGATCGATTGAGGAATGTCAATTTTGGATAAAATCGGCTGCACGGTTTAGCCGCTAGCATTGTTCACAGACGGGCCGACAGATATGTATGGCTGTCATTCAACTTTTCGGTATCAAGGGCCCACAAAACATGGATTCTGGCTACACCACGTGTTAGAATTTTTATTTCTAAATTTAGCAACTGGATTTATCCACATTTTCGTTGCCAAGGCTCTGTAATAAAAGTTTTTCTGCCGAAAATTCGTTGTTATTTCGCGCAGCATTACATAACCTCCCTCCTCCGTAGCAAGAAAGGAAAAAAATACAATACAGCACTACAACTATACCATTCGTCCGAAAGAGCTTTAAAAATCATGTAAACTTCGCGCAAAACTCAGGAAGGGACTGCCTTTTCTGCAGCCCCGAGAGTCATAATATTGAGAAACATTAGCGGGGGAAGCGAAATCAATGACACCCATACTTCGCTGCATGCAGCTGTCTCAGGGAGGGAAATGGAATCGCAGCAGAACATGGCAGAATCTTTCTGCAGTGGGCTATACTGGTCATGTAATCGAAAGAAATACTATTTCGCACATTTATTTTAATATTGAAGATAAATTTAATAATTCTGACTAGGGCTGGGGGGCTGCAGTCTAACCCCACCAGCCGTCACTGATCATTTCTGATTTTGGAGTACTTTTGAAGTGTACAATATGTTAAATCAAAATGTCACGTAATTGTGTTAATTCAATGAATAATGTTTGTTACATCTGTGGTGAAATAACATTTTCGTCACAGAAAAGCAATCTCACGTCTCTTGTGAAGACAACCTATCAGCAATATTTTCGTATGAAGGAAGGAGACCAGGACAAGTCAGGGCTCTCTGTACTGTAATTATTATATGCTGAATAAAAGTGGAAAATATGTGGAGATCTAAAAGACATCGCTGTACTCTTAGAATTGCATCTGAGGTATTCTAAATACAGTTCATAAATGTTTTTATGAATATGAGACAGCAGAGACAGTAAATCACATCACATTTAAGAAGGCTGGCCTGCAAGAAATCTCTCTTGCGAAAACAATGTCGATAGCGAGTCTTGTACACCCCAAAGTGCCCGTCTTCCACCCCTTCATATAAAGGTGGGATTGATGAAACATTTTGTCAAGCTCCGGACCAAGAAGGACCGGTCTTTAGGCACTTGAGAGAAAAATTTTGTATATTCAGTGATGCAAACGTTTAGAAAGGTATCTGTGTTGAACCACAAATTCGACAACAGTAAAGGATCCTGCGTTTGACAGAGTTTTGGAGGGGAAAGAAAAGGAATCTTGGGAAGCATTCAAGGGAGGTATTCATAGATTACTACAAAAGGCAACAAAAGAGATGATAATTACACTCAGTATGTGGCAGTACGTGCGCAAAAACTTCCATGCAACATGTCCCTCCATTTCCATTTTCTCCACTGCCACGTAGACTTTTCCCCTCCTAGTTGTGGAGCAATCCGTGAGAAACGGAGAAAGATTCCATCAGAACATTTCTTTAAAAGAACAAAGATTTTAGAGCCGTTGGAACGAAGTTATACTTCCGGATTACTGCTGGTCTGTATGTAGATATGCCCCAGAACTCACAAGAGGGAATCCAAAAGAATGCGTTCTCATGAAGCCACCACATAATTCTCTTCAAACTCAACAATTCGTTTTTTTCTATTAATTTAGAACTCTTGTCATTTAGAAAAAAATCAAGTGAACTTTCAATCAGGGCCGGATTTAACTTGGTGGGTGCCCATGTGCTGATTTTTGGTGGAGCCCCCCCCCCCTAAATATTATATGCAGTTGGCGGCTGACAAAATAAAATCTATGTGTCAAATATGTTTAATTAAAAAAAAATTTTTTGCAAATAATTTTTGCGTACAATATTTTATTTATAAACCGAATATTTACAACACATTACAACTTAATTATAATAACTAAACTACAGGACCTTTTCTTGCTTTTCTGTAAGCAAACTCTTCAATTACATCGTCGAAAGATAATTCTTTTAGAATATCAAAATTGATGTTCAAAATAGAAAGATAATTAAGTCGTTCTTCTAAAAAATAGATTGAGAACTATTATGACAGAAGTTTTAATTTTGAAAATGTTTGAAAATGAATTAAAGTGTTAATTGAAAGTGAATTAATGTTTGTTAATGAATTTTGAAAATGAAGTAAAGTTTCAATAAATATATTGCATTTACAAACTTTCAAATTCAAATATATCTAATCAAAATAAAAGTTACGTTATTCATAGTATAAAATCAGATCGGCTTAGCCAAAAGAGCAAGTCGAAACCGGTGATCATGTTTGAAACACGATATTCGGTTAGATTATGTGCGTTTAATACTGAATAAATCATAAATAATTTTGAATACATACTAAATAAGTATGCTTGAGACTAAAAATGCATCATGAAATCTAAATTTTAAAAAATACAAATTACTACATAACAATGAAATTAAAAAGTTTTTGCAGGAAATAGACCAAAATAAAAAAAAATAATTTTTTATTTGGTGGAGGCCCCTTTTTGGTGGAGTGCCCTGTGCTGCAGCACTGTCAGCACATGCATAAATCCGGCCCTGCTTTCAATGCTGTTGGCACATAGTATAAAGAATGTATAATTTTCTCTTAATATGTTAAAGTTAAAAATATTTTCATCTATTGGATATTACAGAAACAAGAGCTAACAAAAAAAAATCTTTGCCATATTCGTTTTTCTCAACTCGAAATTAGTAGTATTTAACTCATAAATTGAAGGAAACAGCAAAGAATTTTTTTTCTATTATCCAGTGAAAATTGCTTAAAAGTTTGAGCGGCATGTCTATAGAATTGATATAATTTTTGACATGGTCGCCAGCTCTGAACGAACTTTTTCAAAAGTAAAGCTGATTAAGAATCATTTACAAAGTACAATGGCACAAGACCGTCTGAATAATTGAAGTATTTTATCAATTGGGCACGAAAAAACGAAATGATTGAGAATAATATTTCTTCTGTCATTACATTTGTAATTGCGAAGAAAATAACAAAATTTAAATTTTAAATTATGTAATGAAATTGAAAAAAAATGTATTTTATGTAATATTTTATTTTAATGGATATTTTCATTCCTAAAATTCAGTTCATAATCACAAAATTAAATTCATGACATGTATTAGGGGACCCGTATTGTGTCGGTCCAAGGGCCGTCTTTGTTGAACTTACGCCACTGGGTTGTAACGTCGTGAACATACACTTTTGCAATTATGGATTTCTATGTTAAAGTAATGGAAATAACAATAGTATTGATATTTTTGTAAGGCTATCAATGGTCACTAACTTTACATAACAATTGTGTTCCATCTCTTAACACAACTGACTCGGCACATTTGAATGAAAGCTGATCTCTGTTTCAGGGAGACACTAGCAGTATCAGTTGTTTATAAATACCCCTGAGAGTTTCGTCAGAACCCTTCCATTTGCGACCATGTGCAACTAGTTTTGCGATTCATAACATGACATGTCTCACCCTGACTTTATGTTTGGTCGTCGTGTCATGGACCCGTTGTGTGAGTGGCTGGGCGGGCGGCCTACGTGCTCCGGACAACAATTTTTAAAATGCTATTTCTTTGTGTCCCATTTTGAAATTTGGCAGATAGATACATTAGTGTAGAAATACATGAGTATTTTTTTCAAATTAAAGTGCCTGCCCAATATGAAAATTTGTATTTTAAAAATTAAAATTTATTTTAAATGTTTACAAAATTTATATTTACATTACATGAAAGTACATCTTTCTGGTTTTAATTTAGGCAATTGTATTTTTTGAAGGAAAATATAAATGCTTGAAAAATGTTTAAACATTAGCGCGCGCAGGATTCTTAAAAATAATTGGTAATATTTATGAAAGGACTGGGATTATAGAAAAAAATACGTTACACCTATTTCCAACCCTAGATCTCATAACAAAAATTAAAGCCGCTAAAAAATAATTGTTTCGTGAGTGCGATTTGACATGGAATGACTTATTTTGTCATTACATATTTGCCAGTTTTAATAGTGGAAGTGACATTTTGTAATAATTTCACAAAGCAAATGACTGGAATGGGTGTCAAAGGAAAAATAATTGAAGGCATGTAAGTTTCTTAATTTTATTTGTAAAATGCCATGTCAATTGCATTTACAGTTGTTTGCATGATTGCGACTTCCTAAAGTTAATTTGGTTCTTCCGAAATAATATCCGTTCATTAAAAATATTTCCCCTTCTTTCTCAGATATTCGACGAAGGCTTTGAAAATAGGCCCTATGTACATTGGGGACCAAATATATTTTTTCGTCTTATCTCGTGAAATTTACTTTCGAATTCTACATGTAAATTGGGGACCGACCTTACTCTGGGCATATGTAAATTGGGGACTAAACCAACCCAGGTAAGGAAAATGACTGATTAATCAAAATGAAAAGCGAAAAAAGCTCTAGAAGAGTGTCCAGATTTCATGTACAATGTTATCTAGCATTAGCCAAGAAAAGAAAGAATATAAAATTGGCAAGATAAGCCGAATTTCCCTTGTAAAATATGCTGAACATTTTTGCAAGCCATCAAATCTTTGTACGTCTCCTGTGTAATTGGCTAAGGTGTAATACAGCCATCTTTGTAATGAAATAACTAGTACATATAGAATAATCAACAAAATTATGCAATTTATTCAATCAACTAATGGTTCAATTCAATTTGAAGAGAAAACCAATTATATTTTGAAAGAAATACGCCAGTCATAAATCTCGAAGATGGGAAGAGAGTTACGGTTTAAAAATAATGGCTATGAAAATGTTCTTCGAAAAGAATGTCACCTACTTTACCTGAAAGGAAATGAGGTAGTTGGCACCCAATTTATGTGGGCCTAGAACGTGTCCTGAACTTACATATGCTTTTCTCTGGACCAGTTCCCAATTTTCTTATTGGTAAAACTCATATTTTCCTCTGGTCCCCAATTTACATATGCCATGAAAATCTCTTGCGGATCATCAGATGGAATCCCTAATGTGATCGAACGGACAAAAAAAACAACAACAAAAACAAACAAACAAACTCGGGAGATCGTTTCTTAGTCGCCGAGACAAAACTCATTCGGCCATCTCAAAACGTGATAAAGGTGTCTTTAGCCACTCCCCTTTTTATATAGCGCAGCCAGAGAGGGAAATAAGTGACCGGAAACGGAATGAATCTCGATGAATAATATCACAGAGCATAGAATACTACAGAGGAAACATCTTTTCTCTCCAGTTGTTTTCATCCCACAAGTCACTCCACTCGCTTTGGACTGTATGCCTAATGTGTTACGCGTGCGCTAGTTTGTTCTCCGTTCTATTTTTTAAATGTTCTGGATTTTAACATGCTTCAATGTCTCGGTTTTTGTTGCAGTAATGAAAGCGAGGAGAGAATGAACTACGAGTAGAGCTTTCATATTTAACTGTGAAATATTAAGAATGAAGGCATTTAGAATTTAAAGAAGTGGATTCAAGGGAGCAAGCAATATTTTATGTTAATGTGAATATTACTGTAGAATGGGCTCTCAATTGCAACACTCGCAAATTTATTACATAAATTACCTCCCGTGAGAAAATAGAAACCATAGTTATATAATATACCAGTATAAAAGTAATTGGTGAAGGACAGAAGAACACGAAAAACAAAGAAATTCTTTTGTAATCCTTATTTTTATTATGAAATTGAAATATTTGCCATCAAAATAGTCATTTGAATTGGCTATTACGTTTTATGCATTTTGCCCTCAATGGTTATTTCAGAATTTTCAAAACTGAATGGTGTCCTAACATCAAACGACGTTGGGGTTGTGCAATTAATATTAAACGGACGCCAGTATATTCATTAAATTACATTAAACAAACTCGTAGGTGCAAAAGTACCGTTACTTTAGAGGGACATCTAAAATGCTATGAAGGAAAACTTGCACTAATTATGTTGTTCTTCATAAAACGCAAGAAGCATTATTTCCTATGTTTCCTTCATTTCAGCAAAAATAAACGAGCCGGTGGTTATAAAGCGATTGGCATTTAGGATAAGAATAGCTCGGCCACCTGTGTGTAGAATTGACCAGAAAGTGAATTCAAGTAGAAGTAGGAGTGAGAAGAACCGCTCAACAGCCACAGAATTGTCTGGATGCCTTAAAATATTTCATGCTCTGTAATATCGATTCATATTCGTGGAGAACCGACCGAGCAATTGTTCTGTTCGAATGATGCTGACAAACGAGATGGGAAGAATTGGCTACTGAATATCCGTGAGTGCCTGTTTTGGTGGTTTTTGGATTGGAAATTTAGAAATAATGGATATCATCTACCCGTTATGGAAGCGTGTAGGTAAAAAAATATGAATAATTGTTTTTCAAAATTAATATTTTGTACGAATTATCTCGTACTTCGAAAGAATAACAAACTTCATGCGACGAACAGAGCTGTACATGTAACATATGCTTTTTCGTATAATCAAAATAAAATTTTAAAAGAGAGTTCTAGTGATAATGTATGAGTACTACACGCAGAAGTAAGCTCTTTCCGCAAAGATGCTATTTCACCCTACTTTTTACACTCTTTGCTTATTGTAAGGATCTCTGTGTCCCGAACTCGCGGTGGCGTAGCTAGGCCTCTGATTCCCAGGGGGTTAGTGACATTTATCAAAGAAGAAAAAAATAAAATAAAAGTAATTGGAGGCATGGCTGGGCAGAAACGCACACATTTTCAGTTCGACGAAAATAGGACGTACAGATTTCGCTAGCCGATCTGTAGCAGGGGTGTGCAGCCTTTCATTTAATCGTGCCGCCCCGGGCCATCAGCTTCCCTCGTCCAGCTTAGCTACGCCACTGCGTTCCCGTCAGCGCGTCGGGACCGGTCGGGACCCCGTCTCCGCTCCCGGGCGCTTGCGCAGCCTGTCCTTCCAAGTCTCCCGACGGCGGGGGCCCGGCGAGATGCGACGCCCGCCAGCCCGCCCGGCAGGTTGGCTGGCAGGCAGGCGCTCACGTGTAGAGGATATCGTAGACGGAGCGCGGCAGGTGTTCCGCCACGAGAATCTGCAGCTTCTCGGCGCGGGTGATGGGCGTGTAGCGTGGCAGCGGGAAGGTGCGCGCCACGGCGTCCGAAAGGGCCCGCAGCACGGGGCCGGTGTCCGTTTCCTGCACACACGCGCGCAAGTTGAACACTGGGGATCTAACAAATGGGTTACTTACTTCCAGTGGCGGGACTTTTGGTCATCGGTAAATACGCCGATGACCGAATAAAATTATTTTTAAAAAAATTTCATTATTTTAGAGAAGAATGTAATAACAGGAAAATGACCAGATATTTGAGTGGTTATAATAAAGAAACTGCTCAAAAAAGGCATGAAACGAGAAGCACGTAAAGGATTCGCCAATATTAGCGCATCGAATTGAGAGCTTGCCGACGCTCACGGTGACTCATCCGGTCGCTTCGTGTTTATAAATAAATAAATAAATAAATAAATGTCTTTATTGATGGCGAGGCTCAGGCCATTTAGCCTGATCTTCCGCCTGACCATTCCCCCCCCCCAAACAAAAATCAAAGAGAAATACGTACGCAATTTGGATGAGGGGGTTTTCCACATTGCAACAGGAATGTAAGCGAGGGAGTAAAGAGTACATAGAAAAGGGAATATCCTCACAGCACAGCATTTGTATGCCTTTGCACGGAGATAATACTGTAATTATCGCTTTTTTGATTGTCATGCACTGAAAAGGAAAATTAAGATAGTAGTTTAGTTGAAATAATTATTTTGTTCACTAATATTTAAAGAGATGCTTTTTTTTGATTGCAAATGTCACGATAAAAAAATCGTAAAACGAAGGATTTTCTGAGAATTTGTTTGCTAAGTTGTATACAAATATTTTTTAATAACTGATATTTTAAAAAAACGAACGAAAAACACTTGTTTTTTAATAGAATTGCGATATTTTAAGGCACAGATTCATGAACATTGGTAAAAGTTTTGAAAGAAGAAAATTGTGACTGCGAATATATGGGTATTTTCTGTTTAGCTAAAAAAATGCTAGATAACAGCTTCAACAGTATCCGTAGAAAGGAGATTTTCTGCTTTGAAAATTATAAAACATGAATTCACGGAGTAGAGCGAATGTGCCATTTGCTTCTCGTATTAATCGAGAAAGAACTCTTGGAATCAATAGGAGAGAAAGATGATTTGTACAAATCATTCAAAAATTTTTCACTACAACAGGACGGCTCGACTCTAAATATGTAGTTATGTAGGATGTTTTCTTTACACATATTTATCCTATAAATTCATTAATGTCAATGCAACATCATCATGTCAGCTTTTAAATGTCACACATTATTTTAGAAGAAAAAATTATGAAATTTAGATTTTTATGAATTCAATACATTTAGAATATAAATGTATGTGCTTGTTCAGATCGTTCACATGAGCGTTGTACGGAAGAGTAGCAGCTTTGGGGCGGGGACTTTGGGAAAAGTTGCAGACAGTATTCAACTGGCAATAAATCAACTTGTTTAACCATTAGCGAAATTATTAGGAAGTATATACTTTTATGTGCCCGCTTAAGCGAAAGATTTATGTTTTTGGAATGGGTTCGCGTCGTGGACTATCGCGAGTCCGTCGGTAGCTGGTGCATGCGAGGCAATGGAAGCTTGAGGAAGAGTGGGCGATCTGGGAGTTGGGAGGAGACAACGTGCTGCTCTTAGGGTCTTGTTCGACAGAGTCCGCGCCTATTAACTAAGCTAAGAATACCGTTACTGTCATCTAATTTCATAAATTTACTGTTTTGTTTCCTGAAAATATGATTTTAAAAAATATCTTATTTTCGGGTGAGCCCAATTCTGTTATCAACGTAAAAGTTGTCTTAGACAAGGATTAAAATGCTGATGTGCAAATCGGTTGTATTCCATATGCCATAGTTTTACTCGTTCACTATCGCGAAATATTTTGAAGAGATAAAATATGTGGTAGTTCGGACATACATGCCGCCCTCCTAATTCGCAAACCCTGACCGACACTGTCCTTATGTCGATTACCACGAATTCTTATATCACCCCCGCGCTTATCACATACCTCGTCGATCGTCTCTGACATCTGTCGCCTGACATGCTTTTGACATATTCTAAAATACAATTCATCCTATATTACGACTGTTTCTAACCATTAGCCTTAGTGCTCAATATTTAGCATTTATTGTGCCTTTCAGCCTCGAGTACATAAAACCAATAAATATGTGCTGGAAAATTCCATATAACGAACTTACTCAATTGACAGAAATCATTTGTAATTGTTAAAAAATACCATTATTACAATTATAGGTTTAACGTTCACTATTATTTTATTTTTAAACATTTTTTAGATTTGTTTTAAAACTAGTGTTATTTGAAAAAAATATTTTGTGTTAATTGTATAGCAGGCCTGCACAGCATTTTGCACTTTGTCCGACCTCGTGAACCGCGCGCTAGCCATCCCTGTGGAAATGCGGAGAAATTTAAAGGGTGCGGATGAGGCAAATTCTAGGAGTGGGGACCACCAATTAGAATGCGCAATTCGAACCGTAGCGAATAAATTGAAAGAGCAATCGACGAAAACATGACGGTTACACACAGTTCAAGTAATATTGATTTTTGTATTATATTGAAAATGTTTGTTGTCGAATATGACAATGTGAAATATGAAAATAAAACGAATTATATATATTTAATTTGGACACCAAATATTACAAATGCTTGTAAGATAGATAATGAAATTCGCTTTTCTACGATTTAATCACAAATACTATTTTGATAAACACAAAATTATGATACTGAATTGTTTTTGTTTGATGATATCAATAAATAATTTTTTCATTAAATATGTTTAATTGAGTAATGCGGTTCTCTCAAAGCTAAAACATATTATTACTAAAAATCATGATTATTTTCTGCTCTAATTTATGACAAGAGTACATTATGTTTCTAGTATCAAATCAACGAATACTATTCATCATTTACGACATTGTACTATAAAAATATTAACCTTTTGCATTCTATTTAACAAGACTCATGATCATTAGAGAGGTTTGGTCGTTGATATCTTCAGATTCATAATGGGGAAAATGGTCACAAATGTATTTGCTGCTAAACATTACTCTTCTTGCCTGTTTTGCCTATATTCATATATGACTACATTCTATTTTTAGGTCAATCTTGATGTGAGAGATTGCTCTCAAAATTTTCATTTTGCTATAATTTGGAAATAATAACATTCCTGTGAACAATCAACTATTAAATTGTACATTTTTGGTAGTTCGAATTAAATAATAAAGTTTTAAAAAAGGCCACTGCTTTAAAGTCGTCGTCGGGTCAACCTCGCGACCGAGGATCCCTCAGTTTACTATTGCTACCTAAATACCGCAATAGTAACTGGTGACTGCACATGAAGGAAGAACAGGGGGGCTTGTGCTGCATACCCCGCCTGCTGCTACAGATAGACATCCTAGGGTCGGTGGCACAGCTAGCTGCGACGATCGCCTACGGGTGCCTATCCTTGAGTAGCGGTTATGAAAGAGGAATAGGGAAGAATGAAAGAAGAGTGAAAGGAGGTGATAGATGATCGTGGACTATTGGAACCATCCCAGCATTCGCCTTTATGACCGAGGGAAACCACGAAAACCCCGGTCAGGATGGCCGGCCCGGGAATCGAACCCGGACCTCCCGATTGCGAAGTCAGTGCGCTACGCACTGAGCCACTTCGCTCGGTGCTTTAAAGTATTGCTTAAGAGTCACAATGATCATCAACTAAAAAAAATTACATTCAGTGGTGGATACGCAGCAGTGCACCGAAGAATGTAAACAGTTAATTATAGCCTTTGTGGCTTAAAATATGGGACATCGCCCATTTAAATAAGTGGGAAAATTATTTCACAGCATCAGCCCCCCCCCCCCCCCGGCATTCAATCTACGCGCGGCGTCATGCAGTGCGAGTCTTCTCCTCTCCCCGCGAAGCTTCCTATCCCCCACTACTTGCACTTTCTGCGCTGTTGCGGGCAGACGATCGGCTCGTAAGTGCAGAATGCCCGCGGGAGCAGGCGTTGCGCAGGCCTGATATAGTAGTATCAGTATACACCTCAAGACGTGTTTTGTTCACGAAGCATTGTGAAATTATAACTCCTACACGAGTAGTTAATATGCATTTGTCATATTTATTGGTTATTCTAAATAATTGAAAACCATCAACTTATAACATGTGACATTTTCCCAGGCTTGGAAGGCAATCATCATGCGTTGACTGAACCACGAAATCCCTTCTACTACTACAGAAAGTGACCCGCCAATCACCAACGCATGATAAATTGCCTATCACTCCGGGGCAAATGTCATATTATATAACTTCGTTGTATGAAATTACCCACCACTTATTTATTGCCAACTAAACGTGCTAAAACAGCACTTTCTCGCACTATTTGAAACAGTTACATAATATTGAAACAGCAAATTCTGTCCTACTGACACCTCATCTATTATTTGAAAAAGTCGAATTCAATTCAAGAAATAGAAACAAAATTAATAAATTTAACTGTTACAGAATTAGCAGCAAATTAAATTGAAAAAAAGAATAATTATACAAAAGTTTGCCTTGATTACATCGAAGTGATGTTCCAATTTTTGAATACCATAATCAACGATCAAAACTTCTTAACGTACTCCTAAAAGAAGTGTATTTGTTAGTTCTAAGTTAAATATATTACCTTGCTTAAATCTGTTTCCTTTCATAAGAACATTAGGTACTGCCACTTTGCGAACTGCGTGTCAAACAAAGCGAAACGAATTTACAATTTCGATATTTTTTGGCAATTTTCGAAAAATACAGATAGTTCGCTGAGAATTCGGCTAGTACCACCTTCTTTACTGTTCTTTACTCCATGCTAGGAAAAATTTAAAGAAACAATTTGGTGCCGTCTTTGAGAACTGTTTAAAAAGTTAAAAAACCGCCTGTTTTGCGCAAAATTACGCAAAAGCTACTCGTATTTTCAAAAATTTGAACTTGAAAAAACTACTCATATTCATGTAGGCGATTGGTATTTCCGTGCTGTAATTGCTTATTGGCTGATAATTTAACTTACGGGTCCTTTTGTAAATTCCTCCAAAGAGCGTACTCGCTTCTCGAAATAATCTTCTCCATAGTCTTTTCTCGCATCTTCTGACATTGTATTCCACATCAGTTGTGCCTGATACAGCATCATTGCTTTGGAGAAACCTTTCTTTCCTGCAATAATTGTATAGTCTTAAAATTTAGTATTCTTGTCAACTTTTAATTTAATTAAGGTGCTTTGAGCTCATCAACTCACCTGTGGTGTATGTACCAGGTTCCACTACGACAACGTCAACTCCCCAGTGACGCATTTCCAGTCGAAGGCATTCACTGAACGCTTCAACTCCGAACTTACAAGCGCAGTATGATGAGAGGTTTGGAGATGTAATGCGCCCCATGATACTTACCAAGTTTATGATGCGGCCTGAACAGATACAAAATGAAATAGTAAATGCATAGATAATTATCTAGGAGATTTAATTTGTATTTAAGGATATTTGCGGAAAAGGTGTTTATTTTGTAAGTCACTGAACAAAAATGGTGTCACAAATACTTGTGACAACTGATAAAGACTTACCTCGAGTTTTACGAACCAATGGCAAAAATACTTGGGAAATTCTCACGACACTTAATAAATTGACATCTACAGCAAGCTTGAAAACGTTGTATGGAACCCACTCCACTTCACCAAAAGTAGCCCAAGATGCATTGTTTACAATAGCCCACAGTCCTGCAAAAGAAGTTAACAAATTTCTGTAAATCATGTGTTATATCAATTGTGGCTATGATTGTGAAATAAATGAACTTAATCGTTGACATTCTTGTTCTTTATGAGATATATTTTTAAAAAAGAAAAAAGGTAGTGATGCTATGACTTTATACCATACTTTCTCATACTATTGACAACTGTTACGTACTATAATATTCCACAATGAACTCACAAATACTTGAGACATCACTTGAATAACTCACACAATACGTCTCAAATTAATGCAAAAAATACTTATTTCGAAAAAAAGTGTATATAAAATGATTTAAGGACTTATATTGAAGGATATCATTAAGAACCAACTCCATGCCTTTAAGTAGAGTCTCTACTTTTATCTACTTTTAGTAGTCTCTACCTTTAGTTGTATAAACATCAACAATGTTTGAAATTCTAGAGTATTTAACGAAAATAGAACAAACACCATATAATTAAACAAACCAAGCAAAAAATTTAAAGAAAGCAGTTGGTGCCACTGGTGACACACCAAACAATTGAGGAAATTTTGCTTAGGTATTATTTAATTCTCACGAATTCAGAAAAAAATAAGCAAAAACTACACATTTTTCGACAAATTGTTTATGATATGATTAAAAGATCTTTTGGAAGAACAAATTTTATTAAGAAAAATCTCTGTATTCAATTACGTAGTGGTAGGGGGAGTCCAAACTTTTAGTAACTTTTGCAATTTTCGCTGACAAATGGACATGACACAAGGGTTCTTAAATCCATTCTAGAAAAAACATTGGAGCCGTTTTGAGAAAATTTTGAAAACCTCTTAGGGTGTAGCGTTGTTAACAGGTGAAAGACGTGTCAAAAAAATACTTTTTAGTATCAGACTCTCAAAATGCCAAAATCTCGACTTCGATTTTTTGCAGTATCACATAAATTTATCTCTATTATATGTACAAGAAAGTAAAACTGTATGGCACATTTAAATTGCAAAACTTCATGCATTCTATCGGATGAATAGGAAAAGGGCCTGAGGGGAGGGTTTGGGAGCTGATTGCCCCTCCACCGATATTTTTTTTAAATCTCAATCCCTTGAAGAACGGAAATAATGATTTTGCTGAAAAGTAAATTGGTACTGTTAATAGAATAATTATTGCTGTAATAATTATTATTGTTATCAAATTATTAATTTAATTATTATTTTGCACGACTCACAAGCGATTAGCTTGCTCTGCATTGCTCTGCAGACAAATTCTCAGGAGTCGTAAGCGCTGTCTCAGTTTTCGCATAGTTCACATTTCTTGAACACTGGGATGATGGTTATATGCGTGTCCTCGTAATGGTTATAGTAGCAAATACCGAAGATACAAGTTAAACAGTGACAATATGGGGTAAGGAACAGTCTCTTAAAAGTTTATAGTAAATTATGCTAATTTTTTAGGAATGGTAAATTATAAATAAAATAAATAAAAAAAAAAAAATAAATAAATAAATAAATAAATAAATGTCTTTATTGATGGCGAGGCTCAGGCCATTTAGCCTGCTCTTCCGCCTACAAATCAAGGTTGTAAGATCAATTTGAATAGGGTCTTGAGGGGCTAAAGCTCCACAAAATACACACAAAATTAAACCAAAAGAAATTTTGACAGAAAACTGATGTTTGCGAGAAAACTGAAATGCAACTGAGCTGCGTTTTTTTCTGCACGAGCTAACCGAAATCTTAAGATTTCTCACAATGGAATCTCCGAGTGCATCTGTTACTAACAATGCAGCGCATCTCCGATCTGTCGTACTGTGGCTAGCTGTTGTCCGGCTTAAATATTGTGACTTGTGAGATGATCAGTTGTGACGCGGTTATCCAATAGGGAATTTCGATACTTAAAATTAATGTCGTAACGGAGTTCCCGATTAGATAACCGCGTCTGGCTGATATGTCACAAGTCACTATATTTAAATCGGACAATAAAAGAACCACATTCGCTGTTGTGTCAGAACCCCGTGTGTCTCACGCGCGCAGCCTGAAGGAGTTCAGAAAGTGATCGCAAGTAATGTTGACACACAACAGCTCTTTACGAGCTAAGGCCTACCAGCAGCGGCCCGGGCTTGAAACCATGGGTTAAGGGGTACGCGTGGTTAGCTCTTCGCTGTATTTCTGGTATTCTTAATCTGAAAAGTGAGCATTCTCATCGCCACAAAGCAACAGATTGTGGGACATTGCAAGGAAACCGCACAATTAATTTTTGCCCCGACGAGGAATTGAACCCGGGGTTGCGCTGTGGAAAGCGAGCACGTTAATCAACTAGCCACCGAGGGCATATGGTTGCAAGTAATAATATGTAATATTTATGATGTTAGAATTAAAGGAATGTGCACTTCAAAACTTCTTAAGAATTATTTTTTACACGTATTATTCGTGGATTCAAAGTTGGTCTATTGGGACTATTAATTGAATGCGCGATAAAAATGAAAAGCATGAGCTTTTATTTTCCATGATTGTAAGTTGCCATTTACCTTCGACGTGCATGTCTTCATTTTTAAATACTTTATCGGAGAATTTATTTTAATATTTTCGCATGCTTTTCAAGATTATTTGTATCAATCATTACAATATTATTTACAGAAATACAAACTAAATCACTGGTGAAAACACTCCCTACCTCTCAATTGCACTCAGGGAACTGACGCTTGCAAGGGAGTAAGAGGTTTCCTCTTATTGATATTACTCAACAATCTCTGATATTAAAAAAGTGCTTAATATTAAAATTGATGTTAATTATTAAAGTTACTGATCATTCAACAGTTCGCAATAATTATCTCCAAAGTGTGCTACGGTGAGACAATGGACTGGATTGGAGGATAAATGGACAGATTGGAGATTCTTACGTATAAGTTGCAGTTGAAACTACTGAAGTGAAAGGCCGTTGTAGTACGAATCTCGTGGTAGCTAGGATCAGAATATCCTTCAAAGCAATCTACTACAAATCACGGAACTATTGCGAGATTTGTGAATGAGGTACTAAAAGTGTTAGGACGTGAAAGATGAGAATCTGATAGTTTTTTCTATTAGATGCTGCTGCATTCAGTCTTAAAGCAGCTACTGAATTTAAGGTGTTTTGTCCTAATTTGGTCCATCTGATGTGCTTGGCTTATTGACTGCAAGTTGTGTTGAAGAAGATATTAGAAGTAAATTCACAGATGTGAACAACTTCAGCAACAAAAAAGTATTTTTAAAGGATTCTCAACGAATGTTATCTTATAAACAGCCAATGTGCCAAAATATTTAAATAAAATTGAAATGAAATGTTCATAATATACAAATTCGAACATATTCTTGATTTCCTAGCTTCTAAATTGTAAGCAACAAAGTAATTACTGCAAATCCCAGCTCTAGTTATAATTAACATCTGCAATGGCTGGAAATATGTTTTCATCATTGGGTAAGCCGGTAATCCACTTTATCGTAAGTCAACCGGAAAGGCAATGAAATAAATACTAAAGCCTGCCTGCACTGCATACTCTGGGGTACCAAAAGATGAGAGAGGTCGTATTGGTGTGCCCTTGGCAATAAGACAAAAGTACAGGAATTACAAAAGCCAGGGAGCAGATAAATGTTCGAATATGAGGGCTGTCTAAAAAGAATCCGACCTTATTTTTTCCCACGCAAAGTAGTGATTCTAAGGCGACGCCGCTATGCACGGTGGAAGGAGGAACCTTAATGCGCATGCTTGAATTTTTTCACCGCGTTCGCTTGTGCCAGTCGCTGGCTGGTGGTCGCTAAGTGAGGTGCTGTTCGTAGTGTTCGTCGGATTTAGTTTTCTCGCAAGATGACAACGAATTGAGCAAAGATACTGCATCAAATTCTGTCAAAAGCTTGGTGATTCTCAAAGCCAAACAATTCGTAAGATTCAGCAGGTGTTTGGAGAAGATGCGATGGGTGTAACACAAATTAAGCAGTGGTTCAACCGATTCAAAGATGGCCGCACGTCAGCCGAGAGTGAGCAGCGTGGCGGCAGGCTCCAAACTGCTCGGAATGCAGCTGTTGTTGAGAGGGTGCGAAATTTGCTGATGGCAGATCACATTTTGACAGTGCGGAAGATTGCAGAAGAGGTTGGAGTGAGTAAAGATTCTGTACATTAAAATTTGCGTGAAAATTTGAACATGAAACGAGTGGCTACTAAATTCGTACCGAAGTTGTCTCCGGAAAAGACCTCCGTTTTGACGTTGCACAGGACCTTCTGGACACCGCCAACAAACACATACACCGGTTCACATAGATTCAGCATACTAGGAAACAGAGGTCCATTATTGTGAATCAAAGTATTAAAATAAAAGTCAACGGGAGTCAACAGAGGATTAGAGTGATACTCTTTGCTATCTAAAAAGTATTTCTCACTAAAAATGCGTGCTCGAGAGCCATAGAATCTAAACCAGGTCGACGAGAGTGTAATGTCAACATGATATATTTTTGGAAGCCCGAAGGTGAACTTTACAAAATGTTTACATCAAGTGTGGTTGACTAAGAAAATATTATCTGTATAGGAAGGATCTCCAGATACAATGAATGACTCTATGAAATGATGTATTCATTAATCCGCCTACGAAGCCTTGGGCGAAAAGGAGGATTGGCAGAAAAATAGAAAATGTTCCCTGTGGTGGAATAAAAACCACTGAGGTTTTTGTAGTAAAAAATAAAGAAATTTACAAGAAGTGGTTAGCAATAAGTGCAGATAAAAATAGAACAGAATATCAAAGATTGAGGATAGAGACTCAAAGAGAAATTAGTAAAGTCAAGAATGTATACTGGGAGCAGATTGTTAGGAGGTGGATAAATGTTTAGGGAACTCGATGTCTAACAGAACCGGGAAAATAATGAAAGGAATGGGAATGGAAAATAAAGATGTGTTGGGAATATTCCCAATTAGTGTGCGGGAATGGAGTAGTTATTATAAATATACTTTAACTGAAGATGTTAGTTTATGTAAGCCTATCAGAGAAGATCCACAAAACATAGAAACATCTATTGTGCCTGTTGCTACAAATGAAATAAAAGCAGCTTTGATGAAGAATTGGGAAGTTTCTTATTTGTTGACCTTATGTGTTGACCTACAAAAGGAATACGGTACAGTGTCGTTAAATCTGTGGTTAAGGTGGAAGAAAAGTGGTATTGACACAGTCTACATCAATGCTGTCAAAGCATAATACACGGAATGAAAATTACAGCTCAGTAAAAATAGATAAACGATACTTGCCAGAATTCCAGGTGAGCAAGGGGCTAAGATAAGGCTGCTCACTAGCCCCGGCTGTTATTCAAGATATATCTTGAAGAAGCCTTTAAAAGTTGGAAAATGGAGTATGGTGGAATGGGTCTTAAACTTAAAAATCGTAACAAAAACTTTAAAAAACTGAATACATGGTAGCAAGAGACAAAAACAACGGGACCTGGACATCGGCACGGGGAAGATTAAACAAAGTATATCCATTAACGCCCAGCTTTCTCATTTGAGGCCGCACATTTCCGGACAACTCAAATTTGCTTACTTTACAATAATTTGAGAATTTTATTTCTTCAATAGACGTAGACATTGTAAACGAAACACATAAGTAAGTTTTAGCGTTCCTGAGTGCTATATATCGATTTAGCCAAGATCGCAAAAGCATTGTACGCTCCTGGCCAGGGTGTGTTGGTTTGAATCTTCAACTAAAACCGTGCTTAACTGCTACATGTCTGTGGTTAATTCAGAGGGTGAGGCCGGAGTAAAATAAACGGTGGTTGGTGTGCACCGCCATGAATGTGTTAGTAAATGAAATGCTTTGGAACTTATAGAAAGTGTTCTTCCGTTACCTTTTCGGATAATGAAATGAGTTCTAAAATGAGAGTCGTTTATGTACAGAAATATGATCTCATGGACGATAAAGGGGAGACGAATTCCAGCACTGCAATATATTACTTTCCATTATTTATATAGAGTATTCTTAAAATAATATACCAGTTTTCTGCAACGTAAGCTTTCATCGTCTGAGTAATAAAGAAATTACATTTATGCTTTGAATTAGTATTTAAAGTGACGGATAATGTATGCTTTAGGTTCTTCAGTCGTAGAAAAATGTTGAGTATTGATTTGATTGCCATGTCTCAGTGGGATTAGTATTAAATATTTTATTTTTGAATATCAAAATAATTCTTTGCATGCTGTACTTTATTTTTGATTTATTATACAAGATGATAGGCAATTTATCTACGGGGTGAAGGTATTATTGGGGCCCAGAAGGGTGAAGGGAGGCTGAGGTTATGCCAGGACAAATAGTTTACTCGCTGGCAAGAGCGCATACGCTACCGCACAGAATGACACAAGAGAAGATAAATATGTTTTATCGCATTTAGGTGGAAAATATATAGTGTAGCAGCAAATTATTGGTCGTTAAGAAGCATCTTTAGCGTTAAGAATAAAATAAAATATTTTACCTATTGCACCCTGGGGAAGATTATTTTTCACGTAATCAGCTGCAGCCAAAATTTGTTCTTCTGAAGCAACATCCAATTGAACTATATGCAGTCTCCCTGAAGATTCTTCTTTCAATTTACGGGCTTCTTCATTACCTTGCGTTTCCGTGAAGCACGCATAAACAGTGAAACCCTGAAATCAAATAGACATTATCTGTAGAAAGAAGCTCTTGAAATTTTTCAGTTGTTTCAAATGACTCTTCGAACTAATTGTACGACTACATCATATTTTAAACGAATTTAGTGTCGTTTGGTGTTGAAGCGATGACGTAAATTGGAGTTTCCCTCCCAAAATAATAATCTTGTGATTTGTAATGTGTTATTATTCATGAAAAACTTTCATCTTGAAGGCTTGAGAATTGGAATAGAATCTCTTGATTATTTGTACATTCTCGCTTTTGTCATAAAAAGTGACAGTGCGAATTGAAATAGAGCGTGGGTATCGGTGATTGTTTTACAGAAAAATTCGTATTACCCGTCCCTGGTAACGAAAAAGTGGATAGGTCTTGTTCCTATATGCAATAAATTTCTTCCACTATCACGGGGTGTAGTCAAAATCCTTGTTTTGTGGATTCTTGATACCGATGTATTGACTGACGGCAAAACGTCTGTCGTTTCGTGTGTCCGCTTGTGATCAACGCGGAACCTAAACCTTTCAGACGATATCTCCACAATTGATATTCCCTGATCGATCTGATAGAACTCAAGGCCTTGCGAGTTTGAAAAGAATATTTTGAAATTCGTTTCAACATTTTCAAAATATTTTTAAAAATGTTTCTAAAGTTGTCTCTTTATCATCAAAGGTTCTTTATCGTTAAAATCCCTGATTTTTCGGAAATGCAAGTGTTCAAATTTCTTTTCGGCTTCTTTCTACAACTACAATATTGAAGATAGAGATTTAAAAAAAATAAAACCTATTTTTGAAAGATATTGAAATACGGTCATGAACAATGTTTCGAAAATATGAGTAGTTTTCGCAAAATTATGCGTGAAATAGAGGCAATTTTTAATTTTTTTAAAACAATTATTTTCGGAAGGACTAGTTTTTTTTTTTAAATTTTCTGTTTCTGTTTGGAAGGACGGTAAAAAGTGGTGCTAGTCTCCGGCAAATTCCCTTTATTTTCAAAAATTGCAAAATCTGAATGTTACGTCGACGCTTCTAAAATAAGAATCTTTAAACATTTAGTTGTCTGGTTCGTTCATCTTCGGACGTAGAAAGTAAAAATAATGTATTAAGAGTTAAAATTAAATTAAACTAGTGGAGCTACAACGGAAGATACTTTCTTGCATTATTTCTAAATTTACGATTTTCGAAAATTCAGAGAGTTCGACAAAATTGAACACAATACTTTTAAGCGTATCTTCTTTTATCTGTGGAGAAAATTAAAGGAAAAATTTGGAGCGTTTTTGAGAATTTTTTTTTTAGAAATTGTATAACTTTCAAGCACAGATCACGGAAATACTACTTGTCTTTTAAAAAAATTGCCTACCACCTTTCTTAAATAGCTTATTTTTTACATCAGACTTTGAGGCAAAAATCTCAATGTTCAATTTTGTAGTTTTAAAATGTTAACGTTTTGCAATTTGCGAATAAACAAAAAGTTCGCCGGAAATGATAGTAGCTCCATACTTTTTATGGTCTCTTGATACTCAAGAAGAGAATTAAAAAAGATTGATGCGATTTTTCAGAAAAAAGTTTTAAAAAATCATGTTTTCAAAAACTTTGTTTTCGAAAAATTGAACACAACCTCTTTTCAAGATCTGTTTTTAAAGAGCACATGCCATTAAGAAAAAAAAATCTTCAACATTGCAGGAAGACGCTAAAAAATTTACTTTTGCAATTTTCAAAAAATACGGGATTTTAACGAACATGAGACCTTCATCATTCTCTAAAGCGACCTTTATGCTACGCGATGACAACGTTTAATCAAATAATTTGGAGCCATTTTTGAGAACATATTGAAAATATTGAGGCTGGCAATTATCCTCAAAAATCAAAGTATCAGTTTGAAACTCCCAAAACCTCGTGTTCGTCCAGATCAATCGTGAAATATCAATTTTGTAGAAAATGAAGTGAACGATTTAGGCTCTAGCGGTGACCATGGACAGGCGTTTTGCCGTCAACCGATTTTTCGTTATAAAGGACCCGATTAAAAATGGATTTTGGCTACACCACATGTTAGAGGAAGTAATTTACTATATATAGCAATAGGAATTTTTCGTTACCAGGACCTGGCAATAAAGAGTTTTGCTGTCGATAATTCGCCATTTTCGCCACATAACTTTCTCTTCTTCCAAAGTAAGTGCGAGAAAGTAAGAAATACAAGAAAATGTGGTCGCAACTTTTCTCGCATGTTCTTTCGGGGTACAACCTCTATCCAATCTAGAATATTAAAGATTTATAGAATTGGTACGTTTGCAAGCTCATATTCTACAATATACCTGTCCATTCTTACAGATATATTACAATATTTTAGATATATTATATATTAGAATATAATTTTGTAATATGTTAGTTCTGTTGGATTAATTCAATGAGGATTAACGCATTAGAACTATCATATAGTATGAGTATGCTACTCATAATAAAATTCTCCTGGGAAACGATAATAATTCTTTGGAGAGGCAACACTGACGATGAGCCTTTTTCTTCCGATTGACTCAAGCCCTGCACTTGCGGACTGTAAACAGCGCGGGTCCGGGTGATAGAATCTCCAGCGATCTGCGTTATCGTCTGTGTCGCATGGGCCGCCTCATTGGCGTCACATTTAGCTGTCATCTCAGCTTTTTGTAGCGTTGACCGAGGCGATGGCACTGGCGCACGAGGTTCGCGCGATTACCGGTAGATCGTGGCGCTAGAAATTGCAAAAGAACGTTTTCGATGAAATTTCTCAGAACCTTCCGGATGGATAAAAAAATATCAGTTTCCCACCAAAAGTCCGCGACGCGTCAAATGACCCCTCGTTGGTCTCGATCGGTGAAGGGGAAGGGACCTAACCGTGAACGATGGACGGACGCAGCTTACTTAAATACGATGGATATTACTCCCATTTAAAATAAACTTGAATATTTCAATTCGCTGAACACGTATTTTCCTTTAATCATTCCACAATTAACACCTCTACAAGCACCCTAAAAAACAATCCGGAAGTGTTTCCTGGTCCGAATATCAATTGACTGAACTATAAAAAATGCTATCGATCTGTGATTACCAATAGCCATGACAATAATGGCAATCAGTCTACCACAAACACACACACACACACACACACACACATAACTAAATGAGTAATATGTAGTGCGTCGGCAGAAAAACAATTTTGGGGTCTCGCTTTATTATAGTACATAAATAGCTATTTGAAAATGTAGAAAAACATACATCTTGTCCGAAATGTTAATGTTTTTGGTCTCTTTCATTTAACAACCTCGTGGAAAGGTCTTCATATTTCTGTCTTCATTCGTCCGCTATTAATTTTCTAATAATTTAAATATAATTGATCTGCACTCTATGATTTATATGAAGATAGTACAATTGTGTATTCTACTGTGACTGCACCTGATGCACTTACCAGGTTATCCAGCTGTCTTGCAAAAGTGTATCCAATTTGTGAATCGCAATCCGTGAGAAGAATTCCTTTTCCGGCAGCTGTGACCTGAAAAATATGAACATTTATTTATATGAAAATAAATATTTATCTAGTACAAACTTGATTTTTGGAGTCTTTTTATAGTGGAGATAGCAAAATGGTGAATTTTTTAATCAAAGCTTCTCCTTAGAGACTACTAGAGTCTCTGGAATACAAACGTAAAATTTGGGCACACACACACATAAGAAGTGTGAATCTCTGTTTACTTTTAGTTCAAGGCACGATAATCTTTATTTATTTTTTAATGGTAAGAAGGTATCAAATTTCTCAATTCTTAAAAAATATACTCTAAAAGTTAACTTAGATCATTACGAAAGCGAGGGAGAATGGCGGCGGCGAATAGAGCGGTAGTGGTAGCGGAAGCCATATACGAATCCATTAGTATAAGGGCTTCATCTCAATATTCCTTTCCCATGGATTTTGGGATTTGTGATAAAAGAAGGATGATAAAACATTTGTTTGCGCCACGTTATTATATCACGGTGTGATTGCTATATGTCGCTATGTAAATATTATTATAATGCTATTCTGAAAGTGACTTTAGTACAAAAAATGAAATTGGAAGAAAACCATTAGATGCACTCAAAATGTGTTTGGGAAAGGCCGGGCGTGTATCACTTGCGTCGGAGACGACCGTGCTAGTAACTGAACTAGTTATCATGACTAGCAACTAGTAACTGAATAAGCAACTGTAATATTTTCGAGTCAACTTCAAGTGTAATTTAAATCTATTACATTCGGTGTTAGGTAACCTCTACAAGCGTTACTATAGATTTGTTCGGAGAGGATTGCACCTAGTGATGTTGAGAAGTGGGAGCAAGAAGAACCATTGCTCCAGATATCACCAAACTCTATGATTGCCATGATGATTGACGAATGCCATAATCTAATGATTTTTTCTAAGAACTAAAGGATTCAGAGACCATTGATAAGTATTTAGTTTACAAAAGAGAAGAGAACAAAGAAATCTTAATTGATCTATTAACATTTGATACAGAGATCTTATTGCCTATAAAATAATTTCCTGCCTTTCTGAGATTTTATCGTAAAGTTTGTGAAACTGAGTGAGATAGAAACGTGGTTTTTACATATTATTTCTTATGGTTAAAGCGCATGCTACCAAAAACGATTTTTCAGGTATGACGTCTCCATTAGCAATAAAAATTAAAAATCAACCGAAAATTGCTCACAGTACACGTATCATACGTATACTGTGATATAGTGCTATTGGAATGCCATTTGGCGGTACAATTCAGTAGTTTTCGCAGCACGCAATTCGGTTTCCAGTTTGAATGAGTTAGAAAAGGGGGCAATCGCTCTTATACATTTTTGGGGGAAGTTGGTAGAAGACGAAAGTCACACGCATGCCCGGCGTATCACAAGAGAACTCGAGATCTGCAAAGGCAGAAGGATTAAATATCCCTGGCTGCGACGCGCGCTAGTATAACGTTCTTGATTATGGAACAATTATAGAAACCAATGTGATATTCCTTGTCATAATTCCAATGTGATATTCCCTGAAGGCTAGCAAATTTCTTTCATATTACATTTAAATCGTATTTTTAAAAAATAAAACCTAATTAGTCTAATTTTAATTACTGTATGGGGATTGTTTGAAAGAAAATACGCCAATACATTGAAAATTCAAATACATTGCTCGCAACACGGATAAAAATACGGATTATCAAATAGGTTTTAAATAATTTCTAAAAAATATTAATTTGCAAAGTTTAACAAAAGCTCGAATATAGGAAATAAACAAAGAAATATGAAATAATATAGGTACAAATTCTAACTTACGTAGCATCCAACTACCTGGAATCTCCTCTCATATTAAGTTCACGAAGAGCAGGAAAGGGCGACTATTGTCTAAATAATATTTCTGTCGACTTGTTAGCCGAGAGTGGGGGAGTTATGTTGCCACTTACTCGGGCGGCAAATCAGCTGTTGAGGCATACACATCCAACTTTTTGTATTTATAGTAGAATTGTAATAATAACACGAGTTTATTTGATGAAGTATTGTTACACAAATTTATGGCAGTCCCTTATACGTACTAACCCCACCAATGCAAGGAATAACGAAACATTTTTGCATAACACGCGCAAAGCAGATGAAAAGTAAGTACAGCGAGTAGCGTTTTTAGAAGGAAGATACGTAGTAATCTGATAGATTTATAGGAAAGAAGTACTTAACCTCGAGACATTCTTGGTTGAATACGTACTTTTCTTGGAACGTTCACAATTACAAAAAATTTCAGGACTTTTTGAAGTTACTGAATTTACTTGTAATTTACAAGGGGGCGTCCTACCGAATGCATTGTCACAAAGATATAAATTCCGTTAAGGTGGATATACAATGTACATAGACATTGTGTCGTAAGTATATAGAGTGCTTGATTTATACAATTTTAGGTTTTGGAACGCGCCCCAAATTAATTATTAATTTAATAGAAATAATTATATATTTATAATACAATTTTATAATTTTTTCTGAGGTTCCGGAACGCCGTTTCGTCGTGTTCCGCCAGAAACCAAGCACTGAGTATATCTGCTGTTAAGTATTGTACAGTACAGTGAAAGTATTGTGTTATTGTAACCTAATAACATATAACTTATAGACGACACAGAACCGCTCGTAATAGCGCTCGCCGCTCTTCAATTTTCAGTTGCTTCGCGCTTTGAGATTTCATTTTTTGTTAATAAATTGGCAACTCTGTAGTGACATCACAATTAGAAGCCTCTGATTGAATAAAGGCACCCCCTCTCCTCTGTCAGCCGGGAGCCGTCAAGTAGGCAGAAGAATTCGCAGTTTATGTTCGACGCCAAATTAAACAAAACATACTAATATTTTCAAAAAAATTCAACATGACCTTATATGAAGATCTGTTTATGACGATTACATTTTATTTAAAAATGAATCTTAACAATTGTAGTTGTAAAAAGAATCCGAATTTTTTAAAAAATTTTGTACATTTTCGAAAATTCAGTCATTTTAACGAACATGACCTGCACAATTCTCTTAAGCGAAAAAACGTTTAAACAAAATTAAAAATGACCTATATTTCACCCAAAATTACGCGAAAAGTACTCAAAATTTCGAAAAATTGTACATCAGCTTATTAAAATGTCTATCTTTAAGGAACAGATTTCATTATGGGAATAATCCCTGATTTTAATATTTAGTTGCAGGAAGAAAAAGTTAGAACTTTCGCAATATTTGAACAATCAGGGTTTTATCGAAAATGAGATTTGCATCATTCTCTTAAACGTCCTTTGCGTTATCCAATAACACAGTTTAATAAAAAACGTTGGAGACTTTTTTTTGAAAATGTCCCAGGGAATTATTGAAAGTACCCCCAAATTTAAAATTTCGGTTTCAAATTCAAGGAGCCGTGACATCAGCCAGATTGAAAGGATAATGTCCATTTTGGAGAAATTCGGGTGAACATTTTACTCGTAGTCGCTACCGTTGTTGACAATCAGACGGACATACGGTTTGCCAGCAACCGATTTTTCGGTATCAAGGACCCACATTACATGGATTCCGGCTACACCACGTGTTAGATTTTTTTTTCAAAATTTGACAAGTGGGTTTATCAACTTTTTCGTTCCCTGTAATAAGTAATTATAATAAGAGGGCCCTGTAATAAGAGTTTTTCTCTACTCAGTTGTGAGAAAGGAATAATTCATTGCAAGAAAGTAAAAATAAGAGGTTGAAAGGTAAACAAGTATCATAAAAGATTTCAAAGAGAAAGGAGAAGAAATGAAAAATGTGGAAAAGGCCCTTACTACGCAGCATTTCCCTCATCAATTAAACAGGAACTGAGGTTGTGGCAACGTCGACAAATTGAGAAAAGCAGTCAGCAGTCGCGCGAACGTCAAAACTCCACACTCATTTTTGACAGTGAAACTGGAAACGACAGTAAAAGAGATGGTTTCGCCACACACGCAGATGTAACATTTGAGAATCTAATTGTAGTGGTTTTAACTTATTGATGTCCGGTGACAAATGAGATATTTTTTGGCAACCACCTCTCTCTAGTTTTAAAATTATATTTGATGTAGACGTACGTGTATGTTCATTTTATTTTCTCGCATACTGCTTACGCAGTATAGAGAAAGTACTTTAATGCTGCTAGAAAACAAACCCGATTTTTCGACACATACACTCTTATTGCCGGCGCCTGGTAACGAAAATTTGGAAAAATCTTGTTCCTATGTGTGGAAGTTTTGTAGGTCTTTGATTCCGAGAAATCCATTGAAGGCAAAACATTGTCTGTGGTAAAAGGTAGCACCTAAATATGGAGATGATTTTCCATAAAATTGATATTACCTGATCGATCTGAAGGAACTCGTGGGCCTATGAGTTTGAAACTATAGTTTCTATAGTTACTATAGTACTGTAGGAAAAAATTCGACCAAATCAACTAGAGACCTTGTAGAGAATGTTGTTTTAAAATATAACTATAGAAATGTGAACGATCCGGAACAGTGGCTAGTCTCTTTAACCAATACTTTTCGAGAATTGCTGCTGATCTGCCGAGGGTCTTCAGCCACAAAATTCAGCATCAGACGTTTCCCCAAAAATTTTAGGTACGATTCCAAAACGACTTTCAATGAAATTCTCAAAATAATAGCTTGACTAAAAAATAAATATTCGGCCGGTTTAGATGAATTTTCAGATTGTTTGTTAAAGGTTTGCCCGCCCGCCATTATATACCCGTTAACTCACATATTTAATGTATCCTTATTCACAGGAATTTTTCCAGATATTTTTAAAACAGCTACGATTAAGCCGCCTTCAAAAAAGGCAACAAAAATAAAATTCAAAATTATCGGTCAATTACTCTTTTGTCGTTTTTTCCAAAAATGTTAGAGAGACTTTTATTTTCGAATGGAAACATTTCTTAGTAAACACGTCGCGTTTTCAGATTGTCAACATGGGTTTCGAAAAACAAAATCTACGGAAACAGCCAGATTTCCTTTTCTTAAAGATGTCGCCTCATCCATGGATCAAAGCGAAGCAACTCTTGGAATATTTTTAGATCTTTCAAATCTTTTGACATCATTGATCATAACATTTTACTCTCAAAATTACCTTCGTTTGGAATTCGTAGTGTTGCTCTATATATTGGTTATGGTCATACCTTAAACAACGATATCAGACAGTAGAAATACCTTACTGGAAAATGGAACATTATGTACACACCTTTCTGATTCTTTGCCAATTGCATGTGGAGTCCCGCAGGGATCGATTTTAGGCCCTATTCTCTTCCTACTGCACGTAAACGATATGCCCTCGACAATTAGAAATGGAAGAACAGTTGTCTTTGCGGATGATACGAATATTATTTGCAATAAAGAAACCGTAAATAGTACAATATCAGATATTTGAAATTGGTTCCACAATAACATATTAATAGAGAATAACACTGTTTCAATGCAGTTTTCCATTTTAAATAAACAGCTCTGCACTCCATTGAAAATGAACGGTGGGCCATTAACTGGTGTTAAGCTAACAACATTTTTAGGTCTTTCAATTCAGTCAAACCTTAAATGGAACGTTCATTTACATGAATTGAACACTAAATTAAGTTCTTTATGCTATGCTTAGATAATTCTTTCAAATTCAGTCAGCCTTCACACTGCTCGTTGTGTATATTTCGAGAATGTTCATTCCCGTCTGAGATATTGCATAATATTCTGGGGAAATATATCTTATATCTCCCAGACTTTTAGATTACAAAAAATAATTGTACGAATAATAAGCAAATCCCATCCACGTCATTATTGTAAGCCTCTCTTTATTAATATAGGTATTTTACCATTACCTTGTCTCTTCATATCAGTGGATTTTGTCAAAAATGACTCACTTAAGGGCGGGAATATATTTTCAGCAAACGCTGATATCTGTAACTACAACACTGGAAGTAGTAATCATATTCATCAGGTGACAGTATCAACAGCTCACTACAAAAAATTCACAAACAATACATGTACATTAATTTACAACACCTTACCAGATGACATTAAACGATTAAATTCGATACAGAAGTTACGTCCCAAGTAAAATCTTTTCTGTTGCACAACTGTTTCTATACAACTAGAGACTATACCGAGCATCCAAAAGGAAAGTAATATTAATTTAACAATATTTAATGTATTATATATCATTCGGATTGTATAATTATAAAGCATCTGTAACAAGTATTGTACTTCAGCTTCTGGGTCAATGTCCCCATCTCGATCAGGTTTTTGTCCAGTTTCCCTGATCCTCGACCAAATGCTGAGATGGCCCCTTGTTTTGCTTCTGGACATTAATGTTACTTCAAATTAACTTCTCCCCATAGCACGTCACACACAGATTTAACTGTTTTTGACGCAAATAAATAAATAAACGGGTGTGTTGATTTTTGGGAGTACTTTGCATTAACTTTCAACAGCATTTTTCAAAATGTTCTCAAGAATGTCTCCAAATTTATGGATTAAGCTTTGTCCTCGGATAATGTAAAGAACTCTTAAAATGAGATCCGAGGAAAAATCTAATAACAAAATTGTACAATATTCTTCAAATCTGTTTTCAAATGGACAGCACACACAGTTGGCTCAGGGCGCCAACTGATGTCATCGCAGTGTCTCTGACGGGAGGTCCTAGAGTCCCAGTCCTGAAGGTGACAGGATTTCCGACACTTGCTGGTCAGTTAGGTCGCGCTTTGTGGAGAACAATTCTAGCGGCCGGCTGCTCTGATGGATCAACATCAGGCGAATGCCGGATCAGTAACCTAGCAACTAGGCCACGGACCGAACGACCTACGAATGGTGCGTAGTATATAGAATTCAAAATATTCTGCGGACACATTTTAATTTTTTTCCAAAATGGAAATGAGCGCTGGATAAGAACGTAACCTAAACCGATAAAGGGGAGGCTAAATGAGTGGTATCTCGTTGCCCACTCATTTCAGAACAAGGGCTGTTTATGAATAAACTATATCAGTAAAAAAAATTCAGTGTCCTTCGGCTCTTTATTTTATTAAATTACTTCCACAGAAAGAGCTTTTCAGTTTATTGTTCAGAGCAAATTGTTCCAAGCCGGCAGCGGTGCAGGTCGGACGTGCCAGCTGCTCCGCTCCGCGCGTTACCAGTGAGACCCCGTTCTCCCTGAGTGAAACAGTTACTATAAACGGTGATAGTGTGTGTCCAGTGTGTGAAGTGCTCCGCGCATTATCAGTGAGACCCCGTCTCCCTAAGTGGATCAGTTATTATAATCGGTGATACTGTGTGTCCAGCGTGTGCAGTGAAAGTCCCGCTTTCGATCAGGACAGCGACTACGGCCTCGGCCTCGGTTACGGGGCCACCAGGATGGCGGAAGAGAACTACATAAACACCAGCGACCGTGAAATACAGCTGGCTGAATACCACCAGCAACAGAGACAACTGCTAATCGATCAATACCAGTGCCAAATCCATCAACTGCAACAAGATCTCCAAGAAGCACAGCTTAAAGTTCAACGCTATGAACAATCGACGCAACTTTACAATACGCAGTTATCGCAAGCAGAAGACACCGAAATGCAACAGCCACGTTCCTCGGAGAACAGTGTAATTCTATCGACATCAACAAATCAGGTACAGTGCAACTCTAGTTTCCTACCTGAATGGCAAGTTGTTCGCTCTGCTAAGCGTAAACGACGTGACAGCGGTGGTATAGTAACCCCACAGCAAGCGCCAAATACGAGTGAAATAAAAATAAGCAACAGGTTCGAAGCACTGCAAAGCATTAGAAACAACTCCAACGACACGGAAAAGACACCACAAGCAAACGATATGAATGAAGATACAGCTCCAACAAAACCTCCCCCTATATTTATCCCTAATGTTATAAAAGTGCCCTCATTCACAGAGTCATTACGTGAAGCTATCGGGCAAAATAAATTTACATATAAAATGTACAACAATGAAGTAAAAGTCAACCCAGAGACAATAGAAAGCTACAGAGCAATTATAAAATTCCTAAATGAAAAAAAGCAATGTACCACACGTACCAACTAAAAAAAGAAAGAGCATTTCGTGTTGTCCTTAGGCACGTACACCCATCTGTTGAAACAGAGAGTATTCAAAGTGAACTCGAGGAACTTGGTCACAAAGTCAGGAACATTCACAACATTCGCCATAGATTGACAAAAGACCCAACATGCCTTTTCTACGTCGACCTAGAACCACGACGGAATAACGCAGATATCTACAAAATTACTACATTAATGCACGCCGAAGTCAAGTTCGAACCGCCGTATAAAAAGAAACAAATAGTGCAATGCTATAGATGCCAACAGTACAATCATAGTCGTGCGTACTGCAAACGAAGCCCTAGATGTGTGAAATGCGGAGAAGCACACCTTACCGAAATGTGTAAGAAAGATAAACAAACAAAACCAACATGCGCTCTTTGCGGCAAGGGACACCCAGCAAACTACAAAGGCTGCAGAGTATACAAAGAACTTATCAAAAGAACATACCCAACAAGTGATCGACAAAAAAACTTCGAGGAAAAAAAAACACTACGCAAGAACAGTACAAACCAGCTATGGAAGAGTTTCCAGGGCTAAACTCTTACTCAGAATGCCCGTCGGATACCTTGCATAATACTAACGCCCAGATAAAAAATGTTCGATCGTATACCCAAGCTTTAACCAATCAATCAGTAGACATCGAAAATGTATTACATGAATCATTTTCAAGATTTGAAAAAATACTTAAACAGCAAGCAGAACAGATAAGTTCAGTGGTAAATCTACTCACGATTCTTATCTCAAAATTAAATTGAATTTGTACAAACCATCGTGGAATTATAAGATAGCAACATGGAATGCAAATGGCCTCTTACAACACAAACAAGAATTAATTTTATTCCTTCAGAATTATAAAATTGACATTATGTTAATTAGCGAAACCCATTTCACCAAGAAATCGTATTTCTCAATCCCTGGCTATGTGACCTACAACACACAACATCCAGATGGTACCGCTCATGGAGGAACTGCCATTATTATACGGAACAATATCAAACATCATGAACTAAAAGCATACAACTTTGAATACCTGCAGGCAACCTCTGTCCAACTTCAAGATCTATGCGGCCCAATCAACGTAACTGCAGTGTACTGTCCACCTAGGCATAACATTTCAGAGGCAATGTTCGAATCATTCTTCAACAATATCGGAACAAGATTCATTGTGGGTGGCGACTACAATGCAAAACATGTGCACTGGGGGTCAAGACTAAATACACCAAAAGGAAGACGCCTTTACAACTGTGTTCTTAGAAATAATCTTATAGCAGTGTCCACTGGAGAACCCACATATTGGCCTACCGACAGAAACAAAATACCGGACCTTCTAGACTTCTACATTATTAAAGGTATTTCAGTTGATAAAATTTGTATAGAACCAAATCATGGTATGTCGTCAGACCATTGCCCTGTTATTCTGACCATCAGCTCCGAAGTGTCACAAAATCCTTCACCGCCAAGACTCTACAACAAATTCACAGACTGGGACAAATTTCGTGAAATTATGGATAGTAGATTACTAGCAAATGTGCCACTGCATAACCCGGAAGATATCGAAGAAGCCACAGAACACCTGATTAACTCCATTCAACATGCCGCTTGGGTCTCAACACCTCAAATTGTTCGAAGTAAGCAATCAACAATTCCCATAAACATAAGAGAAAAAATCAGAGAGAAACGGCGACTACGACGTATTTGGATGACAACCAGGCACTCTGAAGACAGAACAAACTTCAATAGAGCCTCCAGGCAGCTGAAGGAATTATTGAAACAACTCAGAAATGAATCATTTGCACAATATGTACAGTCACTAACAGCAACTGCAACAACAAACTATTCGATCTGGAGGGCTACTAAGAAAAATAAACGCTCACAAATTCAAATACCACCTATAAGGAAGAAAGATGGAACATGGGCAAGAAGCGCAACAGAGAAAAGTGAACGACTTGCTGAACACTTCTCTTCCGTATTCGAACCTATAACTCCATGGAACAATGCAATTGAGGAAGAAGTACTTCGATTTAATAATGCTCCCTGTCAATTATCGCTTCCAACGCAATCTTTTTCTTCTAATGAAGTAAGAGAAACTATTCAGCGTTTTATAAATCCTAACAAAAGCCCAGGTTATGACCTAATCACAGGCAAAGTCTTGCAGGAGTTATCAACGAATGCTATTGAATTTATCACCTTGCTCTTCAATGCGATTCTCCGACACAATCATTTCCCTGGACAATGGAAGATAGCTCAGATCATAGCGATACCTAAACCAGGAAAACCACCTAACGATGTATCATCTTATCGCCCAATAAGCTTGCTTCCAATCTTATCAAAGGTATTCGAAAAAAATCTTACTCCAACGATTAAAACCTCTTCTGCAACAAATAATCCCAGAACACCAGTTCGGATTTAGAGAACAACACTCAACAGTCGAACAAGCGCACCGAGTTGTTGAAGTTATTACTCAAAGTCTCGAAAGGAAAAGCTACTGCGCAGCTGTATTTCTTGATATACAACAAGCTTTCGACAAAGTATGGCACGAAGGACTTCTGTATAAAATTAAATCTACTCTGCCCCACGCGTATTATCTACTGATGAAGTCATATCTATCTAACCGACACTTCCAAATCAAATATCAAGAAGAATTATCATCCTTCCATCCCATTAAATCAGGAGTCCCTCAAGGCAGTGTACTGGGTCCTGTATTATACCTTATAAACACATATGATTTACCAACAAATGAAAATACTACAACTGCAACTTATGCGGACGATACAGCAATTTTGGCAGTGCATGAAGACCCACTCCAAGCATCAAAAAATCTGCAAGAGCACCTGAACCAACTAGAACAATGGTTACAAAGATGGCGTATTCAAACAAATGCCTCCAAATCCAAAAATATCATATTTACCCTATCCAAAAAGGAGTGTCCCAAAGTCCAGCTAAACAATGAATACATAGCACAAGTAACTTGCATTAAATATCTAGGATTTCATATGGACAAACGGCTTACATGGAGGAACCATCTAACTGCAAAGAAGAAAGAAGCACAAATCAGATTCTCCCAATTATCATGGCTCATCAACCGCCACTCAAACCTTTCTTTAAACAACAAAGTACTCCTCTACAAAGCAATTATCAGGCCTATTTGGAGCTACGGAATTCAACTCTGGGGATCCGCTAGCAAATCAAATATCGAAATACTCAGAAGATTCGAATCAAAATGCATTAGAAGATTAGCCAACGCACCGTGGTACGTAACGAATGAAACACTACGTCCAGACCTGATGATACCTACAATATATGAAGAAATCACTCAGCGTAGCACCACCTACCAAGAGCGGTTAGACAAACATCCAAATCCATCAGCCATCAATCTACTGGACAATAGCGAAGAAGAACACCGACTGAAAAGACACCATATTCTGGAATTACCTTTCCGTTTCAACAACCCACATGACGATGTACTCTAGCTTCAATTAATGCATAACTAACATATTTACTGAATGTTTGTTAAGAAAACAGATTGTAAATAAACAGAATAATAATAATAAAAAAAATAAAAAAATGTTCAGAGCATAGGTAGCAACTCAAGGTAATACATTCATTATACTTCCAGACTAATTAAATTTTAAAACTACCAAGTTAATTGAAGGGTAGAATTCCAAATTTTCTAATTTAACAAATGTATTCACATTTTGTTCCAGATCAATAAAGCTATAATACTGTGATTTCTAGTGATGTTATGGATTGTCGAGTAATAATAATGATTAATTCTCAAATGAATTTTATCTAATAGAAAATATAAATAATGATGCCTAATGTTATAATTTGTTCACTTTTAGGAATTAATGTACATGTTCGTCAAGGGTTCACTATAATTCTTTTAAAGCTTTATGCATGCAAATAATATCATGAGATTTCCGTGCAGATTCAAGAGGTGATAAATAGATTCAAAGAGTTATGTATAACGATAATAGGTGCATTCACTTATAATTCTAGCTGTACATGGTACATAAAAGAAATAATATATGCTGAGTTGTTTTGATTTTCTTTTTATTATAATTTGATGGTAAGTAACTTGTGAGAGTAAATACAATAATTTGAATTTAACGCAGAAAACACAGAAGGATATAATTTATGTTTTCACTAATTCAGACTATAAATTTCTCTGATGTCCAAGGGCTTTACTTCAAGATGATCGTAATAGGGTATTAATTACTACTTAGAATAATTCTTGTCATGATGCTGCTATCTGTTTGATTTTGTTCGTCTTTGGATACCACTATAGGCTTAACATTCTCTAGGGGTTTAAGTGTAGCACGCACGTTTTACACATCGTTATACTGCTTACGTATCGCCATGCTTTCAAGAATTCAAAATTATACAGAACAGTGAGAAATAAATATAAGGCAGCAAGTTTGTTTGACTGATGTATTTCTTGCCAACCGTTTAATCGCCGCTTACGTAAGACGTTTGCCACCAAAAGTCCCAGCGCTAGATAATCGGACACTACTTTTTTTGTTCACATCGTTACCTTGTAATTAATTTTGATCCATTAGATTGCAACTCATACATTTAATATAATTTACAAGGTCAACGGTATGTATTTTTATTTTCCTAAAAAATATGCGCGTTGTTTAGTTTAGTATTTAACAAAAAATTACAAATGGTGACACTGTTTTTCGAAATAGTTTCCATGTCAAAATTATAAAACCGTAATTTATTTAAAATTAACCTAATTCTGCTATTTAATTTCTGTCATAAATGATTAAAATGATTCGGTAGCAACTGAATGTGTTACTAGCTGTGCTTCGAAGAAGCTCTAAAAAGTCAGTGTGATTTTGTAGAAAAAATATTTAAGGTAGTACGTAAAAAATAAGGGTATATTATTTAGCACAGGCATTCCTTAAATATATGATACATGCGTGTTTTCATTCTCGTAGACATTCAATTCTTTTTAGTATTCTACTGTTATGATAGAGTATTCTTTTTATTATAGTAATTTATTTTCCATTAACGTATGCATTTTAATAGTATATTCCAAATTTTATTTTATAAATCACAGCTATTAATAGGAAGTATATGAATGGAAGAACGTCTGCTCTATATAAAATTGGCGACAGGGTAGCTGCTGTAGCGCTCCTAAATATAACTCTTGGCTACCCACGGGCAGAGGTTACGTGACGCCGATGTGGGTCAGAGAAGCTGCGTTTACTGCTGAGCGTACATCTGAATTCCTTTGAAAAATAAAAACAAACATGTCACATTTAGTCAGCAGCACAATGTTGTTTCTCATGGAAAATATTTTATGATGTATACGTAAATAATGAAAACATCTTTTTATGCGAATATTAATGCATTAAGCGTAATGTATTATTTTCACACAAAAGAAAGTACCAAGATATGTGATTCGTGATATGGTTTTGCCGTTCTTATTTTTATCACGATTTCGATTTGTTTCATAAACAAATTAGAGGAGTAGACCGGCCGAACGCGCTGACCTCTCCGAACGCGCCGAATTTGGTTACAGAGAGTTTGCGAAGTTGGCGGAACGACGGGGCGTAGGTGCAGCGGCGTCACGAGATTCGCGAAGTATTATTCTCTGAAGCATCTACGAACTGCATTCTCAAGGCGCGAATTATTATTAGAGCACTCTTGGCACTATGCGAATGGCGTAATCATAGTGCATCTATAAGCTTGGGTAGAGATGTTTTAGTGAAACAATGGTAATCATTTAAATATAAAGGAAATATGTTTGTTATGTATATTTTTGTTAAAATTGTGAAAATGTAGTGAAATAATTTTGATAAAGTGAGATACAGCGATATTCCGGCCCTCAAGGCCCTGCAGCCGCTTGCCAAGCCACTGGCCAGCCTGCGAGTCGCCGGCCGCTCACCTTGAGATTGTGGTAGAACAGCACGACGGCCAGGCTGACGGACACGAAGAGCAGGAAGAGGCTGACCGTGGAGATGTGCGAGATGTTGAAGGTGTGGAGCAGCGTGGCCACGATGACGGCGGCGGCGTGCGAGAACAGCACGGGCAGAAGGCATCGGTCGAAGAGGTCCCAAGGCAGCTCCTGCTCCTTGGGCGCCATGGCAGCCGCTGCGTCGCCGGCCTCCTGCCTGCCGTGCGCCCGTCGCCTGTCGCCGCCGCGCCGCGACGCGCCGCGGCTGCCGCCCGCTCCGTCCGCGGCCGGCCCGCCGCCCCCCTTCGCGGCCGCCGCCGTTGGCCGAGCTCCAGCAGCCCCGCCTCCAGCGGCCGCTCGGCCCAGTGCTCGCGACTGCAGCGTTTGCTTGCGCCTGCCTTATGGCCTACACTCCTTCCTCAGGAAGACAAGCTCCTTTTACTACTTACTTCAGCTCATCCTTTCGTAGTGGGATTATTTATTTATTTATTTATTTATTTATTTATTTATTTATTTATTTATTTATTTATTTATTTATTTATTTATTTATTTATTTATTTATTTATTTATTTATTTATTTATTTATTTATTTATTTATTTATTTATTTATTTATTTATTTATTTATTTATTTATTTATTTATTTATTTATTTATTTATTTATTTATTTATTTATTTATTTATTTATTTATTTATTTATTTATTTATTTATTTATTTATTTATTTATTTATTTATTTATTTATTTATTTATTTATTTATTTATTTATTTATTTATTTATTTAAAGTATCCGGGGAGGGCTTTATGTAAAGTACCCCCAAATTTTGAAGAATGTTTTTCAAAATCTTAGAACTTCGACTCGAGCCAGATGGACAGGGATTTCTTCAGTTTGAAAAAAAATCCTACCCATGGTTTAAGCGCTATTACGGACAGACGAACAGACGGCCAGATAGATACAGATAGACGTTTTGAAAAAAAAAAAGAAAAAAACCGTATATACGCCGTATATACGTATGGGAAAAGGAAAGTAAAAATGAGATTCCAAATTAAACAGCTGAAAGGCGTTTTTATTTTTGTTTCAATGAGGTGCATTCAGAAGCGGAATAAAACAAAAAGAAACTATCCTCTAAACGATCTTTTTCTTCGTCTGTATTTCAAGTACTTCACGTATTTCTTTTTTTAAATACTCCTAATTTATGTATTTAAATATATCTCTAAACTACTTGCCCCAAAACTCAAGATTACCGTTTTTCAAATACAAAATGTATTTATAAGACGTATTTAAAATACAAGTTTTTAAGTACTACCCAACCTTGTAGGTAAGCCTACTATCGTCTCCAGAGAGCGAGAGCAAACAATCATTACGAGATGCTCATCATCAACAGATCAGGAAGACGAAGGCCAGACACCACTTAAGTAATAACTCGCTAGATCCAGCCAAGGGCCTGCCACTCTTTTAAAACATTCATAGACAATTCTTCATAAACGCCAAGGAATATTAATGAGAACGGTTTGACGAAAGAATTATCGAAAAGATCATAAAAAACCACAGTTTGTTTAGAAACGTTTTATAGTTTTGTTCCCTAGTCTTTTGCTTAAATAAGATCGATTGTATAAATATGTGAGGTGAAACTTTACTTCATTGATGTTAAGTAATTTCGCAGTTAATAAGCAATGAAAGGCACATTTTCTTCGGAATTCTCCATTCCAATTGTTTGATTTATTTACCTTCAGAAACAGTTACATTTAGAGGTGTTTCAACTGCACATCCTTTCTCACATTATTTGAAACTTCTTTCCAAAATCCACTGTTCAACGAAATCGGACATGCACCATTTTTATAAGCGTACATTGCTCTATTCAAAATCTAAAGAATTTGAGGGATTTTGAGAAACTTTTGCTAGAGCGTAATATAAAGTACCCTCAATAATACACTCAACAATTAAAATATCATTTTAAAAGTCATTGGGCTGCAATGGCTGCTCAGGCAGATCGACCGAGGAACTACCAATTTTGATGAAAATTAGAGTACGTTTTACTCTCTAGCATTGTTCACCAAAAAACGGGCGAACAAGCAGATGTCTTGCTGTAAATGTGATTTCAAGGGCACATAAAATGTGAATTCTGACTGCACAATGTTCTAGAGGGTGTTATTTACTCATACTAGAGCACAAAAAAAATCCATTTTCTGATATCAGGGTCCAACAATATGAACATTTCTGTCGAAAAATCGCCTTTTTCTGGTGCATGATTGCAATACGTTTTTACCTAAGTCGAATACGAGAAAATAAAATCGGATATGTTCACTTTCGAAGGAAATACGGGTCCTTTCCTCCACGAGAACGCAAGTCCCCATGATAGACGATATAAATAGATAAATAGACAAACACATAAACATACAAGCAAACAAACGAACAAATAAATAAATAAATAAATAAATAAATATGCACATTTTTACAATTTGTAAACACTGTAGTATTTGTAGTTAATGTGTTTTAAATTACTTCTAATGGCGTTTTTCAAAACCTAAAAAAAACCTATGAAAAAGAGCTTCAAATTTCGAATTTACAGTAGCGCTTAAACGCCATTCTCTTAACAACGGCTCGAAATTTTCCAAAGAAAATTGCCATTTGGGACGAGTTTTTACGGTTCTCTAATATACGTAAAATAAGATTTCCGTTCTACAATTAGAAAACCGAAAATCTTAAAAGATTTCAAAAAAATATTCTTTGGGCGGCGATAGAGGGCATCTGGCAAAAGTATGTGGCAAGTCCGAATAGCTAGCCACCACTTGTGGCGGGACAAGTAGGCGCGTCCGCAGGAAAAATACTGTGCTGAAGTTCGCGATTTTTTCTTGATTGCATCTATTAATTCATGTATTATAAATACTTGATACCCGCATATTTTTGTCAAATTTTTATAGTGCGACTTTGGCGAGAGTTACGCACAGCCACGCCGGAGATCACTGAAGACCCTCCGCGTACCATATAGTCTTGTCCACAGTTCCAGTGGGAAGTAAATAGGCCCGGCGAAGGTCGCGCGCGTGCCGCTGGCCCACTGCTCGTGGCCGGCGCATGCGCCAGTAGCGCCACTGGGCAGCGGAGGCGGAAGCAGGCGCCAGCGTCATCGCTCCGGAAGGGAGCGCGCTGATTCACTGCAGATATTCCACGGAGTGCGCCAGCCACCAGCCGCACGGAGGGCGGCCGGAAGTATCGGCCTGCCCCGCTTCCTCCACCCCTCCTTGCCACTCTCTTTTCGCATAGTCGGTACTGAAATTGGGAATTGGTGCAATATCTGTGATTGAAAAAAATATTGAATATAAAGTTAATTTAGGGAAAATGAGAATTAATTACGACTAGAATACCCATATAGTGGGTATAGTGAACTAGCTCGTGGCTAGTTCTTGGTCATCGGGCTCGCCTTCAACTATGCGGCCCCAATTCCTCGTTGAGTCAAGACTATAGTGTGCGTTTTCCTTGCATTGTCTCAGTGTATGTTGCTGTATGGAAATTCACTTCTCAGGTTGAAAAGACCGAAATACGGCGTGGGGATATCTACGTGCTAACCACACGTACCCCATTAAACTATGGCCGCGAGGCAGGGGCGTCGCCGGTAGGCCTGAGCCCGTTCACGGGCTATCGCGCCAAGTACATACAATACCTGTATATACAATTTTCGAAAATTCAGAGACTTTAACGAATATGAGACGTACGTCATTTTTTAAACGTTCTTTGCTTTATTCGACAGAAAAAATAAAGAAAATTTTTGGTGCCATAGAAAATACTTGAAGGAAAAAATACGTTAAAACAAACATTCTCAGAAAATGCATATTCTATTGAGAAAACAAATCTTTATCATCGATAATGTTTTTGCAATGACCATTTTATTTCGAAAATTTTAGAAAATATGGAGAGCTTGCCGAAAATGGGACCTGCGCAAGTTTTCAGGCGTTCTTTACCAAATCTGAGGGATTATGTAAAGAATAAACGATAATTGACGCGGTTTTTACGATTTTTTTTATAATTAACGTTTACTTCAAGCAAATATTTTGCGAAGACTACTCGTATTTTCAAAAACAAATGACAGGATCTTATTTGAAGATCTACATTATAGAACAGATAACATCTGGATAACATTTGTATCTCTAATATTGTGGTTTTGCTATATTAATTTTGTGCCATTTTCTAAAATACAGTGTTTGCACAAAATTAGAGCAACGCCATTTTTCAGCGATCTTTTTTCTATTTCAGGAAAATATTTGGAACTGTTGTGGAGAAAAAAAATTCGTAAATTGCCTTTACTTCAAACACAAATTACGGGAAAACTACTCATATTATGAAAAGGGCATATCTTTATTTAAAGATCTAATTTTTCCAAACGGATGTCATAAAGGAGAAATCTGCATTATCTATTTTGATCAATTTTTTTGCAATTTTTGGAAACAGACAATTCATCGATATTAGGATTTGCGCCAATTTGCGGGAAAACTACTCATATATGCGAAAATTGTTCATGATCTTATTTAAAGATTTGAACAGATTTTGAGGAAAAAACCTCTATCTTCAATATTGTAGTTATAGGAAGAGGCAGAAAAAGGGAAGTTTTGCAATTTTCGAAACTTCAAAGAGTTTAATGAAATGAGGCCATCGCTATTTTGGGTCACCATGTCCGCTTAAGATTGCTAAGCGAGGCTCTAGCAGAAATAAGCGAGCTTAGATCTAAATAGCGTTTCACCATGGTTCGTAAGCTTGGCTTAACATTAAGCTACTCTGTGCAAAAGTGCTAGCCGAACTACCGCTTAGGACGTAAGCCGGTTTAAGGAGACCAAAGACACTTGAAGGAGAGGTTATATGCAATTGCATTCGGTGACGACGACCACGTTTTTAAAGAAGATAAAATTTCTTCACCTAGGCGAACTACATGGATCCCAGAGAGGGCAAATTTCTTCGCAGACTCCGATGAAATTGATTTTTGGACTCGCTTTCGCCTTTCGAAGAGATCGACAATATTGGTGTTGGAGCAGGTTGAAGAAAAACTAGCATTGACATCTGACAGGTGTGTATAGTGGCCTAGTAATTACATAATGGAGAGCTTAAAACTTAGGGTTTTAATAAACAATGTTTCTCTCGGTATTTCTCTCAGTATAGTAAAAAACTAACATTTGTAACTCAGATTAAGGTTATAATATTCTTGTGTCAGTATTGAATTTTAATTTTAAATACAAAAAGAATTCGAACACTACGAAATTCTAGTCATAATCCTATTAACTAGATCAGTAGTTACTGACATCCAAAATTGCAATGTATACATGTGTTATGTGAATTTAATATATCCATAACGATTTCGAAAAAATTATCACTTTGCACAAAACGTTGTGAGACTATTTTATTTCACTTGCCAATGTTCAACTCATCACTCTCCTTCCTAGAGCCTTTTCCAGCGTGCCCAATGGGACGCATATTCGACTATAAACTAGACACCAATTCACTTACGGGTTCCTCTGATCTGGGGTCAACAGAAAGTTGTCGCGAGGTCCTCCGCGACAACACATAAAGGAGAGACAAGGAACAAACAGCCATGCCCAAGGCGGGACTCGAACCCGCGACCCTTCGTACCGAATCATTATTATCCAACCTTCAGGGCTGTGATTGTGCAATAAGCTACTGGAAATGCAATATTATTATCTCTTTCTATAAATAATAAATCTATGACATTCCTTTCAACAAGACAGTACACTCAAACAAAATTGATAATCGTAAAATAATTTGATAGAATAAACAATGAGAAAAGCTTAGCAAAGCAGCACTTAACGAAAAATTGGTGAAACAGGTCAGGCGATAGTGTTGCCTACAGACAATTGGTCAGGCAGATATACATTTTGTCTTAAATTTTTCGCCTCGAGCACCCATAATATGTGAATTCTGACGACACATCTTGTTAGAGTTTTTACTGCATATAGAAGCAAGAATGATCCACTTAATCTGTATCGGGGACTCAAAAATCGAGTTTTTATGTAGAAAAGTTGCCGTTTTTTTGCAACAATACAATACCTGGAAAGCTCAGAATTTGCCTGATTTATGAGAGATACATCTATTTATTAATTAATTACCTTTAAAAAATGTCTTTACTGTCTGTCCAACAAGTACATGTTTTTTAGCGAGTTGTCAGTTCTTTAACTTCAGATTTTGATTAAATAACCTAACTGCCGAATCTCATGAGGTAACTGATGACATTTTTATTTTGCTGCATTTATTCCAAACCAATGGTGTCCATTTTATCAATACACGCAATTATATTCCCGTTTCTCACTACGCGTTATTCATACTATTTGCTTATGACGTTAATAACTTGTACATCAAACGTTATATGATCCTAAATGCTATCCCGGACAATTATAAAAAGTTTTATTTCAACTTCCGTGTTTGTAATACTTTTCATAACTTGGTTTTACATCCACGGATTGCTCACGTCCTTTCATGAATTTAATTATTAACATATTCTCGCTTTCCCCGCCAACACTTGTGTTGACATTGCCTTGTAATGTTATTAATTAAGATTCACATTTTGCTTATCATCTCTCCCCATTGTTGCGATTGTCAATATTTACAATTAATATGTTTTTACTGTTTTGATTTATTTATACTTGTCATAACATAACAGATCATTCTGTAGAATTTTTTCATTCTTTTTGCTAATACACCTGCGTATTATGCAATAATCAGCGAAAAGTATAATTGCATAGTTGATTCCAATAGCAATTACTGAAAATGAAATGAATGAAAGGTCAATGCCCTAACACCTCCACCATCAGGAATTCCACAATTCACATCGGCTTTAGATGAGTATTTATTATAAACTCGATTTGAGTGTGCGCCGTAAGAAATGCTCTAATACGTAAGAATATTCTATGGTCGACTCTAGTCCTGCCAACTTCACAATTAGATGGTCATGATGGATAAGATTAAATATTTTAGAGAAAAGTAATATTTTTGCGTCAATCCTACTCCCGTCGTCTCATTGATCTATTATATCACTTATATACAGTAATAGTCTGATTGTTGGATGAATACCTAGAAATAATATCAGTTTTATTCCAAACTCATCTAATATACTCCGCAATTATGTGTTTCAGCTTCTTGAAGACAACTGACGTCAAATTGAGGGGTCTGAAGTTATTAATAATTCTTCTGCTCTCCCATCATTAATTCTCCTGCGATCCCATTGGTTTGTCTCTTTCCAATTTTGTGGATTATTATTATAATTTGTAGTGAAGTCCATTGATGCAATTATGGGAATCATGGCTTCCCCTCCTAATTTTAGTATTTCTCCTGGTATTCCAATCAGGATACACCGAGTTGTGTTGTGTGAATTTTTGAAGAAGTAAATTCTCCTTTACATGCTGACAAACGTATACATGGCCATGTTTTTAATAAATAAATAACATTATTAGACTTGAAGAGAGTTACTACTTCAAAACCATTTTATGGTCTTCATTGTCGCAGTAGTAATTTATTTACTTGCATCGAAATGAAGGAATAATAATGCATTGATATTCTGCATATAATTACAGTAATGGAGTTGGTAAAAAATGTATTTGAGAAGAACATTACGTTTTTAATTGGTATGATCATGTGAATTATAAATGTTTGTGATCGTCATTAACGATTTACTTTTTATATGCCTTTCTCCTAGACATTCAGGTTTCCATTGCATACAATGTTGTGTACGAAGTGGATAAATGTAGTTTGAAGAGAATTCCACCCTCCTTCCTATAATCGTCTTTGGTCTGCAAATTACAACTTTACACTCTTGTAAAAAGCTATGAACTTGTATAAGGTCACCGTGTTGCTGACCGTCACCGTCCTCATCGTGCTAACCCTCATCAGAGGGCCAGCATCCCTTCCCGCCACTGCCGTACACTCTCACAAGTCTGTCGCGGAAAGTTTTGGGTCTTCTAAACGTGAAATCTCTGACATCTTTCATTGGAGACAGGATGGAGAAGCAAGGAACCTACTGGGTCCCTGGTCCATAATTTAAGGTACTGATACGACATCCTTTTAAAATTGATATAAAAATGTATGGAAACGATCACTTAGCCGATGACAATAATTCACAGATCATGCAGCGGTATAGCTCATTCCAGATTCTTAGCTGATTCACCGTCGTCGGTATGTAGGATAAGCACACGACGTTTCTGTTATGGCCTCTCAACTACATAAAGTAATACATACGACGACATAATATTTTAGTCAAATAATACTGTTCCCGATCAGTTGAAATGTTTAACAAGGTCCTTACCCTGTGTAAGTAGAAAATGGTTCCAACACTTCCCTGCTTACTAGTTACTGAAAATGAAAATTTGTCCTTTAAATGCGTTTGACAAGGCACGAAGTTTGTAAGTGAACAATCTCTTTTCAAATCTGGAAAGACAAGATGAAAGCACAGGCGACCTCTAAATAAGTTCTTCCATTTTGAAATGAGGAATTTTTGAGCTCACCTTAGGTACATAACATTCCAAGTATACTACACTTGCAAGTGCGAATATCGACTTGAGAAAAAATCCAGATATGCCCAAAATAAGTACTGCAGATGATGTTGCAAATGTTAAGGTGCATGTCAACTAGAGAGCTTGTCTCGGCAGAAGCTCGCAATACCCTGTCCACTTGCGAGCGATTTGCTGAAATTTCTGCCTCTCGCCGCGCTCTTTTGAGATTACCTGTCACATGTCTGACCTCTGGAGAGCAGTCAGCTCTCGATGGAGATGCTAGAGTTCAGTTAAGATGGAGGCGAAAAAGACAGCGGCATGTGTTTTCACTATTTAATATCTTTGCAAAAGAAGAAAAGAATTACAGTCGACACCGGTTGAAGAGAACTCGGATATAGTCAACTCTCGGTTATAGTGAACCTAAGTCACTGGCCTCATTCCTGTTACATTACAAATAAGCATAAAAAAATTCGGTTCCAGTGCACAGAAAATCTCGTCTATAGTGGATGTAGGAAATACGTCATAGAAATCTATTCTCCTTGAAGAAATATATCGTCTCAGCGCTACTAATTCCAATCCTAGGCAGGTTGGAAAAAATATCGTAAGACAAAGGTCACAATGCAAGAAGTTTCTCCAGAGGTGAAGATAGCGGTTCCGGAATGTTTCATTCAGCGATCAGTTTCATTAGCCGCTTGCACTATGCCCCTACCGAAAGGATCTATGTTCTTACGGGAGCAAAAGGGCCTTGGGGAAGTGGGACGGTCCAACAGTGCAAGAGGAATCGAACAGTGTCAAAACTGAATTACGATTCTTAGAGATAGTGAACAGTGTAGAATCTAGTACGGAGAAAGCACGAATTCTAGAGGAATCTAGAGAAATTACTAATGAAAAATGTAAGAAGCAAACAATTGAAAATACTTATTTTTAAGGTCAAATAAAGAATTTGAAACTTTCAATTCGTGCTGTTAATGAATTTGGCTGTATCTCTATATTCATAAAGTTAATTATTGTTGAGAAATTCTATTTAATTTTGACATCATCCGATATAGTGAACCTCTGATACAGAAAACCAAAAATGTTGATCCCCAGAAGATCACTATAACTGGAGTCGACTTTATTTGGTTGAGAAAGTGGATTGCCATTCGACTACCCTATGAGTGCTTGCTAGACACGTCAAAGAATTGGAAATGGAGAATGCACAACATTTTAGACAATTGTAAGCAACACACATTGTTTAACCTGACCTCAAAATATCAAGAACAGACACAATAGTTTCTGTTAGTAGGCTACTGGAAAAATTGAATTAAGGGTAAGCTGTTGAAGTTAATTAAATATTGAGTTAGTTATACTCATACAATACTATGACAATTAGAAAATCCCAGACCATAACATGACAACAACTTCAAGAAACGAAGAATGATAGTGAAGATTAAAATAGTTGAAGTCTGTTCATCTTGCCATCTTAACCGCATCCTCTTATGACGCCTCTCATGAGCTTTGCGGTCCCCGCCATATGTATTTTGTTAATATTTCTACAGGGTGGGATTTTACGTCGACCTGGAATGACGAAATAATTGTGGAAATTATATGAGAATTTTCTCAAGTGCGTCTGTTTGATAAAAAATACGACTACATGCTTTCTTTTGTTTTCAAGACTGCATTCTCCTCTCTGACGCAACTTTTCAGTTTATTTCTTGAAATATTTGGTTATTTTTCCCGTCTTCTGTATTTTACTTTCAATTCTCATTCAATGAAAAGCGAAGAAGTTATAAAAGCGTCAAGATCCTCCAAGTCATGATTTATTTTCTGAATGTTTTATTGACTTCAAATATCATATTACGCGGGAAAAAATGGTCTCGTATTCCAATTTCAATGTAAATTTAATGTTGTCGAAGTGTACGTACGTTTTTCGTATCTTTCCACATTTTTAAAAACTTGCGTAAAGTAATTATCTGTAAAGCTGAAAATATGCTGCAGCATTAAGCACATAACGTACAAAATAGTTATCAAAAGAATATGACGCACACTGTTCAAGAACAACAAATAAAATACTCTCGCATAACACCGCAATAAGTTGAAAATTTTAACAAAATAGTATTCACAAATATTCCAAAACCGTAGTACAAAGTTTTTTACATAACAAGAATATCCAAAATAATGATGACCCATACTAGAATCGCAGCATGTTAATAGCAAATATTTAACAGCGGGCATACATTTCCCTGAAGCCTTCGCGAAGTCAGTTGCATCATAAGTATTGACACACTGAGTATGAAAATACAGTAGGTTAACGGAGTATAACAATAGACTGAATAATACAGGCAAATTTTTGCATTGTTTAGTCCAAATCAAAATTGTTTCATTGTCACTTTCTCGTATACGTACGCAAATTGAGTACAGAGAATAGAGGAGGATACATAGCCTAATGTATGAAAAATATATTTCGAGATTTTAATGGAAATACACATTTGGGGTCCACTGATATAACACCAAAACTTTCTTTAAAAAAATGACTTCTGACTGTCTGTCCGTGCGTGTGTGAATAATACTGACGCCTAAGTATTGGATTCTAGAGTGATCCTATATAAAGTATGGGATTTTTTCCAAAATGTATTTTCGCTGATCGATCTGGTCCGAACGAAGGTCATGCGATTTTAAAAATAATTCGTTAAATATTGGCGGTACTTTCCACGAAGCATCAGGGATATTTCAAAATTCTCTCAAAAATGACTCCGAATATTTTCTTTAAAGTTCATGGTAGAATAGAATGAAATACGGTAATGAAATCAGGGGTCTCTATACCCTAAGCCTTCCATCTTATCTTGTTCTGACAGATATCTCTGCGTAAGATACATATGTAATTGAGGAACTAAGCCCTCCACATAGAGCAACCAAACAGGGAAGAAGCTAAGCGATTCCAGGGGTAAATATGTAAAGGTAATTCTTCCATGACCGAGAGAGACCCATACGATGTTCGTGAAGCGCGAATGTGCTCTTCACTGGGAACGTCCGCAGAGGAGCGGTAGGTGTTGCAGTAGGCCTTGGGAGGTCCTCTAGAAGCCAGCAGATAGCAGCTGGGAATAGGGCGGGAAAACCGAAACGCTAGCGAGATATTAAGAACTAACTAATACGAGAAAGTATGTGCCATTAGAAAGAACCACTAGTTTTTATATTATTCCTGAGCGTATTTAACAAACCCATAAGCATGTCTCACATGGTCGTTAACTTTCTTTCAAATTCGGTGAGCATTGAGAATATGTAATACGTGGGCATTGAGAATATGTAGATATCACCTTACTGTTGATAATTTTATTATTTCAGTTAGGAAAGTGTACTTTTTAATTTGAACTAAACTAGATGTAACGAATGGTTGATTTTTCGAAAACGTTTGGACAAATTATCTAAAAGCAGTCTTATTACACCACTCAAACTATGAAATTTTTGCACTCACACTTAAAAATACGAGTATTTGCACTATTAATTTGCACGGAATAAAATTTACCTATTAATTTCAAAATTCCTACATGAAAATAAAATATTTCTACAACATATTACACATTACACGAATTCCGTTAAAAAAACTGAAAAATATATTGCAATCACGATAATGCATACACTAGAGTTACTTCGAATTATAATTTAGATAATTTTTAATTTTTAAAATATCGTTTATCTGCATATGTTCGAATAATCGAGTGAATGGGAAATTTCCTGCTTTTGTTCCTCTCGTTTATTATTTACTTTTATTTACTCTAATTGTTTAAGTGGATTAGAGTTCAAATAATCTTAGCGACTCTTGAATATTGATGAGCACAATTCCGTATTTTGGGTTGAAAAGTAACTTAAGTGAGCCACTGAGGTTTCAGGTAATTTGGTTAATATTATTCGGAGCCCACATGATTTTGGGGTTTAAATGGGCTTTAACATATGTCCATGTTTCTTTATTTTCATTCTCGTCATTTTGACCTAACGCTTGGTAATATTTCAAGAGTTTTTGAGATTGCTGAAGATGAATTTGAAGTCAAAAGGTAGTCTGGAACTTGGAAGCTGCCAATATTTTTGTCACTCATCCACACTAGTGATCTTGTAGTTAAATTTTAGTAAAATTTTTGCTCTTTTTTCTTCCCTATAATCAAATTGTTTAAGAGTGGCGAACCGGTATTACATTTAAGCGTTTATCTTACTGCGTTGAATGACGGCTGTAACATTTCCATGTATCATTTTGCTTTGCTTTTTGGAAGAAACCCTGCGGTGAAAGCAGTCTTCCGGGAGAGGAATAGGAGGCACTAAGGTTTACTTCTGTGGCTTGAAAACTATTTACTCGATCTCCTTCCGGAATTGCGTATTCGATCAGTAACCACAACCATTTTAGTTGTGAGATAAAAAAATACTGTGGGCCGGTTTCACCAAACAAAGAGTAAGAGTTTACTCTGGTGTAAATCATGTTTACTCGAGAGTAACTTATAGGAGCGTTTTACCAACACTTTACTCGAGAGTAAATCAGATTACACGAGAGTAATTTCGAGAGTAATTTTACCCTGCGAAAATCGGTGGAGTAACTCTGTACTCTGCAGAGTATCTCTGTTCTGAGTAAGCTCAGGTTTCTTCGTGCGTATGTAGTGTGTACCGAAGTGTTATGAACACCATACAACACATTGCTATGTCTAACGGTTACAGCACAGAGCTCATTAACAACATACTACGCCGCAAAATAGTCAAACAGAAACAAAAAATGTACACTGCACTTTCTCCAATAACACAAACACCGGACAAGTACACTTGCTTACCTTATTTTGGACCCCTTTCAGAAAAAGTCGCACACAATATTCACAAAGCAGGTATCAAAGTTTAATTCAAATCACAGAATTCCCTCAAAAAAATGCTGTCCCCCAAAAAACACACAGATCTTCTAGAAAAAAGCGGCGTCTATTCTCTAAATTGCCATGCCTACGAAACCAAATATATTGGTCAAACAGGCAGAACTTTTAATACCAGAATTAAGGAACATATACACGCTTGGAAACACAACACCTGTAAATCTCACTTTGCCAATCATTTACTCCAGACAGACCATACATTCAATCCACACACAGACATTCGTATACTGGAAATAGAAAATCACTACCACACCAGATTAACTTTAGAAAACCTGCATATTCATTTAAATAATAACTTATTAAATGAAAACATAAACCATAGTTCTTATCCTTTACTAAAATTATTATTAGACACCACTCCCACACCGCACCCCCCGGGGCGGCACAGTAACAGCGCACCGCACCCAGGCCATTGCCCTCCTCCACCCCACGGCCGGGTACTTAAGCCCCTTGGCTCGCCCGACCCCGCGTAGTCGTTTTTGTGGCTTCCATTCAGCAGGTAAGGAATGGCTCAACTTACATTTCTGTTTTCTGTTTCAAAAAAAAAAAAAGTGTTCTAATTCTATTTCATTCATTTTCCTTTAGTATTAAATGACTACCCCCCCCACTTTTTTCTGTCTTTCAGTTCTTAGAATGTTAAATATATTTTCCAAAAAAGTGTAAATTATTAGTAACCTTTATTATAATTTTGTTGTAAAATCAAAAGAATATTCACGTTTTAATGTTTTTGTTTTTCTTCTTGTACTAGAAAACTGATGATGATGGCTAAGCCATCGAAAGCTGCTTTTTTAATAAATAATATTGTTGGCAATGACGACGCATATAATTATTTCATCCGAAACTATGGACGATGGAACAACGAACTAAACAGTGGTTAGCGTTGGTTCACATTGGTTCATATCGTCACTCACGCTCACGGCCTCTTGAATCGCTATGTACTGTGTATGAAAAATTGCGCGTTCAGCGGTTCGCGGAGTAAATCGGAGAGTATGTACTCTAGAGTAAAATAACCCTCTAGAAGCATGGTGAAACGCTCATATTCTACTCGAGAGTTACTATCTTAGAGTAAATGCTTACTCTCGGGTAACTACTCTCAACTTTACTCGGCTGTTGGTGAAACCGGCCCTATATGAGATAGAGGAATAATTGGCCAAGAAGCGGGAATGTTGGGAATTGTATTAAAAGTTGGGAATTGTATTGAAAAATATTTGTTTTTCAGTTTACTTAGTTAATATTCGTAAATATATTAGTTTATCCTGAACAACATATGTGACAAGTCTAAAATAATATGCTTTTAGAAAAGTGTGTGTGCAAAAGTGTGTGTGCAAAAAGTGTACGCACGATAATTTCAACAGAAATTACAATGTGTATAACATTGGACTTTCCGTTTATGTACTACACATGAAAATGTACCGAAACAAAACTATACTGTGAAATACTGTTTATAATGATGATGATAAATTAAAGTTGAAAGTTGATTGATATAATTTAAACACCTTAATTTACTGATATCCAGTTTGTGTATCAGAGCTACAGGGTTTATTGAAAACGCTTTGACCAGTCAAATGATGTCACTTCGTACATACTTGCGGACAGGTGTTTTAAGAAAAAACAACAACAAACAATTGCGTTGTCACAGAACCCCAGTGAGTGATTTCTGACTATAACTCTAAACTAGAAAGTAATTTACCTCGCTTAGCAGCAAAATAAATCCACTCTTTTGTTGTTAGACACCCACGACACATGATTTTCTGTCGAATTATTGGGAATGCCCGGCGTACCGAAACTTTTCTCCTACTTCGTGTAAAATGTATCTTTTTGATGTTTATAAAATGACAGACTAATAATAATGTAAAATGGATATTAAACGTGCCAGTGGTGAAAACTCTTCTTTATACGGAAAAGTAGACTGAATATATTATCCCAGCGTAACTCCGCGTGCAAGGTTGTAAGCCAACACATTAAGATAATTGTTTAGGATACTTCTGACAGTAATTACATGTTTAGCACTTATGCCTGTGATTTTTATTTCTTTACATGTTTGAAAGAATGTCAAGATTTCCGTCAAAATTATTTAAAAACTACTCACATATTGGGTCATATGAATAAAAATGAGCACTTGCTCATGAGTACTTGCTCCGGAGCAAAGTGAGTCTACTCCGCGGCACTGAGCAGAAGCTCCATTTCGTATGAATAAAAACTTCGTATGTCTCCGAAGAACTTACTCATGTCTCGCGAGCATTTGCTCGTCGTGAACAAGTGATAGTGCAGGCTAAGAGTTTTAAAAATTGGGTTCTTGAGCAACAAAGAGGTTACATACTTTACGCGCGTCGCGCACATTTGTGCGGAATAAAGAGCAATAGTTTGTTGTCTCATTCTTTAAATTCGAATATGAATAGCAGTAACGAAAAACAGGCGCTAGTGGCCCAGCTAATTTTTACCTAAATGCTAAGTGAATATAAAATTATTTTTGAAAAGAGCCAGCTTTCGGAAGTACGCTGTGGCCGAAACGAAACAACAAAGTTTCAAAAAACAGTACCCCGAAAAATTCCAAGTAGAAAAGAGCGATGGCCAATTAACATAGAAGATATGCAATATGAAAACACGCCTGAAAGCAAACGCCGATAAAAATCGTACCAATCATGCATTGTACTTTTCGATTCGGCAAAGATTCTAATAGTCTACATCACGAGAATTTCGCTTAATCTTGCATTTTTTTAGTCCGCTGCATATGCATATCAACACACGGTAAAAAATCGGCCAATTTAACCTTACTTTTCAAACGTGAGTCTGCTACTAAGGTCCCTCCGAAATTTTGGAGCAAGTGCTCACTCTAGAGAGTAAACGCTTAACTTTATTCATACCAATTCTGAGCATTTGCTCGCCAGTTGAGAGTACGCTCAGAGTTGAAGCAAGTACTCAGAGACTGAGCAATTGCTTACCCACTTTATTCATACGAAACTGAGTAAGATCTCGGAAACTCGGAGCAAAGAGTACTTGCTTACTTTTATTCATACCACCCATTGATTAAAATTATACTTGGCATCTCTTAAAGAAATTTGAGGGGAGAAATGCATTAAAAGATAAAGTTTTGACTTTAAATCGAAGGTGTAGGATCGGATCGAAAAAACTGAACATTTGCAGTTTTCAAAAATTCACAAGTTTCAATGAAATTTGAATTATACCATATTTATAAATGTCCTTTCCTTTATTCGAGCAAAAACTTAAAACAAAAAGTGCACCAATTTGTTTAGAAAACGTAGATGTAACAATTATTTCGAATAACCATCGTATATTTGTAAGTATTGTATTTTGTTACTGTGGTCGCCAATGACCTAGTTGTTTCTAAATCGACCTTAAATAAATAGTTTAAAAAAATATTTCGAAGCTCTACGCACTCTTACTTTTCTTACTGCTCAGAAAATTAGTTGTTGCAAATTGGTGTCTATCCAACATAAATTTTATACCGTGAACTAATGAAATAGCAATAATACATTTTTACAGTTACAGTTTCTCTTATTACTGATATTACGGATTTGTATTCTCTGACCTAGACGCAAGAGGGATACTAAGTTACGAAGGAGAATCCTGGAGAGCGCCAGAAGGCATTTCCTTTTGCCTGTTGGCACAGATATTACCAGCTTTACCGGCATCCTGGGTCTGCCCCAATGGCTCGGTGTTTCAGAAGTAATATCCGGATTCCGGGGTAGTATTAAATGTGTCCGGGTCACGCAACAAATCGATTTTATTAGATAAGTTTTTATTTTTTATTTTTTAAATGCATTAAACTAACGTCATAAATACGTATAAAACAACAATTTTATATCTACAATAAACTAATATAAAATAAATAATAAAAATAGTTCATTGATCATTCTAATTAGACAACTATGCTTATCATGTTCTTATATTAAAAGTGATAATAATATTCTTGGATGAGACACTGGCTCCCAATGTTGAATTTTGTTCCAAATAGTATAAATAGCCTGGGACGGGAAAAGATTTACGGATCCTGAAATTGCGAGAAAAATAACTAGAGAAAAATAAGTAATATGGTAAAAACACCAATTATTCACCAAAAACTCTTAAAAAAGTTTTCATTGTTTTCTCGAAATTCTTGAACTACAGTTCTAAATTCATTATTTGAAACTCGATGGGTGATTAGCATACCTCTCTCAAAATAGACCTTGCCTAAATTATCCAATTTTTAAATTATCCAATTTTTAAATTATTCGATTTTTAAATTAACTAATTTTTAAATTATCTAATTTTTACATTATTAATTTTTAAATTGTTCTATTTTGCTAAACAAAAAATCCTCCAACACGTGGTGTAGCTAGAATCCATGTTTTGTGGGTCCTTCACACCGAAAAATCGATTGACGGTAAAACGTCTCTTTGTGTACTAGCGCGTAAACCGTTCAGCCGATTTTCTCCAGAATTAATATTCCCAATCATTCTATTCTCTGATATCGCGAACCCTAGAATTTGAAATGGAAATTTCAATTTTGGGGGTACTTTACACGAAACCTGTGGGACATTTTCAAAAAATTGGCTCCAATTTTTTGATTAAATTGTGTTGTTGAATTGTGCATAAGATTTTTCGAAAATTGAAAACAATAAGTTAAAACTTCAAAATTGGAAATAGAGATTTTTGTGTCAGACAAAGTCTGTTGTTCAAACTTAGCTCTTCAAAAAATGTCATGTACATTGTTTTTGAAAAACAAGTAGTTTTTGCGCATTTTGCGATTGAAATTTACCAAAAAATTCTCAGAAACCGCTTCAAATTTTTTTCTTTAAATTTTCTTCACTTATGTGTTAAGAGACAATAAAAATATGGCGTTAGTCCCATTTTCTGGTATTATTCCGTTTTTTTGAAAATTACAAAAACCAAACTACAAATTTGAAGATAATGATTTTTGCCTCAGGCAAAGTCTATTGAAAAAGTCGGCGCGGCGGCACGGCCAGGCCTGGCGGCGTGCGGCCAGCCCCGGCGGAGGAGGCGGTACTTGCGGGATAGGCAAGCCAGACAGTCGGTTTCGGCTTTCGTCACTTTGCATCTCAATCTATTTTTCCACAGATACCAAACTAGAGATGCTATACTACTATCTTTTTCACATATTTCCGTCTTCCTTCGAATACGATCTTAAAATTGTTTGAGGCATTACTCAAAATATCGATTCAGATTTGGCACTGATTTTTTAAAAAAAGAACTAATTTTGTAAATATCACCATTATTCCATCTCCTCACATTTTATTTTAGATATATTTTACTTCCCGTTATCATTCCACCTTACTCTAAAATCTTCCGTTGTCACATACTGGAAAGAATGAGCGGAGTATACGCACGAGCTCTTTTATCCTACAACTCGATTTTTGATCTCAAAACGTTTACCTGCTTTAAAGGGTTCATCTGGCGAATCTCTAAATAATATACAATATAATAACAAATACATTTATTATTTACAAAAATATATCTATACAAAATTGAGGGACACTGGGAATAATGGAAAGACCCTCACTTCTAGAAAATCTCACCTTTGATATTAACTAGATTTCCAGTCAGAAAAGCTGAAATGTGGTGGGTATAATACAAATACAAATTTTGCTGGATAGAAAAATTTTTGTAACTTTCGAAAAATCACTGTTTTCAACGAAAATGAGCACCATTTGCATAAATGTCCTTCATACTAAAATGCAACAAAATTTAATAAAAAACGTTGGAGCAATTTTCTTTGTTTTGATAATGTCCCAGGTGCTTCATGTAAAGGAAAAGGAATAGCTAAAATTTCCAATGGTTAAACATTCATTCATGTATAATTTATTTTAAAAAATGAATTAGACAACTAGTATAAAAAGTAACATAGTATGTTCTATTTTAGGATCACTAGTTTACTCATATTAATTTAATTCCAAGCCCCGATTTTGTTACCGAGGTGGCTACATGAAAATTGCAACATTTTCATAGTGCTCGGAAACTCGACTGAATAATGGCCAAACAGTATTCTATCTCCTGAACCTGTTTTAGACAAAAACTTGTTTATGTGACTACTACTGATCCTGTTGTTCATGTGGCCACTACTGATGTCATTACCCCATATTTTATAAATTTAACTTGTTTGGTCAATGCACAAGGCGTCTTAAAAAAGGAACAACCATTGATTGAAGTAGGTATGAAAATACAATTTATCTTCTCCACCTTGATACGCTGTTTACGTAAAAAAACTGAAAACTTAACCGAGAGACATAAAACCACAACCATATTTTCTCACCACAAAGTTTACGACTAGAATCACACAATCACTTCAAGTTCGATGAATTTAATGATGATATTTTTCTACTGATCCAACTACTTAAATCAAATAACTTGGAATTTCAAAACGTCTCCTCAACACGCCCAGTACTCCCCCGATTTTTTCCTCCAAGCGAAGCAGTACTTTCATTTCTGGGGACTGTATCTTCGTCGATGTCCTTCTTCGAAGACGTTCCCCATGAAATTCCACGTAGGCTGGAGCCGGCAGAAGGTGCGACAGAGGCCACGCGTCGCGCGGGCATCTCGCACGCACGTGCGTGAGGAGAGGTGAGTGGTGAGTAGGTCTGACGTCAGCGAGCGGCGGCGCTGGGCAGAGGTCGCTGTGGTGGGGCGCCGCCGCACAGTGGACAGAAACGAGCTGAAGAGCGCGCACTGGCAGACAAAGCAAAATCCATGGTTGTGGCGGAGGTCTAAATACGTAGGATTTTATAAGTTCTTTTAGTCAACTAAATGTTTTACATCTTCTTTTGATCGCGTAATTTTTTAGAAATGTAAAAATCAAACTTATATCCATATTATTTCAGAAGCGCAAACATGATTTTTCTGGGGGAGGGGAAGGGAATTACAGATGTCGGCCGACTTGATGTTTTTTATAAATACCATTTTATTTATGGTGAATTTAAAATATATTTTATATATTGATTTGTATTTGACTAACTTTCATCACTATTGAAAATGAGTAAAAACTATTCATGTAAATATGTGTCATTGACTTCTGGGAAGAGGTGGGGGTGTTGAAACCCCGTGAGCTTCCCCCTCAGGTACGCTACTGAGTAATGTCAATGCGGAATTAGATTTCACCAAGCTGTGATTTTCGAATCATTTGTCCATTTAAAGAGCTTCATTTTCAGTTGAATTGCGGATGACACTACTTGCAAGCGTAAAACTTACTGCATTTTAAATGTCAGAAAACACAGTTCTCACTCAATTGCAGTTCCATAAATTTTACCATATTCAACTAATTGTGAAAAATTCTAATTCTAATTCTGGACTAAAAACTAATAGAGGCAAAGCGTCCAATTTCCAGAAGGATATAGTACAAATATAAACAATGGTCATAATAAGTGGTAAATAATGGTCATGTATGAAAGTTAAACAATAAATAAAACAATAAATACATAATCAAATAAATATTCATTTGAAATTCGTAGCGAACGTCAAACTGCATGAAGTTGATAATAATGAAAGTAATTAAATATGGAGTTGCGCCATCGGTAATTTTCATTTTTTTAAATCGTTACTTAACATCTTAAATTAATAATATATGTGAACCAAATCGACGTTTTGTATGCGTAATGTTAAGGGATCTACGTGTGAAGCCCTGTGGGCGGATTTGAGCCCTTCCTAGCCCACTGTGCGGCGCGGTGCCCGCGGTGCGGTCGGCCGCCTCGGGGCGACGGTCGGCCCCTCTCGCGGAAAGGCCACGGGAATTCCCCCGGGCGACGGCCGCCCGCTCTGGCACCGGCCGCTGGCGCCACTCGCCTTTGTTGTCCGCCCCCACCCTACAGAGGGGGGGTGTAACCGTGCGTCAAATTGACCTAGCGGTGTTCTTAATTTGCACTTTCTTGCTCGCTGTGTCTTTTTCTGGAAAACAGGTTGAATGGTGAACTGTACTTTCGTTCAAGGTATATCGAGAGTTCGGATGACGTAAATGATGCTGACAGTCAAGCAGGAAAAATACTTTTACTTGTGAAGTACATTAGAACTCCGACGTTTCCGATGTATCATACAATGAATGATCACAAGTCTCATTCACAATAATTAGAACCATTTGACGCAGTGGTAAGGAATTTGGAATTTGCAGTGTGGTGTAGAATATGAAATGATGAGAAAGTAATACAAGGTTGACCGTGTGATTTAGCTCCTTTTACAGGTAGCTTGTTAAATTCTTGTGAGAAAAGTAAAATACGCCTTATTTGTGTGAATGCATTTTCCCGATTAAATTGACGTTTTAGAGACGCCCACAAAACCAATTGGTCTTGAAGAAAGAGATTAGGTGTCAGTTTCGCGTTCGTTCTGGGATAACATTAAACACGTCTTTTCATATACTTATTCTTTCGAAGGCTTTTATCCAGCTGACTGCTGGTTATCCTTTACATCCCAATGGGACGCATATTTGACAGTACAGTAGACACCAACACACTTGCGGGCTCCTCTTATCCGAGGCCAGCAGAACGCGAGCCCTCCGCGAGCCATGAGAGACAAGGGACAAACAACCATGCCCAGGACGGGACTCGAACCCGGGGGTGCTGAGTCTGCATAGGCTCTTAGTCTCCTCGGCCATCGAAGTTGGCCTTTTCATATACTAGTGGTGAAACAGTTGAGTTTTAACCGGGATGACTTTCCACTACCCAGAGTTGGATTATCTCAGGAGCTTTGAGCGTGAGGAAGCTATTGGTCTCTAAGAATATTTAAATGTTGAAATTTTGTATTGACTATTATGAAAATAAACTATGCTCAATGAAATCAAATAATATTAATATATTTTTAATATTATTTTTACAAATTATTTGTTCACATCTACGAAGGTTCGTGATCGATATCCTGGTACCTACTCCCGAAGGCCTCGTCACGGTTGTGATCAATCAATGCAAGGAAATGTACGAATGATTTCCGACTATTTAGATAAACCCACCACCGTTGGGACTCAAACCCTGGGGCCTGGCTCTCAGCTGACTCCATCGGCATGACTAATGAACTTCTCAGGAGGAATGTTTCTATGACAGCGCTGAGCGTACGCAATGTGTAACCATTACCGCATAAAGACATGCATGACATCCATTCATCTTATAAATATATTATCATAACATAAAAATGTAGGTATTGAATTGGCCTTATTTTACGTGGCGAGACTCGGGCCATCAGGCCCGCTCTTCCGTCTGACCACGCAAATTCCGCTACGCTCCTTTCATCAACTAGCAGAGAAAGGAGGTATTTCTTGGGCGAGAAACAGGCGATTTGAATTTAGCTCAGAGGCGTCATTTAGGCTTGAGGATCTTTTACATGCAAGTAAATCTACGAACATGGGACAGCCGGCTTTACTTCCCCTCCGAAGGAAGGCGTACGAAGGATTTTGTCGCCCTAAAAATCCACGGCTTCGATCGGGTTTGAACCCGCGAGCTTGGGTATAACAGTCCGGTACGCTAACCGTCACACCATAATAACCGGTACGCTAACCGTCACACCATCGCAACCGCTATGGTATGTATGTATGTAGGTATGTATTTGTTTCACAGCAATTTTTGAAACTCTGCAGAAATTGTTCTCAAATTTTCAACTATCACATTTGACAAACCGAGAAAAAAGACCCTGATATGTTAGGGGTCGACCATAAGTCACTTTACTCTAATGAGGGGAAGGGGGTTTGAGCAGCGTTACGCTGCGTTACATAGGGGTAGGGGATATTAGTTTAGGGTTACGTAGCATACATTCGTTTTTCAACATTTGCTGCAATAATTGAGTTTTTGAGTCTTGAACAAAACAATAAAATGTTAACTAATTAATTTGTTTTAAAACATAAATAAATTAAAGTTATTAGCTGTAAATTGTTATAATAAATGGAAATATTTTTCATCACTTTTTATTGAATCTGTAAGATTACGAAGAAAATATTCAAAACTGATATGTAGTATATTCTAGAATTCATTTAAATTGGAGCAATAGGCTCTCGCTCATGCATCATCCATGACGGCATGCCCACGGCTTGTGATAAAAACTTTTCTCGCCTACGCGTCCTTCCTACTCTCACAATTTGCCCCCAATTTTACTGTTATGTGCAGTCAGCATCATCATTAATTCCGACTTTAATTATCATTAATTTTAATATACAACACAAGTAACACGAACACAAATCGTTTTTACTGTGCTCTAATGTATTTTCACTTTTTGCATTTACAAAGGGGCGTTGTCGCAAGCGTTACGTTATTATTTAGGGGGTTCAAACGCCATTTACGGGTGCGTTACAGAGGGAGAGGGGGTAGTCAAAATACTCAACAAGTTTGTGTTACGTAATTCATGGACTGCCCCTTACTCCAAATCCTGTTACAAGCCAATATCTATGTTTCTGGAAAACTGGATTGTATTGTATGTGCTGCCAGGCGGTGGTATTCTTGCAAAACGTTGCTGGGAATGGCGAGACGGAGCCATGGGAGCCAGGCAGACCCAGAACAGAGCGAGCGGAGCATAAGGGTTCCCAAAGATAGGCGCGGAAGTTCCGCAGCGGGTGCGGCGAGGAAAGTTCCGCGCTAGACGCGGCGTCGAAATCCGCGGGGCCATTCACACTGGAACGTCAATTATGGCTCGGAGTTTGGTGACAGTTTTCCTAATCCGGGTAACAAAACGCGCTCGCTTCTATTCATGCACGAGATAGAAAATGCTAATACTCGTAGTACGTTTTTCTATGCATATGCGGTACGGTGCGTTTACCTTCTTTATTTACGATTTTCCATCAAAAAGTTAATATCTTTTTAGGAGACGAAGAAAATGGGTCCATGATTTTGACCAAAAAGGAAAAAGTACGGAGGATTTCATACCTTGATGCCACAATGGACGAAAAACGCTTTTATATTCTCTAGAATGAACAGTGAATGACAGTGTAGTCGACTGTGAAGATTGATCATACTTTAGATAGTTCAAGCGGTTATCTGGGGGAAGAGAATTAGTTTCCTTGAAGGCTAATTCCGAAAATCTGTTACCTACTGGAACATTGTACGAAGATTGCAAGTCTATATTCTCATTTCGTAGTTGAAGTTTTGGGCTTCGGAGCCTATTGGAACATCATAACCGTCTGTGGGTGGTGCACTGGCTAAATCAGGTGTATAACCTTTAACATAGTCACTGTCACTTGCACTGTGTTTTTTGATATCGCTGTTGGAAATGTCCTTGTCTTCTGACCTTTTTTTTGGTTGACGCTGGCTTCTACCTCATACCTGCTGTCTAAGGTTACGAGAGTTGTACCTTGCTATGGGTAGTGATAACATGAAGTTTCTGATGTAGACATTCCATGGCTGAAGCCTCTTTTGTTGCACTTTCACTGTGTGTGGTAGGTAAATTCATTAAGTTGCTTTGCGGAATACCGCTGGAGTTGTGTAGCACGTAAAGAGCATTGCTGACTACGTTGCCTGTTGATTGATTCACATCGAATGTCATTGGTGAAAGTTACTCGATGCACTGCATTAACACTATATTTCGCTTATTGCACTTATTACAAGAAGCACTTGAAATATAAACTGGTTTGTTGGTACCGGGCGGGCCGTACCGACGCTAGCGTTCAGACTTTTACGAGCGCTCTGCGATGTGAACGGCTCGGTGGACGGGACTCGAATGAAGTCAAAACGTGACGCGAAATATTCGCTGCGGCCATTCCGCGTAGGCTGTGGATCTCCTGCGATGGTCTATGAGAGCGTTTGAATGAACACCCGGACGACGCGTCGCGACGCTGAGTTACTTTGAATAGTTGTCAATAAATGTTTGATAATTCCGAATTCATTGTTCTAAAAGTATTCTCCATCTCATCATTCCAGTATTACATGTTTTGTTTCTAAAAGGTCGCAATCGAATGACAACTGGAAGGTCGAGAGCCACAGTGACGTGAAGATCATGGGTTTGATTCGAATATGAATTGAATTGAATTAATGCCTTATTTTATGTGGCGAGACTCAGGCCATTAGGCCTGCTCTTCCGTCTGACCACGTAAATTTCGCTACGCTCCTTTCACCAACTAGCAGAGAAAGGAGGTATTTCTTGGGCGAGAAACAGGCGATTTTGAATTTAGCTCAGAGGCGTCATTTAGGCTTGAGGATCTTTAACATGCAAGTAAATCTACTAACATGGGACAGCCGGCTTTACTTCCCCTCCGAAGGAAGGCGTACGAAGGATTTTTTCGCCCTGAAAAAATCCACGGCTTCGATCGGGTTTGAACCCGCCAACTTGGGTACAACAGTCCGAAAGGCTAACCGTTACACCATCGCCGCCATATAAATATGAGTGTTGAGACATTGATGTGATAAACATCAATGAATTTCTGGTCCTGTGTCAGGAGCGACCTCGTTGGTCGACTGTTCTGATCGACGGTTAACGTATTTGAATCAACACTGATACATCGAAACTTGATACCTTAACTTGAAATAGTTGAACGTTACATTTCCATCTCGATGTTTCAACATTATCTCTACATAGTATTTTTGTTGAGTATGCCGGGAATAAAACGAAGCCACCTAAATAGATCTCTGTAGATGGCGTTGATTAAACTCCAGTATCTAAAGGCTCCTCGCTCAATACGCCATAATTTTCTTTCATTGTGTTGGCAACGCTGGTGTTGACATCTTTAAGAGAATAAGTGAAGTTACAATAAACAAGTGAATCGCCCGTCATATTTAATTTTCATTTTTACCCACAGACCTATTACCATATTTTTAAAATAAATTTGCGTATCCTTATGAACAGTATTTCCTTGGAACTTGTTAAATTTGACGAATTTGAAATGAATACGGAGAAACAAAAACTGTGAGTAATGTTAGGGCATGAATTAACATTCTTACGTTAGAATTCTCACTTTTACGTTCCTAAATGTACAAATACGGACGTAGATGAAGACGAAGAGAAAGATGTAGATCAATATGAATGAAAAATCGACGAGAAAGAAGAAGAGAACGAAGAAGAAAAAGACGAAGAGAAAGTCATAGATGAGAATGTAGATGAAGCCGTAGAGGAAGACGGAGAGGAAGACTGGGAGGATGGCGTGGAGGAAGGCGTAGAGGAAGACGTATGGGAAGACGAAAAGAAAGACCTAGACGTAAACAAGTTGTAGACATAGAGGAAGACGTAGACGTAGAGGAACTCGCAGATATAGAAGAAGACGCAGAGGAAGACGCAGAAGAAGACGCAGAAGAAGACGTAGAAGTTATAGAAGTCTTAGAAGACAAAGAATACGAGAATACATGAAGGGAGAATTTCCTGTCACGGAAAATGAACTAAGTGGAGGGCGTACTGAGTTGCCCGGATCAGACGGCCGTTGGTGCACGCCTCCCAGAAGAGTATAGCAGTGTCATGAAGCCGGTCGCTGCGTCTGGGCGACGGGGATCAGCATTATGTCTAAAAAGAATATCGAAAAGACGATAATTATTATATGAGGAATCAGGATAAGCCAAGTGACCCGGAGGAGCAATAGATAAATGCGTGTTTGCCGACAACGTCCTGTAGTTTTCAAATAAATTAATAAAAAATGTATTAAGACAAATTGAAAGAAAACAATTCGAAATAACTCTTGACGAAATCAATTTTATGAAACAATTACATTACCTAAGTTCAGACAAGCCAAAGGTAGAAATCGTGCTCAATATTACAAAATAATTGGAAAATTTAGTTCGCAACGCTGATATAACATCTAAACTGAACAAAGAGGACTCTGAACCGCAGAAAAAGTATTCAAACAACCGAAGAAATTTTAAAGAATCGCGACGCCACATTCAGCTAGTATTATATATAAGTCACGGTGGCAAATATAATATGTGGACTCTTTAGCGATTTTTCACTGTTCAGTAGTTTTATTTGAAGATGGATGATGTTCCAAAGCGTATATACGCTTTGTTTCTTTGTATGTTTTCAATATTATTTCCAGTTACGATATATTCATATCGATTTATGTACATAGCTATATTGCATTCAGCCGTTGTTTGGAGGAGATTTCAAGCGACCAGCTGCTTTAATGCGTAGATTTTATTGTTTTTTTCGATCAACACTAGGCAAATACCGGAGTAGTACAAACGGTCCACTGTCCGCGTGCAATACTTGCCTTCCTCTTTTTTTCTCCTCTCCTCTTCCATTACACGCGCGTGCGCACACACTCACACACACAGTTACACTTTCATACATTATACTACCACATATATCCGGAGATCAGAGATAGTCCCGGCTGGGGCGTAACCTTCTGTGAAAGATACCTGAAGGGAGAAATCCTTGCAATGCGCCGGATCTCAGCAGCGATCGGGGGAACACCGCCATCTTCAGGCACCAAAAGGCAATACACTCTCGGGAGTAATGACCAAAGCAGTTGACATACCCGGAAACAACTAATTAATGATGATTCCATATTACATTAATCTAATAATTCCACTGTATAAAAGGCAATGCAATATGATAAATAATTACATCACGTACGGCCGCATCATTAGTGGAGGATATGAAAATAAGAATTCGCGAGAATTGTGTTAATGCATCCCTGCTGACGCCATACCTTCTTTGAATGTGGTTGAACGGATCTTTTAGTGTCAGCGACAGGTTATGCTTTCATTGTTTACTTCTAATTTTCGTTTTAAGATGGAACTTGTGTTGCGACCACAGCACGTACTTACTCACTTTAGCAATTTTCGCATACTCGGAGTTCAACGAAAATGAGACCTGCGCCATTCTTTTAAGCGTTCCTTGTTATATTCGAGGGGGAAAAATGAAAAAAAATTTGGAGCGTTTTTGAGAAAATTGCTTTTTACAATTTGCGTTAACTTTAAGCAGAAATTGAACAAAACCAAGTTGTGTTTTTTCAAAAAATCTTCCATATTCTAATTTGTAGTTTTGAAGTGTTAACTTTTTGCAACTTTCGAAAATTCAGAGAGTTCCCCGGAAATTGGTAAAACATTTTTTACCACCCTTTGTGGAGTGTATTTTGCAAAAGCATACATCGTACAAGAATACCCTTCTAAAAATCGGAAGGTGTTTAAATTTGCATGATGAACGATACTAATAATAAGAATATACTGTTGAACTTTTTGGTCACTTCGATTGATTCTTTTGGACGAAATGTGAGCTCAGCTACTTTGAATGATTGTAACATTCGAATGATTGTAACGAAGGATTCGCCTGGACGTTTGTGGGAAGGGAAATTTGACCGATGAGGTCGACAAGTCGTTTAGCCTTGCGCCTTCCGGCTTGGAATCGGCTGAGGTACCCGGTACTGCGCCTCGAACGTCCGTTTTCACTCTTTTCGTGCTAAATATCCCAGACTTCATACTCTTTTGGGTAGTTAATTATTCATCAAATACTAACATCTGTGATATTGATGAATTTGTCTTCTAAAGACCTTTCTCCTCGTGTAAAAAGTAAGTATAAATAAGAAGCTTTTAAATTACTGTTTTATTTACATTGAGCTGTCGGATGCAAATTATAAAATAAAATTTGAAATTTTGGGAAACTGTACAGAATTTCCAAGGCTACAATTTGTGCTCAGTCATTTTTATAATCTCCTTCAGAACATGAGATATTCTTAAAAATTGAAGGAAAAAGGATTTCTTCTATTTTCCTTTCTTTTTTATTGACTGTAAGGGTCAAAATAGGATGTAAAACCTGACAAATTTCTCGAAACATCTTTATCATCTATAGAAAATTGTAAGAATAATTTAAGTCAATATTCATAGGCCAGTAGTGCCAGTAGTGCCAGTAATATGATTAAAACAGTTAAACGTATATAAGAAGCTAAAAATAGTTTTTTTTGTTCATTTATACGAAGAATTCAGGGAAAATTGATTTAAATCGGTCGAAAAACTTATTTTTTTTACACTTCAGGTACGATTTTCAACATAAAAAAGTTTTATTCCCGGGGGTAGATTTGCATATCTTATTTCGCGACACCCTTTCCGTTTTCCTTTGTGGGCTACAATCACTATTGTTATTGGGAAGTAGCCTTTAATATTTAAGTGGTGATTTCTGCATTTCACTAGAAAAACACTATGATCACGCACTTTGTGGTGCTGTATTCTGCATTTTATTTATATCCGAGGGTAGAGAAAATCAAGATATTATTGCATTTACTTTTTCACTTTAATCACATTTCCTTTCCTTCTTGTGCGAAAACTCAAGAAGAAAAAAAATTAAACATCTGAAAACCGCGTGAGAGCGCAATTTAATATCCTCTGCGGCTTCTCTCAAGAATAAATATTGATGTAGTTTTCAGCAATATCAGACGAGGTCCTATGTGCCTGACTCTATATAATCGACAGGCATTGCTTTGCTCGTCGCAGGCTCTCGAAACAGAAATCTGATATCACAACAATTGGTAAATTAAGAATGAGAGAATGAGAGTGTCGTACCTCTCCTTTAAGCCATGTGGAGAGAGTTTGTCAACCTACCTAAGGAGCACTTACGAACGTTAAAGGATGCTGTAAACGCTACATCATGGTTCGAAACTTAGTAAGTACAGCACTCCAAGGAAGTCTCTCCGCAGTGGCACCTTGGTGCTTGTAACAAAAATCATGTTGGTAGCAACGTGTAACAAAAGAAAACATAAATACCACCCTCACTACAATAATAAAAGATGCTGGAAGAGTTGTCCCCGTCATTTGTTTCCCAGCGATCTGTTTGCTACAATCATAAATGGGATTTTTAATATGAGGCCCTGACTCGGCCCCTGTGCGTAGAGACTTTCTTGGCGCACTATACTACTAGTTCTGTGTACAGACAATAGTAGTCGTGAACATACGAAATGCTGAATGATGGGGTATTGTTTTGGTAGAATCGTTGAAGAAAGCTAAACAATACAATGAAACTTACGACATAACATTACATAACGATATCATATTGTGAGAGAGTATGTGCTGTTGTAGCACCACTAGTTATTTTTTATTCCGTTTCAAAATTGTTGCTGGTTCAGTGGTTAATTTTTTTATATTTCAAATATTACTTTATCCCGTAAATAAAGGGAGTGTGAAAATATATTTTTTATTAAAAATTTCATTTAAAATCTATTTCTGGCATTGAATTTAGTGGTTTAAGTTTTCAGTATATTCACGAACATATCTGATGTATATTTTAGCCTTACACTATTCTGCGTAAGCAGTACGCGAGAAACTAAAATAATAAAAAGTTAATAAATAATACTATTTACCGGCGGCGGCTCCAGATAAAGTGCTAATCCCCTGATAAAGTTACATGCACCTGCCACCGAGATAATGGTACTGAGCCCCGGTAAATGCACACGTGGCCCAAACTAAAACAGCACGTACTTTCTCGTCATTAGTAATGGATACGTACGTATTTATACCATAATTTCTCTCCAAATTATTTTTTGTAAATCTTATATGAAATCGTAGAACATGTAGTGCGAAAAATAAGCAGAATGAAAGTAAAATAATTGAAAGTTAATAAATAATACGATACTGATAGCATTGGCACACAAAAATATCGAAAAATGTATAATAGTAGTTATTAAACACTATGGTATTGTACTTTTCTACAAATATACAAAAGAATTCGTTTTTATTACCGTGAATGAAAAGTAGCCGATATTAACCTCTTTTTTACTTTCTCGTATACGTACGTATATACGGTGTAATATACGTAGTATCGGGAAAGTTATGTAATGCTGCGGAAAATCGATTTCGAGATTTCAACGAAAATACAAGTTTTGTGATCCCCTGATACCGAAAGTATTTTTCCAAAACGTCCGTCCGTCCGTCGGTCTGGTGACTGTGAACACTACTAGCGCTACACTAAACCATGCGTAGGATTTTTTGTAAAATTGAAGTAACCACTGACTATATGGCCCGAGTCAAAGCTTTGAGATTTTGAAAAATATTCTTCAAACTTTAGGGGTACTTTACATGAAACTCTCCGGACATTTTCAAAATTTTCTCAAAAACGGCTCCAAATTTGATTTTTAAATTTCTTGTAAGAGTAAAGTAACGTACACTTATAAACTGACATAGATCCGATTTTCACGGTTAACTCTGAATTTTCGAAAATTTCAAAAGTATGATTTTTTTCGGCGTCTTCCTACAACTACAAAATTAAAGATAGATACTTTCCCTTCAAATTAAATTTGGTCTCTATAGTGAGCTATTTCATTAAGGTCATGTTCATTTCTTGAAAATTTTAGTCGTTTTCGCGCAATATTGCGTGCAATATGTACAATTAAAAAAAATTAAAAAACAACGTTTATAATTGTAGTTGTAGGAAGCCGCCGAAAAAGTTTTGAATTTTTTTCGATTTTCGATAAATCGAAGTTTTCAAACAGCATGAGATCCACAGGATTTTCTTAAATGTCCATCAGTCTATTCACCAACAAAATTTCATCAAAGACGATGGAGCCGTTTTTGAAAAAAAAATATTTAAACAAAAATTAAAAATGGCCTATATTTCGCGAACTTTTTGAAAAATTGTACATGACCTTAATTTAAAAGCTATCTTTAAGGAACAGTATTTATTAAAGAAAAATATCTATCTTTAATATTTTTAGTTGTAGGAAGTTGCTGAAAAAAAATTGATTTTTCAATTTTCGAAAAATTGGGATTTGCAACCAATATGAGACCTGCACCTTTCTCATATACGTCTTTTAGCCTATCCAACAGCAAAATTTAATCAAAATCGATGACGCCATTTTTTTGAAAATGTTCCAGGGGCTTCATGTGAAAGGACCCCCAAAATGAAAACACTAATTTCAAATTCAAGGGACAGCAACATCTGCCAGATCGATTGGGATATATCAATTGTAAAGATAGGCTAAATGTCATAATCAGTTGTTTCCGGGCTTGAATAGGTGAAATGGTTTAGGTGCTAGCGTTGTTCACTGGCAGACAGGGTTCAGGACAGACGTTTTCAATCAAACGATCAATCGATTTTTCAGTATGAAGGACACACATGGGATTCTGGCTTCACCACGTGTTAGAGGATTTTGTATTTAGCAAATGGATGTTTCCACTTTTTCGCTACCGGGGTCCTGTAATAAGAGCTCTTCTGCCGAAAATTCGCCGTTTTTTCGTGCTGCATTACATAAGCTTCTCTTCAGAAGTTCCTTCTTAAGCGCGAGAAAGTAAAAATGAATCACCCTCATAATTGTTCCATGTTAATGGAATTCACCAAAGAGAAGAATTCAAAAGAATTTCTCATTTACAGAATTTTACAAAAGAAAATGGGACCAGCACCATATATTTTACCGTCCCTTATTACATATGTGGAGAATATTTTTAAAAAGATTAGAGAGATTTTTCAGGATACTTTTTTTAATTGCCTCTATTTCGCGTAAAATTACACGATAATTACTCATATTTTCGAATAATTGAAAGTAACTTTATTATGAGATTTGTCTTCAAGGAACAGATTTCATTTAGAAGTAAATCTTTACCTTCAATATTATAATTGTAGGGAGACGCAGAAAAAAAATTGAATTTTCGTATTTTTCGAAAAATCAGGAATTTGAACGACAATGAGACTATTGTCAGCACCATTGTCTTAAATGTCCTTCGCACTATTCAAAAAAAGAATTATTCGAAAAATGTGGACCAATTTTTTGAAATATTTGAAAATGTCCGCGAGGTGGGGGGTGGGGGTCATATAAACTACCCCGCAAAATTAAAATATCGATTTCAAATTCTTGAGGCCGCGACAGTTGCCAGAACGATTGGGGAATACCAATTTTGGAGAATATCGCCGGACGGTTTATGCGTTAGCGTTGTGCACAGACGGACAGAAAGAGTTTTTGCCGTCTATCAATTTTTCGGTGAGAATGACGTACAAAACTTTGATTCTGGCTATACTTCGTGTTATTTTCTTTATTTAGAAATTAGAATTATCCACTTTTTCATTGCCAGGGCCCGGTAATAAGAGTTTTTGTGTCGAAAATTCGCCTTCTTACTTTAGCAAGTGCTAGGAAGTAAAAAATACTTACTATACGTGTGTATATAAACGTATATGTATATATACGTATATGTACACACGATGTCACTGTTTTAAACATCTAGATATGTTTAAATATATATATTTATAAGTAAATATTTAATCAAATATAATAATAATCAAATCAAGTTTGTTCTTGTTTAGAACTAATATTGATTAACGTTTCTTTTGAAATTCTTCAACTACTACCAATCGCTACCCCCACACCGCCGCCTCCTGGCCTTGCAAACATCCTTCATTCTGTACAATACATAATTCACAACGCATTTTATGCGAAAGTACATTAATTAAAAACTGCCATTTTTATTTGAAGTACGAACCAAAATGTCCTCGTTGCCGACACTTGTTCTTCATTTTCGTTCACCGATCTCTCGTCGTCGGAGTCGATTCGTTTGGACAAGAGATAAGACCTATAATTTCGAATTCAGTCTCAGCATCTAGAAATAAAATGGTCTAAATATGTCACCATTGACGGAGAGTTGCTAATTCGGTAAGGTGATTACATGACCTAATCGTTTAACATTCGTGTGTGATTACTGAACTAGCGCGGTCTCCTCTCCTAGTGAGCAGCACTAGCCCAGTCCCTGATGTGGCGCTTATCTTACCGAGATTAAGTTTGCTGAGAATATCCTAATGAAATTCAAGGGTTCTTCACCTTTCTGCAATCGCGAAAAGTATTTTCACGACTCAAAAATCTGTCGACCTCGACTGGTGGTCATCTGAAATCATGAAACCAACATTCTCATTACTATGCTATAGAAAACGCCCTATATGTTCATTAATTATTTAGTCTAATAGTGATTTTGAATACTTGTATTTTAAATAGTACTGTTTTTGTGCCAGCGCCGTATCACTGCACTGCGTGTTTACAGGCGATATTTGGGTCTTATCCCTTATCATAATGAGTCGATTCGGATGTTGCGAGATCAATTTATGCAGGTGCGGATCCAGAGACAAATTTTGGTAGGGGAAATTCAAAATGTTTTGGTCGAATGTGTCATATTACAGATAATTGTAAAATGTCGCAGGCTACACTCAGCTCATGCTGCGATATAATTTTATTCGTTGTAATGATTATCCGAAAATAATTTTGCTTGAAAGTTTCCTGAAAAGTTAAAATTAATAGTTACTGAACAATTTGATGGGGGAGGGGGATTTCCCTCATTTCCTTACCCGTGGATCCACGCCTGGTTTACGAAAGCGAAGAACGAGAGGTGGGAATGAGGACATTCTATTTCGTATTCAAATGAGAATGGTTTGTTGCAATTAATTAAAAATGTATTTTCGCTAAAAATGCCAAATGCATTGGAAACTATGCTTTCGTCAGGACTAAGAATGTTGTATATTATTCGTATAAGCTGAAGGCCGGAGCTAATCACTAACTATGACGCGAGTAGCGAAGCATCGGTTGTCAAATTGAAAAGTGCAAAGAAGCACTTTGGGATAATTTGCGTTGGAAAGAGGCAAGGATGTTTTATGATAATCGCATAGACCGGACGCCACAGCCTCGTCTCTAATTGAACGCGTAGCGAAGGCTCACTGCGTCTTAGTCGTTTTGAGGTTGTAAAAATGACGCCATTCCGCTCTCAGTCCCGTGTTGTCGTTCGTCGTATTTTCGAGGTAGTGGACCGATTGTCACTCATTCGTTTCGAGAGAGAAGAGAAGAGAGAGAAGAGAGAAGAGTCCGATATTTGCATGTACATTTACATTTATGTAAGAATTATATCATATTCTTACCTTCATGTAAATGACTGCTTATATTTAAGCTTCATACTGTAAAAATATTTATTGGTTTCTTTACGTTGCTTCTTGTCGCAGTATATGCATAGTGCGTCATGAGCCTGCGGGCGTCTGCTAGTTTGATATACCACGTAAATCATGATGCGCATTCCTACTGATTTAAGAGCAAATAACTGCTTGGTTGAATATTTCCTTCTCTACGTGAAACGTCGATTTTGTCGGATCAACGTGGAGCCAGACGTTTCATGGCACTGTTTCACGAACTTTCTTTTGACCTTCGTAAGCAGCAGCGGTGCACATTACCGGTGCATTCAAGTTACTACCAGCCTTGGGAAGGTGGAAAGTATACTAATACAGCATATTACGTCATCTTCAACGCTTGGGTTAATTTAAGAAATGCCATTCATGCATATCAACATGGGCTGCAACACTGATACAACGCAAAAATACACATTTTGAGTTATTACCATTATTTTATATCACTTTATAATGATTATTAATAAAATATTAGAATTAATTGATAATTAAAATTATTATAATAATTAATTAGTAATAGAATTTGTAGAAAATCTCCTAGTACTACTTTTTCCATCATTTACTTGTATCTATTACGAAGCTTGTGATACCTCCATTCCACATGCGATATCTTTAATATGTATGACTCAAAACGTCATTTTTTGAATTGTGTCAGCATTGAAGCCCATGAATAAATGAGTTTTTTTTTCACTGGGAACACCATTCTCTTCCATATTGCTCTGACACGATAGCAATTTCAACTATTTTTGTGAATATCTTGTTTCCATTTGCCCTGAAACACAAAAAACACTTACTTGAGAGAATACTGTAAATATAGTATGAGATATATATGAAATAACTCAGTAATAAAAAATATTTCAAGCAGGTTCATTAAGTTAAAAGTTGAAGCACATCAAAATCCTGCATTTATTGTAGAAAATACCAACTTTTCAGGGAAGATATTTTGGCAATCAAGACAGATTGACATTTTCAAATACGTATAACAAAATTAATTATTTTCGAATTTCCTTACACAATTTTCTGAATATTACGTGTTTCAAGATATGAATAGATTTGTTTCTATGGATGGGGAATATCATTTTACTGTCGGGTGTTAGCTGATCCCAATGAACGTTGCATCGCGGTTTCTTATTCGCTGCATAAAATGCGCTAAATGCTGCTCAATGATGAGAAAATCTTTTTGTCTGGATGAAATGCATAAATGATTTAATTCTTGTGTGCTAGCTTGTGATTATTCTGCCCAGTGCTCTCGAACGTTCAGATACATAAATTAGTGATTGGAAAACCTGGGAGTTTTTCTTCTTACTCCCATTTTTGGTCCATTATTACAAATTATATCTTTCATTCATTTACCTATTGTGTATACCAGTTTTAGTAATTTTCTACGATCATTTTATTTAACTGTGCATTTATTTGAAGTCAATTTAAGCTCTATCCAATATTGATACATTTCCAACGGCAATGTGATTTTACTTTCGTATTTAATGGAATAGTGTCTTCTATCTTTTATAAACTAAAAAAATCACCAACGGGAGATATCCTTCGTTTGTACTTGCTTCAACGAAGACTTTACTTGGCTCAAGTTCGTAATGTACGTATAAACAATAAATGAAAATGGTTGGAACAAACGCTGGGTGGCAACAAGGGCGGATCCAGCCGATCATTTTTTGTGTCTGGGGGAGAGGAAGCATCATAGATTGTTTGTTAAGTAATCAACATATATTGCATATTTTTGTAGAGCATTCATGATACTATACAATAATAGTTTTTAAATAATTACATAATTCTAACATAAATACTTAAATACATTTTGGCAAATATAAAAAGGTAACTGACGTTTTTCTCTAAGCCGCTTCAGGTGGGTGGGTGGGGGGAGGCATGGCCCCCATGGTCCTCTGTGGATCCGCCACGGGTGTCAGCAAATTTTCAATATAAAACATTCGGTGAGAGGAGTTGGGGTAGGGCCAATCTGCAGAGGATCCGCCTTCGCCCGTGACCCCTCCCGCCCCCTGTCTTCCGGCAACAGCCGCGGGTGGCCTCGCGGCGAGCGCAAGCGGCGTTGCGATGGCGTGGGCGGGGCGCCACGCGAGGCGTGGCGTGGCGTGCGAGGCGATGCGGTGGCGGTGGCGGTGGCAGTGGCGGGGGGCGTCCGGCGCGGCGCGGCGCGGCGCGGAGCGGCGGTGGCCAGCCGGCCGGCTCGCAGTCAGTGCCGCGCCGCCGCTCGCCCAGCCATGACCGCCGCCGCGACCACCAAGTACTCGTACGTGCCCGTGGCGGGCGCGCCGGCCGACGGCGGCGAGAGCGGCGGCTGCCTGTGCGCGCCCGTCGCCGTCGCTGGGGACGGCGACTGCGGCGCCGCGGCGCTACCCTCCCGCCTCTACCGGCGCCGCTGGCTCATGCTGGCCATCTTCGTGCTGTACTCGCTGTGCAACGCCTGCCAGTGGATCCAGTACTCCATCGTGTCCAACGTGGTGGAGCGGTACTACGGGGTCAGCAGCTACGCTGTCGACTGGACGTCCATCGTCTATATGATCACCTACTGCCCGCTCGTGCTGCCGGCCACGGCCTTCATGGACTACATGGTAACGCTCTTGGGCGCGTGCGCGGCTGCCTCGCCTTTGACTTGACAGCCTTCTTTTTGCTGCTGGTGGAAAATTGGGTTTGCATTGAGCGCGTGTTCATTGCTGTAATGAATGGCGTGCGTAATGTTTTTCAATTTTAGGCCCTGTTCGACGCCGGTCTCACCAGGACATCTGCAAACTTACCTTACTTTGTATTTTTCAGTTTTCTATTGATCTTGTTCTTCCTACCTTTTTGCCTTTTACTATGCATTTGTTCCACAGCATTTAAATTTTTAAATATTTTTTGAATAATTTATAGTATAATCAGTCTTTCAGGCCTTGTAAAACACGGTGGACATTTCATTCTTCCACAATTGTAAATTATTTGTTAAAATGGAAGTGACAACTCCTTTTGTCGAATTCTTTAACGTTTAACTCATATATATATATATATATATATATATATATATATATATATATATATATATATATATATATATATAGACAAAGATAATTACCAGAATTTTTCTAAATGATCGGAAATCGATTTCATCGATGTATTGGGAAGCAAGAAGATGAATGGAAATTAACTCCAATTTTCTGGCCGGTAGTTACATTTGGTCTTGTTACTGTCATTTTACACTAATACGAACGTAATACATTGTATATACCAGTGGCTTAGATAATTTATTGCAAGAATTATTTTATGAAATTCAGAAATGTCTTATTTTATAGAAATTTATTGAAATCAAAAGTTGGATATTGCAACATACTCGTTAATACTCAATACCATACTGTTTGTTTTTCATCTATTTATTGACAAATCAGTAGCAATGTATAAAATTATTACAATACATATTCAATTATATAATAATAATAATATTAATAATAATAATAATAATTATTATTATTACTATTATTATGTAAAATATTTTAATTTCTTCTCTTATGCCTTATTCAAAAGTTAGAAAAGTAATAATGGATCTTGAGAACGAGCGGTAAACTTGAAAGAACGATTTAAAAATTGTTTTCACGGTTTATATTTCCCATCTCCCAAATTTGCAACGCACTTCTTGTGCACTACAAGAAAAATGCCAGGCTGAATTTTCTAGAAACACGACCATCATTTGGGGCCAAAACATAAAGATAGACATCAAAGAACTATGAAAATCCGCTCCTTGTTCTGCAGACTTATTTTCACACTGTGTAACAAGAAACTTTTGAATTAAGCTCTAATCTGCACATCTTTGATGAGATCTTTCTAAAATCTCGCAAATGCTAATGACAGAATCTTGTTGTAACATACGATTTTCTTTGAAATTTTGTAACTCCTAAATAGATGTTTCTCCTCCATTCCCCGGACATAAACAGAATTAATTTCTACAAGCAACAGAAATAATTCACGGCAATTGATTTTAGTTTGAAAGAAATGCACTTCTTATTTGTTTGAATGAAAAAAAATTGCGGCCCCAATTAAGTTGAGGCCTGGGAATAGTTGTCCCAGCCATTCTTGGCACCCCTGTCAAATTCATTAAGCAGTCCACCTTAACTTACTCCAAAAATACTTTAAATGCATTGCTATTTATCTTCTTCGAAACATTTGATCGTTTGTAAGGGGGTCAATCCATTTACATCGTGCAGATTGCGGTAATTCAGCCAGTTGTTGAGCAACGCTAATTACTTGGTGTTCTACTAGTACCATACCCACATGTATACGCCAGTGTTCGATAAATAAGTGGTCTGTAATAAAATTCATTACAGTCTTTCTGAATTTATTTACATAGTTTCGGTATTTTATGGAGAAGTTGGCTCTTTAAATTTATTGATGACGGAGAGTCTCTTCGCCCTCCAACCCTGGAAAGGAGTGTATACGCTGCTGTACACCCATTGTTCGTCCTTATTAACATTTTCACTGTCCTGTGTAGATATTACTTATTTGGGAAGTGCCGATGTTGAAACATCGACATTTCTTTTATAGATTTGGCGAATGAATATGCTGCAGTTTCCTATTTCGTATAATCAGGCTATAACACTCTATCATATTAATTTAGCATTTACATTTTTCTCGAATCCGGGTTTTCAGCGATTTGATTCCGCCGAATGGCAAAAGCAGAAGATCAGTTCAAGTTTCATTGAGCGCATAGAGGTTTAGTACAATTAAGTGAGTATTATTCGGCAGTACTCATACAACTCAGAGTCAGAGTTCGGGCTTCTGGGACGAATTTGTTCTGACTGTTGTTTTTCAGGACTGTGGCTTAAAATCGAAGAGTTCAAACGCTTTATTGACTTAAGGAATTGCATATATGAATTTTTAAATAAATATTTCTGCACTATAAAACAGTAATTCACTTATTGCTTATGCAATCGCGGGGAAATGGACTTCTGGTATGTTGCTGAAAATGATGTGTAGAGATAGTTGTCAAAATTTCACCTTTACAATATTTCTTTCGGAGTGAAAAATTTGTACACTTCGAAGATCGCGTTTCACCAGCTTCTGCGCACGCCTATCTTCAAAATTCTAGGATACGATTCTGATAGGTAATTTTTCAAGATTTTTTTCGGATCAATACCCAGCGCATATCGGAGTAGTATCCTATGGGAAGGGCGATTATTTCTCCTTCACTCCTGTCCCTTCCTCTCCCCTTACACATACACACGCAACCTTACATCCACTACTCTACCACACACGTCGAGAGACCAGTCGGGAGCTTAGAGCTCATACCGGCTAGGGTGGTGTTCTGCTGGGAGAGATACCTGTAGGTGGGAATGCTCGCAAGCCGACGTGTAGATCGGCGCCGGAACTCACGTTCTAGCAATGGAAGAACACAGTCACCATCCGAGATGTAAAACATGCACTACGCCACACTTACGGGTCTACTGACTATAATAGTTGACGCTAATAAATTAATCAATAATTAAATTTCGTGCCTCCGCCTGTTCTTCGACGCCTATTTTCGATTTAGCAGTTCCGTAGACCTTTGAGAGCGTAGAATCTAGAATATATTGTAAATCGTTATTTTCACAGTGAGAGAGATCGAGATAAGGGGAAAAAGCCTTCGACAAGGACATTTTTGTAGACCCCGTGATGTTTAGGGGAAATGTGAGCCTCGGCCTCCTGAATCAGGAAGGGAGTGCGGGTCCCCCGGCGCGCGGCGCTGCCGAGTGCTCGGAGTGACAGGTGTGCGGTGCTTGCAGGGCCTGAAGAAGGGCATGCTGGTGGGCGCGGCGCTGACGGCGCTGGGCTCGTGGATCAAGTGCGCGTCCGTGGAGCCGACGCGCTTCGCGCTGACGCTGGCCGGGCAGACGGTGGTGGCGGTGGCGCAGGTGTTCGTGCTGGGCGTGCCGCCGCAGCTCGCCTCCGCGTGGTTCGGCTCCGAGGAGGTCGCCACCGCCTGCTCGCTCGGAGTCTTCGGCAACATGGTGAGCACGACCTGCCTTCCTCACACTTTTGCTTGTTGTGGTCTGGGTGTACCTCCTACCCGTTTGCATGCTCCCTCGCAATTCGTGTTCTCATTCTGGTCGTGCTTTATCTCGCCTTGTTACTTTCGTCTTATTCTCTCCTCTCCTTGAATCTCTTCTTCTTTCCGTAGATATTTGTTGATCTCTTCCAACTTCTTCTTCCTCATCCTCCTCCTCCTACTTCTTCTCCTCCTTCTCCTCACCTTCATCCTTTTCCCCTTCTCTTCCTTGTTCTAGTCTTCCTCCTTTCTTTCCCTTCTTATTTATCTGATTCTTCCCCCTCCTCATCTTTTTCTTCACCCATTCCTCTGTATTTTTTCCTCTCTCCTTTTCCTGAGGAATTTTCTGGTTTTCTTCTCAACCCTTGCTTTTTATCCTCTACTCATTGATGTTTTGTATTTTCTTTTAGGATAATTATTTTTTCCCTTGCATTTGGGCTTTTGTTTTCTTTCATGTCTACCAGAAGATTGACTGTGACGCAACTCCTTCAGACGAATATTGTCTTTGAATTTGACAAACTATTACATTGTTACTGTGTAAAATTCACCTTTCTCTGTTTTAGAATAATCTTAAAATTAAATCCGCATCAACGTAGGTACTAAGTTCTAGACTTGATAACTTTATTTTGAAGAACATGTAAACTCCAAAAATATCATATAATCATAGAATTTAAGTGAGGTGTAATTTTTCTCGAAATTTAAGGTATCCTCTTAAGAGGAAACTGTACAAAAACGATCTTGCCATTCTCCCTTGCGCTTTGTCCAATGACTCTCTTCAAACAGCTAGCCCGTTTCTTCTCGAACAAATACGAAGATAAATATTTGCACCCGTAAGAGAAATGTGCGAGACTGAATGAACGACCTCCTTCACAGAGACGAGTGGTGCCCGGGGCCTGCGTCGTCCGTCTTTGTATGCCTTGGCTACGACGTCATTTCTACTGCGTAATACTCGAGATTTCATTGCACTGCCACGCGTAATGCAACATGATGTATCATTTTTTGGGTTCAAATTGCGAAAGCAGACAGTTTGAATGTTTCAAAATAATACGTACGTCAAGCCTATTACTTGCATATCCCAATATCCGTGAATGCAAAAATGTAAATTATCAATCTTTGTGTTGAAAATCATTGCAAAACGGTTAAGTCTATCTTACTCACAGAGGTTTGCAAAAATGGAGTTATTGAAAATGGTTACGATTTAAATCACATGACACCGCGAAGACTATTCGACTTTTCATATTAGATGCAGTACCACTGGACGAATGGAAATATAGGCAAGATACACGGCAAAGTTGTTCACATTTAATACTTTGCCATGAAAAACAAATGCCTCAAGTGCTATCGGGACATGGAATCAACATCGAAGGTTGTTTCAGAAAAATATGCTATGATTTTCTGCGTGAATTAAATCCGCATCTGAGATTTTTTTCTCTGAACTCATTGGGGGGCTGTTCGCTGCTTCCTTTTTCATACACACAAATCAGTTAAAGATGAGACAAACAAAAGCTAAAGAAGAGGTTTTATAATGGCATATGACATCGCACAATATGCGTCTTTGTTCCATTATGAATGTTAATAATTGACAACTTGGTGCCTGAGGACATGAAATGTTAAATAATTGTTTCGAAACCTTTTCAGTTTATGTTAGAATTGTTTCTACTAACACAGGGAACTTTTGCTAGAGATAATGTAAAATATTTTCGTAACCTGCTCGACGACCTTTATTCGATAAAAAGGTGTTGTATTCGTCGCTTGGGTTGCACAAGTTTTGGAACCAGATGGTGATGAACCCCGAATTTGAACAGAAAACGGTTGTTCAGTTCAGTTCAGGGACGAGGGGGAGAGGTACGAAGGTCACGTGCTTTTTGGTAATTTTACGCCATTATTCAAAAACACAAATCGAAATCGATCGCTTCACATTCTGAAGTAGTATTATCCTGTTCAATACACTTTTATTTATCCACAATATTTTGTGGATCAGCACAGGATCGTTCCAGAGCACCTGACGCAAAGCCAGACTTACCTTCAAGCAAAATAAGCATTTGCTTAGCCCTCCCCCCCAAAGAATTCGAAAAAATATGGTTGTCTGTAAATAATTGTTAGATAAAGCAATGTGAAATTAATTGTTAAATTAATCTACTTATTAAAAATTGATTTAGAATTAATTTAAAAAACAAACAATAACTAATAATTTAAAATAACTAAAAATAACTAATTTAACATTTACTAAAGTTAATTAAAAATAATGTTAAATTAGTTATTTTTTGGAGGGGGACCCGATCCGGCTGTAACCCGAGGCATGTGTCCGGTGCGTGTTGCAGCTGGGCATCGCATCGAGCTTCGTGGTGACGCCGCTGCTGGTGCGCAACCACGAGCACCCGGACGACGTGGAGCGCGACCTGGCGCGCCTCTTCTACATCACCGCCGCCTTCGCCACCATCATCTTCCTGCTCATCGCCTCCTGTGAGTGGCGCTTGGGGCCATAGATTACGTGAGGCCTGTAGGGGGAGAGGGGTCAAGGCGAATCTGACCTAATATACGTGGGGGAGAGAGGAGCCTCAGCAAACATCACGTTGTTTTTTTGTTGTTGCTAAAAACAGTGCTAAATTGACAAAAACTGAGACAAGTTACGTAAAATTCGTTTCTTGCTAAATTGTTTGCTTCATACTAAAATATGTGTACCGTCTAGATATGTAAACCTTGCACAATACTTTTTATCGCGGTGATGTGAATTCTTTAACAAGTAGCATAGTATACTGAGAAAATTAATCTAACACAAAATACGTAAATATAAGTAAACAAATTATATTTTTAAAATAAATCCCAATGTAATCAATCACAAATTAACGTATTTACATTAAAAATACGCATTTTGAAAAATCTCACTTGAGATTAGAAGGGGGAGAAGGGCGAGACAAATCTCACGACATCTCACTAAGGGGGGGGGGGGGGAGCCGAGGAGTCGAAAATCGCCAAAATCGCCTCTGTAAATTATGGCTCTCTCCTTGTCTGCGTCATTCGATGATGTAATCAATCAATAAACTACAAATATATGGCGGTGGAAGGAAGGTCAGCAAATAATTCGATTTTCGAAAAGAATTATATTTACTGTTAAGTGGAATGAAGATATGCTTTTGGAAATAGTTAACTTCATATTGAGTTCAGAACGTAAATTAAATTGTGGTAAATAAGTGATATCACGACACATTGAACATCAAATTAATCATTCTACACTTCAAAGCTGATTTTTTTAAAAAGGTTATCACCTCCACCAAAAGTGCTCTTAAGGATTTGCCTCTCACTTTTACAATTGTTATAACCATTTATTGTGAGATGTTACTTGAATCATACATTCTTTTGATAATTTCATTTTCCTCAGTTTGCAATTACCTCAAACTTCAAAGATATTCAATGTAGAGTACGTAGTCATGTTGAGCAAAATCTTATTTTCACGACATACTGTACTGAAATAGATTTCTGCAAGATCCTCTTAACGCTAGACATTGAGAAAACAATTTTCTAGAGACGACCTTGATTTGCTGGCGCAAATCCGTCCGCTAGAGCACGCTATCACTAAGTTATCAAGCACAGGCCCGGTTTCCGTACACAGCACATGCTGGCTTCACGAGCATGTGTTCGTAGCAAGGTCGTTGTTTGCTTCTTGTATTGAGCGTGTTGCATGATAATTTTATCACATACGCAGTGTCGAATTTAAACGTCAATATATGTTTAAAATACAAAGAACAAATGTTTTTAATTAATGAACGAATATCTTGAAGATTTAATAAGATACATACGTATTTTTTCTCCATTTCCAGTAATTCTATTGTTTCCAAAGAAAGCAGTGATAATTCAACGATGTTGATCAATGACGTTACTGTCAGGCAAATGCTTCTCTTTCAAGTGAATAAACACAACATACGATAATGAAGAAGTACCCAACAGAGTAGACAAAAATATCCTACGTAAAGGTCCCTCAGGAAATCACGTCTTTCGGTTATTTGAACATAACTGAAAAAACACCAATTTTTCGTAAATAATGACAATGTAGGAAGTAAAAGATAACTTTACTTAAATTTAATTTCACTACGATTTTTTCTCAAACCAACAATTAATCTACAATAGTATCTTAAAACTTGGCGTTGTAAGCAAAAACTTGTAAAAACTGGAATATGCTACTTTGTCTCAAAATAACTCAGCAACGTCCATTTTTCGAAAATGTTGACCTGATTTGAAGTGAAAGAGATTAAAGGATATAGCCGAAAAAGGCAGTGAAGAGTGCCCAAACCAAATCGATAATCGCGATGCTCATATGAAAGAATAAAAAAAGCCATAATTCCAAAAAATCAGCCTCCTAGGCCAATATGTTGTAAGTGATACGAGAAACGTATTTTTCGAGTTTTCTTTTGTCCTCAGGTTTTATAGCATCTATCAGGATGAAAATAATTGCAGAGACCGGGAAAATATAGTTGAATTTGAAGGAATTATTGTGAACGAATTTTGACCCCAAATTCAAATAGAAAAGAAATTGAAATTGATTTTCGTCGTGATAACAGTATAATGTCTCAGTTTTTTCATTTCTTTGTTCGTTACGCAAATTCGATATTATAAAAGAACAATCATAAAACAGTAAAATCACAAAATAAATATTTTTTAAAATAATTTTCCAGACTACATTTGTGAAGGGGGGACTCGTCCGTGGTTGCGTGCGTGTGCGCGTGTGTGTGAGTGCCCGTCCATGAGCGCGCGCGCGTGCGCGCATGCGTGTTCGTGCGTGTGAGTATGCGTGCGTGTGTGTGTGCCTGTGTGCGCCTTCATATGCATGTGGGTATGTGTGTATCGAGCGCACTTGTAGAGCGGGGTGCGTGCGCAGTGTTCCAGGAGCGGCCGCCGCTGCCGCCCAGCCCCGAGGCGGCCGCGCGCGCGCCCGTGCGCCCGGGCTGCCTGGCGCCGCTGCGCCGTCTGCTGCGCCTGCCCGCCTTCTGCCTGCTCATGGCCGCCTGCGCCATCAACGTGGCCGCCTTCAGCGCGCTCTCCACGCTCCTCAATCAGCTCGTGCTCGTGCACTACAAGGTACAGATTTGGGGCTTCGGTGGGATATCGTTTAGCGCATCGGCCTGTGGTACCCTAGTTTGGCGGTTTAAACGCGATCGAAGCCGTGAATTTTTAAGGGCGATTTTAAGGTACGTCTTTCCTAAAGTCATATTATAGATTTTCTGCATGTAAAATATCCTCAAGCCTAAAAGAAGACTCTGAGCGAAATTCAAATAGCCTATTTCGTCGCCCGAGTGGTTCGTTCTTTCTCCGCTAGAAGGTGAAAGGAGCGTAGCGAAATTTGCGTGGTCGCTACGTTCCGAACGTTACCACTGCCGTTCCTTATTTTACTGCAGTTTATGGCGAATTGCCTTCAACTCTAGGCTCCAGCTCCATCCTGATCCGTTTTTTGTCTCTTCCTGATCATCCATCTCTATTTCTCCCTTTATCTCTACAGGAAGTCTGCTTTTCATTTCCACAATTGATTTTCCTTGTTTTATTCTTTCAGAGGATTACCAGTTTACTATTTTCGGCAATCGTTCGTTATTTGCTTGAAGAAAATGACCATGCCTTGTTTGATTACAATTTCTGAAAGATATTTTTACACTCCCATGAGAACTCGAATATCTTAATTTTTTATTTCGTCCGTTATGCCATTCTCGGTTATTCATTTGACTTTCCAATTATTCCAAATGAGACAATTATGCTTGGCAGTTTGGATAAGGAGGTTTTGGAGGAGATGCTGTTACCTTTACGAATATGGACGATAAATAGCAGTGTGCCAATGTTTTTACAAAATCTCGTGATCTTGCCATTTTATAAAGTTTAATATTAAATACGAAATATGACACACCACTAAAGTAGACACGATACTTGAAAAGGCATGTTGAGCAACTGACCTGCTTGGGTGGCTTAGGGCATCAACTGATGCCATGTAATCAACCAATCAATCATTGAGAAATTTAGAATTAATTTCAATAAATTAATTTAAAGATGAACAATTAACTATTTCTGAACTTCATGAATATAAACTAAACAGTTACTTCAGAATACGTGTTTTTACACCAGAATAGCTGCGCATACTTAGCAACAATTCTTGTAATAAAATTATGAATTATTTTAATATAGATATTACCGATATTCTCTTCATTTTCTATTTCGCTCGGGTATCAAGTTAAATTAATGCCATCCATCACATACTGAGAAAAATGGCAACGAACCAGTTGTAAATGTATTGTAGATAGCTGATTCATGTATCTGAATGATGAGAGCCCCCTAATGTCTCAATTGGAGGAGCTTTGGATTCGAGTTACTCTTCAGATGTGGATTTTTGAGCTTGCTAATCCATCATTGTTAATCTCTTTTTCCACCAAAATAATATACCTTTAATGATTTGTAAACGCAGATGTAATATGAAGTCGGCTTTAAAATGTTTTATATCGTATAACATGTTTCCATGTGTGAGATTCACACCATGTGTCATTCAGTGTGATATATATCTAAACTTCAACACCAGTGAGGTCCTCTGCTTCACAATGTGGGATAAAAATTAATAGGCCATTATCAGACTTTAGAGCTGGAAGGGGAAACTACGGTATGTGTACACTTTGGTCACACAATTCGAAAGTAGGGTAGCAAACTAGCGCTTCAGTCAGTAATATCGTACTTTTACTAAAACGTAGGAAACACACTGGCCATTCTATCATAAATATGGCGGCTTCGGCGTGTTTGAATTGCATTATCTAGGCTATCCGGGACAAACCGCGTCTCTGTCGTGGTGGCTGACGTTTCGGCCAACATGTGATCTTTATCAGAGCGTACTGCGTACTGCTGAGCGTACTGCAGCGTTTTTAAAATGCGATTAGCAATGGGAAAATTATCTTCATCGCGTTTTTTATTTCTGATATTTATTAATTGTTATTTCTTTCGCACATAAATTACATACGCTAGAATATACTCGTGATTTCAAATTCACTAAATGTATGAGACATACGACACATTTAAAGTCGTTAAAAATTGTACGTTTAATTTGCAAGTTAGCGCCATGACAAGTTCATTTATGCTAACATTTTCTTGGTTTATTTGCTCCTCTAAAATATGTAGAATGACCACTGTGCCGCCTTCTATACTTGCACCATAGGGAGAACTCTCATGGGCTGTTGCTGCGACCCTGGCACTGTTGCGCGCCCAAGCAGGTGCCTGATTCCGCTGTCACCCCCCTCTTCCTCCCTTGGGTCGCCGACCGCGTCAGAGGACATCCAAAGACCGCCTGAAGGCTCTTTCGGTTCGCCGGCAGAGGGTGCAGTCGGGACTGAGATGTTGATGAACCATGAAAGTGGAGGCGTTTCATAAGGTCCATTATCGTCTCGATTGAATAAGACTGTTTTCGCTGACCTTTTACAGCTTGTCACGTGCACTGAAGTGCATCCATTCGTCAGACATTATTATACACTTCCAGTTCCCCATCATAGTTCGCTGATCGTTTTCAGTTTCTACTTTAGTCTCGCCTTCGCTTTCATAGTTCATTTTATTGGATAGGAGACCCCATTCTGGAATTTCCTGATTGCAGAATGATCCTGGATACTGTATCATGGAAGTATTTCGATGACTTATAATCTCTGTTACACATTTCTTTCCTTGTTTCTTCTTGCTATGCATTTCCTTCCTTATCTTCTTCCCTCTATCATGTACATCGTAGACATACATACCGATTTATATTACGTTTATTAGAAAAACATGGAAACAATTTGTTACAAACTCTCAATTCCAAAAAAAATAGTTCCTGCAGTTAATTTGTTATTGAATTTGGAAAGGCTTGTATAAATAATACGCTATTTCTTACAGGACGGAGAAGAATTCGCAGGGCGCCTGGGATTGGTTCTTATCGTCGGCAGCATGGTGGGCTCTGTGGCGAGTGGAATCGTACTAGATCGCACACACAAGTTCAAGTAAGTAACAAAAATACACTTGGTGACAAGCAAATGCAAATAAGACGGCTCTGTTATTAAATTAACGGAAAAAAGATCCACTAGTAAGCACTTTTGTTTTTTTTGTGAGTTGTTATACCAAAACAGTAGTTTGTGAATGTGTTTGAACGTTTAGTTGGCAATAAAATCTGCTTCATTTTGTTGAAAAAAGTTGCTGTTTGCGAAAATGACTTAATATACTGTTTTAAACAGCTGTAGCGCAAATTATTTCCTGGTCTTACATAATCAGAAATTACTAATCAAATGCACGATGCCTACTTCTTCTGCATTATAACTTTATTTCTACACTTGTAATAAAATATAGTTATAATTCAACAAGCCATAATAATAATTGATTTTTATGATTGTTACATAAGTCTAGTGAAATGTTACTGAACTTTGGTTTCAACTCCAGTTTCGATGTCCTCATTCTGTCAAGAAACTAGTTCGAGCTCAAGACCACTTTTTGATTCTAAATTTTATTAGATGTTTATTTGAAAATTATTAGTTCTTTGGGTCTCATGCCGTCATTTCATGAATCCGTGTTGACACAAACGTGTTTGACGCCATGAGTTTTGTAAAATAAGTCGAAGCTCAACTCCTACTAAGATTGCGCAAGTTTCTCGAACAACTTTAAAGGACGAACTTGGGGTCGGTGCCTTGAAGAAAATTGCTTATATCATCACATACGTTACCGATATGCAGCTGTTATGTCGAAATGTTGCAACGATATTCACGAGTACATTTGTGTTTAGTTTCAATTTTTTTCAAGTGTTCACATTGAACAGGTTATTTCTCTTGCGAAAGCATATACATTTATCACGTGAAACGTGTTGGTAAACAGAGCTTAAAAACAACATCACTATATGCCTTCGTTGTAGTTTGCAAATTTTGAAAAAAGAAGTAAAAATTTGAGTTTAAGGTAATTTTTAAATTAGCATCTTTTGCAATATCAATAATACTTATATACAAAAACCCATTTGATTACAATTGTAAAGATCCTTAATCTTCAGTTGTGTGTATAGCTTAATTCCACGAGGAGCAATTGAATGGGTGAAAATCAGAACGGTATAAGTGACATTTTATAAATTCTGAAAAAAACATTTATTTTAGGCTATATTTCAGTGGCAATGTATTTTCGTGGTTTTGAAGAACAATTGAAATGCCTTGGTTTTAATTATGAAACATAACACTACGACTTTACACTGATATTAACTTACACAGATTTCTTAGAATTTATAAAAGGTCACTTATACTGTTCTTGTTTTCATCCATTCAATTATATTCGCCTTTTCGTGGGTAACAATACTTTAAAAGATAATTTAATACTAATATTGACATAAAGCCTACTGTATTGTTCCTAAGAAAGGGATGAAGAGAAAGATCTGTCATGGGAAAGTGTTGATTTAGCGGTGTGTGCTCTTGCACAGTGTAATGTCGGCAGAACAGGAGTGAGAAATATGGAAAGAATCACTCTTGAAAGGAGTGGACAACGCGTAGGTGTTGATAATCATAGTTTTTTTGTGAATACAGAAATATACTACTGATAACCAGTAGGGTTATTTGGATTAAATATAATCTGGAGCAATGGTAATTGCTAAATATAGACTTGAAACATCGTCGATATTTTTTACAACTTGAAATAAATCGGGTGTCAAGAATCCATCCAAACCTCTCCATTTACCTTATTTGGGTTGTATACACTTGGTTTACATTTTCTTCTTAGTTTAGATTTCTAAAATAAATGAGAACGTAAGTCTAAACACGATGAATTAGAACAATACTTATTTTCTTGAAATTAGTTAATATTATTTTATTTAAAATTCCTAACCAATCTACTAGGGAGACCTGTGACTAACATATACTAAAAATTGACGTTAAAATCCTGGGCAAAAATATTAGAGAGATTACCAGAAGTAAGACACCGTGTCTATTCCCTTTAATTAACCATAATAATTAAGTCCAGACTTACCGCTTCCTACTGAAAGCACGTATGATGTCTGCAAACGTCATTCCCAAATATTTTTAAGTTAGACTCTAAGAGTTTAAACTAGATTAGAAGTTGCACAATATTTGCTAATGCTCATGCTGCCACGCGAACTCTGATGAATACGTTTCGCTAGAGCATATTTTGTTCGCCTGTTACACCTTACTGCGCTTGAAAAGTTAGAAATTTAAAAGCATTGTTCTCAGTTATTGGAATGTTTTTCTTTTGTTGCAATGTATATGGTTCGATCAGGCCAGTATACAGATATTTTGATAGTTTTCAAGACAATTGAGCATTGCCGGAAACAGAATCGCTCTGAGTTTTCTTGCCTTTCGCCAGTCATAAGTTTTGGAGCACCAGCTGTTAATATCTCTAGATTTCAGTTCAGAGCATTTTGTTGAAGGTTAGGAATAGCTTTCACGAATAATTTATATTGATTCAATATTACCACTAAAAATAATATTGATAAAAATGCGTGTGCATGTGAATTAGTCATCTAACGGACGTAAAAGAGCAAGCCATAAATAATGAATTTCAAAGAGCCCTCATTGTTTACTTTTATCACTCTTTTAAAGAAACCTATAAAAGACTAAATTTGAATCACGGAATTATGCAAGGAAAAATATTTCTTACAAACAAATTTTCAAAGTGTACTTCTTGCATTCTAGCTACATAAATACACATCATAAGAACATTATCCAGTTGGCGGAATGACAAGAATACTTGGGAGTAAAACGGTTCAAGCCCACGGAAAGACTCAAGCCAACTTTGGTGAAATAAATGCGAATCATTTCTACGTTAAACGCCGACCACGCCTCTCCAATTCGGTATGGCATCAATTGCTGTCAAAAACTCGCTTACATGTCGCGGAGGTCGCTGGCAGTGGTCGCTGTGGCGATGAGCATGTGCCTTGTACAAGGCCGCGCAAAGGGAGCCCGCCCGGAGCGACAGGCCATTTTTTTAAGAAAAGTTTCCCGATAACATTCTTTGGATTAACTCCGACAATTATTCAATAGAATGGCTTGGAAAAGTGCCGGTGTAAGGTTCGCCAGCCCCAGCTTGCCTCACGCCTTTTGAAAAAGTTGAATTCTCAATTTCTGTGAAATCGTGGAAAACATTGTTACTTTTCAACTCTTCTTTATATTAATGAGAGTTTTGTGCTAGTAACGGGACGAGAATCACTTCCACCAATATCGTGAAATAAACATTTCTAATTAGTGGGAGGCTTGCTATGACCGGGGGGGGTGTATCGTTTTTCTGCTCGAAGCCCTTCAGACCGTTCTACTCATGCAGATTTGAGCATTCTCTCTGGACATAGTTAACGGCTGAGTTGTCTCAGGGTATTAATTGATGCCACAGTGCCTCTGACCGGTAGGTCCTAGTGTTCCACTCCCGACTGTGGCAGGATTTTAATTACTATCCACATAGCTAGGTCGAGTTCTGTCGCTGTCTGGAGGAAAATTCTAGCGGCTAGCTGCTCTGATCGGTAGCTTTCCGTGGTATCTCGCCTCAACATTTGTGTAAAGCCAAAGCAGTTCCCTAACAAATGCACCAGCAAGCCACGCGGAATCTTTCCTACCTCATCGTTGTCTTATTCTCACCCCATACTTATACACACTTCCACTTTCATGCACTACACCACCACATATGTAGGCAGACCATTCGGGATCTTACAGCTTGTTTCCCGCCTGAGGTGATGCCCCGCAGGAGGGAAATACCTGGTTGAAGAAAATCGCAAGTCGATGTGTAGGTCTGTGCAGGATTTGACCATTCAGTAGGGAAATAGCCGCCACATTCTGCGATAAAAACACACATAAACTTGCGGGACAAAGACCATTGAAGTTACTGCGCCCGGAAACACAAAACAATCAATCTCGTTTCGTTGATTAGTTATTCCGGGCATGTCAGCTGCTAAGATCAATAGTCCCTAAGTGTAGTGCATGTTTTAGCGTGGAAGGTGAAAGTAATCTTCACCCGCTGGATGTCGAAATCTGGCGCCGAGCTACCGACGGTTTAAGGGGCATTCAGATTTCTCCCACCAGCGGGGCACCGCCCCAGCCGGAACAAGCTCTAAGCTCCCGACCGGTCTCCCAGCATGTGTGTTAGTGTAATGCATGTAAATATGTGTATGTTTAAGAGGTCAAACAGTGATAGGTCAAGGAAGGAAAGATCACGCGTGGTCTATGGCTCATTAATTAGGACTGCTCCAACATTCGCCTGGTGTTGATCGCAAAAAACAGGGAAAACTTCAGGACAGAGGAGCCGGCTGCTCCCCCACACAGCATCGGAATACGACCTAACTGACAAGTAAGTGTCGAAAATCCTGCCACCGTTGAGACTCGAATCTAGGACGTCCCGGTCAGAGGTACCGCAGTGGCATCTTTTAATACCCTGACCCGCCTCTCCCGGTATCAATCTGGAGCAAATTGCTAGTGGCGGAGTGTCTTACGATGTGCTTGTTCCGCAGGGAGACGACGCTGGCGCTGTTCGCCCTGGCGCTGCTGGCCATGGTGGGGTTCACGTTCGCTCTGCCCACCGGCTCGCAGGCGCTGGTGTACGCGGCCGTCGCCGCCGTGGGGTGAGTTTTTTATTTCATTTTAATGTTCAGTTTATCACTATTGTCGATGTAGTGATGGTTTCCTTTTATTTAGTATATCACTACTGTCGATGAGCATCAGACGGATCGCATTCCACTTGTGAGGAGGGCTGGACTTCAAGGTCAAGGTTCCTTACGGAATCAAAAGATTAGGACACCTGCGTTTTAGTAATTAAACACAAATGTTCAGTTTATTACTATTGTCGGTGTAGTGATCAGGCGGATCGCCTTCCACTTGTAAGCAGGGCCGGGCGTCTAGGGCCCCTAGGCAATCAAAAGATTGGAACCCGTCCGTTTTAGTAATTGAACAAAAAAGACACTTGAGGAACGGTGTTCGCATGTCCTCCGAGATAACGCAGTAGCCGACATTGAATTTGTTTTCCGTCGATAAGCGGACGTGTCAGTGAAGGAAACGAATTCCCTTCTCACACCACGCTGCTATTTAAACGTCTACAGCAAGCAATGTTACTGTTTTTGATATTAGTGTTTTCTAATTTCCGTTTATTTATAATTAGTATTCCAACAGTCCAAATGTATAAAAAACTAAATTAAATAAATATATTTAAAAAGTGTAAAACTAGTAAAATAGTTGAAGACTGTCATTCAATTTTATGAACTAAAAATAATATTTTGGGACCCTAATTTTATTTTATTAGTGTCATCTGAGGACCGCTTTGATGATGTTTCCCCTAAGCAGCAGGGTAGTTTGCCTAGGCGGAAATCCGTTTTTATTTGTGGGTACCGGGGATCAAATCCCGTGCGATCCATATTTAGTTTGTGATGAACAAAGCGGATTCCCTACAGATTTTCTCGGAATTATCCCTGTCTGTGCCATTGCTCCATCATTATTCACACATTTTCATTATCATCCAAACATTAAAATAATTCATCTCGAAAATAACAAAAAAGGAACTCAAAATTATCGTAATAAAGAGTATATTATTAATATATCACACGTACGTAGCTCAGAATTTTTGTATCTTTACGAAAGTACAGTTGTCTTACAGACTAACTCGTATGCCTACATTTATTATAATACATCTGCTTAGGAAACAATGTTACCGCCAATTTATGTAATGATCGACATCTTTTCAAGAATGTGTGAAAGGGAAAGTAATGTTTTGAATTCTGGTTGTGTGAATAAGGTTTCTACTGATGTCAACTTTGTTAGGGTGGGTATATAGGATAAACCGATAAAGACATTGGAGGATAAGTGAGTGATATGATGTGAAACCGATTAGAGGTTGATAAAATCGTAATTCGTTGTTCATGGAACTAATTAACAACTGAATGCATCTTAATTTAATTTTTTATAAAATTTGCAAATTCACGGAGACAGAATGCTTGTCAGTAATATTGCCTCCGTGCAGATCTTCTGCTGACTGTAGAAGCTGGAATCAGTTACAGCATCACGTAGCCACGCACAAACGCCTTTTCTGGACTTCCTGCAAACCGGTTGAACCGGGCGAGCAAACTGGGTAACGAGACGCAACCTTCTCAACGCGAGTGTTTCACGGTCACGAAGGCGGCGGCGGCGGTGACAAAGTGGACAACGGGCCGAACCTGCTCAATATAGTTGTTTTTTGTTACAGTTTTAATTCTTGTTACCATTATCCATTGTTCCTACCATTGTCCTCCGCCGTTACCTATTATCCTATTTAGTCACGACGTGTAAATTAAAAACTGGATGTTGATTCAGAAGGATGTTTGTGTTGTGGGATGACGTAACTCAGAAGAGCATTCCGGGCTGAGGTACTAATACACGTCTTAGTTTGTTCTTATTCAGTTATAGTATAAACTGTGCGCCTTGATCCTTCGATGGGGAAATTGAAGCAGCCAGTTCAAATTTTCGTACTATTTTGACAATTAAATTTAATTTGTCTGATTAGAAGAACGCTCTCACAAAGCGTATTATCATCACAGAGGACACAATCCTTTAATAATTTCCTAACCGTAACTTCTCGTTGTGTATGAGTTCTATTCATTGAGTAGCCTTCGTATTACAGCTTACTACATTTGAGCAATTTTCCATTCTCAATTCTCGTCAAAGAGTTACTAAACTTCTCAGAACGGAGGAGCAAACTCTCAGAAATAGTCGGTATTTCCCCAACCTCTCCCTTTCACCTTGATTGCTCCTTGTGACGCACGGTTAATGACATTGCAACGCGTTGTAACAGTCTACTGGGGATACCCAAATTACATGTTGCGTGTCGGCTTCAGTGCCCCACAGAACTGAATCATTAGAACGAGAAGCAGTTACAATGTATTCTGAGTATGCTTCTTGCGACGGTGGGGTAGAAGGAGAAACGAAGAATATTCTTTAAAATAACGTTTCGAAATTTCAAAACAGCTTTGAAGTGGATTTGTTCGTAGCATAAGTTTCTCGAGAATTATATTTTCATACAAATGTCTCTAGTGTGAGGTTTTTACTACACATTTATTATACATTTTTCTAATGAAAAGATATTTTTTTGTTTTTAAGGAAAATAATTATCAAATTCAAACCATTCATAAAGATAGTTATATATGTTTTCTCTCCGGCTTCTTCTGACTCTGTGTTCACAAAAGGCTATCATCTATATTGGATTGTGCCTGAATGTGAAGAACGGTATGTTAAAAGTTAGGCGGAAATACATTTATATTGTGCGATTAACTATTTATGTGGGGATTATGAATAAGATTTATACCAATTTTAATAAGTTGTGATAACTGTAATTAATTACTTATAACTAAGAAATGCACTTTCGAATTTACTCGCTACTGCTAAACTTGCTTAGTTTGAACTGATGAGCTCTTGAACTCTCTTCTCACCCACGGATCGAAAGTGAATACTTTTGACCAGTTTAACAAGTGTTTGAGAAAAAAGAAAAGCACTACAATGTAAGGAATATCTTTAAAATTCAAACAAATGCAGTTTCAAGTTCACTCGCTTATTGCTTGTTGTTCACTAGCTGGGTAGTGGATATTCTTCGAGTACATCCTGTGTCCAAAGAGAAGCAGCAGAACAAAATGCGATGCTTATACCCTGAGTTCAGTGAGTTATCGAACATTACATTGTTGCAAACATTGATCTCTGGATTCTTGGCTCTAGAAAAAAATTCGCGAATTCATTAGGCTATAAAAGTGTAAGAAGGCAAACGGTTATGCTTGCTGAGGACCTGCAATACAGGCCTAGAAGCTGTTAGGTCGCGTTCTATTCGAGATACTGTTACAACTAATAAACGTCACTTTTATTTTTTAATATCAAATGTACTTAGGGTTTACAACACACAGAAAGATACAAACATAATTGGTATTTCTCTATTTTCTAAGTTTTACGTCTACAGTTACTTCAGCATTGCTATGCCTCTTCAGAGAAACACAGGTTGCATTACAGAATAAGCGCATTAAACGTACTTTGGTGTGAAGTAATTCTTTTACTTTTGAAATCCTCATTCTGTCGGCCATTGATCATGAGCTCTCTGGTGCTTACGCCAGCATTGGAAGCTCCATTTCCACATTTCATGCACATCCCCTCTAGAATAACTCCAAAATGGTTCCTTAACTCTAAAGTTGTGTCTCCGGTTGCAGGTGCTTCATGGGCGGGTACATGCCCGTGGGCTTCGAGTTCGCGTCGGAGCTGACGTTCCCGGAGTCGGAGAACAGTACGGCGGGCGTGCTGATGGCCGGGTCGCAGGTGCTGGCCGTGGGCTTCACCGTGGGCTACGCGTGGCTGCTCAAGGCCACGGGCGACGTGTGGGCCAACCTGGCGCTGAGCGCGTCGCTGGTGGTGGGGGCGGCGCTGTCCGCGCTCATCCGCCCCGACCTGCGGCGCCAGGCGGCGCGCGCCTCCGCCCTGCGCGGCTCGCCGCTGCCCCGCGCCCACGCCCACGTCGGCCCCGACGACCCCGGCCGCCTGCGCTCCAACGCCTCCGACTCCACCGAGGACACCGACGTCGACAGCAGCGACGACAAGCTCTCCTCGCCGCCCTACTCCCCGGCCTTCGCCCCTCCGCCCTACGCCCCGTGAGGGGGCCGCTGTAAGGCTGGTCCCATCCACCGCGGGCACTTCACTAGTGGAATTTTTTGCGTGATCTGTGCTTTAAAGGCTTAGAATAAACGAGCCAACTAACATGACCCGCCCTGCTCCTGGCGTACACCCCTCTGTGTCGTGAACAAGCACTTGTTAGGGGGTGGCCTGCGGAGATTCAACCAGCTGGGAGGGAAGTCATGGAGCGTGTGTGAGCGCCGTCCTGCGCTTCAAAGCATTGTACTCTACGGGTCAACGATGATGAGCTCTCCCCACTCTACATCACTCCAAACGACTTCCCGCGATCTTTGGAGATGAATGTTTGTGTGCGCGCGGCCCTCCGATTCAAGCCTTAGTATCGTCGGACCAACCTTTTTCACCTACTTAAAACCCGTTCTTTCCCCTTCACTCTATTCCCCGTGTAAAGGTAGCTAAAAAGAACCTGCGTGCGAAGGATCTCTGAGCTATGCCGTCGAGGAACTACTTGGCGCACAGATACGCGCTTCGAAAGCCTTATTCTCTATGGGTGGGATGAACTCTCTTCGCCCTAGTCTTTGTCTTAGTATCTTCGACACCCTTACTCGTGAACGGAATATTACGAGATAAGGGAAGTGCCTCCTGTGGATGTAGGAACTGTGGAAACTTAGAGATGTTGTATGCACTATCCTGTACTTGAATATTAGACTTTAGTAATCTACAATGATAAGCCTCGTGTCCGCCCAACACAACATAAATCTCGCCGCCGCGTTTTCCCATAAATAGTAGGTCTACTTTGTACGACCGTTCTGCGTCGATTCCAAGACCTTTGGACACGTTATGGCTATTTTGGGCGTGTGATCCTGTACTTCAAAGCTTTGAACTTCAGGATGATCATAGAGGTGAACATGGGTTAAAATGTTTATTCGTCCTATTTACCTACACTACATTCCGATGACATGAGCGGGTTCTATACAAAGTGATTCAAGGAGCTTGAGAGACAAATATTTGGAAGCAACACCGCTTTTGTTTGCACGCTTAGTACGTAGGACTATACTGGAAGTGGTCACACACGTTGATAGTAATATCTCTCCTACCTCTATACCCTACCACTCTCACTCTCGCTTTATTTAACATCAACGGGACATTCTGATTTTTTGGCTGTTCGAAGCATTCGGCCATCCGTGATCATCGATCTAAACCGATCCGGAAAACATTGTTTTTTCAACTCTTTTCATCGCCATTCTACTCGCCAGCCCAAAGGAATCCTCCCAAAAGAATGAATATTTATTGCCTTTGTGGTGATTCCAAGAGCTTGGGAAATGTTGTGACCTTTCAATCGCGTGTACCTGTCTTCCAAGTCTGCGATCAGGGCGACACTGATGGTCTGTTGCGCATATGAGAACACTGTCGAACTTCTTTTTCCCCGCTCCTAAGGAAGCGGGGAAAAGAGAGATGAAACAGTTTTCTTCGTAATGATTCTGATTCTATGGAACTGCTTATACCAAGTATTATGGTGTGTTTAAGATTCTAGGAAGAAGGGAGGAGTTATGATACCTTCATGTTGGTTTTGCGACGGTTTAGGCCTAAGGCATATGAGCAATGTGGGCATGTATTACAGGGCTTTCATGTCAACTGCAAACACTAAGCTAGTCAATTATCATTATCATTATCATTTATCTGATGGGAGAAGGGCATTAGATTTTTTAGTGATCAATACATCTTATTTCAGTGACTGTATCTTATCCTTTTGTATCCACTTCCTTTCTTTTTTGCTTTTGGCAACTTTTCTTTTCAATATGAATGGGACAAGAATCCTGAAGTGATATATTTTCACTGACCTTGTAGTTGTAGAACTATAATATTGTGAGCAAATGGCGCATTGAATTGTAAATTCTGTTCACAACTTGAAAATTTTGTTTGAGAGTTGCTTTTAGTTTTGAGGTCGGATTGAGAGTAAGTCTCAAAGAAATATTAATTACTTTATTTCACATTGTATCGTAAAGAAAGATCTGTTTAATTTCTTTCCTTCATATTAATGTCTTCCTGTCCTTTGCCTTTGGGAGACAAATTTCATAAATCATTCGTGTTCAAACATACGCTCCCTCGAGCGCCGGGTGCCTATCAAAGAATTTCACGGGCGGTGCCGATTGCTCCGTTGCTATGAGAGGACCGCGTTCCGATGTTGGCGACGCGCCATCTTACTAGCGAGCCGGCAGTCACCGTCGTTGTGACCATGAAGTCCATTTCGACCACACCCAATCGATTACCTCCGGTGATTTATTTCTCGCCTGACTGTCGTCCCTTTTCCTCTCCGGTCTGTCTGACCACTCTTACTAAATACTTTTGTTTATTAGTAGTACTTGGCGATTTATTTATCATCCTCTTTAGTCCTTTCTTCTGGTTGTGGCGTTCTTCCTCCTCTAGCATCGGTTGTCGTCAGTTCTACTGCCACTCCGCTTGTTTTCTTTCTGAGGATGCGGCCGGGAGGGAGGGAAAGGGAGGTGGAGGTGTGGCCTCAGAGCGAAAGCCCCCGGCGCTGCGCGCGATTCGAAGCGTGACGCCTTCCGAAGGCCGCCTGACCGCTCCAGGGAATTTAGTTTTTGTCTGTCGCCTGTGATGGATTTTGTGTAAAAAGGTTGTCGAGAAGATGTGATTCATGCAGTAGTGATAATTGACTCTGTAAGAGAAGTGGTCTGCTGGCAGGCTTCTTTAACCTTGAGTTTAGAAACAATGTAAATGGATGATCTGAGGGATTCAAGAAAACGTATGATATATAAAGTGTATCACATGTCTGGTAGCTGCAATGACAGATCTGGTCGAATTTGTGTTCTAACTAAAAGTGAATAATATTTTAAGTGATTTTAAAACTACTTGTAAAGTGTTTAATTATGAATACGTGTATAAATACAATATTTGTACAGTATTTCACATATGTTACCTTTTGTATGTGTTTAAACATTTGATAAGCCAATCTACCGAGAATTTTAGAATGTATAATCGAGGTCGATGCATGTTCAGTGTTTGAGTGCAAGGTTTTGCATGTAAATGATTCATGTTACAGTAATATAAAATTTAAACATATCAAACAGCGTCGCAGAAGGACTTCCCATTTACGGTATAGTTAACAGAACTTGTTCTCACGTACCATGTCATTTACATGTACTTAGCGGGTATGGTAATTTAATGAAATGCTGCTTGCAAATATTCAGTTAAGATATTCCATTTCATATAATTTAACATAAATCTGTCTAATGCTTATTGATAATTGTTCCCCACATTATTTATTCGTGATGCCTTTAAACTGGATAATTTATAATTTTAGCCTTATCAATTCCAATTAAATGTGAATATGATACTGCCAAGAAGTGTACATTTTACTCTAGAGATGATAGTTCTTTAAAAAGAATTGAAATTTGGGAAATAATTCGGATTTTTTAGATGCAGATTTGTTTTTTTTATTCACATTTGTTACTACGGGTAGCATCACGAAGAGTAGTTAGTAATATTCTTGGCAACATTATGTAAATAATATTAACAACTATTAAAGATTTTTGTCAACTTTGGTTATCTAAAGCCAAACTCCACAAAATGAGATTACTGTTGTTATTAGAAAAAAAGAACCACGCCCCGCTATTTATAACAATCCATTTCGTTATGAAAAGTCATAGTCTTCACATAAGCGTTGTATTAATTTATGACCCTAACAACATCGGTCTGTCATCTTTCTCAGGATTAATAGAGAAACATAAACGAAAAGTAATAAACATGGGAATTTTCACAAAGTGGATAAAAAGTTGTATGATAGTAACATCTTATTACAGTTCTCCATTGGTTATAATAATGGGCCTAGTGCTCTTTTGATACTTCTCCATTCTTGCATTCTTAAGTCGCAAGATGTTACATGCCGTAAGATAGTTATTTCATAAATAACTATTAGTAGAAGGGATAACCGCCCCGTTAAGACTGATTAACCTTTTGTAATCCTATGATGAATTATAGTTCTTAAAAATTAATTTGTTTTAACCAAATAATTTTGGTCATCTGTGGAAGGATGATTCTTGCATTTCACAATCTCGTAGACCGTACGAGATAATTTGTTACGGGTCCTAAGTTGTTCTCAGTGATGTGTGAGCGTATGTGTGTGAAAAGCATATCATTTGGAAATATAAAAAGTAAATATAATGAACGATGTGAACAAACTATTCTAATAATAAAAATTGTGATATTTCTAACATTGGAAAGCAATTTGTCTGACATGTCCCAAACAATCTGCACTTAGATGATTACATTTTTTCCTAACCATTTTGTTTATGCATTATTGTTTCATCCTGCAAATATTTTCAGTATCTAAATGATCAGGTTTTTGCCATCACTACTTCACTAAGAGTTCTTAAAATTATAAAAATCCTTTTCTAACTTAATGTGTAAAAGAGGGAGTTTTAGCAAGGCTCAGCGTGCAGTAATCGACTATTTTCTCTATCTTCTGCGCATGCATAGATGCACAAAAGTGATGCGAAACGAACTGCGCATGATCTGCACACGAACTGATCGATAGTGCTGACGATTGTTGTAACGGAATAAAAAAACTGCTTAAAAACAATAGTTTACTTAACATACCTTAATTTGGTCTTGCGTTTCAAAAATTAATTTTTTGGTCCAAAACTCGGATTGACAAATTAATTATGTGAGAACCATTATAAATGGTAATCATTTGGAGTAATTATATCACTAAACAAGTGAAACGAAGGAAGATATTTTTCTAGAGAAGAAATACAACCTGACTTATTGTAAATTCTCACTTCAATATATAATATTGTTTAAAAACATCAAGACCAAAATATCGATCAATTCTGTACAGCACCACTGTTGTATAGTTGGTAATAAGGAAATAATCGATAATTTAGCATCTCCAAACTCTATAAGATCAACGAATTCACTCATCAGTGAAAAAAAAAAAAACAAACTTGGCGGTGAAAATAACTCAAAAACATTAACAATACATTTAGTGAATTTCACTTGCGTACTGATGATGTTAAATTAAGGATTCACTGCTGCCCGACTCCTGTTGGCGCCTCGAGCGACGTGCGCGGGCGTTACCAGAAGCAGTAGCTGCACAACGACGGCGCTGGCGGCGCGCGGCAGTGAAAGTGCGCGCTGGGTAACGGCGCGTTGCGGCAGCGCAACGGGCGCTTCTGCAATGTCGGAATACGAAGGGCGGCCGACGGATTCGCCGACGGGGCCTTTGCGAAACACGGCACTCACCTCGCGAGGGATACGACATCGTTGTTTTGAAAACGTCAGTGTTTTTATATAATCATCGATGTTTTCAACATCGATTGCCAACCGATGTTTTTCCACATCGATATATTGTGCTCTGTTTTTACGTTTTGTAAGTCTTATTTCTGAGTGAAAAATTTCCATAATCACAAATTTCATAAAAGCTAATATACGAAATAATAGTGTGGTCAGGTTTTCAGGCTCAGCCTTGCACATTGACATTATTATTTTACTTACTTTTCAGTTAGATATTAATTGCCATTAATAAACATGGTCGTTTTCAAATTTGGATTGTAAGGATCACGGATTGTAAGGATTTACTTAACCAGCTTTAAAACCTTGATTATTTTTCGTCCTCTTTCTGTCAGCAATGTCGCATCACTACTCTTCGCGAGGAAAACCGTCTCACGTCCGACGGAAGCTATTTCAGAAACTTGAAACGCACTCGATTCGGTGTTCGTTGAATAACTTTAGGTGTCAGACTTGGGATTTCGTTGGTTGTGATACTGCCAGTGAGAGTGGCACATCGCGTCAAGTGAATGCCGGGGCGCAGGTGAAAACCGTTCAGTATGGTCACATTTGAATTTGTACTATAACAGACTGCAAAATTCCAAAAAGCGGTACCGTATCGTCTTTCTGTCGCATTCCTGTACCAGTGCACCTCTGAATAGCGCCGCTAAGTTATTGTTAGTTCTAGGCATTCAGAATGTTATCTTGCTGTAGAAGAACTTTGATGTGACAGTCAGAACTGGGAAATATGAGAAACAAGGGAGAAATAAGAAAATTCGAGAAACCAAGAAATTCCTATTACTGAGGTTATGCTGTACTGCTCAGAACAAGACATCAGGGCCCAATTATTATTATTATTATTATTATTATTATTATTATTATTATTATTATTATTATTATTATTGTATTTATTATTATTATTATTATTATTGTATTTATTATTATTATTATTATTGTATTTATTTAAATGACGATATTGTATTTAGTTATAATCGACAATAATATATAATATTATTGTAATCAGACTCAGCCGACAGTGAATAAGCACCCTGAAAAACTGATTGAGATACCACATCATGAGAGGTAAACAGTAACGAGTTTTCTTGTATCATGATGAAGGTTGAATCGCATCATGTAAAGTAAACCCAAATTTAAAAGAATGTTTTTCAAAATCGCAAAGCTTCGACTCGACTAATATCGACTGGAGAAAATTCATTTTGAAAACAAATTCTACGACGGACGGACGGACGGACAGACGGACGGACGGACTGACGGACAGACGGACGGACGGACTGACGGACAGACGGACAGACGGACAGGCAGGCAGACAGGCAGGCAGACAGGCAGGCAGACAGGCAGGCAGGCAGACAGGCAGACAGACAGGCAGACAGACAGGCAGACAGACAGGCAGACAGGCAGGCAGACAGGCAGGCAGACAGGCAGGCAGGCGGACAGACAGGCAGGCAGACAGGCAGGCAGACAGGCAGACGGAGAGACGGACAGACAGACGGACAGGCAGATTGACAGGCAGACAGATGGACGGACAGGCGGACGGGCAAACGGACGGGCAGACGGACGGGCAGACGTACGGGCAGACGGGCGGGCAGACGGACGGGCAGACGGACGGGCAGACGGACGGGCAGACGGACGGGCAGACGGACGGGAAGACGGACGGGAAGACGGACGGGCTCTAATATAGTTCTATCATTGTTGTGGAATTTGAAAGCGGCCTGCGCAAAGCATTAGAAATAATTCTTCATTGTAAATCAGATAAATATCAGATAAATTGATCTTAATGAAAATATATTTTCATGAACGTCCACGCGAGCGCCAATAAGTAACTTACTGGTTCTATCTCTAGATGAGAACGTTTTTGCCAAGGCAATGATTTGGAGTGCTTTTTTATGAGTGAACTTTCCTGGTTCAGTATACGTCGTCCGTTTTAGAACTAGTTTCTTGCAGTTATTTAGTGATTTGTTTTTCTTCTACAATAAACAATTCTATTTTGAATTTGTTCTGTTTGAACGTGTAATATAGTTTAAAGAATCAATACGGTTTGGAAATATAAAAATAAATGGTTATAACTGATAGAGTAATATGTTGCTATTATTTTTATTTGTCATCCATTGTCTTCAAAAAGTTTAAAGGCATTTTATGAAAGGCACGAAAATACAGTAATTATCAGGAATAATTAAGAATAAATATTGTATTTTATACGTCAAAATGAATTACTGCTTAATGAATTACTTCACTATCCAGGTAGATTAATGTGTTGAGGGAGAGTTAGCCTGTTTAAGCACGCCTTTTAAAGGGTTAATTTGAAGTATTCACTTCAAAATTTCTTTTAAGCAAACTGCACACACACACACACACACACACACACACACACATATATATATATATATATATATATATATATATATATATATATATAGTTTTAGTATTGTTTAATCTTACCATGAATATAAGTTTGCAATGCCTCATATCACTGTAAGTACCAATATTGCCCGAAGTGCGGGCATTTCCCCACGTATTAAAGCGGCCCGAAGATCGGCGACCAGCGCTCCAGCGGCCACAATGTGAAACTTCGTCCATTCGCTAGCTCTCATTAGGATCGCCAAGTTCCGCGTCTGTTAGGCAGACTAGCGGGCTATGGTTGAACTAATCTAACAAGAAACAGATGGTTACTGACGAGCACCGCTCTTTTTATTTTTATTTATTGATTGATACATTTATTCATTTAACGCAAAAAAAACTTTAAAACCTCGTGTGACATTTTGAAAGAGAAGTACAATCTGAACTTCTTAAGTAGTACCTTTCAAATATTAAAATATATGTTTCTAATTCGCTGCACAATGAGGCTCCGCCAGATCGCTCAGGGAATATCGCTTTTGGAAGAAATCCTGCGGGGAATATCGGTTTAGATCCTACAGTAGTTCACATACTGCCGACAAAGAGATGGAATTACGTTTTTTAAATAACTTTTTTTATATGAACGAACCCAAAACGTGTCCTATTTCCGTTAAAAATCTTCAAATACATAAGAGTTTTGCATCATTTTATACGATGAATACGAGAAAGTGTAAATACAATCTACATTACTAAATTCTAATACGCACAGAAATTGAAAGGAAACTATGCGGCACGCCGCATACACACACATTTGAATGAGTAATGAACTTAGTAAGAGCTCACTATGGTTTCGTTAGAAACACAGAAACTCGGGGAAAATCCAAAAAATAATGAAACTGTTTCCATTGTGACAGAAAATGAGTACTGACTGTTGTGATTTTGACTGTAAATTTGATTGTGTTTTTCTATATATTCTCATACTACGCGTATCGACTGATTTTTCAAACCCATTGCGTCACTGCTTTCGTCACAGCTGACGTCATGTAACAGTAATTTTTCAAGGAAAAGACCGCATGCCAATAAGTAAATAAGTATTTGCTATTCATCTGATGCATTACTGAACTGCAACTTATTTTATAAATATATAAAGAACTCTTGTACTGTTTATACTTTACTACAATATTGCACAATTTGTTAAGACCATTTGTGTTAAAATATTAATGCAGTGGAATACTATAATATTTTATTGGCTGTGCTTGATTAGGGTACGAGCCACTCTTTGGAAAACCATTTTATATGGTGTTATTCAGCAGCATGTGTGCTGCTCCAATCCACTAGTATGGATTTTTGTTAATTTCTTCTTCGTCTTTCCTTCAAAGTCAAACCTCTAGTTAAATATAAAATTTGATAAAATGTTCTTCTGATAAAAGAATAGTAGTTATGTTTCTCTGACTATCAGCTTCTCCAAGTGTTAACCTTTTACGTATCGTACCTCGAATCGTCCATTAGTGCGCGGATGCGAATACGTGTAACCCAGCGGTTGCTGTCCTAGAGGTTTTCGGTTTTCGTTGAATAGAGCTAATCACGATGAACGGCCCGACATTCTTAAAAATTACTTTCTCGCAGATTTTCAACTCAGGTTTCTCCATGTTTTGGGTTCTGTTTGCTTCTGTTCTAGAAGTCTGGTGATGACATAATTATTGTTCGTCATAATTATTTACAACAGAGCATGTGTTGTTATTCTTTTAAACTATAGCCCGGCAACATAGAAAAAAAACCTGGACTGCGCATGTGCGAAAAGTGGTGGAAGGGAAGGTTCCCTCTCTTAGAGAACCAACGTCCCTGCTTTGCGGAGCTACCGCCGCCGCCTCCGCCTGGGCGGACAGGGGGAAGACAGCCTGGCCTTCACGAACATCCTGAACCCTAGACATAGTAAGAGCGAATCAGTTATCGTTGTAGGCGGTCCTTGAGTTCAACAGAGGTCCCCTTCGGGAGTAGTGGGGAATGGCTTAGCCACGCCTCCCGAGTTAAGCGACGCCATGATGGGTGTGGTCGATCTATAGAAAAGAAATCTATATTTAATAGAAAATAATATTTGATATACAATAGTACCTTATAGATACTTGTCCGTAATATTGATTTGTGAAAATATCACACGTCTCGCTAACAAGGAAACTGAACGGGAAAACCCTCCATCCATATGGAAAACCCATTTACATCGTAAATGTAGGCTACCAAAGTAAAGCTACTGGGTTTTTAACTGTCGTCTTTGTGGGGCGAAGGTGTGTACATACAAGTCGCGGAGTGCGTTTCGTAACGTGACAGAAAATATTAAGTAACGCAGCTTTGATAACATGTATTCGCATGGAGATATGAAAATACAATTTACGAAGCCTTTCATCCTGAGTCGGTTTTAGCTGGGAATCTCTTTATATTGAGGTAAGCATATCAGGACTTAAAATAGAACAAAATACCTGACGCCGCAGGAGTCGATTCATTGTGAATTGTTACTGTGGTGGAAAACTGAGGTGGATCAGTAGTTGTGTTCAGTCGCATCTGTGCAAAGAGAAATTGTATAGTAATTTAATTTTTAGAAAAAGTATGGATGCGTAAAGCTGTAGAGAAATGTTCATTAAATATTCTGCTGCAAATAGCCAGGACTATGAGAACGAGGTTTATTACAATCACTCAACAATTTATTAAATTATTTGTGTCAATACATGTAGTTAATTGTAAAGTAAATAATACCAAACTGTGTTTTCCATTTACGTCTTGCTGAGGTGTAAGATATTTGTGACAAACTGTTTTCAAAATTAACTGAGAAATGGTAGAGGTATTTCTTCTAACTGGAAAATAAACAAACACATTCAGAATGAGTGTCAAAATATTAAAAAAAATGGTTTAGTCATTTATTCATATTTCTCATGTCAGCTACAATTTGTAATGAAACGAAATCCAAAGGGGGATTGGAATTAACACTGCACCACAACATATTGAAGTGAATTGGGGTAAAAAATTCACCAAGTAAATTCAGTGTATATTACAATGCATATTAATTTCATCTCACATACTTATGTAGGAAGTATAATTGTACTTCCAAAGTTGACTTTTTAATGTCTACGTGATCCAGGGCCAGACGGACCAAGAACGGAATTCCCAGGGTCGCAAGCGGCTTCTATCAACACGTGGCTGTCTTTTACGTACACTTCAAAGCTTCTGCGAATGTTTGCCCCTGGGATGAAACAGAGCCCCGCGGCAGATTTATAATGTTCCTTACAATGACGTAAAGTGGAAGATTGCCACTTTGCTACTTATCAACTCTTCCTGAGTGAAGTGTGCGGGTCCTCACAATCGGCAGTCAGTCGTTTGTTTCTCCTCCGGTGTGTTCGCGAGTGAAACAATTCTTTTATGATTTCTAATTCTCGTTTTGAATCGGAAATACATTGAACTGCACGTTACGACGGGTAATGTAAATTGTGATTTAATGTGTCGTTTTATATAGAACTTATAATCCGATACGTGTTTTACAGAAGAAATATTAGAATAGTTTAAGACAATTGTTCGAAATGGCTGCACCTGCACATCCGGAAAAATCGTCACCTAAGTACCGAGTGTATCGACGCCGGTGGATTATGTTGGCCCTTTTTATGGCCTTTGGATTCATGAGCACGAGCCAGTGGGTACAATATTCTATAATAGCGAACATTGTTATGAGATATTACAACGTATCAAGCTATGCTGTCGACTGGACTTCTATATTGTTCATGGCAGTTTATATACCACTTGTCTTCCCAGCGACGTATTTTTTCGACAAATTGGTAAGTAAAATTTCCTGTGCGTATTTTGAAGATTAATAATAAAAAATCCAAAAAATTATGATTTGAAAATATCATAACAATATAACGAACACATGTGACACAAGAAAAAAATATACGGTATTATGATCGCGAAAGTGAAGAAATAAAGTAGGCCTAATCAGAATCAAATAATTGTGATATAATGGCCTGGAAATGTTATATCGTTTCAGAGGTCTTTATTATGCAAAAACGGGATACATTACTTAAGATTGCTTATTTTCCTTCACCTTAAAGTGCCTTTTATGATACTTGTAATTATAAAGAAAACTAAAAAAAAAATTACTCATTATGCATTGTCACTTATACATATCACTTCATTATGTATTGATTTCAATTTTAGGAATGCAATAAATAAATTGAGATCCTGTATCATTTTTCCTAGAATAATAATAGTTTTCTTGTATTTTTCAGTATCTTTTCAAATAGAAATATAATATTGAAGCTTTGTACTTGACTGTAAGTGGTTCCAATTTTCACAAATATTGATGGCAAGTTTACTGTCAAAAGACAATTTAACATTCTTAAGAATGCAGTTTTGAAACTCGGAATTTAATAGTATTGGAGCAGAAAATAGAATTAGGCCTAATAAATCTATACTTCTTGGCACTTGGAAAAACCTTAATTAAACTCTTCTTGAAAAAAATCTCTTCCAACTCAATATATGAACCATTATGTTAATTTGATTATTTTCTACATTATGTATTACAACTCCTAGATAGATCCTGTAATAAGATTTTTTGGAGAAAATGTTGACTGACAGTCATAGTACAAGTTCATTTAATACTTCTCTCCAGATATTGTTGTAATCAGATCGCAAGAGACTCCGGAATGTGTTGGCAAGATATTTTGTTAGACTTACTCATGTATGAAGATTCAACTTTGATAGCCAGGAGACATTTATGATATTTCCATGCAATTTGCAAAAGCTTTCTTATCTCGTGAATTGAAAAAAATGTTTTAATACCGATTTATAAGATCAATTTACGAACGTTATGGCGACTATTAATACCTATGTATTGAGATACATTCAATACGAAAGAGTGTGTGTTATGTTGTAGTATTGAGAATGCTTGATGTGCAGTGATAATTAAGAACTTCTTTTACATCATTTCATTGTAAAAACAATATTGTTCAATTGAAATGGTTCAATAGAAATGAAATATACTTTCTGGAGTCCGTTTCGTATTCAGTAGAGAAATTGTGTATAGTTAAATGTTTCAAAAGGATCATTCGAACCTATTGGGCTTAGATGCGAGTGGGACAACCGTTTCCAAACTTTTACATTTCCTCTCTAAACTAGAAGTAAGATCTAGTTGTGACTTTACGGAAATCATTAGGATAGGAATGTTATTTGGGGAGAACGGGAGGTACTTTACATGAAGCCCCTGTGAAAGTTTCAAAATTTTCTGGAAAGTGGATCAAAAAACAAGGAAAACCTAAAAAACGTAGAGGGAAGGTGTGGAGAATGCAAAGACTAGAATAATGTTATCTGCCGAATAGAGGTATCTGCAACAGACTAAAATGGAAACTGAGATGCTAATACGCTAATCGTCTAAAATGATTTCAGTACTACTACTACTACTTTCATAGCCCTACCCTACCTACTTCTACCATTCTGGATATCGGATCCAATTCCTGAATAAGTAGATTGCACACAGTTGGCTGTTAGTACAAGAGTTTTGTGGAAGGATTAAGATATAGATGTAATACTCTTGGGAGTCAGAATGCCGCATGTCTCAAACATAACCGAAAACGTTCATGACTTTGTTCGTGGGATTGAACCCAAAACTTTAAGTGTTCGCGTATTTTGACTGACACTGTCTTATCAGGTGAAATCGATTGACCAAACCATTTGTAAAATATTTTAAGTTTATGCAACATAAAATAATAATAATATTAATAATTTTGGGGTACTTTACATGAAGCCTCCGGAAAGTTTCAAAATTTTCTCAAAAACGGCTCTAAATATTTTCCTTTAAATTTCTTGTGAAATAGAGTAAAATACACTTATAAATGTGGCAGAGTTCAGATTTTTACGCTTAACTCTGAATTTTCAAAAGTTGCAAAATTTTGAATTTTTTGCGGCGTCTTCCTACAACTACAAAATTAAAGATAGAGATTTTCCTTCAAATAACATTTGCTGTCCATCATTTGTTCAGGTCATGCAAATTTGTTTGAAAATTTTAGTACTTATCTCCCAATATAGAGTGCAATATGTGCAATTTTAAAAAATAACATAAACGAGATTTTCTAAAAAACGGTTCCAAATTTTGTCTTTAAAATTTTGGTTGTCATAGTGCTGATGTACTCTAAGAGATCACATAAACGTCATATGTGTCTATTCTTTTGTTTTTTCAAAAATTACAAAATAGTATTTTTTACTTGTCTCTCATGTCGTTTATATTTACATTAGCCGTGATTTATTCACATTATTATATTTATGAGTACACGTGCATGAAATAATGTCACATACAGTTTCTCGAAAACCCAACCGTTTTCTGTGAAAACTCACACGAAATTCCGCATTTTCAGAAAGCTCAAACGCCATTTTCTCATAAATGGCTTCAAATTTTTCTTCAACGTTTGGGAACAGATGGTGCTTTTGGACTCTTTAATATGACGTTAAGTTCATTCTGGGGTATTTTGTTTTGTTTTTTCAAAAAATAATTTTATTGAAAGATCTCTCGCACCAATAATATGCACATTTCCAGCAATTTGTAAATTAATGTACTTAATGACTATTGTATTTGTGAATTAATGTGCTTAATGACTTCTAATGAAGTTTTTCGAAAACTTAAAACTTATCTGTGAAAAAGGGCGAATTTCGATTTTACAGTAGCGTTTAAATGCCATTTTCTTAAAAACTGCTCCAAACTTCTCAAAGGAAGTTATCATTTAGGTCGATGTGAAAAAAATGTTCTTTGTGTGGCGATAGATGACAGCTGCCAAGAGTATGTGGCAAGTTGGAATAGCCATAATACGGGAAAATCTGTGCCATTTTGTAGCACCACTAGCTCTCACGAAATATGTAACTTAAAGACAGATTTTGAAAGCCTTTGTATAATTTTTCGAAAAAATTTAGTGTCTTTTGCATTATTTTGCGTGAAAGAAGGGTGAGAAAGTACGTGCTGTTTTAGCACCACTAGTTATGAACTTGACATTAAATTGTATGTAATAGTATTTTTTATAACTTTAATTGAATCTTAATATTTTGTTTATTTATGTGTACGCATTTTTCGGAATTAGTTGTGCGGCCCTCTCCTTCATTTAAAACAAAAAACGTGGCCCTTGGAGCGGCGGAAGTTGCCGACCACTGCATTAAAGGAATATCGTCAAAATCCAGAATCTGTTCTTTTTTCGCAACTTATACAATATCCATAAGGGGCTTCAGTATTATGGGTTTCTTCTGAGTTCTGGAAACAGGGAAAGGGAAATGCGGTTTATTGTCACCTAACACGGGACGTAACGCCACGTTATGGACACAATCCAAAGAAACAATCAATAGAACGATGCCCAATGATTCATTATTCTCAAATGTAAACTTCTCTGGGAGTGGTCAAACGTCTCAACTATAAAGAAGCTGTAGCATAATGAATGTCATTTTGAAAATAGTTGCAGCCATCTAATAAGAGAATAATGTAATGAGAGTAGAAAATTTATAATATTCTTAAAACTGGCCGTGTTCTTTAATGCATTTAATTAGCTTTGTAGCAGTAATAAGTGTTTATTTTACTAAACGTCTGTCTACCACCCTTTCGTGAATTTTTTAAAAAAAGCTGGAAGGTGGTGGCGCAATTTTCGTTTCAGTTTCGGATTCAGAGCGTCGACGTACATAGAGAAACATGTGTGAAGTCTTAGGGTCTGACACCTTTTTTGTATGCCTGTGTTATTTATCATTCCTAGCTTCATGTGAAGAGGTGGCATTGAGATTTTATGGCAGGCAACTAAGGGAATATTCTTGATATTATTGTTTCTAGGAGCTTACATTTTGCTTTCAGACTAGATTTGTCGTATGTAGAATGATGTCTTACTCGGGTAAGAGGTATTCAACAAATTAATTAGTTTAAGAAAATTAGGTTTAGATTATGTATGAATACCTTATGTCTTGTGCATTCATGAAAATATATAAAAGTTTGTGCTTTTTTACATTTTATATTTACCTCACAAAAATTAATGTTATTAGAACTTCAAATACAGCAATTCACTGAGATACAACAGCAAATAATATCCCCAAGCACAAGAAAAAAACGTTTATGTAAACTAAATGGTTAATTATAGAAAAATAATATAGTTTATTCAGTGCCGACAATGTGTATCTGCTGCAAAACAAAAACGTATCAACATAAAATGGCCCTCTATGATAAAATGAAATGAAAGATAACTAGAGTTTAAAATATCGTATTCGTTTATTTCACATCAAAATTAATAGAAGTGAACTGTACATAACGCGGAAGTATTTTGAGAGTATACCAGTGTATTCATTAGAAGCTGCGACCTGCTAAAATTGCAAGTTCGAATTTCCCGCGCTTCTTTTGCTTACGAGTCTTTCATGAGATAGCTGAAGGGTAGTTGCATACCACTTGCAATATTTGCATTCGAATATTAATTATTCATTACAGAAAGAACGAGATAATATGTGTTTTTGTAGCTGTTTTGAAAGTAGATGTATTAGTAGTTTTGTTGTAAATATGATAGCGGCTGAGTTTATACCTGGTCGCAATACGAGAATGGCATGGCCGCGCCAGGGCAGTTTGAAATTTAAGGAATTTACTTCTCATTCCTAGGCTACAATTGTTCTCGGTGTGTGGAATGCAGTTTTAGTTTGTCGAATGTGTGCTGATTTATTAGCTTTAAAATAATACATTTTCGCACCTCTTATGTTACGATTAGTAATGAGTTTCACAAGTTATAGCAGAGGTATGTTAGTATGGTCAGAAAGCGATCTATCATAATATTATATAACTATATGTAACACGAGTACGTACTGTTGTGGCACTACTAGCTTGCCAGTGCACTTATGGTGATACATTTCAAATAACGAAGTTACACATGTGATAATTTCCCCTGATTATGGTGAAAAATATTAAACAATGTTATACATATGGTATTTGCTCTTGTTTGTATGAAGATTATCGTGCACTGATCACGTCTATAATTGGCGGGTCACATTCGGACGTGGTCAGATTTAGTATACCTATATACTGAGAGATTGAACAATTGATGCCATCATACATCAGGGGTAAATATCATATGACAACTTAATTAAATATTTCCCACCACTTGATTATTGGCAGAACGTACATATTTTTGACCCCTTAGATGCTTTAGAAGTTTTTAACTGTTATACTGATACCCGTATTTAGATTGACAACGTGACATTATTGTTTAGAAATTTACATATTTACAACGTATATATTTCCCTAATTTTTGTACACTTGCATACATTTTGCTCCAGCTCTAGTCGGCACTCTGGGTTCGGTGTGAAGAACGCTGTTGGTTTGTGCACAGGGTTTGCGGAAGGGCTTGCTGGTGGGGGTGGCGCTGATGGCGGTGGGCACCTGGATCAAATGCGGGTCTGCGGAGCCCAGCCGCTACGCCGTTACGCTCACGGGCCAGACGTTCGTGGGCATGTCGCAAGCCTTCCTGCTGAGCGTGCCGCCGCATATCGCCTCCACCTGGTTTGGGTCGGACGAAGTGTCTACAGCATGCTCGCTGGGAATCTTGGGTCTTCAGGTACGCTGTTAACTCTTTTGTTCTTTCCTAAATGTGTGTTTTCGCCAAAAGAGTATGGCTTATAACAATGTATATATGCACAGTGTTAGGAAATTAAAATAGAACCTGGTACGTATCTATAAACTTGAAAGGGAACGAACAATTGAGTAATGTACTGGTTTGCTGTGGAAGCAAGTTTGTATAGAGAGCGGCTGGCTGGGGTCCGTGAGAAATGGATGCATGTGGACTAGTCGTAATATTTAAGTGAAATATTTGTTTAAATACCCAATTAAGGTTCAAGTTCTGGTTCAAGAATACAGAACGAGATTTCCGCAACTCGGATCAGGTTACAATTTACCCATTGATTAGCTATCCTGAACTTACGAACGATAGATTTTCTTTTTGTTGGAACTTTAAGTGTTCTATTTGGCATTATCTCAAGAGTAAGGGGAACGGACGTTGAGAAAGTGGAAAGCAACGGCAACTGAAATTATTGAAAAGAAAACACGTACGCGGGCGTCTATGGGGGCATAAACTGTTGCGGGACAGATGTTCACCTCGCAGGTGACTCTCGACGGTGAATCCTACGACTTCATTTATTAGACACAGTACGTAACAATCAGAACCGTTGCAAATTGTCAAAATTAAAACACATTTAAAGAAAACAGATGGCAAAAATAAATAAAACTAAAGAACATTGAAAGACTAATCAACATTAAGAAGCTTGAAACTACAATAAAACAACCAAATGTGAACTAAAACATTTTGGAGAATGTTCCTCTGAAATTGCGTAAAATATATTGTCCATAACTGAAAAAGTTAAGAGATCTTGTGTAGTCATCTTTGATAGTCTGTGTGAGGGAAATGTGTAGAGCGTGCTCGACTCCTCGGCTTCCTCCGAAGTTTTGCGAATTATTGAACGACCGCGCAAACGCAAAGACGAGTACTGTGTTTGGCTGTGGATATTTATGTTAATTCCTTTCCACCTAGCACTCATTTGCACTTATCACTCCAGCGTATTTATGGCAGGCCTAGGCAGACGATATCGTTGAGGGCGAAACGCGCCTCGGCTCGAAGGGTCACAGGTTCGAATGTATGTATACTTGCGTTGTGATGTGGTGGGGCTCCTTCACTGTCTACCTTTTCTTGCTAGAATCGTGGTCCTTCCCCATTATTAGGCTAAGTGCAGCCGGGACTGGTCAACGCAATACATTGGCAATGGAACGGGAAAATGTGTCTGGCCGGAAATGGCCTATGGGCTATCGTGGCAACGGAGATGGGAGAGGATTCCATTCCGATAAAAGGACATACGGGACCCTTGAAAGGGCGACGGGAAGGTATTTCCAGCGAGCACACTGAGAAGGATGGACGTCAGGTTAGGGGTAGGGGTTGCTAACAACTGATTGATGTTTCCAGGCGATAAATGATATGGTTGTTAGTACCGTTAGTGTAGTGAATGTTTTATCTCTAGGAGATGGTGATTTCTTTCCCCTTGGATGGTGAAATACGATCGGCCTGTACGTAGGCTTGCGGGTACTTTTCCACTGCAGATCTCCAGATAGTATCTCCCCCGGCAGGGCAACGTCCCAGTTGGGATAAGCTCTAAACTTGACTGGTCTCCCGTCAAGTGACCGGTCATCAAGTGACTGGTCTCCCGTGTGTGTTTGTGTATCCAAAGGGAAAGGATACAACAAGGCAGAGGAAGGAAATATCGCGTGCAGTCCTTAGTCCTTTTGTTGGGGTGCATCTCCGGCATTCGCCTTGTATTGATCGGTGAAACCACGTAAAAATACCGATCAGAGTAGACGGCCGGTAGAATTCTCCTCAGCGGTTGAATTCGACCAAGATTTCTAGCTGGTATGATCTAGCTGGTTGGTCCACCACCGTCGAGAGTCGAACCCTAGGACCTCCTGGCCAAAGTTGCTTCAGAGACAGCTGCCTTTCTGAGTTAAAGGCAGCCGGTCTACGAGCCGAAATGTAACATTAACCTAATAAACCAAACCAGACCGGTTAAGAAAGAATTACTCCTTGTTGTTACGAGAGCGTTCCGGAGAACGAGATGTATTGAATTCTAATTTCAAATATAAGCTTTATGGAAATAAAGTAGATGGATGCATGTGAATAATCTCACGCCATCCAGAAGAAGAAAATTTAGTGGGTTTTCTATCGACAGCACTTGTAAGAAGACCGTCTCCCCTCAAAAAAGTAATAGAAAGATCAAATAGGTCACAGTTTGTAAATTGCGGCTTAAAATATATCTCAGTGACCTTGTGTCCGGAGATCGAGGTTTAAGGACTGATGATGCACGGTTTCTGGGTTACGCGCGATGACGACGTGTATTGTAAACAGGGTTCCTTGGTGGATTTGCCACTCCCAATTTTTTCGTAACATAATATATCAAATTCCATTTGTTTCGTCTTGAATCTCTTTTGGTGCTGGACTGCCTAGTAATTATCCATAAACGACACATTGACGGTGTTTTGTGTTAATAGCTCCTTATAACACAACTTGTTCAAAATTGTTATATTTCCTTAGCGAGCAGTGTATAGAGGGGATACAGGGATATGTATCACAAGCTGACTACATTTTTAGAAACAGGCTTTGCACATTGCCGACGAATCACCAGTGATATGTGACTATAACAATTCGTTCTCGCTAGTTTCGCTATTATATTAATGACTAGAATGAACTTTGAATCTCTAAAACTTCTTTACGGATCGAGCGTATTGGTGATAGTGAGGTGGCGTGTTCATTTCTCGCCAGGTGCCGGAAATTTGCGACGAGTACTACTTTCAGTGAGTTTGTAGCTCCTTCCGCAATCGAATTCATTGAGTGACTGGCCTGATCAGTGGTTTCCATGGTCTCCCTCATCAGAGGTGCCTCAAGGCATCAACAGATGTCAATGCAGTACTTGGCTCGAGTCTCGACGGTGACAGGATTTTCGGCACTAGCTTGTCAGCTAGATCGAATTCAGACGCTGTCTGGAGGAGAATTATAGCGGCAGGTTGCTCTTATCAGTAGTTTTTCCGATCCACTCGTGGTTTCTTCGATCAACATGAGGCGAAAGACCTAACAAACGGGCCACGGGCCACGTGCACTTTCCTTCCTCTTCCTTATTCTCTCCTCATCCCTTACTTACACACACTTACGCTAACAGGCACCACATTACTACACATGCTGGGAGACTGGTCGGAAGCGTAGAGCTTGACCCGACTGAGGCAGTATCCCTGGAGAGATACCTGGCTGCGGAAAACCTCGCCAGCCGACGGTAGGTTGGCGCTGGATCTCGCCATCTAGCGAGGGAAGATAGCCGCCACCTCCCGAGGAAAAAAGCACTACACTTAAGGGACTAATGAACTTTGCAGTTAAATCCCGGAATCAGTAGCAATCAACCAATCAATACTTCCAGGCAACTGCCGGAGTATCACTCCAAAATACGGCTCAAGTACAGCGCACGATCGTTTCTTCCCTATCCTGTCTTCATTCCCCATCCTAAGGGCCGAACGATGAGGCTATCACCCACCCTCAATTAGGAACCCCCCCACAGATTTCAAAATACTCATTTCGTCTTGTGTCTAGTGAAATAAGTCATGGCAGAACTAAAAGTGTTGAACTATTTCTATAGTTCCTCTTTCTAGAGGAAGAAGGCGTGATAAAGCGGGCGTGCTGTTTGTGCGCAGCTGGGCGTGGCCGCGAGCTTCCTGGCGCCGTCCATGATGGTGGGCAACCACGAGAACCTGGACGACGTGGGCCGCGATCTGGCCCGCATGTTCTACATCGTGGCGGGCGTATGCACAGCGCTGCTGCTGCTCACCGCCTTCTGTGAGTCCGCCTCTTCCCAATTCTGCTCGCGGTTTACGACCACAGCCTCGATTTAGAGTCGTGACAACTAAACTTAAGGCTCTTTAGGAGAAAAGGTAGCGACTGGATTTCACGGTGTCCAGAATAGGCTGCAACCAAAGGCATCAAACTCTCAAAGGCACCAATAACATATTTTTTCAAATTATTTCAGAATTAAAATAGTAGAGTCTAAAATAAAATTAGCAATAAATGGTGCAATCTAAAGGTTAGGAATTAAAACATGAAACATTTTATGGATTTAGTTCTCTTGCAATATTTTAATTTTTGCATGAATGTATTTCCTTAATCTTAGCGATTTGCTCCTAGTATGTTACGAAAATCCACTTAAGTTTTAATAATATAATTCAATAGAAAATAACCATAATAATAATATAACCGCATGCCGTAAATAATATATTACAAATAATTACTATTAATTTAGACTAGTTGGATCGATAAAAACAGACGCACTTTGTAAATCGTTTTAAAATTGAAAATAGGATACTGGTTACGAACTTCAAGTAGGAACCTGAACTGCACATTGAATCATTATAGGCCTGTCATGAATGGTCTGTTAACACGTCAATAATGTTTTAAAGATATTTCGAGTCTCTGGGTGTTTCTGACCATTCTACTTCGGAGAATGGAGCAGAAGAACTTAATCTTTACTCAATTCTTAGCATCACCTGAACCCCGCATGCTTCCTACATGCCACCCGATACATTACCCTTCCACGTACCCCGCATATTCCCTCTCGTGTTCACCACATGATCACTCGGGTGTTCACCATATATGCCCCTTATTTACTGCCATACGGTTCCATGTGACCCCATACATGTTTTCTAACATGTTCATCACAGTTTCACAAGTGAGAAACAAGTGTTCCCCAAATTGGTTCCACGTGTTTCTCCAAATATACCCCTACAGGTTCTCCCAAATGTTTCCCCAGATGTTACCTAAATTTTATTTCAAATGTTGCCCTAAATCTTCCTCACAAGTTGATCCATTTTCTCGCACTTGATATTATGTAAATTAAACAGGAAATTCAAAACTGTTTAATTCTGCCTGAGGATATATTTTTATGAACTTTACTGTGGCATGTAATGCAGTGCCCTGCCAGATGGAAGGGGAAGTTCTGAAGAGCTAGAATATCCAGAAGAGTGAAAACCCAAGAATATTGGCCAGAAGGTTTTTCGGTAAATTTGAAATATCCAAGACACGAAATATTTTTAATTATTGTTTTAAAAGTGAAAATGGATTCTCACTGGAAACCAACTTTCAGCGTTTTTGACAACCCTTGCTGTGAGGGTCGCACCATAAAATAACATTAATAAACGCCTTTTGCCGACCAGATGGCCGAGATCGCTAAATCAGTAGTGCCGTTGCGGTCTGGGTCCAGAAGATCGTGAGTTCGAGTTCCGCCTCGGGCATGGTTGTGTTGTGTATACCTGTATATGTGTGACGTCCTTTCACCCCTCACTAACATCATAATTTCATCTTCCATATCTCCAGGGCTAACAACCCTGGGGATAAAAATAGGGTCTAGCTAAATGCTGATTCCATGATAAATTAGATACACCTCCTACTACAGAGCCCTACTAAATACAGAGTGCATGCACGCGTGGTTCAAGTCGGCCTATTCGCGAAAAAAAAAGCCTTTTGTAGCTTAAGGTATTCAAAACATCACTCTTATGCGATGCCCTTACGGCCCTACAGGGACACAAAAACTTTTAACTCTCCGGGATCCATCGTTTCCGAGATATGCATGATGGTAAAGTGTGTTGCGGCGTTATGTGTTTTGCGTTTTGCATGTTCGCCTCATAATACAAATATGGTATAGATAGCTAGATACATTTATACAGAAATACACTTACGTGTTTTTGTTACCAATGTTTCTTATAAAGAGGAATAATCCGTCATCATTCTTTAGTATGTTGTGTAAAGAAGGGATTATTAATGGAAATAATACAATAACACAATAAATTATATCCGTGGCTTGGTGCAAGAAAGGCCAATGTCAGTGTTTAGTGATTTTCGGCTTCTATGGTCAATGTGTGCTTTAAAGACCCTTCTTTCAGTGCAAAAAACGCCAAAGTTAAAAACCGATCATATCGCATGATTTCACTATCAATCTTTACGTTGGCCTTCGATTTTATAGTCATTTCGATGGTTTAAGTCGACCTATTCTGTAAAAATTTGAATATTGATTTTGGCCTTTCTTGTACCATGTCATAAATACATAATATAATAATAAATATTAAAATTGCTACGATTTAGAGTGGAATAATAAATAAACATGTGTAAGTAAGGGGTGAGCATGGGACAAGGAAGAAGGTAAGATCATGCACGGTCCGTTTGTTAGGGTATTGCTTCAGCATTCGCCTCATTCGCCTGGTGTTGATCGGAGAAACCACGGAAAACCAGATCAGAGCATCTGCCCGCTGGAATTTTCCTCAAGACAGCGACCGAATTCGATTTAGCTGACAAGCTAGAGTCGAGAAATCCTGCCACCGTCGGGTCTCGAATCTAGGACCTCCCGGTCAGAGGCACGGCAGTGACATCCGTTGGTTCCCTAAGCCACCTCTCATGATGTCATGAAATTACTCTTAGCAGTTTAATGAGGAAGATAGCAATCCCTAGCAGAGGCATGTGCGCATGGGAGGAGGTACAGGAACGCCATGCCCTCCCTTCTGAAAATTTCGAAAAGATCATCGTAGCTCTACGTTATAAAACATTTTTATTTCCGTAAATATGATAAACTTCTAACTTATTTTCCATCTTTGGCTGGTAATTTGAAGAATTGATAAAACTTAATTGGGGAAGGAGTTCTCCAAGCCATTACCTACCTTGTAAATTAATGTTCAGCGTAAAATCAATAATTGTATTAATTATTTGTAAAGTTGTAATTACATTTTCCTTGTATATTTTATTTATTTTCTAGTGAACTGTATATGTAAATAAAAAAGTAATGAAAAAAGAGGCCCGTAAATGAATATGCCACCTTTCTTGTACGTCAGCGCACGACTATGATTACTTGCGTTCTTTTAGCTTGCAATGTCGGCTATGAATAATGTAGGGCCTTAAGACAGAAGTGAGTCAACAACCCCAACCACTCGCATTGAAAGTAACTAAATATCCCATATTTATGACGTGATGTGCTACATAGTTCTACAAAAATCTAAGGAAGCAAGATATGTGTAAAAGACGATTCTAGGAATGTCTTCAAAAACCTTTAAGGCATGAATCATTCATTTCTTAGAGTGACACGCATTACCTAGAGCTCGGTTTCAACGGCATAGCAGGAGATGTTTTCACAATAATGTGAATATGCGTTATTCCTTCAAGCCGGAAAGGAAATTTCTCGAACTTCTGTGAGGTGAACACCTGTCGGCCATTGACACTTAACTGTTCTTTCCTAGCTGGCTTTTCCCCAAATAATGTTTCGTGACGTATATAACGATCATATCGTACCAGAAAGTGAAACTGTTGGAATGCAGTTATATTATAAAACCTCATATCTTTTCCCACTTAATGCGCCAAAGTTCTGACACTTACTTTAGCATCTTGTAAATATGCAAGGTAAAGCATAGCTCATTATATATTAATTCACAAGAAAGTAGTCTAAAGGATAGGTAAGACGTGATGAACAAAATCAAGTGTTTTTAAATGGTAAGTCCCGTTGATACATAGTCATGAGCATAAATATAATACACTTGATTATAAAATTTGCATTTTAAAATCTTCAACCCAATTATATTTTAATTGTTTATTAAACTCATTTGCTTATTAAGCTAAATCTTCTAATGAATTAAATATTTACAGACTTTTGCCGTCAATCGATTTCTCGGTATCAAGAACCAACAAACCATGGATTCTGGCCACACCACGAGTTAGAGCATTTTGTTTCTAAATTAAGCAACAGGATTTATCCACTTTTGCGTTACCAGGACCCGGCAATAAGTTTTTTTCTGGCGAAATTTCGCCGTTTTCTGCCGAACAATTACATAACTTTCTCTTCTTGAGAAGAATTCGTAAGGTGAGAAAGTAAAAATAACTGAAACATATTTTTTTCAAAAACTGCTCAAAATATGTTCTTTACATTTTTGTTAGCGATAGTGCTTAATGACCTCTATGAGATGAAATAATCATCAGTCTTTTGTTTTTTCAAAAATTATAAAATTGTAATTTTATTGAATTGTCTCTCGCCTGGTTAATATTTACGCTAGCGTAGTTTGTTCACATTCACATGTTACATGTGCTTTAAGTAATGTCATATAAAGTTTCTCGAAAACTCATCCGTTTTCTGTGAAAACTAGCTAGAAATTCCACATTTTCAAAAACGCTCAAACGCCATTTTCTCAAAAATGTCTCCATTTTTTTCAAACGTTTTCAATGGCTAGTTTTAATTGCACTATTTATATACTAAATATGATGTAAAGTTGATTTGGAGGTATTTGTTTCGTTTTTTTTCCGAAAATTACACAAATGTATTTTTTTAAGATTTCTTACGTTAATATGCGCATTTCCAGCAATTTGTAAACACTGTTGTATTTGTGAGTTAAAGCTCTTTAAAAGTTGTCCAATAAATTTTTTTTTTGAAAACTCAAAGATTTTCTATGAAAATGTGCTCCAAATTTCGAATTTATAGAAGCACTTAAAAGTCATTTTCGTAAATACGGCACGACATTTTTCAAAGAAAACTGCCATTTAGTATTAAGTTTTACTGTTCTTGAATATTTCTAAAATAATATTTCCGGTCTACTATTAGTATACCAAAAAAATAATAAAATTAAAAAAAATACTTTAGTCGGTGAAAAATGGCAACTGGCAAGGGTACGTGGCAAGCCCGAATAGCTAGCCGAGACCAAAAGAAATAGAAAACAAATGCGAAAAAGTCTGTGTCATTCTGTTCCAACCAGTGTTCAACACCACAAGTTTACTTTCCCGTATACGTACGTACGAGTATATACGGAATAATATACGTAGTACAGAGAAATCAATTTCGAGACTTCATCAGAAATACACGTTTTGGGGTCCCTTGATACACAAAAGTGTTGGTCTTTTTCGTAACGACCGTCTGACTGTCCGTCTGCCTGGTGTACAACACTAGCGCCTAAACCATTCATAAAATTTTTTTCTAAATTGAAGAAACCCCTGAGTTTGACCAGAGTCGATGATCTGCGATTTTGAAAATCATTCATTAGTTTTTAGGGGTACTTTACATGAAGCCCCTGGGACATTTTCATTTTTTTTTCAAAAATGACTGAAGATTTTTTAAAAAAATTATTGTCAGAATATAGTAAAATACATTTATAATGGTTGCATAGGTCCTATTTTCACGGTTAACTCTTAATTTTCGAAAATTTTTAAACGTTTTATTTTCTTCAGGGTCTTCCTACAGCAACAAAATTAAAGAAAGAGATTTTTCCTTCAAATAATTTTTTTCTATATTTTGTTCTTTCATTAATGTCATGTACATTTGTTTCAAACTTTTAGTAGTTTTCGCGAAATATTGCATGCAATTTGTGTAATTTAAAAAAATGTAGAAATGATTTTTTCAAAAACATATCCAAATTTTTCCTTTAAACGTTTGGAAGGGATTATACTAGATGTACTCTATAAGGTGACATAAACGCCATATTGTGCTATTCTTTTTTCTTTTTTTTTCTTCGAAAATTACAAAAATGTACATTTTTCAACTTGTCGCTCACGTCATTAATATTTATATTATCGGCAATTTGTTCAAATTATTATATTTATGACATGTTTTAATTATGACATGTGCTTTAAATAATGTTAAAGTTTCCCGGAAACGCAACAACTTTTTGTGGAAACTAGCTCTAAATTCCACATTTTCAGGAACTCAAACGCTATTTTCTCAAAACTGACTTCATTTCTTTCCATCAAACTTTTCGAACGGATAGTGTTAATTGCACTCATTAATAATGAAGCAAAGTTATTTTCAATGTTTTTGTTCTTTTTTCAAAGATATACAATTGTAAATTTTTGGAAGATCTCTCACGCCGGTAATATGCTCATTTCCAGCTATTTGTAAACACTACTGTATTTGTGAGTTAATGTGCTTCAAATGAAGTTTTTCAAAAACTAAAAAAAAAAAAAAATGTGAAAAAGTGCATCAAATTTCGAAGTAAGTCTAGCGCTTAAACACCATTTTCTTGAAAACCACTTCTAATTTTTCAAAGAAAATTGCCATTTTAGACGTGGTTTTACTGTTTTTTTTAAATATTTTTATAATAATATTTCCGTTACTATTAGGAAGCCGACAAATTAAAAAAAAAATAAAAATGTATTGTGGCGATATATTGCAGATCTTTAGGTGAAATAAGTGTTCATAGCATATCTATTTAAGATTTCACTCATAATAAAATGAAAAATTCGAATTTTTTATTTATAATAAAAAATATTATTAAATTATTATACCTAAAACACAACCATAGTCCCATAGTGGAGTCTAAATTTCAACATTGAATTTTGACTGAAAACGAGTTTAAAAAAATCAGAAATTAACGCACGAAGTGCTTCAATTCCACCCGTTTTTTAATTGTTTATAGTTGAGTACAAAATTATTTATTTCGTTATAGACTATGTACATATATGGTAGATGAATACAGACAAGTTAAATGGAAATTTCTTCGAAGGGGGATGCGGTGGCGGACACTTTTGTATAGAGACACTTGCAATTTTTCGTGTTTTTAGACTGTAATATCTCAGTTGCGGGTCTAGATAAAATTTTGAAATCATTATATGTAAAAGTTCACTATATTGTTAAACTGCGTTATGAATTTCAACTTTGAAATTTGACTTAAAATGTGTTTTAAAAAATCGTGAAATTCACGTGGAAAGTGCTTTATTGGCACCGGTTTTTCAGTTGTTTATAGTTGAGTACGAAATTATTTATTTTGTTGTAGTATTAGTACATATATGTTAGAAGAATATAGACTAGTTAAATTGGAATTTCTGCGAAGGGGGATGCAGTGGAGGACACTTTTGTTTAGAGCCCCTCGCAATTTTTCGTGTTTTTAGACTGTAATATCTCAGTTGCAGGAGTAGATAAAATTTTGAAATTATTACATGTAAAAGTTCACTATGATGTTAATCTGCATTATTGATTTCAGCTTTAAATTTCACTCTAAATATGTTTTAAAAAATCAGAAAATATGCGTGAAAAGTGCTTCATCGGCACCCAGTTTTTAATTGTTTATAGTTGAGTACAAAATTTTTAATTGTGGTAGAAAATTAGTACATAATTAGTAGATAATGCTAGGCTAGTTGATTTTGAATTTATGAGAAGTGGGGGTGCTAACTTAACGTCAAGCTAGCACCCCCACTTTTGGATGTGGTTTTTGTATTGTTTATAGTTGAGTACAAAATTTTTAATCGTGGTAGAAAATTAGTACATAATTAGTACAAAATTATAGGCTAGTTTTTTTTGAATTTCGAACAAGTGGGGGTTGCAGTTTGACGGAGGTACCAAAACCGGTTACTGTGCACAATACCAATAAATTCAAACTGATTACATGATAGCAGCAATCAAACCGAATTTTATTATCGGCATTGGAGAAAAAACAGGTGTATTTGTATATGTTGCTTTGCCGTACGATCAAAACGTAATCAAGGAGGAAGAGAAACGTCTTGAATACAAACGTTCGGAAATCGAGATCAGCCGAATTGGGACGTAAAAGCACAAGCCGTTCTGACAGTTATCGGAGCACTGGGATTTGTTCCGCAAACTTGTAAGAACTTGACTTAAGTCCCAGGTCATTATAAACACTGGGACCCAAGGCGTTGCTTTATTGGGTACGGCACTTATTTGCACAAAATATTGTAGTCATCGAGGGTCCCTAGCTCTGCTTCTTAGGAAGCTGCTTGCAACCCGGAGTAGATTTTATACTCAATCGACTGATAACATCTTTAGACGTGAATTAAAGTTATAATAATAATAATAATAATAATAATAATAATAATAATGGTGAAAAGATTGTGCTTCCAGCAGCCCTATTGAATGATACACTCGTTCGTAAGAGGATAAGTAGGAGGAAATCTAAACGGTAATCCTGAATATTAGCTTAGTTTTCTTTCGCGTGACTCCTAGTGCGCTTCTAAATTCGGCTCGCGCAGCGCTTCGAAAGGGGACTTCTGACGCCACTTTCCGCTCTGTTGCATCACGGTAGTTCCCGGCGCTTGGGCAACCGCTTTGTTCGTCGATGAGACATCGCCCATCTGAGCTGCCCTTCGCACAGGGGGCGGATGTAATAAAGTCTTCCCATCTGTATCTTCTTACATATTCTTACACAGCATCTTCTTACATATTTGTATTTTATTTATTCCAAGAGAGTGAAATAGCAAAAAAAAGTTGATAATTGAAAAAAAAGTAATTTCGGTGGTAGACACATCGAACCACTAAAATGCACGCTCCTCAAGCAGGCTATACAATTTGATTAGTTTTAAATCGCAGTAGAAAATCCCCCCAATAAGTGTACTTGATTTTTCCTAACATTTCCTATACACATTGCAAGGGAATAGGTGAAGGGAGTAAAGAAAGTTGTCATTTCGAGCTACACATTTTTAGAGCGTAATTTCTATCTCATGAAGACTGGAAACCTCTTATAGCCTTCACGGTAACTGCCGATTCTCCATTTTACGTGACCATTCCTTTTTAAAGAAAGACCCGATATTCAGGTCCGAAACGTTGGTTTTTTAGCCACTCACTCAGCATCTCTTTGATAGACAAGATATGCATATACATTCCGCCTCCAGAAACTTCAGGTCATATACTAATTATAGCAACTTTTAAATTGCTCCATTGCTTCAAATTGCTTGTTGCCATGGGCGGCTTCAGAAAATATTTGAGGTGAGAATTAAACTAGTGGGAATGCGCGTCATACCAAACATTTCCTCCTCTAAGTGTCACTAGATATGAATCAAGAACTTCTCTTTTTTTTAAAATTGTGCATGACATCATTTAAATATCTAAAATTTAGTAATAGAAAGAAATCTCTGGGTTTAATATTAGAGGACTTATAGGCCTTAATGCACACGTGTGCGAGAAGGTGAGGCCAAAAGAATCTTAAACATAAAGACAGAAAATTCGAGATCGCATTCTTGAGTCGATTCCAACTATTTCCTCCTGTACTAAAGTATAGGGAGAAAGAAATAGAGTACTAGAGTATAGAGAATGCAAGAGTACAGGGAAAAGTTGAGCCGATTCCAATTATTTCCGTCTGCACTAAAATTTAGGGACAAACGAATACAGATGTAGAGTGTAGATAAAGTAATACTACAGGGAAAAGTAAAAATATAAAATAATAAATATCCTAAATCAATTTTAATAACTATTTAACAATATTAACACATACTTATTTTGTCCATTACGTTCAATTTGTATGTTATTTATTATGTATCTTCAATTTTCTATGTTATTTTTATGTAATTTATTTATTCATAAGTTTGAAAATAAAACCTATCAACAACACTTTTATTAATTTGACTATTTACATCCTCGCTACGGAGTAAAGAGAAAGTTAGATTATGCTGCGCAAACAAAACCCGTCGATTTTTTGGCAGCAAAACTCATACAACAGGACCCTGGTAACAAAAAAGTGGATAAAAACAGTTGCTAAATGTAGAAAATAATTCTCTAGCATGTTATATCACCAGAATCCATGTTTTGTGGGGCCTTCATACTGAAAAATCAAATGACGGCAAAACGTCTATCTGTCTGTCTGTGAACAACGCTAGCGGCCAAACCGTTCAGCCGATTTTCTCCAAAATTGATATTCCCCAATCGATTTAGCTGATGTCTCAGCCCCGTGAATTTGAAATGGTCATTTTAATTGTGGGTGGTACTTTACATGAAGCTCCTGGGACATTTCCCTACCCCCCAAAAACGTCATCATTTTGAATTTTTTTGTTGGATAGTGTGAAGGATGTGTAAGAGAATGGTTTATAAAAACTTTGATTTTTTGAAAAAGTTCAAAATTTATTCAGAGTCTTTCAACAAGTAAAATTTTAAGTTAGATATTTTCCTTTAATAAAATCTGTTCCTCAAAGATAGATTTTGAAATAAGGACATGTACTATTTTTCGAAAACGTGATTACTTTTCGCCTAATTTTGGTGTGAAAACACGGGCGTGAAAGTACATGCTGTTTTAGCACAACTATTTTGTATATGTAGTTGGAGAAAGTTATGTAATGCTGCGTAAATTCGACGTCGAGATTTTTACGAATGAAGCGGCTGTTTTTTAAAACATGCCCGTTCATCCATTCATTCATCCGTCCGTCCGTTCGTTTGTGTCTGAGAGCGACACTGATGCCTAAAACTGTAGTTTACATCTCGGAAATAGGTGTTCTTTAATCGCACAAAATTTAAGTAACAAATTTTGTGAAATAGTGCAAAGTTTTCTAAGGTTTTTTAACTAATTATAAATTATACATATTTAAGCAAGTCCTATTATTTTAGTTCTATGTAATGTACTGTAATAAATGGTACTGTTAAGTATTATTTTTATACATTTGTAATATAACTGCCAAGACTTAGCTGTATTCAGTTCCAATGTGAAGTATTGAAAGTATTGATTACTATTACAGTAACGAAAAGTAAAAAACTGTATTGTCTAGATGGTGTTTTTTACATGTGTTTTATGGAAAATGTTTAGTTATGTATGTGGGACCTAATGAATTTTGCGCCAAATTGATCTTGACTCATTGTTACAAGGAAATGTTCAGAATATAGACACCATGGGCGGCTTCTAGAAACAGCTGTCGCGACAAGTCGGCAGACTTGTCAATTAATTTTGTTGGCAGGCATTTTTTTTCTACGCCAGTGTCTCTACGTGTTCTTGTATTTATTATAACAAGCGTGGTTTGCGGTAACTGCAACCTTCCCGCAAATGGTCGAGGAGAACACCATGCGCGTGAATAGTGTTGTTATTGTTGACGCTTCTAATGTCAGATATAATCAACGCCACATATAGTACTCTAACGAAAGATGACGAACTATTTGTTTTATAAGAAACCACGAATGCAAAACCTCGTAAGAATGTTACTGCAGGAAAGGGAACTACCCTCCAGAGGTGAGTCGAACAGATTTTAATCGAAAAATATTGAAGTTCGCACATTGGCATTATCAGGCGTACATGCAACCCGTAAAACTCATTTCGCCACATCACTCTTTGCCATCGTGTATAACTCGAAAACGATGCCTCCTAGACCTTTAAAATTAGTTTAACTCCCTTTATTATTTGATCCCGCCCTTTCTTCTGGTTACGTATAAAAGAGTGCGGCAGGCGCTACAGAGCGTCGGGCGCTGACGGGCAGTGGGGGCGAAGTGTTCCAGGAGAAGCCGCCGCTGCCCCCGAGTGTGGAGGCGCTGCTGCACAAGGGGCAGAGCAAGACCGACTTCCGCGCCTCGCTGCGCCGCCTCTTCCGCAGCCGCAACTTCCTGGCCCTCATGATCACCTACGGCTTCAACCTGTCCGTCTTCAACGCCTTCTCTACGCTGCTCAACCAGCTCATCCTGATCTATTTCGCGGTACGTGTCTCAATCAATCAATCAATCAAACAGTAAATTAATTAATTAATTAATTCAATTGGTGGCGAAGCTCAGGATATGAGGTCTGCTTTTTCGCCTGACCACTTTCCTACCCTGGCTCCTACAATAGTATTCCCGCCTGGTTCCTACAATAGTATACTTAATAAAAAGAAGACCATCCAAACGTACGTATTTATGAAGGAAAACGGTTCAAAATACGCAATTTGGAAAGCGTTTCTCACAAGTGTGACAGGAGTGAAAACGAAAAACGAGGGTGTTGGTAGAAAAGGAATACTCTTACAGGATGTGTGTGATTATATTTATTAATTTCATGTTAGAAATGCATTTAAAATTAATCAGAAATATATCTATAGTGATTAAATTTGACCACTACGAGATTTTACTCAAATATAGTGAAATTAACTTCGTGTTACGTTGCAAGTTGGGAGTGGGCGTGGAATGGAAATAAAGCGTTCAACTCAGCAGAATGTTGGTAAATACTACTAAAAGTTACAAAGGGGAACTAAAATAATGCGTACGTGTTTTGAAATGACTTTAACAATAAATGGAAACGAAGGGCATCTCCTCAGCTTACAAAAGAAAAACACATTTAGTATAGGATTCAAGCATTGAGAGAACGGAATACAATGAAAATATGGAAAATGAATTGATATGTATTTCATAGTAATAATAATGGCAATTAAAATAGTAGTAATAATATAATGTAATTTTATTCTATTGTTTTTAAATTAAAAATTGTTGAAATAAGTGGATATGATCATTCCAATTAAGGAAATGTTTATAATTTAAAATATTTCCATAATTTTAAAACCTGATTCCACATGTTTCACCCGTAAGACACACATACATTACTTCTTGCATGCTTTAGTAGCTCATATCGTATGTTAACGACTGCTATCCTTAAAATTATCATAGGTAGCTTAGCGTGGTGCCTCCAACGTTAAAAAGGTTTATTTGTGCTGGGTAAGTTTATAATAAAAATCAATTTTAAACATATTACTATCAATTTTCAGACATAGAAAGGTATGTGCGTGAAAAAAGTGTTTCAATATACGTACGTTACATTACGGGCGTTATTCTAATGAATCAAGTAACAGTTCATGATAAAGCTGCGAAGAGAGTATTCTCAGAGTCTCCAGTGTACTCGTAGATGCATTCAAACCATCGAAAACGCGTGTTTTCTAGAAATATTCCTGAATATTATTTTGGGAAAGAGTAAGTTTTTTGCCAATAATTTTGTCTTTTTGAGAGAAACCGATTAAAAGATTACCTCTGTAGGTGTCGTCAGTCACTCCAAAAGCGTTTTTGTTGCTTAAAAAACCCTTTTCAAGAATTTTTTTTTATAATCTTTTGGATGGATATGAAAATTAAAACAAATAAAAAGAAGATGAAACACATGAAGTGACCGAGACGCGTCGGATGGCACTTCATTTGTCTCGACTGGCGAAAAACAAGTGGTCTAACCGTTAGTGACGGACAGGAAGGCGGACGGAAGATCATATGCGAATAGTCAACTCTCGAAGGAACTTGCAAAATACAGGTGTTTAAGGAGGAGAATATCTCTTTTGATAATAAGAATCGGGAGATTAATTCCTTGTACATACTGACACATTTACCTAGCTTTCATATGATTATGGAATATTTATGGAATTACACACGTATAGTTTTGGTCTTGGAAGAGAGTTGAATATTGCTGGCAAAAGAATTGGAATTGCATCTTACCAAACTACTCTCCTTAATCTTGGGTTCACTCACATCGCACCATACTAGTTCCACTCGAATAAAATTACCTCTGACCTTATAATTATTCATATATAAAAGTAAGCAAGAATAAAATTAAGAATTATTTCTTGGTGCTTTCTGGATAACTTCTGCAAGTATACATAGCAATAAAACTTTATATGGGTTTTGCATATCAAAGAAATAAGTAATTTGTTATTTGACGAACTTTTGTTAACGCTACCTAATGTTTGTCTTATGCAATACGACAATCCTGTGAACTCATCTGTGATATCCGTTTCCATTGTTTCCGTGAGAGTAGAACAAATCCTGAAAATACCGGAGATTCAAAGGTGTTGCCATGTTAAACCCGTCTTGCATCACATTTTCTGACATTTTTTCTCGTTCTCTTAGAAACTCAAAAGGTCGCGAAATGACTTTTTCGGAGAAATAGTGTTACTAAATATTTCAAGGATATTGAGAAATTAAAAGAAATTTGACGATATACCTCGCCAAAAATACTAGGATCGTTACCGTCTAATCACTTCAGTCAGTTAACGTATTTGAAAACGGGTACATTCTGTTTTTCCTTGCAGGAAGGTCAAGAGTTGGCTGGCCGCGTGGGACTCGTGTTCGTGACGTCAGGCATGATTGGATCTGTCATATGCGGGGTGTTTCTGGACAAAACACATCGCTTCAGGTACGTCGAGAAAATTTATTAACTGATCATTCACTAGCTGATAGATTTTACATTGAAAATAAGATTATTTTTTATATCTGATAGCTTCTTCTCAATACGTAGACAAGAGACAACACGAGCATCGGTCAGTTAGCTATATCGGCGCCGATGACTTACTCGTATAATTAACATTCTAGTAGAAACTTAATAAGTCATCATACTAAGTAATTGGTGCTGTTATATATTTTTAACCTCTTCATTAAAAGACTATCTTAAGGAAAACAATTTTAGCTCTTGTAGGTATGTCTGAATCGACAACACCGTTTTTAACAAATTCTGTTTATGCTAAAATACTTTGGCCAGTTAAATATTAAAAACATTAATCGTTTAAAACTGAATAATAGTTAAAATACGATGCGGTTACCGCCCTGCATAAATATGTTATCCACTCCCATTTTGTTGTTCTCTCATTAAATAGTTGCAAATCTTTGCATTATGATTATTATTAAGATAACGCTTTGTTGTAGTGCAGATGTTTGACCATTTCCAGATAAGTTTATAAACGAAGTATTCAGAGACAATTGAAGATTATACTAGAAAATGTTTTTTTCCCTTGAGACGACTTGGGGGGTTGGTGACGGAAAACAGGACCAGCAGAGCATGGTGCTGAAATGTTGAACGTGAGTGAATGAGTAACCTTCAATAGCACTACGAACTCAGAAAATGATAACTAGGTTCAACCTCTAATAGTTATTATAGGAATATTAACAATTTTCAACTTGTTAGTGATAGCGATAACTAATGGTATTATTACTCTTCTATTTGAATAATTTTTGCATTACAGGAGGCAAATCAAGTAATTGACGAAATGAAGATAATGACTTTTTGTTTGATTATGTACGACTCAACCAACAAGGCAACACGTTGTCTTAGAAGAAAGTAGAAAATTTCATTAGTGTCTATGCAACCAAAGAAACTAGGTTTTGATATGTGTATTGAAGTAAGAACACATGCTATGAAACGTATTTGCTACAAAACATTAATTATATTAATGCAACAATTTTTTGAATCCTAAAAACTAAAGAAAAACCCTTTCAAAAAGCTGCAATGACGTCTATAACGTCTAAAACTGTTACCCTAACAAAGGGTAACGCTATTTCCAATAATACGGAATTGTTTGTCGAAGAAGGGACAACTGAAGGTTCATGGTCACCTTTCTCTCTCTATTGAGTATTGAGTAATTGCACGGGTGAAAGGAAGCGACGCAACCCAGTGGAGTACTTACGTTATTGCATTATTCCTCCGACAGGGCACTAAATTCTAGGGAAAATGGAGGGAAACGAATCTTCATCTGCTTCGATTGCTCAGATGTACTTAACAATTCGATAAGACAATTATCACATCATCATATTAATGACTAATTCAATAAATGTATTCCTTGATATAATTATGCGTAAATGTATTGTTGGCAGTCAGCCTTTGCAGGAAACACCCTTAATAATAATAATAATAATAATAATAATAATAATAATAATAATAATAATAATAATAATAATGATAATAATAATTTAATTGGGTGATTGATCTATGTCCAATTGTGGAGGAAAACATTTCTATTTTCAGAAAAAATATCTATTTTCAGAAATGTAGTACACGGTGGTCTAAAAAATTCCAAACTTCTGTAATTTTCAAAAATTCAAAGTTGACAGTAAATATCGAATTCTATGCCGTCATTATAAGTAATTTAACTCTATAACGTACTTCTATATTCGTGTCTCATTCCACGAAACATCAAGTTTTCTTTGAAAAAAGTTGCAAATTTCATTTATTATACTCTACACAACCATAGAAACTGAGAAAGTGAATGCGAAATAGTACAGATATTTGCATGTATAATAGAAAGTAAATTCAGTACTACAGGTGCGCACAGAGATGAACAAATGCATGCCCCAAGAGCTGCAGAGTCCACACGCATCTCAGAAGTGGCACTTGCTAAGATTAAAACCAATAACAAACAGAAAATACTCAATAGTAAATAGAAAGTAGTGCTGCTACAGATGGGCACAGACTTTCCCGTATTTGTTTTCTATTTCCGTAGGTCTCAGCTAACTATTCAGACTTGCCACATCCTCTTTCAAGCTGCCTTCTTTTGCCGGTTAATGTTTATGCATTAAAAATAAATTCGTAATTTTTCGGTTTCCTAAAAGTAGAGCGGATATATTATTTTAAGAACATTAAAGAACAGTGAAACCTCGTCGTAAATGGCAATTTTCTTTGAAAAATTTGGAGCAAATTTTAAGAAAATGGCGTCTAAGCTCTACTGTAAATTCAAAATATGAAGCTCTTGTTCATAGAACATTTTTGAGTTTTCGAAAAACTTCATTAGAAGTCAATTGAAGCATTTTTCTCACAAATGCACTAGGCAGCACAGATGACACCAGTGTGTATCTAAGAGGGTTGGGAGAATGTATTGGACAGATGCTGGGAATGATAGGACATTGTATGGCAACCTTCCATCTGACCCCGCCGTCAAGACCTTTCCGCCATGGGAGACCCAACCGATATAGTGCTAACCCCTCTACCACCGGTAAAGCTCTTAACTTCCACAGGATGCTTAAACCTCCTCGCCCGCGCCGTAAGTGCTACTTTAAAGCAGAGTCTACGGAAGAAGGAATAACTAAAAATGGACAACAAATTTCATTTGAAGGAAAATCTTGATCTCCAATTTTCTAGTTGTAGCAAGAGGCCGAAAAATATTCAAAATTTTGCAATTTTCGAAAATTCAAAGTTAACCGTTGAAATGGGACTTTCACCAGCATTATAAACGTATTATACTATATTCTTATAAGAAATTTAAAGAAAAAAATGGAGCCGATTTTTTCGGAAATTTTGAAAATGACCCAGAGGCTTCATGCAAAGCGCACTCAAATTAAAAGAGAATTTTTTTCAGAACCTCGAAGATTCACCTCGAGCCCACTGGGCAATGAATGGATCTTCAATTTGGAAAAAAAATGCACGGTTTAGGCGACAGTGGTGCTCTTAGAGGGATAGGCAGACAAACGGATTGACAACCAGACGGACGTTTAAAAAAAAACAAAACTTTTTCGGTATCACGAGGACCCCAAAACATGTATTTCCGTTGAAATCTCGAAATCGATTTTCCGTAGCATTACATAACTTTCCTTACACCACGGATAATTACTCGTATATAAGAAGCTATATAGGAGAGTAAAAATATTTTATTCTGTAATCTAGCATGAACACTACTGTCAAAAATTAGAAAAAGAGAGTATAACACGCGAATCACAAGCTGCAGCGCACTCTAGTTGTGACAGGAAGATCAACAACCAGCAGTGGTCGCGTGTTGCCGCTCCGTTCTGATCTGATTCATCCGAGGAATACCCCAAACATCTCCTCCGCGATGTTCGTTGCCCTACAGAAGACCGGTAGCCGTGATCGTCTAGTGGTTAGGACATTGCGTTGTGGCCGCAATAACCCAGGTTCGAATCCTGGTCACGGCAACGGTCTTCATGTTTTCCTCAATCAAATTTTACCGTCTGTACACTAAGCATCCACGTATAAGAACTTCGGTGTAAAGCATCGGCCGTCGAGGGACTAGCCGTGATCGTCTAGTGGTGAGGACATTGCGTTGTGGCCGCAATAACCCAGGTTCGAATCCTGGTCACGGCAACAATCTTCATGTTTTCCTCAATCAAATTTTACCGTCTGTACACTAACCATCACGTATAAGAACTTCGGTGTAAAACACTGGCAGTCGAGGGAGTAGCCGTGATCGTCTAGTGGTTAGGACATTGCGTTGTGGCCGCAATAACCCAGGTTCGAATCCTGGTCACGGCAACAGTCTTCATGTTTTGCTCAATCAAATTTTACAGTCTGTACACTAAGCATCCACGTATAAGAACTTCGGTGTAAAGCATCGGTCGTCGAGTGAGTAGCCGTGATCGTCTAGTGGTTAGGACATTGCGTTGTGGCCGCAATAACCCAGGTTCGAATCCTGGTCACGGCAACGGTCTTCATGTTTTGCTCAATCAAATTTTACCGTCTGTACATTATGCATGACGTATAAGAACTTCGGTGTAAAGCACCGGCTGTCGAGGGAGTAGCCGTGATCGTATAGTGGTAAGGACATTGCGTTGTGGCCGCAATAACCCAGGTTCGAATCCTGGTCACGGCAAAGGTTTTCATGTTTTTGCTCAATCAAATTTTACCGTCTGTACATTATGCATGACGTATAAGAACTTCGGTGTAAACCACCGGTCGTCGAGTGAGTAGCCGTGATCGTCTAGTGGTGAGGACATTGCGTTGTGGCCGTAATAACCCGGGTTCGAATTCTGGTCGCGGCAAGTCTCTAATTCCTTTTGCTCAAATAAATTTTACCTTCTGTATACTATGCTTCCCTGTAAGAACTTTCATGAAGTGTATCCCCCGTGTGGAGAGTAGCCGTGATCGTCAAGTGGTTAGAACGTTGTGTTGTGTCCTCCATAACCCAGTTTCAGCTGTGGCGGTGGTCCCCATTTTTTCTCAATAGATTTGTGCCTGCTACATATTGTGCATCGTTACATAAGATCTTTTGAGTAGAAGTCTTGCCGTCTGGAAAGTTTCCATGGTTGTTTGGGCATTGAGTTTTTGTCGCAATAAGCCGGGTTAGAATTGTGTTGCTGGCACGGGACTTTTAATTACAACGCACGGACATGGCTCGCGCGCGAACTCTGATAGTGGCCCACCGGTTTCTTGACGGAAACGCTCCCGACTTACACCTTAGGGGCCGGTATCCGAAAACACTACTGAAAAAGGACCTTCAAAAGATAGAACGCATTAAAAGATAGAAAACATTAAAATAGAACGCATTACACTGAATTAAATAGGTAAACATTTTTTCAAATCAAATGTGAATTTTAATAAAGTGGAGATATGTGTGGCGTTTCTTTACGATTTTGTTTAAACGAATGCTCATTCATTAGTGAGTTTGAAATTGCAATATTATAACATAACTTATTTGTTACAACAATGTGAGACAATTTGTGATATTGTAGCTCTACTAAATTAAAGTTTGAAATTACTCTAAAATTACAGCGCAAGTATCTTTTAGTGATGCGAAAGTGGGGATGTTAGGTTTACTGACGTGGAGAACGCGGAAAGTTCCTCATGATTTCCTAAAGAAACAATTTTTGGATGTTCGAATTTTGTATGTATTGACCTACGATGTTGGCTACAAACGAAAACATCCTCATGTAAGTGATTAAAGTCCAAATTTCGTATTCTGGCGAGTTAATGCTCCCGCAGTAAAAGTTAAATAAAATTTAAATAAAATTAAGTTACACCTTTAATGAAAGGTGTAATTTAAAGTAATTAATACATATTAGTAGACAATCATATTGAATGACAGAATTAGTAAATATTAATGTAAGGAAAATATTAATGAGTGAAATTTCGAAGGTACTTCAGCGTATTTTTCCGATCGAAAGACTGAAAAACTGTCTTTTAAAAATGTTTTTTTCTTCTCGTAAATCAATCTCTCCTTCTAAAATATTTACCATTAATTTGTTTCTGTTTGATTTCAGAGAGTCTATCGTCGCTATTTATGTCCTGTCGACGGCCCTCTTGCTGGTGCTGACGTTCATAATGGCCCTCAAGTCGGAGCTGCTGGTATATCTCGTCGGCGGTGCATTTGGGTGAGTCCAGCAATTCGCCTAAGTGCTCCGGTATCTGGAATCTTTTTCGGTCTCTGGCAAACTCTAGAGTCAAGGAAGTGAGATGCTTAGTCAATATTGGCCTTCCATTTGAACACTTCATAAAATCGCTCTCTCTAAATACTTATAGGAACCTCTGATTTATTGAATGTGAAAAATTACAACGCATTTAGTTTTTTCTCAATCTGTAATATTTCTATGAACTAACGTTAATCAAGAATATCTTTTGAAAATAAAGCATGAGTGTTGAGCTCTCTTTATGAATGTTGCAAATTTTGTACACACTTTCATGCAGTGATTTTTAAGTGTAGTAAGAAGGAGTGAGCGAGTTTGTATTTAAATCTTAAGAAGAGTCATTTTTGATTGACATTAGCTATATTAATACAATTCAGGCATGATTAACATTGCGCGCAAGTTTTCATAAAACAATAACTAAATGCTTTATTTGAGCCCTTGAGTGAAGTGTCCCAAACTTAGGTTTGGTATTACCAGAAAAAACAATGTTGTTTCTAATTATCTCGATTCACTTGTCTGTTTTTGCATCTTGGTGTAATTCAACGCTGTTGTCTTGTATTTCGTGGTAAATATTTCCTACGAAATTAGCGATAAAATATACATCGTGATAAATGTGTCATTTGGTTGCAGTGATGAAAAGCATTTGCATATGGTAGCATACAACTTCAGAAAAATACGATCACGGTTGATGAAGCATACATACAACAAAAATATATCAGACAATCGGAAAATAGTATATAATATATTATAGAAAATAGTATATATTCAATAACAAAATATTAGTTCAAAATATTCAATCGATCTAGTTTCTTTAAGGGTGTTGTTTATCATAGAATTTAAATATTCAATATATTTTCGACAAGACATTTTGTTATTTCATTGTAGGACGTATATTCATTGAAATGCTGGTTTGATCCACGAGTTCATATATTTTTCGTTGGAGCCTTTTTTTTTCATTTATACAACAACCTTCTATTCTCATATTTAGGTCAGCTTCTATTTTTCCAAAAGTTGGAATCAAATGTCCTTGACATTTATAGTTACTAACTAGCCATACAACTTGGTGGCGTGGAGTCTTGATTTAATTTATACAGATTAATATCAACATTTGAAAATAAACTGTTAAAATAATTATATGATAGTTTTACAATAATTTTACGATGAAAGCTGCAGTAAAGCTTCTTATACACTATTCTTCACCCTTATTCGCTCATGTATCGTACTCACGTTAATTAATTTGTTGCTAAAATCATTGCCAGGGGCGGATCTCTAAATATTTCGGTGGGGAGAGAGGTTGAAATTTCAGTTCGGACCCTCACCATATATTTTTAAAATATTTTTTTCCTCAATAGTTCACTTGGAATCAAAGTTATACGAGTACAATTTTCATAATGGGAGTAGTTTTAGAGTTCAATTGCACGGTTATTATTTTACATAAATTGAGTATAATCTTTTTAATTGTTGGTTTTGAGGAACTCATCTCCTTGTTTCCGCCACTAACCACCGCCCCCCCCCGCTGTTGGCAGCACGTTCATGGGCGGCTACATGACTGTGTCGTTCGAGTACGGCGTGGAGCTGACGTACCCGGAATGCGAGAGCACCATGGCGGGCATGCTGCTGCTGTCGTCGCAGGTGATGAGCGTGTTCATCACCATGCTCTACGGCTGGCTGCTGAACGAGGCCGGCGACGTGTGGGCGAACGTGGCGCTCACCGCGTTCATGGCTGCGGGCACCGTCATCACCGCGCTCATCCGGCCGGATCTGCGCCGCCAGGCCGCTCACGCCGCCGCCGCGCCAGACTCGCCCGCGCCCGCGCACACCACGCTGGCGGGCGCCGAAGCAGCCGCCACCGACGCCGACGCCGACGCCGAGGCTGACCCCGCCGATGGTGAAGCCGACGCCCTCCCCGAGGCCGTGAAACTCGTGCAGGCGTGATAGCCGTGACGGCCAAGGGCAACCACTCGCAGGTGGCGCTGTGGTTTTTAGGGTAGCTCTACCCACGGTGGAAAGACAATTCGAACAGACCACCTTGACAAAAACGTTTTTCTATAGTGACGCCGTTCGTAACGAATCACGTGATATAATTTTGCCACTTGGTACATTTAGGGACCACTTTTTATAATGCGACACACACGTTGAAAACATCTCTTCATTTACGTGTTAAGTAATTTAGGAACAGGTGGAAGAGGGTGAACTGAGGGACCAAGTCATTTAGGAACTTGGTTCCCAGTCAGTGTTACGAATCCCTTCTGTGTGTGAAATGCAGAGTTTCTCAACGAAGACAAGTATATTTTAGGGTGGCAAAACATAAGGGCGTCACAGGCCAGAACATATTGTAACTGCGGCTCTGACGAAATCGACGCACACAAAATTGATTGATTGATTGATTGATTGATTAGTGTTTCCGGTCATTAGTAGTTTATCACGGGAGATAGCGATAATCTTCTTCCGCAACATGGCGATATCCAGCCTCCACCCACACGTCGGCCAGCGGGGATTTCCCCAAGGTATCTCCCATTAACGGGGCACCGTCCCATCCGGGACAAGCTCAGTGCTCGACCGGTCTCCCGGCATGTGTGTTAGTGCAATGCACGTTAGCGTAAGAGTGTGGGGAGAAAGGAGAAGAGGCTGGAACAATCGTGCGTGGTCTGTAGCCCGTTCGGTAGGGTACTGCTTCGGCATTCGCGTGGAGTTGATCGGAGACATTAACGAAAATTACTGATCAAAGCACCTGACAGCTAGATTTTATATCCAGAGAGCGGCTGAATTCGATGTAACTAGTGCCGAAAATCCTACCACCGTCAGGATTAGAACCCCAGGATCCTCCGGTGATGGTGAACCCTAAGTTCTGGAACTAGAGGGACATCATATCCTGAGCCACGTAAGCCGGGGCAGATGAAAGCGATCTGGATAGTAGTGTTCACGCAACCGTTGATATTGAAATTACAATTACCATAATTATGGTAATTTAATGTCGGTATCAACCTCATAAATTCTAACATTGTGTCCAACACGACCGTCACTGAGTGAATGCGATGTTGAGTATTCACAAATATGATATTCTGTAAGATATGTATCCTGACCTCACCATCAACGATTTGATATTTACTCGTATTTCCAAAACACAAAGGACGAAGGTTTCTGTTCGTTGCGAGCATCTACTGGTGTGTACTACAACAAATTTAGGAATCACCTGTAGTAATCAGAGCCCGTGCATGCACAAGGCGGTGCCAGCATTCCCCCACGAAATTCACGCAGACGTTATCGGCATGCCGGTCACGGTCAAGGGCAAGGTCATTGGAGGCCGCAAAACACGGCGTTCCAGTTAGGCAACCATATAATGGAGGTTGTCAACCGTGTCACGAAGATGATTGCCAAGTAGACCCTGCGGTTGACGGTTTTTATAATCTCAACCAATTTTATCATCACTGTGGTGGATTAATGTAACAAGAGCATTTCATTCCAACAGAATTGGCTGTGGGAAATGTAAATGATATTATTGCTTTGTGACACGGTAGTAATTTATAATGCCTTATTATCAGGAAGTCCTTATTGTGATTCATCAGTACATGAAATCTTTTTAAATATCATTAAAATACGTGTACACAAATTGCTTTTTTTCTTGCTCGAAAGCAAAATAGAACTGAAGTAAATAATATAATATCAACTCCATGCTGGTGTTTAAATATCAACACTAGTTTCACGTTTATTGTTCACTGATTCTATTTTGTAAGTTTAAACACAATGTCACGGCTGCTTTAATAATTTGGTTAATATTTTGCACAAAAAATGAAATGACATTCTCAAATTTTAAAATTCTTCATACTCCTTACGAGTACCAAGTCGAATATGTAATATTGATATTATTGTTGACAACAACTTAAACATCGACTAAAAATGCAATAATTTTGTAGTTAAGTGTATGTATAATATTCGGATTAATTTGTACCAATTACGTTTTAGCCAGGATATTGTTAGAACACAGCTATACCTTCATTGTAGAAACATATTTACTTTTACTGAATGTTGAACTTTTTTGTTAAAACAATGTACTTTTAAACTATTAATTCAAAAATAACTTGATATTTTTACGAACACGTGTAGTACGATGTCTTTCCTTCCTTCTTTCTCATTCAATGTAAATCAAACATTTACCAATCTATTGCAATTAAACATTTTTTAAAAGTATTCTTACATTGTTCTATGATCGAAGTGAAGGTTTCAGGAATTTTGACCTCATTTTAAGTACTTAACATTTTTGTAACAAATATGTACTACAGAAAGCTGCTATATTGAAAAATGTTATTTGTTACTAATGTGAACATATTTGCAGAAAAATACACCCTTTTTAATCCATTGCATTTATTTTTATTTGTTTTGCATTTTCATGCCTGCCCTTATTAAGCTTCGGGTTGGTGCTCTAGTGCGCGGACACGAGGGCTCCGAGTTCGAATATCACGTATGACATACTCGTAGATGTTTTCTGATGTATTTGTGACAAGGGGTCGTTCCAAACGCATTTACCACCTCTAAACCTTCATTTTTCCTCAATCTTTTGGTCTTCCCGACACCTAGTGTTCTATAGAAATTGCGCACGGAAGAACTGGCTCCCAAAAAAGATCCACCAAAATCGACCCTTCCTCGTTTGTATTGGAAAAAGTAGATTGTTTCTTCGGCAATACTTGAAAGACTCCTACTTTCGACTCATTATAACCACAAGTTAATTTTATCAAAAACGAGTACAAATTCTTATTTTCTCCCTACGGAGTAGTGTAACGTAACTTAGTCTTATTCAAATATTTTTTATTTGATTTTATTGGTCCACCTGGGCAGGTATTTGTAACGTTCTTACTAACTTGACTGATATTTTATTATTTGATATCTTCAGTTATTAAACGTCTGTAAGATGGGCGACCATTTATGAGTTCCTACTTGATACTGATATTAACAATACAATTATTTTTATCAAAATTACTTCGCTGTCCTGCTATGCTCACAACTTCTTTCAATATGGAAATATTATTACGCTAACTTCGTTTTACAATCCAATTGTGGATTCGACATACATTTCTCATCTTACTTGCTGCATGTGTACGTGTAATTCCATAATCACGATTTCTTGGAAGTTCTCGAGAACAAACAAATTAAATTGATGGCAACCACGGGAAATTATCAGCATTTTTCTCTATTCAAAAATAAAATTTAACATTTATTATATTAAATCTACAGATTGTTTAGAGCTCATGAATCAAGTTATTAACTTTCGTAACACATAATTATATCGTACTTTTTTTTACGAAATAATGTTCGTAAGCTTTTGCTAGCTTCTCGGGTGTGTCTTTCTTACCGTTCTCCAGGTCGGGCGCTGTCCACGTGATGTCCTCATTATCCTATTATTTTTTCGATTATCATCCGAATAAATTCCCATGTGATCCCGGAATGTTCTCGACTAATTGATATGTTATGTACTTAACAACCTTTCTCAAAATTATTCCGCGTACGGGACTGGCACTTGCTAGGTTTCGGGTGAAACTTGAATGACGGCAAAACATGTGTTCGTCTGTGAACAATGCTAGCGGCTAAACAATTTAGACATTTTTCTCCAAACTTGATTCGATCGACTCAATCGATTTGTCTGATGTCGCGGCCCCCTGAAATTGAAACATATTATAATATTGAGGGGTACTTTAAACGAACGAAGACCCCGGGACATTTTCAAAATTTTCAAGAAATTGTCTCCATCGTTTTTTATTAAATTTTATTGTTGAATAGGGTGAAGGACGTTTAAGAGAATAGTGTTGGTGCCATTTTATTGTTGAATAGGGTGAAGGACTTTTAAGAGAATAGTGTTGGTGCCATGTTCGTTGAAACTCTGGTTTTCCGAAAATTGCAAAAATTCAATTTTTTTTCGGCGTCTTCCTGCAATTACAATTATGAAGATGGAGAATTTTCTCTTAATGAAATCTATTCCTTAAAGATAAATTTTGTTATAAGATCCTGTACAATTTTTCGAAAAATAGAGTACTTTTCAAGTAATTGTGCGTTAAAATACAGGGGAGGAAGTACGTGCTGTTTTAACACCAGTAGTTTATTTAAGTTAGGCTTCACATAACATAAATATCTCTTCAGAAATGACACAGGCATCATTTTCGTTGACGTTCCAAATTTTCGAAAATTGTAAAAGTTCAAAATCTTTTTGGCGACTTTCTAAAACTATAATATTGAAGACTAGTTGTACCCACAACTTAATTTGCATATAGTCTTTATATTTTTTTTCTTCTTCTTCTTCTTCTTCTTCTTCTTCTTCTTCTTCTCCATTTCAAGGATTAAGCAGGAATGCCTGTTCCGTCTTCACTTTGCACTTCAGGACCATTTCTTTTCTGGGTCGGCCGATATCTCTTCTTCCCTTCGGTTGGTAGTTCATCACTAATTGTGGAATACGATCTTCCTCCATTTTTTCGGTATGGCGCCGCCATACTTTCCTGTTTTCTAAGATCCTTTCATTTATGTTGTATATATCTAGTTTTTTACGGATATCCTCATTTCTTATCTGGTCTTGTTTAATGCAGCCTTTAACTTTCCTAAGAAATCTCATTTCTGCTGCTTGGAGCTTACTTTGGTCTCTTTTTTTCATTATCCATGATTCACTTCCATACAGGAGAACTGGAACAGCCGTCTTATAGAACTTCATTTTCGTGTCTTTCCTTGCTTTGTTCTGTAGTGTTCTGTTTATTATTCCACATATCGATTGAAATTTATTAGTTTTATTTTCTATGTCTTTATCTGTGTCATAACTGATGTCACAACCAAGGTAATTAAAATTTGAAGTCTGGTCGATCACTGTGTTGTCAATAACTATTTTTGAGCTTATGGGATATTTACCGTAATGGGCCATAACTTTAGTCTTCTTTTTAGATATTCGGAGATTATACTCATTTCTTCCCAGTTGATGCAGTGTGTATACAGCTTTTTGCAGATCATCTTCACTTTCTTGCAGTATTGTTACGTCATCTGCATAAAGTAGAACATTTAGGTGTTTATGCTGCTTCAACTGTATTCCAGAACTAGCTATGCATCTCCATTTTTTAATAAGGTCATCAATATATATATATATATATATATATATATATATATATATATATAGTACGACAAATAAAAGAAAGCACATCGCTCCGAATCGCCAGCAGCAGAGCACTCTGGCCGAGAGAGGAAGAACGACGCCCAGAGGCGGTCTCGCGGCGCCGCTCCGTTCTGCTCCGGTTCCTCTGAGGAGAGCTCAATGGAGATCTCCTCCGCCAACGACACTTTCTTCAGGAAGGCCAGTAGCCGTGATCGTCTAGTGGTTAGGACATTGCGTTGTGGCCGCAATAACCCAGGTTCGAATCCTGGTCACGGCAGGAGCCTTCATTTTGATTAATAAAATTTTACCATTTTACCTCACTTCAACTTTATTGGGTAATACAAAATAACGAACCAAAATTAAATCTTAAGCAAATGTAAATTTATTAACAGATATTGGTATGCGTTGAAACGGCCTTTCGCGGTATTTTTTCATGAACGGCAGTAGAGGCCAAACATTCCTTTTTAATTAATACAGTTTTGTCAAAAAAGAGAAGAATATTGCAATCGCACTCGCATCATTAGAAGGTTGCGACTCTGGTGCCTAGTGAAAAAACTTCACACCCAAAGTTTAGTATAGCAATAGATGCCGGTCGAATGAAACTACCGAAGTGCCGCATTTCTAGAAACAGTCAAAGAAGGAAAATGTTTCTGTCCCGTATGGGCCACATGGGCAATGGTCCACAGTGTTTCTATCGAAGCTGCAGACGTTGTATCTTGATCTTACTTCTGAAATGACAGTAGACAGTTCGGAGGGATTACAGTTTCATTTTATGTAGATTTTAAATAAATGTTACTTGAGGGACGCACGCATTTAATTATAAGTAAGTGCTTACACGCGTAAGTATGTGTAAGTAACGGGTAAGGACAAGGAAGGGGAGGAAGATGGCGTGCGGTTTGTGGCTGGTTAAGGTACTGCTCCGGGGTACCTAATGAAGTAGTCAGAAAAGCACGTCGCTTAAACAACTGAGTTTAAATTAGTTCAACGAGAAATTTTCCAATCAGCGCTTAAGTAATTGAAACATATGACTCAATGTAAGTGGTATTTTTCGTTTGTTGCTTTTATGTGTTATCCGAGGTTTCGGGAAACTGAAGAAGGTTCTTTCTTTTATAACGTATTTATTTCTCCACCTATTCTTTCCATTGTATTATAGGTTAGAAGAAATGCATGATGAAGACTGGAGACGGGATCACGACATGGATTAAACTGGCAATTTTTATGATTTTCGCACTGTTTTTTTATAAACCTGAATGCATATCCTGATGTAATTGTTGAAAATTTACTGATGACTGAAATTGCACTGATTCATGTTTATAAATATTACATATGTTCATCCTAGTGTGATACAGTTTTTCGTTAAGTAGCAGAATTAAAATGATTTTTAGAGACGAACTAGGGAGACCAATAAATTTGTTTATTGCCCTTGGACCAAAACAGTCCAGTTCATCTAACTACAAAAAATTCCTAAAATGCGTTTTTAGAGGTGAGCGTTCAAAAAATAAAATTTTAATCCAACAATTATACATCAGTTGCAATAGTACGTTTGATAAAGAGTTAATGCTGATTAGTTAGTAATTGTCCCTTCATCCCTCATTATCATCCTGTAACCTCATTACTCACAATTCAAGCCGTAACAATTTTGTCTTATCAAGGGATACAGCTGTAAAAAGCTGATCCACATAATTACATACGTTGATCTCTGCAGAGCCTGGGAAGATAACGTGTAGCGTGGTCATAAACAGCCAATAGGCAAATATCTATATATCTATACATACAGATAGATAGATAGATAGATAGATAGATAGATAGATCTATGAAAGCAAAAGAGGGATCAAAAAATTAATTCTGAGCCCTCGTAACGCTCGATATCAGGAAGGTCTTTAACTCAGCCAAATGGGAGGAGATTATCAAGGTTCCAATAGAGAAGAACACCCCAGAGTATCTCACCAATATAATAAGGAGCTACCTAAGCAAGTGAAAGACAATTTACGAAGGCGAAGGAGAACCTATTGAAATCGAGGTGACCTGCGGTGTCCCACAAGGTTCGAAACTTAGTCCTGCCTTATGAAATATTATGTACGTCAGTCTACTGACCACAAAACTCCCGCAAAATGTCTCAATTGTGGGCTTCGCAGACCATGCAATTATAGTTGTAACGGCGGAAACATCGGCCCTACTAGAAGTCATCATAAGGGACACCCTGAGAAGAGTGATGAGATGGCAGACGTCCAAATAATGAACTGGAAGTGGCTGGAAGTGGCAGCTCATAAAACGGAAGCATTACTCATGACAGGCAGACGATCCTACCCCAACCCAACATTCCTAATAGGCAAGGAAAAAATACAATGTCGCAAGAGCCTTCCCTACCTAGGAATGGAAATAGACCGGAAGCTAAGTTTTGGACCACACGTTACCGAGACGACGGAAAAAGCCCCAGGAATTGCGGTTCCAGGGTGGACACACACACACACACACACACACACACACACACATATATATATATATATATATATATATATATATATATATATATATATATATATATAGAGAGAGAGAGAGAGAGAGAGAGAGAGAGAGAGAGAGAGGTAGAGGAATATGGAGGGTAGGACTTCTGCCCGGTTCAGCTAGTAAAAATAACAAATCAATAGTAATAGTAAATAATTAGTAAACGAATGTTTGAAGATTTTATTACAATATATACATGATTGAAGTTTTGTCTCAGTTCATGGAATTATGATGTGATGAAATGACGTTTCGAAAATATGATGCGTGTCTTTCAAAATATTTCGGTTTTAATAATAAGTCGATTTGTATAAATATTATAGCAAAAAATCTTTACACATGACTAGCCTCAAATCATTTTTACACGACATAATTCATCTTACTTTCTTCATACAGCTGCATTAATTTAGCTAATTTCGAACAATATAATATTATATTTTAAGATTCTCTAAAACGAACAATGAAAATTGAATTGATTATGCAATGCTCATTAAATCAACAAGAAAAATAATACTTATCCTTCCTCTTTCAAACATCTTTTGTATAGAATTTGAAATTATGTTTGCGTAATTCTATGGTAATTCGTTGACAAACAAACTAATTTCAGTTGGTTCGGTAATCGAAAATTCACGTCGTTCTAACCATATTTTACAAAGAACAAATGCTCCTCCACGTGCTTGTAGATGATTCTGCCCTGTTCCTATTCATGTGTTCTAATATTCATCAGATATTTTTATTCGTATTTTAGACACTCGAAACTTTAGTTCCATTTCTGCGTCTCGTCCAAGAGGTGATGTCTCTGCAGGATCATCTTTGCTTTTCTTCATTCGCCTCTTCATGCACTTTGAGGTGGTTTCGTTGGCTCCACAGTTTCAGAGTTTTGAATCTGAGATTAAAGAAATGCACCGCGTTATTGTCGAAAAGGTGTGGTATGAAACACGAACGGAAAAGGGAGGAAGGCATAAGACTGGAATGGTTGAGTTGAACAACATGTTTTTTTCAGAGAGGAAACACCCATTCATGACTCCAGGCTAGTGCGTAAAGTGGTCTACGAACATGCTTTCTAATCTCATTAAGTATATCTACTAAACAAAAAATGGAGAGCGTAGTTAGAAATTTCTATTATGTAAAGAACATCTAGCACTCGATGTGGATGGAGTATATTCTCAGCAATTGTAATTTTGAAGTCTTACCTCTACCACCGGTCCTTGTATAACTAATCCCCGGAACTCTCCGTAAAACGTCAGGTAGAATGAGCAAAACAAGAGGGCCAGCAGCCATTCGCAAATGGCGCTCGCCAGCCGTGGTTCCCAGCCGCCGTGCTCGGGGCGCCACTTGATTATTTCTCCACCTGAAGAAATGAAATTAAGTACAGATTTCTACACAATTTAGTTATTTTAGTCACGTTGAAGTGTTTTTATGTGTTTTGAAAGCTCTTGGGGTAGATAACCAATTGATAAATAAAATAAAATATAATTTTAAATTTATATTTTGTAATATTTTTAATTACTTCTACATCCTATGCTATTTTGTAAATTAAAGTTACTTTAAGTTTTAAAATTTTAAGATAAATTATAAATGCCACTTGTGTCCGATAATTAATGCTTGTATTTATTTTGAACAGAAATATATCCAATTCAACAAGACCATTAACCAGAAACGCTTGGCCCAAAAGAGAATCATCTAGCATCCCATAATAATGTAATTAAAATTTATAAACAAAAAATGAAAGAAAATTGGATCTCAGAACGTACAGTAAGAAAACTAAACTTCATCAAGTTAGAGAAAACACATTTGAATTACCACCGTCTTGCTGGACCAGTAGAACAGAAACAGAAGTATATTGAGCAAATCAAATCCTAATATCTGTTCTTCCTGCAATTGCACCTGCAATTACACTGCAATTACACCACTCGTCGTACCATTGAGGATTGTTTAAAAAGCAAAACGCGAAGAACAAAAAAAATCTGGAGATTTGAAAAAATCTTATCTCACTCAAAGTTCTTAAAAATTTAATGTTATTTGTAAAATAATTAAACAGGTATATCATGATTTAATACACAAGTGAGTACATAATAAATTAACTATACGCTACACGTGTGTACACTATAACTTAAGATTGTAATGTCACTAAACCCATAACCCCATATATTGATGTGGATATGTATATAAAAACAAGATCCTGAATCTTACCCTTAAAGAGGCTGACTGCTGCGACGGCTGCGAAGAAGGTTGTGAGAGCCATCAGAGTGCTCAGGGCTGTGATGAATGCGCGCGCGACGAAAGTGCAGGGGGTCGACACCTCAGGGAGAAGCTTCCCAGAAATGAACGTCTGCCAGAAACATAGCATCCACAAATACAAAATAAGTATGAATTGAATACTACCATTGTGACAATCAAATAGCCACGTTTTTTCTGAAACATATCATAGTTTGAAATGACAATGCATAGCACAAGCTTCTCCGAAACCAGAAACAACAACAACAAAGTGATGGCAATGTGGTTTATTCCTCCAATCATATAAACAACTAATTTTCTTTGCAATATGACCAGTTGTTGTTCAGCATGAAGCGTATTACCTATGTGCAATGCAAATTACCTATGTTGGACATTTCCAAAGTGGTCGATTTGTACTTTTCGGGTCGATCATTTTAATTTAAAAAACTGGGGTGACAACAGCTAAAAATAGACCTTCTCACCACTAACTGCCTTTTGATTTATTAATGCACATTTGCTTGTTAGTTCAATCAATTTGGTACATTTTTATTTCATAAATGTCAAAACAACAAAATGTAAACATCGGTCGCGTTTTTTTACTTAATTTTCGATAATACAGATTTCCATAACAAATTTTACAAATTATGTTATGCTACTTGCTGTTTAATTTCTACCTAAATAATCTTGACCCCATTTCGATTTCCGTGCAATAATACTAATTGGAGCCCCCAAAACCGAAATTAAAAGCTCCAGATACAACAAAATTGAGCCATGAGGGTAGGTACACGCCATTGCGAGACATGCTAGTAACTCTGAAATTTAATTCAATTAAAGTGAGAATTCATTATAAGATATTTATATTTTTTAATTAATTAAAAATCAGATAAAAGGAAATTTAGTATACAATATCAAAATTCTTTAAATATAAAACATCAAAGAAAAATTAGACCAGAAGAAAATGAAATAAAAATGGACTATTTGAGATTTGAATTATTTAATAAATGATAGAAATGGGAAATTATGATAAAATTAAATAATTTAAATGAAGAAATATAAAAAATATAAAAACAGAAAATTAAGTGTGTAGTTAATACGAAAAGTATACCTATTAATGTAGACAAATGCATATAAATGAACATTTAATGAAACACAAAAGGCCGAGAAGGCTAAATAAAGAAAATCTCTCTGTCCATTTCTCTCCCCTCTGTCTATCTACAATATTGCTCAATGTAAAATATTATTTTTAGAATTTATAGTAATTGACTGTGAAGGGATCAATGGTTTTAGTAATTTTAACAAACGGGTCTGCCACCAATAAAATCTAGGGAAACCCTTATCCAAAACCGATATGACTATTTGCTTTAATCTGTTGTGTGAATTCCTACACTCATTAATGCTAGTAAGCTGCAACGACTAGTCTCGAAATGAAACGAAAAGAAACGAAAGGAAAGTACTGTTCTATTTACTACGCAACATGCCATGAGAAGCCCAACTTTCCCTTTCGCCCACCTGCATGCCGAAGTAGAGGATGCCGCTCGAGAAGCAGACGAAGGCGCCCGCGAGGTGCACGTGCAGGGCGGTGGACACCTGGAAGTTGGCGACGACGCTCAAGCCCAGGGCGGAGGCGGCGCCCAGGAGGCCGGCGGTGCGGTTGCACCAGCGCGGCAGCCTCTGCGCCAGCGCCGCGCTGCGCAGCTCCTCCTCCAGCTGCAGGTAGCGCACGTACACGCACAGCAGCACTGCCACACCCACGCGCCGCGCGCGTCACTTGGCCGCCTTCGCTGCGCGCAACTTGGGCTTCCCTGCCGATTCAGTCGTGTTTCCGGGCACCTCAACTGCTACGGTCCCGTTAGTGTAGTGAATGTTTTTATGCCTGGAGGTGGCTTTGATTGGCTGATTCTTATTTTAGTGTACGACTCTCGTTTATTGGGACTGTTCGTTGGATTCGATTCTAAACAAAACCTGTAGTGTTCTTTCTTCACGTTTTTGCAACTGCGTAGTTTGAATACTGAAGACCAATATGTTCACAATGGAGGTTTTGAACGTGTGTTTCTTTGGTGATATATGAAAAAATGACGCTGATATTATTATAAAATGATAAATTTCCTCCAATTGATCAAACACGTTTACTCAATAACAAACTAAGGTAAGTGTTCAATTTTATTAATTTCAGAACTTAACCATTTCGTATAAAAGTGAATGGTAATTATGTGATGGATAGAGTGAAGTGTGTTTATAGTGAACGCGAGGGCCAAAAGCCCGAGCCTCGCTGTGGCTTGGATCCGGGAGAGCGAAGCGAAAAAAAAGTTGCCTTTGAAAGTAATTTGGAATTACAAAGTGGCGGGAACAAAGCGTATGAGAAGACATTGCACTGCGGCAAAATTAACCGAAGGCGAAGAATGAACCGAATCTTTCTTGTCGTGACTCGTTCTTTTACGTGAACCGTACCTTAAACTAAGAATTAGGCCTTTCATTGATTAGTGATTCCGGGTGCGTCAATTGCTAAGGTAATTGTGGTGCAAGTTTTTTTTGCGGAAGGTAGTAATCTTTCCCCGCTAGCTGACGAGATTTCGCAACAACCTGTCGGCTTGCGGGGATTTTCTCCAACTAAGAATCTCCCACCAGCGGGACAAGCTCTAAGCTCCCAACTGGTCTTGCGACAAATGTGGTAGTGAAGTGTAAGTGAGGGGTGAGGATATGTCAAGGAAGGGGAAGGAAAGATGGCGCGCGATCCGTGGCCAGTTTGTTGGGGTTTCTTCTCCAACATTCGCCTGGTGTTGATCCGAGAAACCACGGAAAACTACCGATTAGAGCAGTCAGCCGCTAGAATTCTCCTCCAGATAGTGGCTGAATTCGACCTAGCTATCTGGCTAGTGTCGAAAATTCTACCACCGTCGGGATTCGAACCTTAGGACCTCCCGATCAGAGGCACTGCAGTGACATGAGTTAATGCCCTCACTTCCCTCGCCTTTGCTAGGCGGAAGTTACGGTCAACGAACGGGAACATAAATAAAGTTGAATGGTGGATATCTCAGGCAGGCATTCAGAACACGAGGGGAACGCAAAGCTTGAAAGGTGGTCAACATAAATATTGGCCCGGGAACGGGAAGCCTCTCGACCAATGAAAGTGCAGTGAATTAGCTACTCGAGCGCGTGACACTGGCCTGGGGCGGAGTTGAGAGTGTAGTGCGGTATTGAGGTTAGACCGTGGATTTGTGACGTTTCGGTTTGAGAAGGGTTTTGTTAGTCATTGTGAGTTTTAGTTCTTTTTACTAATTATACAATAGTTTAATTATTTTTACATTCATATTAAAACTAAGAATTAAATTTCCCTCAAAAACTTAGTTTTATATATGTTGTTAAAATACATTGGCGGTGTTTCATAAAATTTTAGTTACTAGTATTTTCCACAGGTTCGTAGTAGTTTTCGCATTTTTTCAAATGGCGAATTAATAGAACAGAGCGGCGTAGCTGGAAGTGCATTTGTTTCGGCAACTGTTTCTTGAGGTTCACTTTCTTGCCGCTACAGTTTCATAGCGTTTTTTCTCTTCGCAATAGCGCTTATTGCGACTCATCTCGCGATCACGTTCCCGCCCTCGCCTTCGCGTTGCTGTTCCCGTTCGTAGGCCTTTTGGCTTCGCAGCTGATTGGTTTCTGCCTCCGGCACTTCAACGGCTTCGGTCATTAGTCCCGTTGGTGTAGTGCGAGCTTTTATCTCGGAGGTGGCGGTGTTCCTCCCACGCTGAATAGTGAGAACTGGCCATGGTGGAAAGAGATGGGTGAGCTCTTGCGCATTGTATTCGACTTCAGCCAATGAGCTTCAAGCCCCAATTTACGTCACAATATTAGCGGGAATTTTAAATGCCAGAATTATCTTGTGAAAAGACATTGAAATCTATATCCTTGTGAAAAGACATTGAAACAGGTATATGAAGCACTTTATGTTGCATCTTTTATTTCAATTACACCTTCATCGTGTTATTTTTATTAAAAATTGTCACTTCATACTCTTTCAAAATGTTTCTCAACACTTCTCTCTCCATGCAACATAGAGGCCGGCGTATGGTGTGGCTTTTCAAACGAAGTGTCCGTATTGTGGTCATCAGTTTCAAACTGGTGCTGCACAGACCGCGCAAAAATCGGTACACTGGAAGAGCCCTCGCTTCTCTTTCCACCATGACCTACCCGTCGCCTTGCTGGGGATTCCCGCAGCAGGTGACTCCCCCGGGGTGCGTCGCCACTCCCGGGACAAGCTGTAAGCGCTCGAATGGTCTCGTGATGTGTGCGGAAGTGTAGTGCATGCAAGTATGTGTAACTAATAAAAGAAAACGACACGGAAGAGGGAGAAAAGGTAACTCGCGGTCTGTGGCCTGTTTGTTAGGGTACTGCTCCGGCATTCGCCTGGTATTGGTTGGAGAAACCACGTAAAAAATACGGATCAGAGGAGACAATCGAATTATCCATCAGATAGAGGCTGAAATTGATCTAGCTAAGTGTGGAAAACCTTCCACCATCCGGACTCGAACCCTGAGACCGCCCGGTCAGAGTCGCTACAGAGACAGCGGCGCAGAGATAAACAGCCGGTTCCGCAATCGAATACTACTTCCATTCCGGTACACGGAAAACACCGCACGGAAGGGGTTAATGGTGTATAAACGAAGAAAAATTATATATTATTTATTAACAAAATATATAAAATATAATATATATTACAACTAATTAATTATAATTAATTAATAATTGTATTAATTAATATTACATATATTTTTAATGTTTTACAATCATTTTCTGAAGGTTTATACCAAAATATTCGTAGTTTTTCAACTGTGCTAGGTCATTAATTGGTTGAGCATTATCTGTAACATGCAGTCCTTTCCGCGGTTACAGATCTGTTTTTGAAGAACTAATTCAACTAGTTTTAATTATCTTTCTTTGAATTCATAACATTTCTCTACCTAGACATATAAATGTTTGAAATTTGTTTATGGACAGGCTTGACTGCTAAAGTTTCCAGGAATTAATTATGAATCGGGGCGGTTTCGAATGTTTTTCTAAGCATGTAATTAGCATTGAAAGATGAATTATCACATAGTATTAAGAAAGTTTCTTATAATAAATTTCGTCAAGGATGGAACTGTAACTTCTTCCAGAAAAGATGGTGGAATAGCAATGATTGCAACCTTTGGAATTAAACAAATGATTTTTTGATCCCAGTAGTAAATACATCTCCGAGATCTTTCATCACAAGACGAGGAAGTAACATAGAAAAAACTTAATTCGATGGTAAGTGAACGGGAGCAATCTACGAATTTTAAACAATATATTTATAAGCATTTCTCTATCGTGTCTAATTCCCATTTCTCTTCAACTTGAGAAGTACGAAAAATAAGAGAAAGCTCCCGAACCCCAAGTAGCAGAGCACTCTGGTCGTGAGAGGACGAACAAAACCCAGAGGCGGCCGCGCGACGCCGCTCCGTTCTGCTCCGGTTCCTCTGAGGAGAGCTCAACGCAGATCTCCTCCACCAGCGACGCTTTCTTCAGGAAGGCCAGTAGCCGTGATCGTCTAGTGGTTAGGACATTGCGTTGTGGCCGCAATAACCCAGGTTCGAATCCTGGTCACGGCAGGAGCCTTCATTTTGATTAATAAAATTGTACCATTTTGCCTCACTTCAACTTTATTGGGTAATACAAAATAACGAACCAAAATTAAATCTTAAGCAAATGTAAATTTATTAACAGACACTTGTAAGCGTGATAGTCTAATGATTAGGACATTGCGTTGTAGGCGCAATAACCCAAGTTCGAATCCTGGCAACGGTATCCTTGTCTTTTTTTCGGTCTTTTTCTTTTTTAGCTTAATCAAATTTTACCTACTTTATGCTTTTACATTAGAGTTTCTGAGGAAAGTGGCTGAGTTCTGAACAGTTGTTTGGATTGTTTTTTTAGTCTGGTTGTTAGAACATTGGATTGGAGCCGCGATACGTTTCAAATCCTAGTCAGGCGAGGATGCATTTTGTTAAATGGTATTTTACTTTGCATACGCAGTTCCATTATGTCTCATATACCTACATCCCTGGCGTTTTATAATATAAAATATGTAATATAAATTGCATTTGTTGATGAAAACAATATTCCTTTATAAGGTTCTAATAATTTGTGGGTGTCTAATACTTTAATCTTCCGGGAACTTCTAGGATCATCAATGGACAAGAGTTGCAAAAGACCGTAGAAAATGGAAAAAAAGTGGAGAAATCCATTAAAAACTTTTTTTATTGAGTTATCCAAGTAAGGTCCCCGAGGTGACTGCTCGAGGACCAATTTAATAATCCTTGCCCTGTGGATGGATGTCGCGACCCCTTCAATTTGAAATTTTAATTGTGGTAGGTACTTTACATGAACCCCCCGGCACATTCTCATGATTAAAAAACACTATTCCAAATACCCCTAGGAATGGTTAAAAAACTTCAAGGCCATAAAATCTCGCAAAATCTTGCTTGGTTCTCATGCATTAAAGACGTTTTTTTAAAAATATCTTATTTATTTATTTATGTATTTTATTTATTTATTTATTTATTTATTTATTTATTTATTTATTTATTTATTTATTTATTTATTTATTTATTTATTTATTTATTTATTTATTTATTTATTTATTTATTTATTTATTTATTTATTTATTTATTTATTTATTTATTTATTTATTTATTTATTTATTTATTTATTTATTTATTTATTTATTTATTTATTTATTTATTTATTTATTTATTTATTTATTTATTTATTTATTTATTTATTTATTTTGCATGAAGCAACTGTTAGGACAAAAAATATGTAGGTTGAATAGGGATTGACCGTACAACAATTTGCGGTAGTTAATTGACAAGCTTCCTGCATCAATTGATATTGACGTCAGTACTAAGTAATGAGCCCTGATGACAGTTGCGAAACAGAACATTGATTCATCTACGAACGATTTTACTCAAAGGTCGATTATTTTCAGGAAAAGAATCTACCATATGATCAGTAATAATTTGTTATTGTCACTCTATTCCGCTACACATTTGTGAACATGTTTTCTTACCATGGACGCAGTTAAAATGCAATACAAGTTTTCAGTTGTTTTCCAAATGTAGAGTATTATTCGTTTTTACTTTCTCGCTCATACTTCGTAAGCAGAGAAAGTATTGTAGTCGTGCGCCTGAAAACAGCGAATTTTCGGCAGAGAAAAACATTTATTGCAAGGCCCTAGTAACGAAAACCGGGGATAAATATTGTTCCTAAATATAGTAAATTACTTCCTCTAATACGTTGTGTAGTCAGAATCCATGTTTTGTGAATTTTTGAAACTGAAAAATCGATTGACGTCAAAATATTCGTTGTGTGTACGTCTGTACCTCTGTTCGCACGTCTGTCCCTCTGTCCGACCGTATGCTCGCTTGCGGTCAAACCTAGCGCCAAATACGTTCAGCTAATTTTCTACACAAAATTGATATTCCTCGATCGCTTTAAATGAACTCGAGGCTCTCTGAGTTTTGAACGGATATTTTGCTTTTGGGGAGTACTTTAAAGCTTCTAAATTTTCTCAAAAAGGCTCCAATTTTTTCATTAATGTTCGTTCTTGGATAGCGTAAAAGACGCCTAAGGGAATGGTGTATGTCTCATTTTCGTTAAACTCCCTCATTTTTCGAAAATTGCAACATTTCAATTTTTTCGGTGTCTTTCTACAACTACAGTATTTAAGGTGGATATTTTTTTTCTTAATGAAATCTATTCTTCAAAGATCAAACATGAAATAAGATCGTGAACAATTTTTCAAAATATGAGTGGTTCTTGCTTAATTTTTGAATTCAGGCAATTCTTAAAGTTGTTTTCATAATTATTTTATCAAAAAACCTTGGAACATTTTTACGAGTGTAACAGAATATGTGCCTATGATCCAGACTTTATTAGTCACACGTTTCCACATAACGTGTTCTTCACATTAAAATTATGCATTGACCCTATTTTAATAGCAGTACTTAACTCTGACCTTTTGACAAATCTGTATATGTCTGCTCTTGAAAAAGTAATGATCCTGTCTGCCAATGAATATGTAATTGTAAGTCGCCAGCAATGTAGCTCAAACGTATTTTTTCAATGATCTGTGGAAAAATACTGTTTTGTGAGTCTAACAACTATAAGCCACTGCTTAGAATATTCTTGGAAACAAGCCATATTTCCGTCAACTTTACATTTTAATAATGAACACAATATTTGTAATTGTTTTTATTATTTTATTCGGTTACGAAGTACTCGTATAGACCTTAACTTATAACTGCCATAATAGCAATTCATAAAAATCTAACCAGAATTGCAATTTAGATTCAGGAGGGCACGGATTTCCTTAAATCCGCACCAGCCTCTTTACATTTAAAATGTTTTATTCTTTGTTACTCTTCTTCAGTAAACGGACATGTTTATAAACCAGATCAGATGCTGTGTAAGAGGGGTGGTCCTTTACATTGTCATCTTATTGTAATTGCAGCATCAAAATAATGCTATATATCGCAATTAATTATTGAGAACAATAGAATTTTGTTAATAAATGGAAGTGAGATGATTTACTTGATTTGTCCTTGATAGCTTTCATGTTACATTAAAATTAGACTACGTTTTAAAAAAATGATTTAAAGGCTAAATATTGCATAACCAAATTCTTTGTGCTGTTATAAATTCCTTTTATCTCAAGTAGGTCAGCTGAATTTTATCTTCAAAAGGACAAAAATACCCCAAAAAAACAAGCTTATATTTAACTTTATTTTAGTAGAACCTTAAAATCCAAAGGGTACTTATGATACCAAATATTCCAACATCATCTGTCAAATATCACAACTTCAGTTGCCTTTCACCAAATTTACCATTATATACTCATTTTATTATTAAAATTAGACTTATTGAATTTTAATCCAAAATTGCATTCTAAACCACTTACACATTAATTTCCTAGAAGTCCTTCATATCGGCAGTGACAACCAAATGAGTTATTTTATTTTATTTGAATTTGGCATTAATGCTTTTTGAAATCATTATAGAAGACGTACGTTTCAAGATTCTTAATTTTTTAATTCCGTTTCAAGATGGCGACCGTTTAAAGATTGTTATTCATGCAATATATTTGGTACGCAGTCACAACCAAACGCGTTGTTCCATTTTCTTCAAAATTGGCAGGAATATTCCTCGAAGTATTTTTTTCCCTAGGACATTATCCAGCCGACATTAAGTTATTCTTTACGTCCCTATGAGACGCATATTCGATAGTACACTAGACCCTAACACACCTTCGGGCTCCTCTGATCTGGGGTCAGCAGAACGCGAGGCCCTCCCTGACAACACATATATGAGAGACAACCATGACCAAAGCAGGACTCGAACCCGCGACCTTTCGGGCCGAAGCCCAAGTCGGACCTCGCTCTTAGCCATACTGGTGGGCTAGAAGTAATTTAAAACGTCAAATATGCGATAATGTTAATTTTTAGATTTCTTATTAATTCTGCAATTAAATGTGGGAACTTTGTGGCAGAACATTTTATCTTTACATTCATTAAACTTACATTGACCAACAATAAAATATTCTACAAAATAATGATTTATTATTTGTATAAATTTGTTTCTCTTCCGAGATGGTGGCCATTTGAATGGATCCTTTTCAAGTAGTGTACATCTTTTTCATTTTATTTTTTGTTGCGAGGTTTTCTGGTCACAGAATCACTACCTTTATAGAGGTGTGATCTGGAGCGAAGCTTAGCTTTTAATATTCGTGAACTCCTTTGAGTACTGAAGCGCGCCTACTGTTACTTACTCAGCAAAGACGCGATGTTGATGGCCTGACTGAAGACACAGCTCTCAGGAGGTAGCGAGGCCGTGTCGCTGATAAAAGGGAAATCGGGCTTTACGTGTTCGAACAGCACCGCCACGCTAAATCTGCGAATATAAGAATCATTCATGTATTCGTTACTCCGACGAAATTTCAGTGTCACCAAAGAACACTTACATTCTATAAGGCGTAGCAATTTTTATTTACAGAATTTCTCGACACATTTATTAATACTTTAATAATTACAACGCAAATACAAGATGTCCAGACACGCATCCAAAGACAGCATATCTGATGACGAAGAAGAATATATAAAATATTTGCATAAGCTTAATTCTAATGCAGAAAACAAAATTGGTTCCGAGGAATTCTTTACGCAACACTGTCCCGTGCTCGGGGACAACTAGGAACTTTTTGTTTGCTTCTGATATGCATCAATGATGACCAAACAAATCGTATTTGGCAAAGCTTAATGAATAAATTGTAAAATTACTTTATCCTGTTCAATAATATTCGCTTTAATACCTATGCATTAAAACAGAGGTTAAACAAATTATCACTTCGTGAATCATACCAAAAGAGTCAATGTTACATCTTCATGTGCGGTGAGGTAATTGATAACAAACGATATAAGTATCAAAGGAATTTGTGAATTTATATTAGAAAAACTGTGATACATGAAAATACATAATGAAAATAGTACTACATAAAATATATTACACACTTTAAAAATGAATTTACTTACGTCCAGAAAAAGGTGGTGATAACTAATGTTACAGTACAGACTGGTAGCAGATGCAACCTTCGGAACTTCATACTGATCGTGAAAACGAAGTACTGATCTGAAATGGAAGGGGGAATTCACAAGTCTTTAACGTTCATATGAAATAATAAAAATAATTACAAATTAATACAAACCAATAACCAAACAGATCCGAACATATTTCAAGCACATCGAGACTAGACCATAAGTATTATTGATACATCGCAACTATTGTACACATTTATGAATAATCTTGAATCGAGAAATGAAATGGCAGAAGTTATGACAAACTCTTGCGCTAGTTTCAAACTGTGAGTTGTCATGAATATTGGGAAAATGCCTATTCCGACTAGCAAATTTCCTACGTTGAAGAGAGTATCTGAAAGTCAGGTCAAAAGTCGGTGTTATAGCAGTTAAATTGCAATGAACGAAAGAAAATGTGCAAAGTAAGAAAGTACTGTTAGAAATTATTGATGTGAAAATTACAATTTTGAAGCGGTGTTATTCTTTTTATCTTTGTGTCACACAGAAAGTTAATAATTTAGCGATATTAAAATTAACTTTTCATGGGATTTAATTAGAGCATGAAGCAGGGAGGGAGGGCAAAACATATAATAATCTGCTCTTCTGTATCATTTTTCTTGCAGATATATTCGAATAAACTAAATTTTTAAATATACCCTTATCTAATGCACATTCAAAATAAGTGATAAAAATGAATTTTACCATTTAGTTTTTGTGACGAAACCGCGACATGAACACCCCTTTCCTCCATAAACAAAATAAAATTATTGGAATTTTACCTAGTTTGGCTTCAAATTGATGTAAAGATACACATTATTTGCTCTCTCATAAATGCCAAGTTGGCAATACGGAAGAGGAGAAACGTTCACATATTGAATTATTTTTTTGCAGAATCATGCCAATACGCATTTTTCATTACTTATGACTTCACTTCCTGAATAAATAATGGCAAAAATTGGTAATTTAATTCCCACTAACTTAGATTTAACGTTAATATAACGACCACAACTTAATGGTCGAACTGATTTAACATACTAGGCGGGGTAAAACCACTTTGAAAATAAGAGGAGAGAAACAGGCAATCCAATTGCTACATAATATAGCTTCATACTACCCTACAAAACATAGAAAGGGTCACAATTTCGTTTGCAAAGGTTGATATCATTATATCTGCAAAAAATATTTCATTATATTGTTTCCCTCCGATTCTATCCGCGACCTTCAACATACGCGACAGACTAAGGTGTCTTAGGGCATCAGATGATGACACTGCTGATGTAATTGCCGTGCATCAGGGACTCATTGCAAGACCTAGGGTTCGAGTCCCGCCTGTGGCAGAATTTCTTGACACTATCTAGGTCGAATGCACCTGCTGTCTGGAGGAGAATTATAGCGAGAGGCTGCTCTTTTGTGATTTATCCAATCGACACCAGACGAATGAATTATCATTCAGGTGAGGAAAATTAATATTTGAATCCGAGGTAACTTCGAACCCCAATGACCTTCGATACTCGCATGTCTATGTCGTACAAAATAAAATTTGTAAAGAAGAAAAATGACACTGTTTTTTGCGAAAAATATGCAAATACATATTTTTGATAAATGTTTAACAAAATAAAATTACTTGCGTGCATTGAATATATCATAACATTTTTATAAAGGAAATAACTAGAAAAGGCCCTTATCGTAAACAAAACAAGAAATTTTCACGCCTGTAACTCTAAAACGGTTAATATTGCAACAAAACCTTATAGGAACTTTTTTGTATGAAATGTTGTCATCTTTAATTTTGTATAGAGTATAATTCTCCGTACAATTGATAGTTATGGCGATATATCCAGAAAACCTAGAAAAAGCACCTTTAAACATCACTCCCCGACCCCGGCTCACCCCTCACAATCATCCGATGTATCAAAACTCCGGGATTTTTTTTCACTCATTTTGTCTAATTTGACTGGGGTAATACAGGCATGTTATAAATAACATGCCCATGGGTAACGTGTAAATGAGGCATATTTCTGTATCTCTACTACTTGGTGTTCAAGTGTGTTTATGTGCATGTATATATGTAAACACATTCTTTTATTCTCTAACATAATGTATGTTGTCAAACAATGTTTATAAATTCAAATACTTTGCAAAGGCACCAAAATCTTCTAAACAAAGAGAATGCACTCAGCAGATGGAACCTACCTTCGTAGAGTGCAGAAGACGGCTGTTCAAGTTGTTGTTGGCGCTACCGAGCTCGGAAAGCTGTAATGATCATCCGACTACTTCGAGAAACCATGAATTATTTAAATGACTATGAATAATTCAGAATTCTCCGTCGACTCAGCATTTTAAATAGTACGTGGTACGATAATTTATTACTTAATCGAGAGGTGACGTACGATAGCAGAACTACTCATTCTGAAAAAATGAGGAAGCTGTTTTGTAAGTAAATTTTTATTTCGTCTGTACCTGTAATATTAGTGCAACCGAACCCCAGCTGATTGCAGTGTCCCTTAAGGGAACTTTTAAACCATTAAAAGGATAAAGGGATTCTTGTTTTAAATGCAAGTATGGTATAATGAATTTCGAAACAAAATATGAAAGGTCGGGTTGGTGATCTTGATTCGATGTAGAGCAACACATCTGAAAAAACAAGAGACAAATTATGGACAACTTGATGTGTATTGTGAACAAATGTCTTTAATGTGCACTTCAGTTTAAAAAAAATACGAGTACTTGTTATCACCAGTTCAAATAACCCAGTTAATATTCAAACATTAGCACACACATGAATTAATAAGATCGCTAGATACCGTCTAATAATTTAATAAGTAAAAGGTGTAGTCCGGTATCAAATTTATATTTAATCTAAAGATCTTTTCGATCGCATAGCGATCATCCTCAGAGCTAAAAATAAAATTACAGAAATTCATGAAATATAAAAGTGAAGTGTAAATTATACAAATTAATTACAGAATGTTATGTACAAAATGTTGACATTGTATACCATTGTATGCCATACCATGAGGGCCGAAAACTAAGTACTGTTGTGGTTGTTCTGGCGGTGCGAGCGAAGGGTCGTGGGACGCGGGGTACTGGTGGAGGCGTGAGGAGGGGCGAGTGAAGTTAGGGGTGTGCACATTTAGCTAATTTTAGCAGTGGTGACGAGAGTTCAGGGATTTTCTGGTTAAGACAAGTCATGTTCTAGTTTTCCAAGTTGATGTTTAAATGAAGGGGTTCTAAATTTACTCTGTACCAGTACCTGTTTTTAATTTCTAGAATATCCATTTAATGAATACCCTAAGACATATTTTAGGAATACCCTAACTCCACTCGCCTTCGAGGATTCTCCCTCACTTTCGTCAATCAGGCATCTCTCTCTTCTATACTAAGCCCCTTTGGACGACTCTTTAGCGGCACAATTTCTATCCTACCTTCTCGTTCGCATAGCCTTACGGTGTCCGTACAGTGTGACAGATTGATCATTTTGCCCATTTATCTTGTAGAATAGCCCTTTCCATAATTGAATATCACATGCTATCGCTTGTCAAATGAAGTACTCCTCCATCCTTTTCGGTCTATGGTTCTACTTTCACCACACAAGAGGAAGTAACCCGAACTCTTTAACCCTAGAATGCCAAGTGATGTGTTGCCGCAGTGCCTCTTAACTCTTTCAACACAGATAACAAAACTAACAACAGATGATTTCCCTAGGTGACCTAATTTTAAAGTGACAGGCTTTATGGACATTTTAAACAAACGTGCGAACATTGAAGTTTTCCTTTAGGCTATAAACATTCAACGTGATAAATAATTTATCTTGGAGTGTTGAAGAGTGAATCAATTACGACTAATTAGGTTGACCTAATATTAAATTGAGAGGAATGAGTATTAACATTAAAGTATTTCTTTTCTGTTGAAATTCTATCCTTTCAAAGTCAGGGAGTCAGTGGTATATAAGTTATATACCGCCCTCCCTGACGTACCCCTCACTATATACTAGCAATGAATTTCCTAGTCTACAGATCTTTTCGATCGCGGAGCGATCATCTCCAGAGCTAAAAATAAAATTACAGGAATAGATGAAATATAAAATGCAAATACAAAAATACAATACAAATACAAATACAATACAATACAAATACAAAAATATAATATACAAATTAATTACAGAATGTTATGTACAAAATGTTGACATTGTATGCCATTATGTTTCCAAACTTTGTATGCCAAACATATTGTTGACATTTTCTGCCAAACATATTATGTTTGAAGAAAGATATGACCCGCAATACCAACCTCCCGTAAATAATCCGTAATACTTACTAAATTGGCTTAGGGACTTTTGATTAGAATTTAAGTTGAAGAAAGTAGCTGGCAATCCCAACTTAAAACCCCCACGTAAAGGGAGTATTGCAGCCTGGGACGTTTTCTTCGCTTGATATTGGCAAGCGTGCGGAAGAAATCACTTTTTGCCAACTTCAACCATTTAAAGCAGCAAAATGCTGAGTGGAGATCACAGAACAATAAAGGATAGAAGTGCACCCTCAATGTTAAACGTCGGAAACCAAAGTTTCTCGCTGCGCTCCAAGTGTCGTGGCAAGGAACTACAAAAACATTCGCCTAGCCCAGCGTATGATAATTAATTTCACTCAATAGTCTTAGCGAAAATTAATCGATATTAATAGGCTACATTCTACTGCATTTTTTCTAAAATATAGTTATCTATTTTCGTAATGCACTTAGGTAAGGTCTTAACTGAGAGGAGTCGTCTAATTACATGGTAATGGAAGAAATGAAGGAATCAAAATAAACGAAGAAATATATGTCATTGCCTTTATTGTACAATTTATATTAAACAATATTCAATACAGACTTCAACATTTTAATTTTTTTCTCTTTTTCATGGCCATGGAGAACATTACATTAAATGACAAATCATAATAAATCAATACATTAAATGACAAATCATAATAAATCAAAACATTACATAACAAAAAATACATGTTTTCCTTATAGTGTTATGAGAATACAGTTGGCTATACATTTCATACAAAGAATCGTGAATGATACTTCAAATTAAATACTCACCTATATATTGCAATACATCCTTATATTCCACTAAGACCAGCAAATCGAAATGGTGAAAACTCGAAACTGTTGCGATTGTGTCCGCTAAAACAAAATAATTTGAAATGCAGAACACACATGAACGCACAGAACACTAAAGGAACCCATTAACGTAACCAACGGCAATATGATTCACTCTTCCGCCATTTGGAAAACGCATGCAGGCTGGGTGTGACGTACAAAAACAAGAGAAAACCACTAACCAATCATTGTTTGATATTCTTTCAACTAGCGCTCCAAGTGGCCTGGCAGTGTGTTGCGAATTTCCCTATCTTACCTTCACCTTCACCTCACCCAACCAGTTCAAAAAGTTTTTAAGAAACGTACACATATGGCGTTACTGTCTGCATTTTCTTTTCATCTTAATATATATAAATCTCGTGTCACAATGTTTGTCCTCAATGAACTCCTAAACCACTTAACCGATTATAATAAAATTCGCACACCATGTGCAGTTCGATCCAACTTGAAAGATAGGATAGTTTAAATCTCAAATTATAGTCGCAATTTTAATTTATTGCTAATTTATTACAAATTTGATTGTTGTAATAATTGTAGATAATTGTGACTGTCAAATAATAACAGACAAATAATTAGCAATAAATTAAAATTGCGACTATAATTTGAGATTTAAACTATCCTATCTTTCAAGTTGGATCGAACTGCACATGGTGTGCGAATTTTATTATAATCGGTTAAGTGGTTTAGGAGTCCATTGAGGACAAAAATTGTGACACGAGACGAGATTTATATATATTAAGAATACAACAATCAGCTAGCTGACCCGGCCACGCGTTGCACGCGTTGTGCTGCCACGGAAACAAGGAAAACCACATCCTTCCATTACAGGCATATTCAAAGCTAAGACATTGGGGAGACTTTACACGGTACATCCAAAGCAACGTGAGTGCTTCTATTTACGTTTGTTATTGGTGAATGTTCGACTGGGTTGAGTAAGTAATCAATAGATGGCGCTGCTATGGTAAAAAATCAGCTCCAAGAATCAGGACAGCAGAAGGTCATGCACAAGAATCTCAATAACAGTGTAACGAACGTATTCAAGAGAATATCATAAGAACACTGTGACACGAGATTTATATATATTAAGATTATTTAACCTCCATTTAAAATTATTTTGCACTTATTATTTCAATGTGCTATGATAACATGTTTTTCAGTTCCTCTTTCTAATATTTAAACTATTATTATTATTTTCAGTCAAATGCCACCGAAAAAATCTAACCTCAACAACGCGAGCAGCAAAGGGTCACGACGCAAACGTGTTGAAAGAGCTCAGCAATTACCAGAACAAATCGAAACAAGAAATGCAGCTCAAAGAATCAGGACTCCAGAAAGTCGTACACAAGAATCTCAAGAACAGCGTGACGAACGTCTGCAACAGAATATTACGAGAACAAGAGCGGCACGAGAACGAAACATAGCTACAATACGAGGACTAGATCGACAAAGGCAACGGATTTATATATATTAAGATTATTTTACCTCCATTTAAAATTATTTTGCACTTATTATTTCAATGTGCTATGATAACATGTTTTTCAGTTCCTCTTTCTAATATTTAAACTATTATTATTATTATTATTATTATTATTATTATTATTATTTTCAGTCAAATGCCACCGAAAAAATCTAACCTCAACAACGCGAGCAGCAAAGGGTCACGACGCAAACGTGTTGAAAGAGCTCAGCAATTACCAGAACAAATCGAAACAAGAAATGCAGCTCAAAGAATCAGGACTGCAGAAAGTCGTACACAAGAATCTCAAGAACAGCGTGACGAACGTCTGCAACAGAATATTACGAGAACAAGAGCGGCACGAGAACGAAACATAGCTACAATACGAGGACTAGATCGACAAAGGCAACGGATCAGCCGCTCATTAACACGTGCATCATTCGTTCGGCTTGCCTTTGAATATGCACCAGATATTAACTACTCGGCGCATTCAAAAATTGCTATCGGTGGAATGGATAAAGTATGTCAATATTGTCAGGCATTGAAATTTCGGAATGAAGCAGCCGGCATGTGCTGCGCATCAGGAAAAGTTGTGCTGTCACCTCTACCCGCTCCGCCGGAGCCTTTATTATCACTTCTTACTGGCAATTCAGATGATTCCAAATTATTTTTGCGTAAGATACGCAAATTTAATTCTTGCTTCCAAATGACGTCATTTGGGGCAACTAAAATTTGCGATCGTGCATCCGATGGACGTAATTTTGAAACTACATTCAAAATTCAAGGCCAGGTGTACCATAAAATCGGATCACTGATGCCAATGCCTGATAACAATCCAAAATTTCTTCAAATTTATTTTATGGGCGATTGTGAAGAGCGCGTGACGACTCGGTGCCTGTATAATTTTATTGAACAAGCAGAGGAAAGAGCAATTGTGATATTATTGGAAAATTTTTTAGAAGATCACAATCAACTAATTCAATTGATCAAAAGAGTTTCGCCACGACTGCAAAATGACAATTATCAAATCGTCATAAAAGCCGACAAAGTACCATTAGGTGAACATGCTGGTAGATTCAACGCTCCAACTGTTGATGAGGTTGCTGTTATCATGGTTGGTGATCCAGTTGACAAAAGATCTATAAAAATTACACGGCGAGACAACACTGTCAGTACGATTTCGGATCTACACCGTTCATATGACGCACTACAATATCCATTGATATTTTGGCAAGGACAAGATGAATATCACCTTAATATCAAACAGTATGATCCAAATACCGGTAAATTTTACAATTATCTATTTACTTTCTTACTGTATGTATAGATTTTAATTTCGTATTGCATTTAATTTTTTATTTTTTTAGGTGATTACAGAAATAATAAAGTTAGCTCAATGAACTACTACGCACACCGAATAATGGTTAGACAACATCAAGACAATTATATCCTTCGATATCGTCAGCTGTTCCATCAATACATTGTTGATATGTATGCTAAGGTCGAAAGCGAACGCTTGCGATTCCTTCGATTCAACCAGGCAAAACTACGATCGGAAGAATATATTCACTTACGAGATGCTGTTGCTGGAAACATCGATGGAAATTTAAATCCCATTGACATCGGTAATGCTTTCATTTTACCTTCAAGCTACATCGGCAGTCCACGGAACATGCAGGAATACATACAAGATGCGATGACTTACGTACGTCATTACGGCCGACCGGATTTATTTATTACATTCACATGTAATCCGAATTGGGAAGAGATACAAACTTTACTATTGCCAGAACAACAAGCCATTCATCGTCATGATTTAACTGCACGTGTGTTTAAACAAAAATTGAAATCCTTAATTGATTTTATTGTTAAATATTCAATTTTTGGTATCACACGTTGTTGGCTGTATACGATAGAGTGGCAAAAGCGAGGTTTGCCTCATGCCCACATTTTGGTTTGGCTTAAAGATAGAATCCGTCCTGAAGAAATCGATCAAATAATTTCAGCCGAAATTCCAGACCCATTAATTGATCAAGAATTATTTGATATTGTCACCAAACACATGATCCATGGGCCATGCGGTGCTTTCAACATGACGTCACCGTGCATGGAAAATGGAAAATGTAAAAAAAAATTCCCAAAGCCGTATACGAATGACACGATCACGGATATTGATGGTTATCCAATGTATCGCCGCAGAAGTACTGAGAATGGTGGCCACACATTTACAATGCGACTGCCGAACTTTCCAAATCAAGTTGAGTTTGATAATCAGTGGGTGGTACCATACTCACCACTACTTTCAAAAACTTACAAAGCTCATATCAATGTTGAGCTTTGCAGTTCTGTTAAATCAATTAAGTATATTTGTAAATATGTAAACAAAGGCAGTGATTTGGCCATATTTGAAGTACAAAACATAAATAAAAATGACGAAATAGCACGATACCAAATGGGCAGATACATTAGCAGCAATGAAGCTATTTGGCATATTCTCAGCTTTCCCATCCACGAAAGAGATCCTGCTGTCCAACATCTGGCAATACATCTTGAAAACGGTCAACGTGTATACTTCACTGAAAAAAATGTTCTCCAAAGAGCGTTCGAAGCTCCGAAAACGACTCTAACTGAATTTTTTACATTGTGTCAAAAACCTGATGTTTTTGGCCAATTCGCGAAGACATTGGTGTTTGGTGATGTTCCACGTTATTTCACATGGAACAAATCCAGTAAAAAATGGGAGCCACGGAAACAAGGAAAACCACATCCTTCCATTACAGGCATATTCAAAGCTAAGACATTGGGGAGACTTTACACGGTACATCCAAAGCAACGTGAGTGCTTCTATTTACGTTTGTTATTGGTGAATGTTCCCGGACCAACGTCTTTTGAATTTTTACGAACAGTTAATGGTCGAGTATTCAATACATACCAGGATGCATGTCGTGAACTGCAATTGCTAGAAGACGATAACCATTGGGACTTAACGCTTGCTGATGCTGCGTTGACATCAACACCGAATAACATTCGTCAGTTGTTTGCAATTATTTTGACGACATGTTATCCCTCGCAAGCACAAACTTTGTGGGAAAAATATAAAAATTGTATGACAGAAGACATATTGCACCGAATTAGACAAACAAATCAATGCCAAAACATAGATTATACACCAGAGATGTACAATGAAGCATTGGTCTTGATCGAGGATTTATGTGTTCTTATTTCAAATTTACCACTTAATCATTATGGTATGCCATCACCTAATCGTCCAGCCACCGACTTAGTCAATACCGATTTACAACGAGAAAATCAATATGACCATGAAAGTTTAGCAACAATTATCATGAACAGTGAACCATTACTGACAGCAGAACAAAAAATTATTTATGATCGGATTATGCTGGCTGTTGCTGCTGAACAAGGCGTTTTTTTTTCTTGGATGCACCCGGTGGAACCGGTAAGACATTTTTAATATCGTTGATTCTTGCCAAAATACGGTCGCAACAAAAAATCGCATTAGCAGTAGCATCGTCAGGCATTGCGGCTACTTTACTGGATGGTGGGCGAACAGCACATTCAACATTCAAGCTGCCATTGGACGTTCATAATAAACCAGATGCAATGTGTAACATCAAAAAGAATAGTGGAATAGCTGCAGTGTTGCGGAAGAGTTCTATAATAATTTGGGATGAGTGCACAATGGCACACAAATATTCACTTGAAGCATTAAACAGAACTATGCAAGATTTAAACAGCAATAATAAACTTTTCGGTGGTGCTATCTTACTTTTGTCTGGTGACTTCCGGCAGACCTTACCGGTTATACCTCGCTCTACTTTCGCGGATGAGATTAATGCATGTTTGAAACAATCATTCTTATGGCGAAGTGTTGAAACACTTCGATTGACCATAAATATGCGAGTACAATTGCAAAATGATCCATCAGCACAAATATTTTCCGAACAACTACTAGATATTGGGAACGGTAAAATAGAACTGCAACCAAATACGCAATGCATTAAACTACCAGACAATTTTTGCACTGTTGTTCAGGATAAAAATGAATTGATTCAGTGTATTTTCCCGGATATACAGAATAATTATTTGAATCATGAATGGCTTAGTCAACGGGCGATTTTGGCAGCCAAAAACGTTGATGTTGACGAAATTAACTTCCAGATACTACAGTTATTACCAGGCGATATGATGTCTTTTAAATCAATCGATACTGTTGTTGATGAAAATGAAAGTGTAAATTTTCCGATTGAATTTTTAAATTCATTAGATATCCCTGGAATGCCACCACATAATCTTCGATTAAAGATTGGTTCCACTATTATTCTCCTCCGTAATTTGAATCCACCTCAATTATGTAACGGTACGCGTTTGGTCATCAAAAAGATCACCGGAAACATTCTTGAAGCAACCATTTTGGCTGGGAAGTTTAAAGGAAAAGTGGTCCTGCTGCCACGTATTCCGATGATACCATCAGATTCTACCATACCCTTCAAAAGGCTACAGTTTCCAATTCGTTTAGCTTTCGCCATTTCTATAAATAAATCTCAAGGTCAAACAATGTCCATTTGTGGTTTAGATTTGGAAAATCCATGTTTTTCTCATGGGCAACTATATGTTGCGTGTTCACGTGTTGGGAAACCGTCTAATATATTTGTGTTAGCTAAAGACAGGTTAACCAAAAACATTGTGCACCGATTGGTGTTAAATTAAATTGAATTTGAAAGTATTTATAATTGAATAGTACTTATATTTGTTATACAAATTAAATGGAAATAATAAATCTGATAAATTTTTATTTTGTACCTATTGATTTCTGCTTAATATCAAGTGTAAGAACATTTTAATTCATTGTGTTCAACGTACTTCCCCTTCAAATCTCAATCCAGTGAATTTGTATACCAACATCAATATTTTCGTCTTTATTGGTAAATAATTTCATTGTACTAAAGGGTTATAGTAGTAGAAAGTCAAATAAGGAGATCACCATATTTTTTTACAAATACAATCTGTGTGAAAAAGCATAGTGGACTCCGTGACTGATGTTCTCTTATTGTTCCTCTTAGATTGTTTACTATAATGTAATATAACAAAAACTTTAGCCACAGCAACGCGTGGCCGGGTCAGCTAGTATTAACATAAAGATAAATGAGGTAATTTTTTTAAACCAGTTCAGATGACTCAAGCTGTTGGATATGTTACTAATGCAAAGGCTGATTTAAACGTTGCCAGTAAACGTGCTAGTTGACGTTTCTACGAACTGGCGAGTGGAGACTGGCAACATGTACCACCTTGTTGCAAGTGACAAACAAACCCTTCGCGCCAGCCACTGGTGATGCCAGCTGAACTATAATATTTAGTTTGCTGGCATGCTCACGCGCTCCCCCACCATTTTTTCATATTACATTTATATCGTATTGTTAAGATAGAAAAAAAATGGTTAATTTCAGTCAAGGTTCGCGGATTGATTGAAAGAAAATACATCAATACATTGAGAATGCAAATAAATTCCTCGAAACGTGGACAAAAAATGGATTATCAAATAGGTTTTTAATAATTTCTAAATGTTAATTTTTACTCGTATAATAAAAGCTAGAATGTAAGAAACGAACATAGAAAATTGATGTGATTTACGAGGGATTGGGAATGTTCCCATGCCACAACACACAACTGAAAACGCCTGCCAGTTACTGAAACCTTTTTACTTTCTCGCTACCGCTGCCGCAGTAGAAAGGTATGTAATTCGAGATGTGCGAGAAGAAACTGTGATTTTTCGTCAGAAAAACTTTTATTATAGAGCCCTGTGCAAAGTGGATAAATCCAGATGCCAAAATTTAGAAAGGGAAAAAAATCCTATACACGCGAAGTAGCCAGATTCCACGTTTTGTGGGTCCTCGTTACCGAAAAATCGATTGACGGCAAAACCATGGTGAAAGACATGCGAGTTCCTCCGGCAACCGACTTTTAGTCATGCTGCGTAATACTAGTTTGCGTCACGAACCACGTGACCACAGTATGGGCACTTCATTTGAAAAGCTAGACCAGACGCTGGCCGCCATTTTCCATGGAGAACGTAGGAAACATTTTGAAAGTGGTACAAAGTGACAATTTTCTGTAGGTAACCAAACAAAAATAACAGAATGAAGAATAACTGATGAAGGTGTACAGGATGCAATATTTAAAAGAAATGCTTCATAAATCTGTTTCAATGTCTTGTAACGAGGTGATAATGCTGGCGACATTTAAAATTCCCGCTAATATTGTGACACAACCGGAAGTCGGATACTATGCGCAAGAGACCCACTGAGCAAAGCGATTGTCCGTTTGTCTGTGAACAACGTTAGCGGCTAAACCGTTTAGCCAATTTTCTCCAAAATTGAAATTTCCCAATCGATCTTGCTGATGACTAATCTCCTTGAATTTGAAACCGATATTTTAATTTTGGGGGTAGTTTACATGAGGGGTTTGTTTTCATTACCCTGGGTCATTTTCAAAATTTTCAAAGAAATGGCTCCATCGTTTTTGTTCAAATTTTGTTGCTAAATTGTCTGAAGAACGTTGAAGAAAATGGTGCATTTTTTATATTGCTTAAAAATCCTCATTTTTGGAAAATCGAAAAATTTAGAATTTTTTCAGCGTCTCCCTACAACTATGAAAATCCATTTTTATTAATGAAATGTGTTAATCAAAATCATCTTCAAGTAAAGCCATTTTGAATTTTTTGAAAATATGGGTATTTTCCGTTTAATTTGGCGACAAACATAAGTCACCCACTCCCAATTTACTGCAATTTGTGAACATAAAATAAATGGTGTTGCTTAGCAGTTAGATGCTAGAATTGGTATATTATTTCATATTTTATTTTATCATTAATTATTATATTTATGTTATTTCATTTTAAATTGTGTTAAATGTGAAATTGAATAGATGATTTCGCTTTGCTTAATAAGATGTGGTAATGGTGAGTAATGGATGTAAAAACCGAGTAATTTGATGAAAATAAAAATTTTATTTTCAATTATTATTATTATATTTTTCTATCCATTTTCATTTGCTTGCGATATCAACGATGCTAATTGGAAAAATGTGTATCCCATTCGAATTAGCGGCCGTTGTTACTTGTAACCCATTGGAGTAACGCCACACTGACAACACAAGGCGATAATGACGGCTGCATTCGTTTACGTTGATATAAAATAATGCGTAGTTTTATATATTTGTAGAATATTACCAGTGACGTCACGTTCCAGCCCGCAAGACCCACAATGCGGGCGAATCCATGTACAAGGTGGTTCAAATATGAACGGGACTGATTTTTTTTCAAATACCCCGACATACGCATTAACTGCGCCGCCTGGAGAGAATCTAGCCACAACCCCCCACCTCCCTCCTTTGCAGGTTAGAACCTGTTCAGTCGCGTCTGGGTCTTGCTAGAACGATGAGTGAACAAAAGGTGCCGCGGTGCGTGGAACAACGCATTATCATCAAATTTCTCGTTGGAGAAAACGTTCAACCGTCGGAAATTTTGCAGAGACTCAAAAAACAGTACAGGGAAGAGTGCCTCTCACGGACCCGTGTGTTTGAATGGTGTAAGTGTTTCAGAGAGGGACGAGAGCGCGTTGAGAATGAACCTCATAATCGTCGGCCGCGAACATCCATAACCCCAACAAACATTGATCGTGTTAATGCGGTTATTTGTGAGAACAGGCGCATCACTATCAAAGAAGTTGCATCAGTAATTGGCATCAGTGTGGGTAGTGTAGAAGACATGATAAAAAAACACCTAAAATATAGAAAAGTGAATGCTAGGTGGGTTCCACGCACTTTGACGGACGAGAACAAATTGATGCGCATGCAAGCTGCCAGTGTTCTTCTAATGCGGTTTGAAAATGAAGGAGATGCATTTTTGAAGTCCATTGTAACCACTGATGAAACGTGGGTTCACTATTTTATTCCTGAGTCCCAGCAGGCATCACGTGAATGGCGACACGCCACTTCTCCAAAACCCAAGAGAGCGCGGAAGATCCGTTCGGCGGGAAAAGTGATGGCAACATTTTTTGGGGACTGGATGGGTGTTATCCATGTAGACTTTCTTACAGAAGCTAACACCATCAATGCACCTTATTATTCAGCACTTTTGGAAACAGAAATCAAAGAAAAGATCCGATCCAAACGGAAGAGAGGTGGGAAACGGGTAGCACTCCTTCAAGACAATGCACGGCCTCATACTGCTAAAACAACCATGGCAACCATCAGCAAATTGAAGTGGGACCTTCTACCACATCCGCCGTACAGTCCAGATTTGGCCCCAAGTGATTTTTACCTTTTTGGAGAGCTTAAATCACATTTGCAAAGCATGCGATTTGCGGATAATGACGCAGTCATCCACAGTGTTCGGGAGTGGATATGCCGACAACCAAAAGACTTTTATGAAAAGGGCATTAGGATGCTCCCAGGACGTTGGAAAAAATGTATAGAATCTGGAGGGGAGTACTTTGAAGAATGACATGTACAAATAAATTTTTGCTAATAAAGTATTTCGTAAAAAAAATCAGTCCCGGTCATATTTGAACCACCTTGTAGAAGAGGGCTTGCTATAATGTGTTAGAATCATTGATTTCTTAAAGCAGTAATTATAGACTGATAAATAAGAATTTATTAAAGGACATTTTTTATTATTTAAAGTACTAACACCACTTGTGTATACAATACACTTTTATAAAGAGAGCCCGGATTAAAAAGTTTTTTTCCGGTGGGCCCATACTCATTTCGTTACGCTACTGAATATTACAATACTGTGGTGTTTCATAATTACTATTACATTTTTCGATGTATTTATAATTGTTTGCCATCGCTAGCAGTATCGTATTATTTATTAACTTTTAATTAATTTACTTACTCGCACATTGCCTTTTCAGTATATTGTTAGGCTAAAAAACTCATTCGATATTTTCGTTAATACACTGCATACCTTATACAATGAATTCAATCCCAGAAATATATTTTCATTTAAAGTTTTGAATAAAAAATCTATTGCTTGCAGGAATTTAATTTTCGCACCAAATGTTCTGCGATTTCAAATTAGTTTTACAAGAAATGATTATGATTAATTTGGAGAGAAATGTGGTATAAATTGTATTACATAACCATTACTAAAGGCGAGAAAGTACGGACTGTTTTAGCACTACTAGTTTGTTTTACTAACAGTTGCAAAACATAAACATTTTGTACCTACATTGTTATATTTCCTGCAAATAAATGGAATATCGAAATACTTTTTTCACGAGATTATTACGAGGAAAATTTCTTCATAGCACCCATCCACTCGTTTTATATTGAAATAAAAAATATTTCAGTACCTTATGCAGCTCTCACATGCAATAGATTTTTATAAATGAAGTCTTTAAAGAAAGAGAATTTCACGGAGGCGTGACGAATTACACTTTGACTTTAAAAATAGGAGGTATTGGTTTAAAAAACACATCTAAATATTCACGTCAGATGCAACCCACAGCACTCAGTCAGCTATAGCGTTGAATAACCCCTAAACGAAGTATTCTAGCACCTTAATAACCAAACTTTTGAGGCCAAAGGCACCTAAGAAACGTTCCCGCACCGTAATCTACAGGACGGGATATTCTTGGACATTATATTAACATTTTTGATCGTTCAGCACTTATCAATGCTACCAATGGTACCTAGATTTCAACCCTTGGTGATGGTGGTCATCTTTGTGACGTCACGCTTAGAAGGCTTAGATTCCTCGGTCTTATACGATTTATGCTCTCCGCCTAGGGAGTACATGACCATGTCGATGGTGGCGGAGCTTGAGTATCCCCATGATCCCAAGAGCTATGCCGGCGGTAGCGGAGCTACTGATAGGGCCTCCCTTGCCGGACAGGTCGAAGGGTAGGGATCTGACTAAGAAGTACTCCAGAAGAGGACTTCAACGGCGGTTTCAAGAAAGAAGAGGTAGAAGAGGAACTCTAGACGGGGCGAGAGATCACGAAGCCATGAAGATGGCAATCTCTCAAGGACAAGGGAAGTCCGAAATAACCTCCCCCCTCCTCGGGACAGAGGTTGTGCGGAGAGGGCTACGAGTAAGAGAGGCGGAGAGGGATTCGTAGTAACCCACCCACGTAAAAAATGATTTACTAGCAGTGTCCCAAATAATGGCCTCGGAATGAAAACTATGACGACCAAGGAAATGAAAATGGTAGTACGAAAACGGATATCGGAATATTTCAAAACAGCTACCTGGAATGTAAGAGGTATATCAGGGAAAGAAAATGAACTGGCAAAAAGTTTTGAAAAGATGAATATCAACCTAGCTGTAGTAGCAGAAACAAAAAAGAAATTAAAAGGATGAAAATATGTAGAAAATTATGTCATGTTTTATAGTGGAGTAGATCAGCAAGAGAAAGCTGCAAAAGGAGTAGCCATATTTGTAGACAGAAAGTGGGAATCAAGAATTAAAGAGGTTCAGTACGTAAATGACCGGATAATTTTGCTAAAATTAAAACACGAAAGAGGACATCTTGTCGTTATTGGTGTGTATGCCCCGGAGAAAGGAAAGAGGGAATAAACAGAGGAAATCTACAGAACCATGCAGGAACTGTTGGACAAATGCAATTCAAGATATGAAGTCCTTCTTGTAGGTGGTCTAAATGCAAGAGTGGGAAATGAGAGTATACGAAAGACAGTAGGACAGTGGGGAGAAAGTGTAAAAAATTACAATGGAGAAAAATTGAGAGAATTCGCAGCCTTCAATGAACTGTATATTGCAAATACATTTAAAAAGAAAAAAGACATTCATAAATATACACGGTCAGCACGAGGTAGTAGATCCATTATTGATTATATAATTGGAAATCGAAGAATACCAAAATTAATAGAAGATACAACAGTTAAAAGAAGCTGCGACATAAACTCTGATCACTTTCTAGTAATATCCCGTATAAAATTATTAAAAAGATGGGTGAAAAATAATTCAAGATTCATAATGAATGATAAAGAAGAAGTATACGAAGTACACCTCTTAGAAGACGAAAGCGTGAGAAACCTATATCAAAATAGAATAAATAAAAATCTTCAAACCTTATCACAGAGGAGGAAATAGAAAAAGAATGGGAAAACATACAGCGAATAATAAAGGAATCCGCAGATGAAACAGCAGGACGGACAAAAAAATTTCAAAAAAGAAAAGGTTTGAAAATTTCGAATGATGATACGAAAAAAGTGTTAAGCTTAAAAAGGAAAGACAAACTATACCTTGACGACCCTACTGAAAATCACTGAAGATCTATGCGAGAATAATAAATGAAAGATTAAAAATAATAGCAGACCACCGTATATCAGAAGAACAAATGGGATTTCGAAAAGGCAGATCAACTGCTGATGCCATTTTCACATTAAAAAGAATAATAGAAGAAAGACGTGAACACAACTGTGAAACACACCTAATATAGTAAGTGGATATAGTAAAAGCTTTTGATAATGTCAATAGAACATAATGGAAAGAAGGGGGTACCCAAAACACTTGATAGAGATGATAAAAGAACTATATGAAACGAGTATTAAGTTGGTTATAAAAGGAAAATTGACAGAAGAGATTCCCACCAACAAAGGTGTAAGACAGGGCTGTTGCATACACCGACACTTTTCAATACATACATGGACGACATGTTTAGAACATGGAAACTGAATATAGGGATCTATTTTAGGAAAATATTTTTAAATTCTATTTTATATGCAGATGACAAAGTGATAATACAGGGCACTGAAGACAAAATGCAAATGGGAGTATATAAATGAAATCAAACTGCAATAGAATATGATTTTAAAATATCCAAAGAAAAAATTAAAACTATGGCATATAAAGGAAAATACCCAGTGAGATTGTGATAGAAGGAAAGAGTATAGAACAGGTAAAATACTTCAAATATCTAGGTTGCCACATCTCGTTTGAAAGAGATATAGATTTAGATAAAAAATTAAATAAATTTAGAAATATATGCACAATACACAGACATCTAAAAAATAAAACTAGGACAGAAACAAGACTAAAATTCTTCAACACAGTAGCTGTGCCAGTGTTAATGTATGGAGATGAAGCAAGAGTAACATCAAAAAAAGATAACTCTAAAATCCAGGCAGCTGAAATGAAATTTCTTAGAAGCACTCTAGGTTATAATATTCTAGATAAAAAGAAAAGCACAGAGATAAGAAATAAACTGGGGGTCGAACCACTGCTGGAGAAACTGGAAAGAAATCAGAAAAGATGAACATCTCATACGAATGCCCGACAGCAGACTACCAGCACTCGCAGTGGACTACAGATGCAGAGGGAGAAGAGATGTAGGACGGCCCAGAAGGAAGTGGACACCAGAACAGGTTCTTGAACCTAACCCTTGAAGTGCAGAAGAAGAAGAAGACTATTTATGCTTTCTGCTATAATTATTAGTTCAAGATTCGCTTTCGCAGCAACTAGTTCTATTAATAGTTGTTTGATACCGATGAAGATTGTTTCTTATGCGTGTAGTGAAAACATTCATTTAACGTTTTGCCGAATCTACACGTGCTGTTTACCTAATTGTGGAGGGATGTGGTTGTGCAGTGAAATGCATGTCTTATTAGGTTTGGCTTATGTTTTACCTGTATCAGTATAAGCCGTGATTCGGTGAAACTTTCAAGTCGGCGTGTTCAGTCACGTCACAGCAAAAAGCTTTTTCATATTTTTGTGACTATTACGAAAAGCGAAAAGTTAACTGTCAAAGAGTATTGAATAATTACTTCAAATATTTTTAAGGGAGTGTTGTGAATTGTTCCAAGAAATCTCTCGATAATAGTGAATAAATCTTTAATGAAAATTTCTTTTCCACATCAATTCCATCGTTTTTTATTTATATATGATACTGTGTTTGTACAGTGGGAGTTACCTTAATACGTTTTTAAACAAATAAATACGTTTCGTTAACAACTTTCCCTCTTAGAATGGAAATAGAAGAATAGAGAAGAGTGTGGGGTTTAACATGCAAGAGTTCTCGCACGGGTACGCGGAGTTAGTAGGGGAAACTTGTGCTATGGCACAACATAAAGAACAAACTTTTAAAATTAACTAAAGTAAAATAGCTTGAAATACATGAACAACAGAAATTAAAACGCGCTAGCCTACAGTACTACTTGAATTAATTTAAAAAATACCATCAAATTTAAAATTATAAAAAGAATAGCGCAAGTTATTCGACAAATGCAAACGATCACAATACATACGCACTATTTAAATGTTGGCAGTATCTGGAAGTCTGTCTGTATATCAATGCCCAGCTCGTATTGTAAATAATACATCGTTTAATATTAAACTTAAGGTGTCAGTTCGCTAAGATATTCAATGCATAAACATCGTTTGAGCAACATTCTCATGTACCGGAGTCTAAGCGTACAGATTTTTTTTAATGGTAACAAATAGTATTTATTACTAAAATGTGAAAATATTCGTTTTATTATTTTTAGGCTTGGAATTACTTTTCTTGAGTTACGTAAGAACGTAGAAAATAATCCAGTATATTTTAGTATACAAATAATTTTCAATTTTCACACCCCAGCAAGCTGGCGCCCTGCCCCTCCAAAGCCCCCCTCTATTCCTCATAACTAATCCAGGAATATTAAATAATATTGCAGAGTAGGGTTGTACTTGACCGATCCTGTATTTTCGTATGGAAAACTTTACTTGGCTTTCTTAAGAGTAAGAACCTTTTCTAATATTTTTGTGAACATCAAGGAAAGCGAAAAGCTAACTGCCAAGAAACTTCAAATGTTTTAAGGAACTCTGAATTGTTCGATGAACATATCTCCATAATACTGAATAAACCTTTATTGACATTTTTTTCCAACGTCAAATGCATTCTTTTTTGCTACTGTGTAAGTACGAAGTTACATTTATACATTTTTTAATTTTTAACAAATAAAAACGTTTCAATACAAATTTTCTTTTTGATGGAAATTATAGAGAAATGGATAGGGTAAGGGTGGGGATTAACATGCGATAGTTCTATTATTGTATAGACGGCTAGTACTATATTCTATTATTGTATGCTTTTTCACACGAGCCATTATTATTATATAAAGTTTAACTTGCCAATTCAGTAATCACTTTGTTTCAATTTTTTACGAACAAACCGACTACAGAAACCGGCGCATTTAAGAATTAAAAAAAGTAGCTGCTAAACCCTTCCTAAAAGTTATTAATTCCCCTGGCAAAAAAATCTGATCTAATGAGAAAAAATGGGACTATTGAGGGTCCATAACCCACCCTACAGTTTGATAATGATTACGACAGTAACCGTTTTAGATCATAAACAATGTTTGAATATAATGAGAAAGGTTCTATATAATATCGTTCATAAACAAGATGAAGTGAACGTGTACTAAAGAGAGGAAAAAATAAAATAAAAAAACAAACATTTATGGGTTTGGGAAATGTTTTTATAAATTAAATAAATATAAATAGTACATTTTCATAAAAACTTGGTTTGGATATGAAATTTATAAAACCTTTTTTATGGTTTTGAGATTAATATTAACTTGAGCAAATATGATCTGTAAAGTGTTCCTGTACCTGAATGCAATAAGCAGATACATCAAATACATTGTGAGCGGCTGCAAGAGATCTGAACTTCAAGTCAAATGTCGAGATATTTCAGTTCAAGTAAAGCTCAATTCCACCGGTAGATGGCATCTTCATGACGACTGCAACGCCATCTTACGGCTGTCTTCCTTACTGACAACACCTTTTGCATGTAGCTGCGTCATTGGCACTCACGATGTCGTAACACCACGCTCGGGTGCATCACTGTTATCTAAGGTCAGTGGGACCTGCAGATGGAATCAAATAGAGACATAATATCTGTTCGGATAGTAAAAAGACTGGGATTTTTAAATCAAAGCAATAGCAACAATAAAATGTATAAAACAAGCAACTATCTCAGGATTGTCTCGCCGAGACATTATGTTCCCGGAACATTGCATTGATCGAGGTGGCAAATAAATCCCCCTAAATAACAATTGCAAATAAATAATGTAACTACATACAAAATATTGAATTAATGCAAATGAAGTGTATGACTGAGAATCTTTGACACACATTTTTCCATTTTGGAAACTGACTCATGCCATTTCTTAAGCTCAGTTATCGTTTGAGAACATATATTTCTTTTCTATGTAATAACGTCGAAAACATTTAAAATTCCGTTCGATATGTCTTTGAATTAATTTGTTCCAAAATTTCTTACCCGCAACACAGGTCCTTCAAGGACTAGGCCTCGAAATTCCATGGAGAAAGATGCAATGAATCCGCAAAAACACAATACTAGAAGCCATTCGGAAATAGAACTCGCAAGGTGAAGATCGTAGCCACCATCTTCCGGACGCCATTTCTTGATATCATCTCCTGCAATATTGTCAACAATTGCATTATTATTATCTTAATATTAACATTTTTATGTTAAAAATCTTAAAAATGTTTTAATCTTAATTTTTTACATCATACAAAATTATTACTGTTCCAAAGTAGTCATATCAAATTTAAATTAATGGGAATTTACAGCATAAATTTTCACCCAGTTAGTGTTACTTCTCGAGAATTACAATTTAAAAAGAAATCTTTTAAAGATCTAAAATTAAAGGATAAATTGCATTGAGAAAGAAATCTCTGCCTATGATTTTGGAGGTGTAAGATTCGAAAATATATTTGAACTTTTGCAATTTTCAAATTTTCAGAGGTTTTAAAGAAAATAGGGACATGGGGAAAATAAGGTTTGAACTGTTTTTGTATCCATTTTATTCTACTGGAGTAAAAAATGTTAGAGAAAATAATGGCAGCTATTTTTCATAAAATTGTACCCTCAAAAAATTAAAATATCTTAATGATCACCGGAACGGCACAACAATGTTACTCCTGGCGTATTTCACAAGTTTCAACGCGACACCATCCATATAGATATCCCGAATTTCGGGTACAAAATTACTTGTATGACACAAGTTGTATCTCCTCGCGACCTGCATCAATCTTAGCCATCTTTGAAACAGCACTAATAAGCAGCACCGCTGTGGGTGCGAATTTTCAATACGGATTTCAAGGCGGAAAATCCGAGATTGTATTGTTGTGGCGATTTCCTTGGTTAGGTTTCGAAATCTCCATTCCTGATACAGGAGTGTTGTATTTCTGGGCAGGGAGAAGGAAGTGCGATAAGACAATGGTGTCACAAATGTTTGTCAAATTTCGATCGAGTTACTCACGAGTTCATAGTAACATGAGTAAGCACGTGCTTGCGAAAACTTCTGTGCCCCAAATATTCGTCCACCCTTGATTCCGAGTACGCGAATTCCGAGCAGTTTGTAAGTTTGACAACATTGAAGGCGAAGGTCCGGCCATAGGCAGGGCCATTTTAACAGCTTTTGGGCCTAGGTTGGGGGCCCCATATTCTTACTTTCACCGCCCCCCTCCCATTTTTGATGCGGAAAATCCTATTAATTTACAGTGTATTTTGTATTTTTTAAAATATTTTGAAACTATTTCTTAGCGTTTCAATATAAGATTATGCAAAGAAAAATTATATATGAATAAGTATGTAAGCATCTCTCCGTTATGCCAATTGTTTGCATATAGTTTAATCATGCATAACTTTTTATACGATTTTTTACTTTATTTTTTGAAAAATGTAGCATTAAATAATTTGTTTAGAACTATCCGGGTCCCTTGAATATTTGGGGCTCTGGACTCGAGCCCTTCAGGCCCGTGCGTTAACACGGCCCTGGTCATAGAAGCAAAATATTGCAGTGCTTTGTTTCACAGAAAGACGACTTCGGAAACTCATATTTGAGATGTCCCGATTCAACCCATAATATATTAAAATATAACGAAATATCTTAAAAAATATGTAATAGCATGTGTGTAAAACCATGTAATACAAAAACGATTTTAATTCAGAATGGTTTGCAAACTTAAAAAAAAATCAATGCACAGTGGTGATATATGAGGCTACAGACCTCCTTCCTTAACACCAATGCATCAATGATACACATTAAAAAATATACCGTTTACTAATTTGTGTACCAACGAAAGTCTTTTGAACTATAAGTCAAAAAATAAAAACATTTCATTTGTTACATATTATTCACATTTTATATTCAGTGAAAATAAAAGATTCTTTACAAACAAACATTAAGTCGCCTGCACAGTAGAACTGCCCCCCCCTCTCAAGAAAATTCTGGAAGCACCTCTGTAAAATTATGGATTTATATCAAAACCCGCTTCCTTCGCATGAACTTTGATCAGTCTTGGATTTTAATTTCCTTTAATAGGCCTATTCGTTAAATTACTGTTCAAGCACTCATATATAATAACTAGAAATCTGGAAACAAAATTCTCTTAAATTGTAAATCTAAATATTTTTCTAATCTTAATTTTCGAACCTAACGACTGCCTTCCTGATATAAATCTGTCAGTATCATTATTTTAAATAAATAATACTATGAAAAAACTGTAAGGATTATAATGAATTATAGGTTGTCCACGATGGCTCAGTGGAAGCATTTGCTGTAGTTTCTGCATCGTTGCAAACCGGAAGATCCTGGGGTTTGAGACCCGACGGTAGGTTTTGAACATTAGTTACATAGTTGAATTGAACCTCTGTCTGAGGGAGAATTCTAGCAGCCGACTGCTCTGATCGGTAGTTTCCCTTGGTTACCCCAACCTAAGGCCCGACAAGCGAATGCCGACAGGTGAAAGCCTGAGCAACACCCAACCGGCCACAAACGAGCCATACACGTACGGGATTCTTCCTTCCTCGTCCTTGACCCGTATTCTCCTCTTACACACACACACACACACACACACACACACAGAAACACCGCTACCCTTATATGACCTACACTACTCCACATGACAAAAGTTCAGTCGTAAGCTTAGAACTTGTCCGGAAGCTCTGAACGCTGAGGAAGAAACCTGGAGAGGGAAACTCCGCAAAGCCGACGGATAGATCGTAGGCGAATCTCACGTTCTAGCGAGGGAAGAACACCACTTCCACCTCCCGCGATAAAGCATGCACTACACTTACGGAACTAATGACCGTAGCAGTAATCGCGCCCGGAAACACGAAATAATAAATCATAATGCAGAAAATACCCACATAAAATTCATCTTAACATTTCGAAGTAAACGAAAAAAAAGTTTAACTTTTGATAAATTTTACTTTCGGCATGTATTCCGTTAAATAACTTCTTTCAGAATAAACGAGAGAGCACATAAACAATTTACAAATGAAAGTGGTATTGTTGCCATACCTCACAATCGATGAACATTTTTCATGTTGACAGTTTTTCGAAATCACTGTTAGACCTAGTTACAAAGTACAAGTGTTGCCCTTACACGACAAGAATTTCAATACATACATAACGTATCGATATTCAATATACCTTTCAGTACTTCAATGACTGATACACCAGTAATATTTTTTGTATTTCTTTTTTCAAAAAGTTAACTAAATGGTTATTTTTAATAAATTGTTAAGTTTGTTTATTCATTTTTATAGGAGTTATCATTGAAAACTGCAACAAAGGGGTGTGGGTGATCAAGGGATGTAGTAAGTATACTTCTGTAATGAAGGTCATAAATACCTCATTTTTTATAAAATAAAGCATTAACTTGCAGCTTTTCGCAAAAGTTTCAAAAACCTCAATTTATAAAATAATTGATCATGGGAATTAGGCATAACATTTACTTTTCTATAAATCTATCCACAAGAATATCTTAAAACAGACAAAATCTGAAAATGTATACTCACCTTGAAATAGTCGCATAGACAAAGTTCCACAAGAAATTGTAACTGTGGTGAAAATTATACATGAAATCGAGATGATCAGACGAGCGCAGTACGCAAAGAGCGTTGTCACCTCCTTGAGTAATTTACGAGATATGTAGGTCTACGACAAACAAGAAACAGGTTTGAGCCCTTCTGTGAAATATAATTTCTTGTTAATTGTTAGATGACAGACATGAGTGACATGAGTATTTATTTGAATGTTTAATATCTCTAAGCTTTTTTTAAAAAATAAGTTTTAATATTCAGTTAGTATTTAAGTAACTCATATAACCGAAATAATACGAAATGTTTATTTTTATGTTAAAATTATAGAAAATTTAATTTTTGAGTAGAATGAAATATTTATGCTTTCAACACTTGTTTATAGTATTTTCTAAAGTAGACTATGGTTAGTATGGACTTGCACTAGCATCAGTTTAAACTGCGCGCCCAGAAGCAATGAATAAACTCCACACAAAAACAGGGTATGAAATGGTTATTCAAAAATTTGTTTCAGGATGATTATATAAATTATTATATTTTTGGAGCAATGAGAAGGAATGCAAATCAAGCTGATGGAACGTTCGTAACTGTCCTGTATAAGTTCTGTTGCTATAAGTTCTCTAAATGGTAACCTACTGAATCGACAATAAAAACTTTAAATACATGTATGCAAGTGCATTTATAATTGTTTATTTCCAACTCAATATTTTCAAGAAGTGGCATTTTATCTACATAATGCTATAAAATATCGTAGTATGTCAAGTCTCAAACAGTCGTCTTGCGGGATTTCGTTTTACGGCCTGATATTAACTCATCTGCGGTCACAATTTCACGAAAACTATATTTTCAACACAAAAACTACAACAGCACATTCTTTGCCTTTTTCGTAACTGATACATAATATTCATTTTATAATATTGTAAATTGTATACAAATAACTCCTCTGCTATCTCAGTCAATTCTCTTCAGCAAATGAAAGGCAGGATATTCGAATTTGCAATTTTCGAAAGTCACTGTTTTTAATGATAATGAGACTTCGCCATAAGAGGTAAGCTCTACTCGCAGACAGCATGTTAATAAAAAAGGTTGTTTTCTATTGCTGGTAATCGAACTGTGCTTTGATCACATTGACATTTCTGCAAATTTTCTCAAAAATAACGAAAACTATTTACATTTTAAAGAAAACTGTACAATGGATTAAAGATCTAACATTGAGAAGCAGATTGCAGTGAGAAAAAATCTGTAGCTTCAATATTAATGGCGTATGACAGGTTCAAGAACAATTCAATGTTTTCATCATCAACCTCGAAATTATGTAAAAGCTATTCATATTTTCAAAAACCAATGTACATGACCTTATTTGAACGTCCGATTTTGAAGAATAGGTTTCATTAAGGAAAAAGTCTTCAACATGTGTATTGTAATTTTGCAATTTTTAAACTTCCAATATTTAAAAATACATATCGTTGACTGAAATTTGAATATAAGCCATTTTTATAAGTGTACTTTGCTATATTCAAAAGAAATTAAAGAAAAAAGTCGGAGTCGTTTTTCATAAAAAGTTGTTTTTTTTAATTTGTCTTTATTTCACGCAAATTACGCGGAAACTACTCCTATTTTCGAAACATTGTACGTGATCTTACTTAAAGATCTAACATTGAAGAACAGATTTCATTAAGAAACAAAACACTTCTTCAGTAGTTGGAAAAAGGTGCCGAAAAAAGTTTGAAAATTTCTAATTTTCTAAAATTTGGAGAATTCATTAGAAATCGAGCCTTCGCTATTTTCATCGGCGTAATTTTCTGTATAAAAACACAGTAATTTGGAGCCATTTTCAAGAACATTTTGAAAACGTTGAGAATTGATGTTAAGTTTTCCCCAAAATCAAAAAACACGTCTCCAAATCGCTGATTTTTACTTTCTTGCACTTACTAACGTAAGGAAAAGTATTGTAATCGTTCACCGGAAAACGGCGCATTTTAGACACAAAAACTGTTATTGCCGGGCCCTGGTAACGAAAAAGTTGATAAATCCTGTTGCTAAATATAAAAAACAAATTCCTCTAACACGTCTTGTAGCCAGAATTCATGTTTTGTGCGTCCTTCATACCCGAAAATCGATTGATGGCAAAACGTCAGACCGTCCGCCTGTGTAAACAACGCTAGCGGCTAAAGCGTTCAGCTGATTTTCTCTAAAATTGATATTCCCCAATCGTTCTGATGTCGCGGACCATGGAATTTGAAACCGATATTTTAATTTTGGGAGATATTGACATGAAGCCTCTGGGACATTTACAATTTTTTCAGAAAAATGGCAAAAACATTTTAAATTATAAAATTGAAAAATGAGGTTCTTTTCCTCAGACAGTCTGTTGTACAAAATTAGCTCTTTAGAAAAGGTCATGTACATTTTTTTGAAAAGTTAGTAGTATTCGCGTACTTTCTGTTTGAAATTAATGAAGCATATATGGGCGTTTCCTCGTACATGAACATAACAATGTAATATTGCGAGAAATTATGTGCTGTTGTTGCACCACTTGTTTTCTCCAGCATTACAATTCTTTCTCTATATTCGGTAAGTAGTATATGAGAAAGTGAAAAATGGGTTTGTTGATTTAAATTAGTGACTAAAAATGATTTGAAATAAACCACTGCTATTTAACATTGATCTTGCTGGTCAACCGAATGAAGCTTTTCAATTCTACCGTTGCTTACAGCAAGGCTGCTCATGTGCACATCAATTGGGGCCACAGTGTTACTCGGCTTTCTCCAGGTTGAGCCGATCCCGCCCGAGCACTAGCTACTCAGCTAAAGGCTGGTAAACTAGACTCAACTAGCGGCGGGCCTCACCTGTAGTCTTTATATTAAAACAGGTCCAGGAGGTGATAAATGGGCAACCCCCTTGAGCAACGGGGGCGTTCAGAAAATATTACATACCTGAAGGCAGAAATAGAATGTAGCGCTGAAGAAGCAAAGAAATGCTCCTATCATGTGTACGATGAGGACATTCGTTTCCTGGAAGTTGGCGACCATGTCGAGGCCCACACACGAGCCCACGCCGAAGATGGCGGCAGCTTTGTTCACCCATCGCGGGAAGAGCACAGTGCGCGCCGCTGGACGCTGTAGGATCTCTTCGATCTGCAGGTACCGAATGTATACGCAACCTAGCACTGGAAAGAGAAATTATATTACTAATAAAAACCATCAACTGGTTATTTTCCGATTCCAATGACTTGCATATTGTACTTACGTCACAATATTAGGAATGTCAGATATAAATGAAGGAAAGTTACATGCTCTCAAGAATCCTAAGTGACCATTAAGTAATTTTATCTCTTAAAGTTTTAGTGTGCACTACATTAAGGAACGGACACACAACCACGAGAACATGGAGAAGGATTTCTTGATAATGATCGCGAAATGACTATGGTACTGTACATGAAATAACTTTTAACACTGCTGATCTCTTACCCGTAATTTGATTATTCTTTTTTTCCATACATTTCTAGGAATAAAAAAGTATGCTCAATTTGTTGAAACAACTCAACAATTTAATCAATATAAATAAACAATTTAAATCATTGTAAATTTGTCAACGCAAGTAATGTGTGTATTATTGTTGTGTTCTATTATTTTCTGATTGGAAAAGGGTGAGAAACGCAAGTCACACTGCATTCCGTCAAGTTCCTGTGTATTACAGGGAAACAAAAAAGAATCAGAATGCATATTTATTCAAAGGTAAAACATATACGTTTAGGCACGTGGGCAAGGACTCTTAAAGTAGGCGCCGAGATAATTTATGCACTTATACAAAACAATTGCCACTGCCTATGTAATAGGACAAACTCCACTATCAGTACGATTATCGATATTGATATTAAAAAACAATAGTAAATAAAAATTACCCACTTTTTGGAAACATAAGCTATCAAAGCCATCTTTTCAAGAGGCTGATAACATTCTAAAGGATATGGCTTGAGAGGTTAGAATTCCTTGCGGCACTCCTTTGGTTTCTATAGGTTTTTCCACTTTCACGATTATTTACTAGATGGATATCAAAGGTATATAAATGTCTCCCCTTGTTACTTCATTGCCATCAGTTATTACGAGAACGTCTTAAAGCATACTATACAGAATGGCTCTCTTAAAATATTATCTTCCATTATAAACTGAACCGCGGCACACTTTGCAATGTGGTTTTTACTAAAAAGAACGTACACGAGGGGCGAGTAAGACTATATATAATATTTTACAACAGGTGTTTTATTTAAAAGATATCACCACATTTTCGATTTTTTAAATAAAACCCTTGAGACTGTTTTCGCCCATCATAATGAACGTGAGGAGACGAGTTCGTATATGAACTTATATGTTCTGTATTACTTCTGAATAATTTAGAAAAATGTAGTCTTTACAATTACGACTCTTAATATTCTGCCGCTGCCGCGAGGAATCGCGCTGCGAAGACCATTTCCTTTAGATGCGTTGGCTCACATGTAACTTCCTTTTTTATGAAGGAAGAGGAGAATGTATTGAATTCCTGCGCCGAAAAAAGGCGATTTTTCGACATGAACACTTATTCCCACGCCCTGAAAATGAAATACTGAATAAATCTTGCTTCAATATGCAGTACATTACTTCGTCTAATACATTGCGTAATTAGAATGTACGTTTTGTGGGTCATTGACATCGAAAAATCACTTCACGGCAAAACATTTGTCCGTCTGTCCGTCACTTCGTCTGTCCGTCCATCCGTTCACCAGTCCGTCGGTCCGTCTCAATAACATTTTCTAAATTTGCTGAAGAGCGGCCCCAATTTTTTTTATTAAACTTTCCACATCCTCCTACAACTACAATATTTAAAATAGAGATTTCTTCTCAGTAAAATTTGTTCTTCAATTACGTATCTTGAAATAAGGTCATGTACAAGTTTTCGAAAATATGGGCAGTTTTAGAGTACTTCTGCATTAATTAAAGCAATTTTTTTTAAATCTCAAAACCTGCTAAAATTTTTTTCTTTGATTTTTTCCTCGGAACAAACATGGAATGCTTAAAAGTAAGGCGGTGGTTTCATTTTCATTGAACTCAATGAATTTTCGAAAATTGGAAAGTTAGAAATAAAAAGAGAAAGTATAAGCTGTTCTAGCACCACTACTTTTTAAAAAATATTTATTAACCAATTAAAAAAATCCATATAAATTACTTAATTCAGTATAATACTGAGGTTACCTCAAGAAGCAACCTCTAAATATTGTTCAACCGCGTTCCAGATACATGAATTGATTTTCACTTGAACACTTTTCTCATATAAGAAGAAGAAACTGTAAGCACATTAGCAATTAATTTTAATAACTGTATTGATGTGGATGATTAGGGAGTGTGAAGCAAGTGAAGTTGTGACATCGACGACAAACATCAATGTTTCAAAACATTGCTATTGAAAATTAGAACATCCATGATAATAATATTCCCTCCAAAGGAGGTCTTTAAAAGTAGGTTATTAACATCTAACATTTACGTTCGCGCGAGGGAAAATTTAACTTGACAGTGACCTTGTTTATTAATGTGTAATTAATATTATTAACAATTAAATTGAAAAAAATAATCAAAACATAATAAGAACAATTACATACTGAACCTGAAAGCCTGAGCGCTCAGGGCCATCGCCAAGTGTCAGAGGAGACTCAGTCACCGTAGAAGGATAAGTCGGGAAAGTGGAGGTCCGACGGCCTACGCCTCTCCGTGCGCAAAATACCACGAAAGGCGCAGAAATACCAGAGTATCGGAGTCATCTCTCCGTAGAGGAATATTCGGCTCGATGAAGATGGAATAAGCGTTCGCTTTGCTCGAATTAATAAGCTGACAGTGGTGTCAACAGTTATTATTTTATATATTAAATTTTCCAAAATTGTGATTTTGAAACTTTTTCATTCACAAACAAAACATGAAAAACGTAAAACAGAGCACAAAACATCGATGTTAAAAATATCGACTTTAATCTACCGATGTTTAAAACATCGATTGATTGATTGATTCCGGATGCGTCAACTGCTAGGGTATTAGTCCCGTAAGTATGGAGCATTTTTTTTTCTTCGGGAGATGGCAATAATCTTCCCCCAGCCGAAGTTTAGCGTATTCAACCTATCTGTCGGTTAGCGGAGTTTTCCCCAACCAAGTATCTCCCACCAGCGGGGCGCCGGTACAACTGGGCCAAGCTCTGAGCTCCCGACCAATCTCCCAGCACGTGTGGTAGTGTAGTGCATGTAAGTTTGTGTAAAAAAATAGGTGTGAATAGGACAAGGAAGGTGAAGGAAAGAGCGCGCGAGCCGTGATCCATTTGTTAGGGTACTACTCTGGCATTCACCTGGTATTGATCGTACAAACCATGGAAAATTACCTTTTTAAGCATTACCACTGCGGAGTGGAAAATATTGCAATACCAAGTCCGGGGCGGCGAGGCCACGAATCGTGAATAGTGGGTTTTGCTCTGAAACAATAGCACAGAATAACGGTGTAGCACAGTACTCTATACTGTGACAATAGTCGTACTGTAGTAACCAAAGAAATATTTACTTTCTTTAGGACTGAAAACCTCTGCAAGTGCGAGGCATGCGTGTAAATAAAACCGAAAATAATTTCAAAAACACAGAAACGAAAGGTAACTTAAAATTTCCAAAAGAAGCTTGAGGAACTTCACAATTGTCTTCAAGTGTGTTTTGTCGTAGTTGGTGCACCGCAAATGTTTTTAATAAAAGCTTAGCTAAAAGTTTTGTTTCCCTAAAAACATGTTTGAAAGTGATACTTCGTGTTTTATTAGGTGCCCTGCCTTCTTCTTGCCCTACCCTGACTTCTAAAGGTGGCAACACAATTAGAGGCCCGAGTCATCCAAAGAAATGCGAAAAACACTATACTTAACGTCACTGATAATAACATCTGTAACTAGCATATCTTATCGACAAAGATATCGTAGAATTCCGGAAAGGTTTCCGCCGAGATTGCGTAGCCTTTGTGGTCGTTGGCACTGTGAACTCATCTGCCCGGGTGTAACGGTTGTCATCGTCGAAATTTGATCATTCAGTCACCGCGTATTATTACTCAGGTGGCTAAAGTATGCATACTAAATGTTTGAATAAGCTAAAAATAATAAAGATGAAAGGATTGTGATAAATGTAGCTTTTATTCCACTAAACGCCAGATCAGTTCATTTTTTTTCTTGAGATGAAAATTGAAAAAACATTAAGGTTACTGGTATATAGATTGACAGTTTCTGTAGTATACCCACTCGCGGTCTATGATTTTTTAAAATATGTTCTCTTGGGGTCTCGCCAGTTTGCCCAAGGTTTATAAATCTGTAAATTTAGTCTTCTGAATGAATACTTAAAAGTTTTCATCAAGGATTTTTAGATAGTAAAATATAATCGTTGAATGGCAAGGAACTCCCTCTGCACTTAGGTTTGATATAACCCCATATTTCTTTACTCTCATCACAGGGTCGAACGAGTTCATGTTTGTAAAAATAATCTTCTGGTTCGATTGCAGAGGTGGATTTACGCATAGGCACAGTAGGCACGTGCCTACGGCGGCAAATTTTCAAAGGCGCAAAATTTTCTTGATATTTTCTAAAACACATTTAGGTTCTCTAAAACTACAACAGCGTAAATCATATTTTTATTTTAAAAATATCATATTAATATTTAATACAAGCTATTTATTTGTCTACTTCATTAGAGTATACCTTATGATTTCACAAGTATATGAATCTGAAACTAAGGCCCGTTGACGAAAGAAAACATGTTGCAATTCTAGTTGCCATGTTTTAGTTTCCTTTTAATGTTAACGTTTCAGTGTTGAAACGTTAATAATGTTAAACGTTACTTGCTATGAAGATACAGTTTATATCCAAAATTAGCTAATCCAAAAAAGTTATTTAATTCAAGAGAACAATGTGCAAAATATAATGTTACTTTTAAAGTTAAAACGTTTAAATTAATGAGGAATTGTTACAGAAGCGTTACAATTTTAAATGTAACATTAATTTTAAGGGGGCGGCAAATTTGATGTGCCTACAGGCGGCAAAAATATTAATCCGCCCCTGTTCGATTGACTGGTTAGTGATTCTGGGCACGTCAACTGCTGTCATTAGTCCCGTAAGTGCAGTATTTTTTATCGCGAGAGCTGATGGTGATCTTCTCCGCTAGATGGCCAAATCCCTCGCCGACCTATGTGTCGGCATGCGGGGTATTCCCCAACCAGGTATCTCCCACCAGCATGCTACCGCCCCAGCCTGGACAAGCTCTTGGCTCCAGAATGGTCTCTCTGCATGTAAGGTAGTGTAGGCCATGTAAGTGTGAGAGTGTATACGTAAAGGGTGGGTATAGGACTAGGAAGAGGAAGAAAAGATTACCTTGTGACCCTGGAGGGAAATTCACTGTAGCGTAGGTCGGCGACGGATCTCACCATCCAGCGGGGGAAGGTCACTGCCACCTCTCGGAGGAAAAATGCACTACACTTATGGGATTAAGGACCTTAGCAGTTGGTGCGCTCGGACACTCGAAATAATTAAAAATGTTAGTGAAGTGAATGACATTTTGGCAGAGGTGGCGGTGGTCCCTGAATAGAGAGATTGGGCGCCGACCTACAAGTCGACTTGCGGGGATTTCCCCTGCAGTTATTTCCAAAGCGGGACACAGGAAATCTCTAGAGTTCTCCTCCAGACAATGGCTGAATTTGCCCTAGGTATGTTTTCTTCTTATCTTTCTTCCAATTGCGATATATCCTAGTTTGATCATTGTGACTTGAGTCACAAAAGTGAAGCCAGGATGAGGAAGGAAGGATTGCACATGATCCGTGGCCCGCTGATTTCTTACTGTTTCGCCATCCACCTGGAATTGATCGTAAGAAACCTCGAAAACAACCAATCACCGAAGGCTTTGATTCAGATACAGTGTGTAGGTCGTCTGGAATCGCTAGAATCAGCTATTCTTCACTCGCACTTAGCTCCCCGGTCTACAAAACTAACTTACAAAGTCACTTCATTAACGCACACACGGTATGTTTCGCTATATTCACGAGTTATCGATAACAGTTGAAATTACATCAGAGTTAATTTTCTCCTTGTAAGGTAACTGGTACAGTCGTGGGCTCCTGTAGAGTGATGGGGACAGCAACTGTAAGAGGGGTAATAATACGATTTGCAGACAGCGAGAGGCCATCTGCTGGCTATCTCTGTGTCGTGTGTGTCTTTAAGTTTGCAATCCCGGAATTTGAATTGCATGTGCCCCGCAGTGAGTTTACTTTAATAGTGATGTGCTCCACATGTCGTCAGAGCACTGAAGCGTTGTGAATTCGTTAGCGGACGGGTATCTGCTTGATAAGGATTTAAACCAATTCGCCTGTTTTTATTTGTAAACCGCTCTATGCGTCGAGTAGCCAGGTTTAAATTCTAAGTTTTCATGTGTGTACAGACCATAAACAAAACAAAAGAGTGCCCATAACTGTAAATAATTCTGACGTGCTTTACAATGACGGGCATGGAGTGCCCATCACTGTAGTTTGGGCCACGTATTTGTTATGCATTGCTGAAATGTTAATATCGAATTTTAAACACTGTTTGCCTTGTTAAGCGAAAATATACGTTTAGAAATATTTTGATCAGTGGTGGGCATTGTGCCTATGACTGAAATTTGAACGTGCCCATTACTCTCTCAATAAACGTTCTGGGGTTAAATGTTTTCACTAGAGGACGAATTTTGGTGACCTAAACCATCGCCAAAAATGATCAATAAAATGCGCTTAAAATGTTTTTAAAATGCAATAGAAACAAAGAAGAACGTTAAATGCATTTCATATTATTAAATTACACTTATTTTGAGGTATGAAGACGCTTTGAAGACATAGAAGTTCTCACAGTGAACATTTAAAACTGTTCTATATGTTACTGATGTAGAGTTTCCATATTTCCATTATGGAAAAAGAGGAAATTTCTTATAAAAAAGAAGATATTTCATATAAAATGTTTTAATATAATAATTGAATTTTCATAAAGACAAACTTACTAACACTGACAAAATAAATACCTCTACCATTATCATCACTTTCACAATAACACAACAGGCCTACTTCATTATCATTATTGTCTTTTCCACTACCATACCAGAAGTATGTGGTGAGTGATGAAATCTCCATCAATAATGAAAACTTTGCTTTGAACCTAGCAACAAACGCTTTGAACTTTTAAGAATGACGTTAAACAAGGTGTATATGTGGTTTCTTTCCTCTCACAGATCTTCTAAATCACATATAATTACATGAAGGGTGGAGAACATGCCCTCCCCTTTTCTGAATCAGTTCGGTTAAATGTTTACAACCACACTTATGCAGTTGTTAGCAAGCGACTGCTAATTACAAGCGATTAAATTTTCTCATAGCAATAACACACATCGGTGGAGTAAATAATATAACTTTCTAAATTAATCGAATACCATTTGCTTCAAAAGTTTGTAATGAACGTCAAAACGTTATATTTAACACGTTCTTTTGCTCATCTTTCTTAAATTATCTCTCAGTCTATTAAATTTGCGTTACTCCTACGTTGTGTTAAATGCTTTAAATGAATTGGACAAGGTTACAGATCGTAAACTGAGTTCTCTTCTCCAGCAGCCGATGATGTGTTCGAAACCACCAATAAAAACCTTTGGGGCTTTTCTCTCGGCGACCTAGTGCTCATTTCCTCTCTGGTGATTAAACCATGAATGATGTGGCTCACTGCAAGTGCGTCAGGGGTTTATGATATGCGAACTTTATATCACTATGACTCCTGCAGAGGACGTCACCCAGTTTGAAAGTAAAAAAGTAACAAAAATGAAACATTCCAACGCCTATTCGATATCACTCTTTCAGGCAGCGTCAATATTGAAGCTCTTTTAGGCCACTATTCTTTGTGGAAGATGATAAATCTTTATCTAGAGTTTTAAAAGATTTACGGATATAATTTCCCAATTTTGCTATCTTCAATGCCGTTTCCAGCGCTCTTCATTCTTTTAACTCTTTCTAAAATAGTATAATAGTATGGTAATGTTTTCATGACGTATGAATTTTTAACTTGATATTTTACAACATTTTCCTTTTAATATCACATAAAATTATCATTAAATGCTGGGCTGATTTTAACCACTCTCTTTGAAATTTGTTTAGAACAAGAAAATCTATTGTCAATGTCGATCCTTTTCAAACAAGGAATTGAAAACATGCCTCTCGTAAATCTGCTAGTCGACTCCGATGTGTGAACACGAGATCACGTTTTCCGGACCATGTTTTCGGAGTGACGGTGGTCGAATGTCGGCCGAGGAGGAGGGTGTCATAAGGGTAAGTCCCCTTGAGGGCGTCGCGTGAAGAGAAAACTGAATTTCTTGACTAGTTGCCAATACAGAGATTCTCTCTGTAGCACATGCACATATAGACCTTTTGGCTCAACAACAGATTGATTCTACGTTTTGGTGGATCCAGAAAGTATTTCAGGAGGAAGGGTCAATTTGAGCACATACTCCCATACTAATTTTGAAATAGATTTTTTTTTCAATTGTTAACACGAAATAAACTATTAGTGCTACAAAATGGCACAGACTTTCTCGTATAAGTTTTCTATTGGTTTTTGGTCTGGGCTAGCTATTCTGACTTGCCCCATCCTCCTGCCAGCTGCCATCTATCGCCGCCCAAAGTCCATTTTTTTGAAATTTTCTTAATTTTTCGGTTTCCGAATTGTAGAACCGAAATGTTACTTTAAGATATTAAAAAACAGTAAAACCTCGCCCTAAATGGCAAGTTTCGTTTAAAACTTTGAAACTGTTTAAAAAAATGGTGTTTAAGCGTTATTGTGAATGCGAAATTTGAACTTCTTTTCACCCGAACACTCTTGAATTTTCGAAGAACTTCATATGAATTCATTTCAAGCACATTCAGTCAAAATGCAATAGTATTTACAAATTGCTGTAAATGTACATATTAAGTATGGATATTTAAAAAATATATTTTTGAAAAGAAAAGAATACAGCAAAATAAACTTTATGCCATATTAAACAGTGTAATTAGCACTACTCATAAGAAAAGTTTGAAGAAGAAAATTTGTAGTCACATTTGAGAAAATGGTGTTCAAGCATTTTTGAAATGTTGAATTTTGAGTTATTTTTTTCAGAAAACTGTGAGTTTTCGGGAAACTTTATCGGACACTATCTAAATCACATGTACTCATAAGTATATTAAAATGAACAAATTTACTCTTATGTAAATATTAACTACGTGAGAGACAAGTCAAAAAAATTACATTTTTGAAAAATCAAAAGAATTGAGCAATATGGCGTTTATGTCATATTATAGACTTCATTTAGCATTATCCCTACCATATAAAGAAAAATCTGAAAATATTTTGTTTTTGTTATTTTTTAAATTGCACATATTGCACGCATTATTGAGCGAATACCATATAAATACCATATATCCCTACCATATAAAGAAAAATCTGAAAATATTTTGTTTTTGTTATTTTTTAAATTGCACATATTGCACGCATTATTGAGCGAAAACAGCTAAAATTTAAAAAAATGTACATGACCTTATTGAAAGAACTGATTACGAACATCATAATTTGAAAGAAAAATCTTTGTCTTCAATTTTGTAATTGTAGTAAGAAGACGGAAATAATTCAAACTTTTGAAATATTCAGAGTCAACCACGAAAATCGTAACTTTGCCACCGTGTTAAATGTATTTCACTCTATTCGTACAAGAAATTTAGAGAAAAAATTTGGAGCCGTTTTTGAGAAAATTTTGAAAATGTCCGTGGGGCTTCATGTAAAGTACTCCCAAATTTTAAAGAATGGTTTTCAAAGTCTCAAAGCTTCGACTCGAGGCAGATGGAGAGGGATTTCTTCAATTTGAAAAAATACTACAAATGGTTTAGGTGATCACAGGCAGACGGAGAGACAGTCGGACGGGCGCTTTGCCGTTTTTTGCTACTTTGGGTTTTCGGTGTCAGGAACACACAAAGTGTTAGATGATTTTCCCCCTTAATTTAGCAACTACATTAATATACTTTTTCGTTATCAGGGCCCGGCAATGATTTTTTTCTGAAGAAAATCTGCCGTGTTTTCGCGTAGCATTACATAACTTTCTCTATACTACGTACATTGTTTCGTATATACGTACATGTATAAGTAAGTAAAAATGTATAGGTGCATTCCTAAAGAGATTCATGTTGTGTATGTAATTAGATCTGCAAATGGGAATAACTTAGAACAAACTGAGTAAAATTACAAAAAAAAATTAACTTAGGAGGGCATGTACCTCTGTCCTCTCTCCCCTGTCTCTGCCTATGGTTCAATCTCGCCCAAAACAAAATTGATCTGGTAACTTTATTCCTGAGCCAGCCAGGTATGCCGGAGCGCTATCTGATAAATCCTTTATCCAGACATGTCAAGGTCATGGAAAAGTTAACTGGCTTTCTAGATCTCGCGGACATTGCGCCTGAGAAATGGTCGCGAAATTTAATAGTAAGAGTGGTACAAGTTTCTCCAGTTTGGCGGGACGTCACTGGATAAACAGGATAATCTTTTGGGGAAGGCAGTTTGAGAGAGAGAGAAAATTGCAGTAACTTCCCACGTACAGAATAAAGATTCTTAAAAGAGCTGTCCGCCCGTATGAGTGATATTAATATAAGAGGAAGTTCTACTAAAAGTGATATACTACATAGACTAGTCAATTTATTTCACATTATTTCTACATATTATAAAAAAGCAATCTCTTAATAAAAGCCATTCCGGTGACCGAGATCGCTAAGGCAGTATTGCCATAGAGATCTCGAAAAGAAGTATCGCGGGTTCGAGTCCCGCCTCGGGCAGGGTTTATTGTGTTCGTCCTTTTACCCCCTATCATCATCATATCGTGTCATCCTCACAGTTACCATACCGTTACAAGCAATAGTGGTCACTAATGACCTAGAAGTTGATACGACCTAAAATAATAGAAAAATCTCTTAATAAAACATAATCCAAAACAAAAACAAACAAAGAATTTTACATTCAATCATATTTCTGCCCCTTGCTAGAATACCAGGCAAAGAAATTTTGATATGAAGCAAACATTAGTCGTGATATTTCGAGCGCGCTTAGCTTTCCCGCTAAGGCTTACGCGTGTACACCGCTTTCTGGATTTGGAGGGGAAATGAAAGCGGAGTCAAGGGAAGTTGTCCGTTCCCGCGGAACGGCTTCCAGGCGGGCAAGTAGCTCGTACGGGCGCGATTTGACACGCCTGCCTTAATGAATCAAGCAGCGCGGTCTGTTAGACTTCGAGGTTAGTGATAGTTTCCATGAGGGGAAACATTAGATTTTTTTTAGGTCGCTTTTTAACTACAAGGCCATGTAGCGACCATGTAGCGACCACTTTACTTAGGGGTTAACTGTAGGGGAACACATCACGTAAGGATAACACGAGCACGCAAACATACATGCTCGAGGTGGGATTCGAACCGCGACCCTTCGAGCGGAGGTAGCTACGGCCCTGTAGTATGGTGACCTCGTTAATCCAGGCCGGCTTAAACTATAAGATTATTTGTAACTAAAACAAAATAATGTAATAGTTGATAAAAAATATTGTAGAATTGCTTATGAGAATTTTAGAATGAATTCTCTGTTCTGTAAATTCAATGTAGGGATATGAACGACGATGACTCACAATTATCGAATATCAGAGGAGGGGCTTTCCACTTACACGTACCACACCCCAGTATATATGTAACAGCGATTTAATTTCGAAGATCGGAGTTGGAGTATCGGTGCGGGAAAAAACTTTGCTGCTAGAAAACACTTATGCAGATTCGTGTAGTAGTATAATATAAGGGAGAAGTTAGAAATAATGCAAGAAAGAATGTGCTGTTATAGTTCCACTACTTTTTTACTAAATATTTTCTTGAATATTTCACTAAATCTTTTCTTGAATGTTCTTCTTCTACCAAGTTTCGAAAACATGAGTAGAATTTTTTTACGTTATTTTGAAACTCAATAGTGACAATTTTTAAAAATTATCTAAACAATATTTTCTTAAGTGTGCATATCTTTTCTTATTGAGTAGATCAATTTTCTCTTGATACAATTTTTATTCATTCATCTGAATTCTCTAACAGATACAAATGTTCAACTTCGCCTTTGATACGTCGGAAACTTTGGAATGCTAACTCAGCCGGTGGAAGTATTGGTATCAATGCTTGCGAAATCTTAAGTACTCGAGTCTGAATCACAGCGTAGGCAAACATTTTTGCCGGTTGTATACCGCTATGCGGATTTATGTAGTATTATAATATTGCAAATAATGCGAGAAAGTGCTGATAGGGCACTTCCTCGTAGAGGTACGTATATAAGGAGTAATGTACATTTAGTATAGAGAAAGTTGTAAAGTTCTGTGGCAATACACCAATGGAAATGGAATTGGTCCGATTTTCACTGTTAACTCTGAATTTTAAAAAATGGGAATATTTGAAATTTTTTCTGCGTTTTCCTACAATTATAATATTTAAGTTACCGATTTTTACTTCAAATAAAATTTGTTCTCCACACTTTAATAAATTATTGTAACGGTCATGTTCTTGAAAATTTTAGTAATTTTCATGTAATTTTGTGTCAAATCGGGACAGCAATAATAAAATCAAGATTTGCTCAAAAATGGCTCCAATTTTTTTCTTTAAATTTTTTGTGCGTATAATGCTAAATGTACTGTAGAGAAACGGAATTTTCCTGTATTCTTTTGTTATATAAGTAATTTCGGAAATTTTATAAGGTTGCTGAGAGATTGTAAAACTTTCATAATTATTAAGTAAGTCCTGATGGTGGAATTAAAATATTCCGAAACATCGACAAACTAATGGTTTAATTGATTTGACTTATTGTGACCCAATCCTGTGAGCTACATCCTTCATTACATCAATGACGTGAATTCTACAGTGGTAAATAATTTCAATGTACTTTTTTTAATCTCTCAGATGTTATTAATATTTATTGTACCGACGATTTGTATACATTACAGCATATGTGGGTACCAGTGTTACAAATTACATCAAAAAGTTTCTCAAAAACTCAAAAGGTTTCTGTGAAAATTAGCTCAAAATTCTGCACTTTTAGAAACACTGGAACGACATTTTCTCGATTTTGTTTCTTTAAATTGTTTGTATGGACAGTGTTGAATATATTGACGTATAACATGACATAAATGTCACTTTGATGCATTCTTTGGTTTTGTTTTTTTTTAAATACAGAAATCTACTATTTTGAAAAATTTATCGTGTCTTTAATATTTGTATTACGGGTATTTCTTACACATCACATTTATAAGTACAATTTCTGCAAATAATTACTCCTGAAGTTTCTAGAAAAATCGATAGATTTGGGTGAAAATGAGATTCAAAATGCGCATTTTCAGGAGCGTTCAAACGATATTTTCTTTAAAAAATGTGCATCTAGGACCACATTTTAATATTTTATAATATTTTTAAAGATTTTAATTCTATTACTCGGGATCCGCAAAAAAATGAGAAACGTGAAAAAATTACTTTTAAGGCGCCAATAGAAGGCAGATGAGAAGACTGTGGGGCAAAACCGAAATAGTAGCTCAGACTGAAGAATAACGAAACTAACTAGCACGAGAAAGTCATGCCATTGTTTAGCACCTCTGCAGGGAGGAGGCCGATGGCCGAAGGGTCTGAGGCTGTTGATGGAGATTCGCGAAGTCCACCTGGATCCGAATTTCTCGGCGGTACTCACGTCGCCAAAGCGGATGTAGTGAGGAGGTGGTGCTAAGCTACGTGTTACCGGGATCGCCCGGTAACGCTCAAGTTGGGCCCCTGACTCGTCGACCTTTGGGCAGGATTGTGAGCAGAACTATTGCCAAAATGTCATATAAAAGACCGACAGGGAATCCGAATTTCCCGTCAGTTGCTCTAAATGCCGGCGATGCGCTGATAGCGTCAAGGTGGATGGACTGAGAAGGTTTGGGAGCGTTGAGCCATCCGGACTTCGGTCAGTGCGGCCCCTAGTTAAGCTCTTGACTTCGTCGTGGCTTTGTCGTGAGTTAATCGCGCCGGCGCAATGTGAGTGGCGCTTAATTAGACTACAGTGCTAGCCTGGACAGCTAGTAGCTCTGAGCTGGCATAGTGGCCGAACCCAGGCTTAATTGAGGAGGTTGTGTTCCGGCGATCCGGTGTAATGGAGGGTCCACAATCCCCAAATTGTAGGTGCTTTGCTTATGATTTTAGAAAGCACGTATTAAGAAACTTAATATCTTGAACTAAGAATCAATTTGGTATAGCAAAATTAAATAAATAAATAAATAAATAAATAAATAAATAAATAAATAAATAAATAAATAAATAAATAAATAAATAAATAAATAAATAAATAAATAAATAAATAAATAAATAAATAAATAAATAAATAAATAAATAAATAAATAAATAAATAAATAAATAAATAAATAAATAAATAAATAAATAAATAAATAAATAAATAAATAAATAAATAAATAAATAAATAAATAAATAAATAAATAAAAGTTTTAATAAAACTGTTACTTACACAGGAAGGCGGCAATGTTGATGAATTGTGCGAAAATACAGCTTTCTGGAGAGAGAGTGCCCGTGTCACTGATGTATGGGAAACCTGGTTCCACATGATCCAGCCATACTGCAATGCCGTACCTGCGGAGATGTGTGGAAATAAAGCCCTTTGTATTTAATTTCTATTTTATAGCATTTTGGAATCGTTAACCTCCAAGACACGTTTTAAAATTGAATATGACCAATTCATGAATTTATTCAATATGATCACTCCATTAATATATTTACTATTTCAGTAAATAACGAGTTTCGTGATCAAATAATATGAACAACACTTGTTATTAATATTATATAGTACGTCATTTACATATTTTTAAAGAGACATACTGAATTCAATACAAGTTTTTTAAATAAATAAGCATTGGGCATACACACGAGAAGAAATATTCCGTCTATGAAACCCACATGTCATTATCTTGTGTACTTAACGGAATTTCTTTTGAAGTAATATGTATTGAACTGAAAACTTTCATGAAACCATATTTGCTTGAATTCAGACCTCTTCGAAAAGCAGGTGGCAGAACATTTGGAAACAATTTTTAAGTCGAAATAAGTTTTCGATCACAACAAAGGAGGGACTATGTAAGTTTCATCAAAATAGTGAAATATTATTCAAGAAACTGGAAACAGGGTAAATACCACAAAACTGGTTAAAGTCGAAAGTAATCCCATTATTTAAGAAAGGCAACAGAGAAAACCGCGAGGTTAGAGGCATCAGCTTATTAGATAGAGCGTATAAGATATATGCTAGAATACTTAATCAAAGGCTGAAAATAATTGCCGATTGTTTAGTAGACGAAGATCAAATGGGATTTAAAAAGAGACACGGGACGATAGATGCCATATTTACTATCAAACAGGTATTAGAAAAACGACGTGAATTTATCTTGAAAACTCAGATGGCATTGCTTGATTTTGAAAAAGCTTTCGGTAGCGTAAATAGGGTGAAGTTGTGGAGCATACTTATTTGAAGAGGTTTACCTTTCCATCTTATCAATGCTACCAAACGTCTGTACCAAGGCATGACAGTTCTTATTGATACTGGCTAAAGGTTGACAGAAGACATTAAAACAAATAAAGGCGTTAGACATAGATGTTGTATTTCTCCAACATTATTTATTTTATATCTTGACATTTTTCACAAAGAGAGAGAGAGAGGGAAGTTTTTAACTCGGGAATTCAACGAAACCCTGCCCACATGAAACTCAACATTCTTTCAAATGCAGATGATGTGGTAATAATTCAGTAAACTACTGAAGGCATGCTACAAAGAGGGATATATATATATATATATATATATATATATATATATATATATATATATATATATATATATATATATATATATATAGTAGAGCACGGTATATATAGAAAGTAGAGCACGGCCGTCAGACTAAAGAGCGATAATCTCTCGATTTCTCACATGCGGCCTCTTCGGCGAACCCTTGTCAGTTCCCATAGGGAATTAGGGACTAACAAACGTCCCCGGAATGCGCGAAAGGAGGAAAGGGCTAGTAATAGAAACATTTATTAAAATCATATGTTGTTATCTGAAATTAAGTAATCCCCTTGCGAGGTAAGTGTCCACTGCGCGCTCACCACACAATGCGCACTGCCCACCCACAATGCGCCCTGAGGCACGAATATACTGAATAAATAGTAACCTTCGCCGCTCTTTCTCTATTCTAAGTCTTTAATTCTACGTGGTGATATGTAATTGCTTATATAAAATTCCATTTGTTTTTATATTTGTATGTGTTTTTATAATTGTTGTATTTGTACTTTAGTTACTTGATACTTATATTTTTTCTTACGTCCCAATTTTTTGTTGAAATGCCGAACAGCCAAAAATATTATTATTATTATTATTATTATTATTATTATTATTATTATTACAAATTACCATAAGTAATCTCTTGACATACTAGATCAATCTACCAAAAATTACTGGCCGCTGGCCGGGAAACCAGGTGACTTCTGGAAAGACGGAATATTTATATTGATCTAAGGAAAAATCTGTCGGTTCAATGATAAAATGGCTGTTATTGGAGATAAGCGCTTACTCGAGGTGGCAGTGTAACGAGGATTTACAGTACTTTTATATCAGAAGAAATACTTTGGTATCTGTAACACTAGATTTATGATGAAAGAGGAAAGTAAAATAATCGATATTTGAACAATGATCTGATATTGGGTTGTATAATTGTCTGTGATTGTTTGGAAATCGTCTAACAGTAAGGAAATGATCGTGATTGACACTATTTTTCCGAACCATAAGATCACAGTCAAGAAGCCAAAATTAATATTTTTACGCGGTAAAAATGCTTTCCAAGAACCGTGATGTTGATTAAACAACGATAATTTGTTATTTGTTCAATTACTTACGTAACAAAGAAGGTGGCCATGACTAGAAGAAAGAGACACCCCGGGAGCAGATGGAGTCGCTGGCACCGCATGATGGAAACTGCAAGAGATTTCACGAGGATGATGAATACTTGCAAGAACTTTGTAAGGAAGTGCTCTCCGAGAAACAAAGAAGAATTCCCGCCTCAAGAACGCCTAATAAATAACGGGTGCCTGGATGATGCTGCCTAAATATCACTTAAAACAGACCCTTCGAATAGGTAATGTACGTAATGCTAAATTTATAGAGTATATCTGAAGGTTTTTTGTAATGGCATATTATCATGAATGAAAAGATAAATAAGTGCAATAAGATAAATAAGACGCAAATTGCTGAAGTAATAATTCTTGAAGTCTTCCTTGAACACAAGAATGTGAGAACGTAAATAAAATGACAATTACTATATTAGTAGATATGAAAGAACATCATTTGTTTTATTAATCCACTTTCAACTAAAATTCAGCTTTGTGAACTTAACTACATTTCTCTGAATAGAAGTTCTTACATAAGGAACCAATGTATTTTCCCACTCCTGCATCATTGGAGACAAGTCATTTTCGCTTCAATTATATTAATCAATATCACTTTAATATACAGCATTATTTAGTTATAACCAAATCAAGTATTGTTTATCACGTATCGAATATTTCAAACATCTCAATGAAACCTAAATAATGGAGCTTTAAAAATTTCATGCGTTGTATGTAAATGTCTTATTTAAATAACATCAAGTGTGAAAGTTTTGACGCGCAAATTTTGAAAGGAAATATAGTAGTAGTCAAATAGATCGCTGTAAGAAAGTCACGCATAACTTTGTACTTTATGAGTGCAAATGATATACACCCTTATTAATAGCTCCACGGTTTTGGAAAACAGCTATTGTTAGCATTGGCATAATGTTCCCAAGCATTAACCTTGAACGACGCGTTTACAAACATACTTCTAGGAAATACTTCTTTTCCTCTACTTACTATATTTTACCGTCTCGTATCTTCATCGTAGAAAGAGAAAGTGACAGGGAAGAATTCTACAAGGACAGTGCAAGTTTTTCCACAGAAAAACATATTTTGTGGGTAACTCGTACCTAAAACTTAATTTTTCTTGCTACTAAATTTGTAATTGAATATGTAGACTACGCAGACTAATTGTTGTTCGAATATGTAGACTAAGCAGAATCCGTGTTTTGTAGGTCTTTGACCCCGAGAATGAAGTTTTTACTTTTTTGTATTAGTACTTCTGAGAAACTAAGTAATGCTACAAAAAAATTGATGCCGATATGTAAAGTAAATGTACTTTTGAGGGTTCATGATACAGAAAAAAGGGTTATTTTTTTTTTCAAAACGTGTTTCTTTCTCTGTTAGTGGCTAGTGCCTAAACCACATATAGAAATCTTTTAAAATGATTATTCTCCAATCTTGCGCGATTCAAAGCTCTGTGAATTTGAAGCAGATCTTTTAATTTTTAGGGGTGTTTTTATGAAGCTCCTATACAATTTTCAAACTTTTCTGAAAACAGCTCCAAATTTTTCTCCATTTAATTCACCTGTGTCATAATTTTTATTAATTAGGGTTAAATTTTCTTTATTTTTTGTAACGTCACAAATAGATCGATGAAGTCACACTCGTGACACTAAGCATTGGAGCAAGTGCGTCATAGTACGCGAACACTAAGGCAGTGGGTTCGATTCGAATCTCGCAAAGACATGGATATTTTCAGTTGTGTTGAAAAGTAGCGTGAACGTCTTTGGACCTTGTTACTTAACAACTTTGCTTGTAACAACGTTTCAAGCCTTTTTGGCGTTCAACGTGGAGCAATTCACCTTGAGCATTGTCAGTCATACATCAAGTCAAGTAGTTGCCTTTCATCCCTATCGGCCAGGGGCTCAGCGCCTTTAGTATCGGGGGCTCCCAGACGATCACCCATCCAGGGACCCGCGGTGTCTCGATGGTTGATTGTTACTGATTAGTAATTAGTCCCGTAAGTGTAGTGCTCGTTTTTGCTCGGGAGGTGGCGGTGGTCCGTCCGTCTGTCCGCCCATTCGTCCGTCAGTCAGTCTGTCCATTCGTCTGTTAGTCAGTCCATCACTTGGTCCGTTGGTCGGTCGGCCGGCCAATCTGTTGGTGGGCCTGTCGCTCGGTCAGTTCATCCGTCGGCCAGAACAATACTCGCCTGTATTTGGAGCATTTGTCGAAAATGAGTATATCCCGATCTGGCCTGACTCCAAATCCTGCTATTTCGATAATAATTCTTGAATTTTTGGGGGTTCTTTACATTATGCACCTGGGAGATTGTCAGACTTTTCTCAAAAATGGCTGCAGTTTCTTCTACGAATAAAGTGAAATACACTTATCAAGATTGCGTTGCATCAACGTCGACGCAATAAATTACAAACACTTTGCGTCCAATCAATGTAAATGTTAATTTTATTAGTATAATTTTACACATAATATTTGGTTTTCTAAGGACATGCTTTAATTATTGCTGACAAATTACGAACACAGATTTTTTAAGTACTGATTTTAAGCTTTCAATGTTTATAACGAGAGAATATTGTGATTCACTCTGTATTTTCATAACTACTTGACTTTAAACTGGAACCCTCATCCGTGTAAAAGCATTTGGGCATCAAAAAACACATAAAGAACAAAACAAAATTGAAATATTAAAAATAAAATTGTATTATACCCAGTATAACTACCAGTATTGATTCTTGTACACGTTGGCTTCCGCGGCTCGAGTCCATTACTTCTAGGCTGTCCGGGTGACGCCGCGTCGTTGGCAGATAGGCCGACGTTTCGCCTGTCATGTCGCAGGCTTCTTCAGGGTAGTGAGGTCTTCACTACCCTGAAGAAGCCTGCGACATGACAGGCGAAACGTCGGCCTATCTGCCAACGACGCGGCGTCACCCGGACAGCCTAGAAGTAGTATTGATTCTTGCTGCCTCATAGTATTGATTCTCATTGCAGTTCCACATTACTAATTTATCGTGAGCGGTCATTAAAGTAGTACGCAGGTAATGATTCGCGATCATAAAATGACAAAATCACAAACTATTCATCTGTTTAATGGCAGATTATTGAAAGAGCACATTCGATGTTTTATGACACTGAATTTTACAGAATAATACCGCTCCCCAAATAAACCTACCAGTAGATGACTCGAATATGTTAGCATAACAACGGACTCACCTGCGTGTTGTAATAGCGAAGAGAACAGCAAACAGACGTTGCAACAGAAAAAGCAAAAATTTAAAACCGCCGGCCTCTGCTACGATGTCTACCGTGCGGTATCACTTGCTACGACAGTTGGAGAATGTACGAATAAGCCCGCGTTTGGGCGAGCGCAAAGGGTGCTATCGCTCGATGGTTATCGCCCACGAATACTGACGCGCTATCTTTCAGGGGCGCCGCGCCTCCATTCTCAGGAAGAGAGGAAGCCGTGTTGACGATTGGAGTGTGTGAGGAAACTGACGAATCCTCGAGGTGACTCAAGGTCCTCTATTGCGAAAGTGCAGCAGCCTTCTCGGCTGCCGAGAAGGTTATGATGTCCCGTATCGGGCGCAATGAAGTAGGAATGTGTTAGAAGTGATTGATACTTTCATTCGCAAATGACAGCGGGGGGAAGCTGGAGCCAATTAATAGGTGAATCATGAATGAAAATAATGACACACGGTGTTTACTTGATTTTTCACTTGTTTAGTGAGGCATGAGGAGTGTAACGTTGAAACGGAAAGTTTGAGGTTTTCACTTATTTTATACCTGAAAATGGGATGAAGTACAGGACCCACTCATACCGAAAAAAGCTTCATTCAGTTACAAGAGGGCATTCAGTGTTGAGACCGTTGATTTAGGTATTAGATAATACAAGTTTGACACGGAATTTTACACACTAACAACGCTACTCAAATAAATCTACAAGTGACAACAATTAAAGTAGACGAAGCACTTGAAAAACCTCATCTAGTATTCTTAGGTACTTTCCCGATCCCGTTACCTCAGTGCACGAGAATAGTTAGGTTATCTTTGCATTATGGTCAATCTATTTCAAGTGGTTCAGTATTTAATAAATTGGTCGCTCGACTATCTCGAAAAAAAATCATATTTTGTGCATAAAGTTCCTTACGTTTTGGCTGTTCAAAAACATCTTCAATTTTTTTATTGTACCTGGTTTACAAATGGCGACAATTTTTTTTTATGCTGTGCGCCATGTTTTGCGTTTGTAGACATTTACTCTTTTCTAAATTACTTAGCTCTGGATTGCTGTAGAATTCTAGAATAAAAACATTGGCTTTAGTATACTTTGGACTACAAATCTAAATATTATTGATCAATCTTCTATGTTTTTAGTTGGAAAATATTTGCTACCAAATATACGGAACGCGAATGAACGAAATTCGATTTTCAGAGAGTAATGTCTCAAGTAAGGAATATAAACACACCCTTAATTTTGTCTGTGTTTTTTCACAAAAAAAGTATAGTTACGTGTTGTAAAATATCATTGGTAAAAAATGTACCACTTGAAAATAAATAAATAAATAACAAATAAGGAAACAAATAAATAAATTCTGCCTTTTGTTTATATTTTACGTTTAAATTTGCCATTCTGCTTATTATTTCTCAACGTTTCTACAGAGATTCGAACGGTCGCACAGTACTCGCTTAACAAACAATGCGAGAGAGGGAACGGGTATTGGATCAATGAAAGTTAAGAAGGTACAGTCCATTGCCAAACTTGACCCCTTATCATTTCTTAGAATATCAACAACCTAAGGTTCGCGTATCTGACAACCAACGCAATGGACCGAGGATTTAACACGCTTTCAAGTTCGCATAGGCTGTGGAATCTTCTATGAGTTTGTGGCTTCATTGTCTTCTCTTTCACACAGTTTATAGACCAGTTGTGCACTGTTGTGTGACCATTTATGAAAACGGGGTGTGAGTGATTATATTACTCGCGCAACTTTTCTTGAACGATGGATTGAAGAAATGCGGGTTGAGTGGGGGTAACAGTTACGAAATTGGCCACTAGATTTTATGAAGCAGTGCCAGTCTCTGGAGAATCAGCCATGCCTTCGAACGTTCTCAATAATTTGCGTTCTAACTTTATGAGGAGTTTGAGGTAACTCCTGTGATAGATCCGTACCTGCTTCGGTCATTTCTTTAGATTTTTGGAGAAAATAACCGATAGAAGTTCTCGTCTTCAAAAGAAAATTGTTTCTACTTCGCGCCTGTGAAGATGTGTTTGGAATGTTGTCATCAGTGCTCGCTGCGAGATTTTGCCTTCATCTGTTTATTGTGCCGGAGAGGGGGAAGCAAGGTCATCGTTCAAGAAAAGTTGCACCAGTAATACATATTATCATGAAGTTTGCCATAAAACTGTTTATGGAGTTTTTCTAACGACATTAAGTCCATTGACGACTTTGAGGAAAAAGTGCTGTTTTCATTAAGCAATAACTCTGATACCGTAGGTAGGTTTTGTTTGTACTTGACCCGTTGGCCTGTGTACGAGCCAAGGCCTACCAGCGACGTCTCGACCTCACGGCCACGGGTAAAGGGGGTGCGTGTGGTTAGCACTAAGACTTTCCCACGCTGTTTTCTGGTCTTCTCAACTTCAGAAGTGAATTTTCCCCTCGTCACAGAGCACCATACATTGAGACATGGCAAGGAAAACGCTTTCTATTATCTTGCCAAACCGGGAATTGAACCCGTGGACGCGTTATGGAAAGCGAGCACGCTGACCAATGAGCTAAGCCACCAGGCCCTAACATAAAATAGATCAGATAAAATACAAAACTTTCATCTTTGGCCAGTCTTTTTCAGATCCTTACAAAAATCATAATACGCCTATTTCAAAAGGGTTAAGAGAAATAACTTTGTATCATTTTTTCAAGAATGAAAAGTTTGCGGACAATCTTATACCATTGTGTCCCACATGTTATTCCACGTTTCTGATGTGTTGAATTGTAATATGATGTGATTATGTAGTGAGAAATAAATCATATACTGTGTTCTAATATCATCGCGTTTCGTGCTCATTCCAAATATAACCTAACTTAATTTGCTACCGTAGATGCTCTGTTCAAATGCTGGTTCTTCAGCGCTTTTTGTGGCGTCCAGAGAAAGTATTTTCATCACGATTACGTACAAAGACCAGAAATGATCACGTAAAACGCTGAAATGAATTTCATCCGGTTTCGGCACCGAAATGTAACGCGTAGAAACGAATGTCCTTTTTCCATCCACTTTCTGTACAGAAAAATGATGAAAAAAGGATTAAAAAATTAGCGTGTAAAACAGGCTTAACACATTAATGGAAAGAAACAATGAAGCCACAAATGTAGACAATTCAAAAGTCAGTACGATCTCGAAAGAGGTAATCCTCAGACCATAGCGTTGGTTCTGTCAGATACACGAAACGTAGGTTGTGAATATTCTACGAAATGGTAAGTATTGTGGAGTTAACTTTGTTAGTAAATTCGGCTATACCTTCTTAAACGGCATTGACCCAACATCCACTGATTCTCTTGCATTGTTTGCACTCAGTCACGTTATTTGCAACTAAGGAGTACTGTGCGACCGTATACGTATCTGCAGAATCGTTCAGAAATAATAAGCAGAATATCATATTTAAAAACGAAAAAATAAACAAAACGCTGAATTGATATATTTTTAGATTTTTTTAATAAGTTTTGTGTTAGCCCTTCAGCTTTGAAAACCAAGATGACCACATTTTCAATTACAAATGTAGATGTCAAATTGAAAGTTTGCTTTAAAATATACGTAATATTGAAAATTATATACTATATCACTTTTATGTTTATTAATAAAGTATAATTAATTATTTTAAATCAGTGTTTATTTTTAGTTTAAAATAGCTTCACAATAATATGATTACTACCTGGCACAACTTACCCACATTGTGGAAATAAAGCCTTATTTTGAATAACTTTACAATTTTGTAAAAAAACTTCAAGTTAAATCTAAAAGTTGGAATTTTTACTGACGTTTGTTATCACAACGATTTGTGTGCAATTTTCAGAGTTGTATCTGGTCTCCTAATAGAGATATTTTAGATGAGACTAGGAAAAATGTCAAAATTCCATTTTTTTTAAGAGAATGTAATTTTTAAGTGGTACATTATTTACCAATGACATTTTACTAATGTAACTTTACTGCCTTGTGTAAAAGCACAGAAACAAGGCAGTGATTCTATTCCATCTTTAAGAAATAACTCTCTGAAAATCGAATTTCGTTCATTCGCACTCCATAGATTTGGTTGCAAATATTTCTCAACTAAATCATAGAAGGTAGATCAATAATATTTAGATTTGAATTCCAGACTATACATCCAATGTTTTTTCCAAAGGTTAGAATAGTCCAGAGCTGAGTAATTTAGAAAAGAGGAAATGTCTACAAACGCAAAAAATGGCGCATGGCGTAAAAAAAGGTCGCCATTTGTAAATCAGGTACATTAAAAAAATTGAAGATTTTTTTGAGCAGCCAAAAAATAAGAAAATTAATATACAAAATATGATTTTTTTCGAGATGGTCAAGTGACCAGTGCTGGACCATTTAAAATGGATTAACCCGCCTTGAAAGTGATCGAGAAAACAACCAAGGAATCCCGCACTCCAATACTGCAAAAAAAACAACCTTGCAAACTTTATTCAAATTAAAAGTCATCCCTATACAATATTTGAGTATCTTCTAGTGTGCGTATGTGCGCATGTGCTATTATGCGATTGTGGGGTTGTGCGGATGCGGTTCCCTCACTCGCGACTAGACCACTTCCCTTACACCTATCGGGACGTATGAGGTGTCATTCGACGCGTCTCGGTCACCTAATGGGGAACTGATAATATGTTTTCGGATCCGGCCAGAAGATTCAGAAATTCCCAGAAACGTGTTTTTCCTCTGCTATCTTAGTGATAATGCCAGGAATTATACGAACGCCTCCTAAATCGATCTATGTAGGCGGCGTCGACTAAACACCAGTACTCAAACGTATTTTTCGCACAATACACCATATTTTTTTTCTCACGTCGTTGGCAATACCGATGTTGACATCTTTAACTGAACAATTGAATTACATAGTAAATCGCGCTGCAGATGGATTTTCATTTAAATTCGAATTATCGTATTTAAAAAATAATAATTTGCGAAAACCTACGAACAGTATTCTTTGAAACTTATTAAACTAGAAGAATTTCAAGTGAATTCGGAAATATCAAAACTGAGAGTAATGCTAGAATATGAATCAACGTTACGATCAACTTCTTACTTTTACGTTCTTATATTAGTGTGCAAATACTAATTCTCAAATGAATGTGACCCACAAATTATTCTATTTAAAATTAACTAACGCCTTATTCACATAAACATACAAAACAGTCGCCTTATAATGTTAGATTCTTATGCAACGCTAATGTTGCATACAAAACGATTAATAGAGCAATTACAGAAGTAGAAGTGATCACAAATTAGACTTAGTTTCTGAATCTATCTCTTCAAAACTTAGGAGAGAAAAATATGGAAGTGGTAAGGAAATTCAGGGAAGAATCAAATGTAGTTGTGAAAAGATGTTGCGACAACATTTTCGGAACTAATTGGGAATGATCTGCATTTTTGCGTTAGCATTTGTACTAATGCAAAAGTGCTATGTGCATTTTTGTGCATATTAGCAAAATTGCGAAAAAATGTAGCTGTACAAAAATTTAACTATTAGCATCATCAAAACCTACAAGTAATTGTTTCGGCGATTATAATTTTGAAATTGCAATAAGACCCGTTCATATTCCGTATGGAGGTAACATACAAGGCCATTGGATGTTGGAAACTTTTGAATGGGAGTATAACATTATCAGCTACTACGATTCAGTGTTAAATCCAATGTTAGATACTGAAAGAACATTTGAAAAACGCTGAGCATGAAAGAAATGAAGTATGAAAGAAATGTTCAACACATGACACTATGTTTAAAACAGTTTACAGCGTCGGCCACGCCACATTTTACTAGTTTCAAAGTATCAAATCTTTTAAACCACACATCTCTTTTTGGAATCAGAGATTTCTGTAATTTCATTGGTTCACTTATGAGAATAAAGTGATTTATTTATTATTATTATTATGTATTCTTCAAACCTTCTTCTCAGGTGAAACCTGTATTGGATGTTGTTATCACACGTACATGATGTAACTGTAGATGAATAATGTTTCTCTGACTAAATAATGAGTATTCCATTGGATGCAGTAAACAGTTTTATACAAACAAAACCTGTAAAGTAGTTTTAATACCTAGGAACTGTTTGTCCCATTATATAATTCAAAATAAAAGTTAAGTTCAATCATTTAATTGAAAATTGTTGACCTAAAGTTCTATTTCCCCTGAATTCTTTTCTCTTCAACATTGTTTCGTTTCCTTAGTCTTTAAATGTTATCTTACCAATGAATCTTCGAATGTAATTATCTTATTATTCGACTGCTTTGGCAAGTTATTTTTTCCCTTTAGAAAGCACATCTCACATAACGACTACATCCACAAAAATGCAATCCAAATAATATTACTAACTCGATTATGTCAATATCATTCCATTAATTACAACACCTTATAATTCACAACTTGATTATAATCCATCAGTTTTCAGAAGATCGATGAAATGATTTCAGATGTATGGTCACAGTCACCCTTCATAAGTCCGTCGTGTCTCGAGCGGTATCTAACACTTGGCATTTGCAGTCCTAGCATTGATGTCGGATGCTCGACGTTTTGCCACTACATGACTTTTGATCCTCGGACAGAAAACTGGGTCCAGCACCAGCTGGAGTCTTCTTCTCACTACACCTGTTTCTCAGACCGTCCGGATATTCGCGGGCAACTGGAAACAGGAATAAAACTCATTATAACATGACAATTTTCAGACTGTACTGATCAATACAACGTTGTAGTTTTATAGTTTACATGTAGATACGGGCACAACAATACGAACTATAAAATAATTGAAATAATTATATGGGTTTTCATTACCAACAAAATTGTTTATTACAAAAGCAGCTTTCATTGGCTTAGCCATCAAAGCTGCCCTTGTAATAAACAATATTGTGGGCAATGACAACACACATCTTTTTTTCATTGTAATTACCAACGAAAACTTACCACAAACCAATACCAACGAACTATGAACTATGTATGCATGCTAAAAAGGAATTTGTACTAATTACGTGTGTTACAGTGAATATAGTTCCTGGTACTAACGAAGTTTCCTTTTTTGCTGACACGAATTTTGCGCCACTGTCTTCAAAAAGACCGGAATTATATGCAAAAAACGTGGCAAGTAACAGCATTATGTCGGGGCATCTGAAACTGCAATGATACGTTTTTATCGGCGGAAAATATGCCAGTGATAGATCTTCATTTGAGATTGAAGGCTGCTGTTCATAGTAATCAATATGTCGTCAAACATCACTTCTATTCCGAAATACAAAAGATTATGCGAGGAGTTCTACGATAAAAAATCACCTGCGCCAAAAATGCCAGTCTGAGCCATTAGTAGTTTTGTATATTGCAAGTTCCAATGTAATACATATGGAATTTATGCCCAAAGGCACCTCCAAAATTCTACAAGACAATGTAAAATGTTAAGGATTGCAAAGAATTCACGAATATATCCAACCAGTGCAATGACATATCGATAGATTCAGCGTTTTGGTTTGACTATTCTCGAAAATTCAATCTCGCAGTGGCGTCAATGGATTTTGATATGTTCTCAAACCTTCAATAATATCTGATAAAATAGACTTTGGTTCAGCGAATGCTGAGCAGTCAGTAGGGAGGCTGCGGTTCCTTCGTCAATCACACAGTAACACGTATCAAGAAACTGGTAGCATTGTGCGATTCCGAATCGATTTGAAAAATATCGATTTTGTAAACCAACAAGATAAATCTTTTGAATCGATTCCGTTTTTTTACATTTTTAGCCTAAATCGATTCTTTAAGCTTGGAATCGAATTGTTCAGAAGCACTCCTTTCATATAATTTACTTTCGTATTTTCAAATACTGCACATGCCCGACTCTTAGCGAGTTTCAAGTGCACCCAAAGAGTGCAAATAAATAGTTAAACCTCTGAAAATCATATTATTAGTTCTAGTCAAAGTTTCATTTCATAAGACAAAAGCCGCTTACGGTCAGGTTTACTAATCGTAGAATTCCACTTACAGATTCTGCAATAAACAATTAATAAACAACCATAATTACTTAATATTTTTATATTTTAAAATAAACAAGTATATAAAAATATTTTTATAAATCCATTATTGAAAAAAATATTTCTAAAAATAAGATTTTGTTTAATTTCCTTCTGAATCGATTCTTGGAGAATTAGGCTGAAGTCGAGTTTTAAGGGAATCGATTTTTTCTTGCCATTAGAGTGACACCGCTCAAAGAAACACGGAACATTCTAATGTACTATTTCAATTTCCCCCAATTTTCGAAAATACAGAATGCGTCGAAACGGGACCAATACAGCTTTCTTTACCGTTCTTTGCTTGAAAAAGAAGTAAAGAAAAAATTGGAGAAATTAATTGATTAAAATTTTAAAGTTACATGTTTGACGCCAAATTACTAAAAAATATTCATATTTTCGAAAAATTGAATATGATGTTATTTGAAGGTATATTTGATGAACTTATTTTAGTAAAAACTAGTGGTGCTGAAATAGTACGTACTTTCTCGCCATTAGTAATGGTTATGAATAGGGGGCAGATTTTAATTAAATATCATTTTTTCCCTTCGCATTAGAACAATGCCGTTTAGTATAGAAATTCATTTTATATTATGTCGAAACGAAATGGCCCATTTTTATAAGACTTTTTATTTTGCATTTTTCATCCATTTCTACTAACAAGTCATTTTTTTACTTTTTAACGTCTTTATTATTGCTTTTTTCCACTGTTTTAATCGATTTTAATATATTTTTAATGGTACTTTCTTCAAACAATATTTACGAGGTGCAACAAATGTTCACCACAGAATTCCTGAGAAGCGTATTTGATTCTTCACTCACGTATTGTAATGGCAGCCGTTGTGAATACTACGCAATCTAAAGTTCCTGTGATGCCTATCGGCGTTATTGTTAGTTCGGCCAATGTCGCGATAAATAATGGCAGAGATTTTATTTTAAAGAAGAGTCCAAATCAATAGTTTTCAAGCTGAGTTCACATGAATAATATGAAGAAGTCCCGATTACATCAGTAACATGCCCAACATGTTGAGTTGTTCATCTGGAGTTGTACATATGAAATTGTTTACGTCATTTTTCGTCAATATACGCATTCTAACTTACACAGCATCCAACTGCCTCAAAACACATCTAAAATTACGATCAAGAATAGCATGATTTTCAGAGCGGGGGACTAACTTTGACGCCTAATTACTCCAAAAATACACATACTTTCAAAAAATTCAACATGACATTATTTGAAACTTTTTCGTTAACACATTTCATGAAGAACCTAGTGTTGATGTTGAAGGCCACAAACTTTCTCGTATTGTTTTGTATTATCTTTGGTCTGGTCTAGCTTTTCTGATTTGCCACATATCCTTGCCAGCTGCCGTCTATCTTCGCCCAAAGTATATTTTTTGAAACTTTTCTCAATTTTTAGGTTTCTAAGTAGCAGAACTGAAAATTATATTAATAATATTAAAGAAGAGTAATATGTGCAATTTTAAAAATTTACAAAAACAAGATTTCTCAATTTCAGCTCCGAATGTTTTTCTTTAACTTTTGGTAGGGAAATTCCAGGGTCTAGCAGTAAGAGTTTTCTGCCGAAAAATTCTCCGTTTCTTCCCTGCAGCAATACATAACTTTCTCTCTACTCAGTGAGCAGTAGCGAGAAAGTAAAAATCGGGAGGCATTAATGATTTATTTTTTAATGATTCCGGGCGCTTAGTTTCATGTGCATGTTTTTTCCCTCGGGAGTTGGTGGTGGTCTTCCCTCACTGGATGGCGAGATCCGCTGCCGACCTTCTGTTGGGTAGAGGGTTTTTTCCCAAACCACGTGTCCACCGCGGCACCACCTCAACCGGGACAAGCTCCCGACCGTTCTCCAGGCATATATGGTAGTGCCGTGCATGTTAGTGTGTGCGTGTGCGTGCGTGTGCATGTAAGTTAGAGGTGAGGATAGGACTGAAGAGGGATGAAAGATCGCGCACTGTCCCGGCCCGTTTATAACGGTGTAGCTCGGGCATTCCATTTGTATTGATCGTAGAAAGCACAAGAAACTACCGATCAGAGCAGCCGGTCGCTAGAAATCTCCTCAGACACAGGTTGAACTTGATGTAGCTATCTAGTTAGTGTCGAAAATCCTGCCTTCGTAGGGACTCGAACTTACAACCTTCTGATCAGCGGCACTGCAGTGGCATCAGTTGATGCCTGAGCCTCCTCTTTCGGCCTAGTATTTTATATTTCAAAATGGCATCTATATTTGGCGTTATTGTACGCACGCATGTATACAATTCCATATTAGATAGTGAATTTCTGATGCGTGTTTTCGCGATCCTTATTGACTAAAACAGTTGCTCGCAAACGTACGTGGAGCCGAACATTGACATACCTTCGCAGTTAGCATATGCAAACGCGTAAACACCGTACGGGAGAAATTCTTGTACGTGAGAAATTCTTGTACGTGAGAAATTCTTGTACGTGAGAAATTCCTGTAAAACTGCAGAATATCTATTTTATTGTAGAATTTATCCTTATATTTCCTATCACATTGAAAGCCAATTATTTCCAGCTGAAAGCTAGTACGTACTTCATCAATTCTAATTGAAAATGGCAAAGAAAATGTTTCTAGATATTTCTGTAAAGCTGGTACTACCTCATGAACTCAGGACATGATTTCTTCTTCGATTTTTACTAGAACAAGTAGGTAGCTCACAATTAACAACTTTTTCCCAATTTCTGCAAAGATAATAATTTAGGCAAAAAAGCAGCTTTTCCATTTTCTCTCATGTTTCCATAGACACTAATTTTAAAAGCTTCTAAATGAACATTTAAGTGTTTTCACAATTAACAAACTTTACCTTGAAGTGTGTGAAGTGCATTGGAGTTGATCATTTTTCAGTTCAGGTACACAAATCTTATTGATACCTAGAAAATTTGAATATCGACGAAAAGATCAAAAAATCTTTAATAATTCATAGCGACTCAACCAACGCACTTCACTTGAATAAGGAATACCCAGACTGGCCATCAATCTCTTTCTTCTTGAAAATTCTTGAACTGGCCTTATTGAAACCCATATTTCCTGATGCTGTTAGTCCTTCGAACCCATGGTTCGAACCACTTCTGCCATTACGCCTTTCAGTGTGAGACTCTTCGCAAACAAATTCTCCTGATGCAACATGCAGTGATTTCCTGAAATTTCATGCGGACTTGTAGGATTTTCAGTTTTCCTTTAGCTCTATGAAACCTGACTTACTAACATGGACGAGCACCATCCGTAGATACAGGAACTAAATGTTCCCAAGATAATACCACTTTTTCCACAGTTTATTCAACACAGGTGAGAATATCATGTCCAGTTGCGGTCCCTTTTACAGGTACTACCTCCAGAAGTTCTTCTCTTACACGATTTCTGTGTTGATACCACTATGGTAAACAGCCAGCTGTGCTGTTCCTGATGTCTGTACTTTCATAAAGCGCCAAAGAATAGCAATTAATTCTTTAGAAAACGCAATAAGTTGACTGTGCATGTTGTCTGCCATATCTTAAATGCACCGCATTATGGTCGTATTCAAGAGTGATATTGAATTGGAAACTGTTGATCTTGAGCAGGGCATAACTGTTCAGTTCCAATTACCAAGCACTATTTTATCATGTCATCGTCTATGAAAAGACGCAATGATCTTGCTCAAAGTAGAGCGATTTTGTAGCTACCACGAACGGCAGCTTCACTGGATGTTTCCTCTTCATGGTCCTCCAGTGCAAGACTCTTTATAAGTTTCTGCACCTCTCTCTCGTTCAGGCCCCTTCATAATGTCTATATTCCTTAACGTGGTAAGTTTCGGAATGTAAGCATTGGTAAGGAAAACGGTTTGACATCTCATCCGATCTAACAACTCACGTCGACAGAATGTAAATGACGGCAGAGCGATCTCAAAAGATAATACTATACTTCGATTTATTTACATCGTTCTTTGTCATATCATCAGCTGTTATGGTGTCACCTAATCGGAAGCTTAAACGCCACTACGTCACGTGATATTGAAACTCTCGATTAGATGACACCGACACAGCTGATGTCAAAGGACGCAATATAAATCGAAGTATAGTTCCTGAGAAGGTCAGCATGCTCGCTTTCCACTACACGGGCCCGGGTTCGATTTCCGGTGAGGCAAGATTATAGTGTGCATTTTCCTTGCAATATCCCAGTATATGTTGCTGTGTGACGGTGAGAAAATTCACTTCTCAAGTTCAGAATATCGGAATACGGCATGGGGATGTCTACGTGCTAACCACGGACGTCGCCGGAAGGCCTGAGCCCGTTCACAGGCTGGCGCGCCAAATACATACATACATACACACACAGTTCCTGGGAAACAGCTGCGCGCGCAGAGCCTCTCCTCTACTCCCACGACCTCTCGCACACAGAGATGCGTGCAAGCGCGCGCGCTCGTACACGAATGTTGCGATTTGTTCAGCCCTGTTTTAGAGATACCATGTTTTGACACCGCAGAATTGCTTTGTCACACTCGGTACGTCAAGTTGTTCCTTAGGAGTTACAACAAAACATTACTATTGGCCATTAAGCATCTAAAAGTTACAATAGATTATAACAATCCCTTCTGACAAGTTCATAGTGCAAATGTAAATGGTTAATTACACATAATTAAGATTTACGACTGTATCATTAGTGCGGCAATACATTTAACGGTTAAATTCTAAATAATGAAACACATTCAGTAAAACGTATCTAAAAATAATTAATCTCGAGTTAGTAAAATAATCGTCAGATTGACTGTTACTACTTACTTTCAAGAAAGGTCCTTGTAATACTATTCCATAAAATTCCCCTGAGAAAGATGCAATAAAGATACAGAAACACACCACCAAGCACCATTCAGATATTGTACTAATCAGATGCATAGTCCATGCGCCGTCCTCTGGACGCCATTTCGTAGTATCCTCGCCTGAAACAGACCAAGAAACAATTTTCTATTAGTGGTCGAAATATTACTAAAGTATTTATGTCATTGGTCATCATGTGGTCAATAAATCAGGAGTCTTTACTATCTGCAGTATAGAGAAGTATTGTAATGGTGGCGAAAAAACGGCGAGTTTTTGGCAGAAAAAAAGCTCTTAAATTGTATAGAACACCACATTGATTAAAAATAAATCTCCGATATTCAACAGTAAGAATGTAGTTCAACTGTGACTATAAGATATTAAATGCATTCAAGTTAAAATTCTTAGTGTCACTAGAAAACTAGAGATGATACAACAGCACAACCTTTCTCACTTTACTTGTAACTTCTATAATTTTTCAATATTCAGAGTACGACAAAAATCGGATCTGCGCAATTTTAATGTGCGTACTTTGCACTATCCGAGAGGTTTAAAAAAATTGATCCGGTTTTGAGAATTTTTTTTAATTACCTTTATTTCACGCAAAATTAAGCAAAAACTACTTATATTTTCAAAAAATTGTGCATGACTTTATTTCATGGCCAAATTTTGAAAGACATATTTTATTTTTAAAACCTCACCATTTCAATTTTGAAAACGTCGAAAAAAAATCACACATTTTGAAAATTCAGGAAATTTAACGAAAGTTGGATCAACATTATTTTAAGCGCAGTTTGCTTTATTTGAGGACGACAAATGCAGAACAAATTTTGATCCATTTTTGAGAACATTTTGAAACTGTCATTGAGACTTCATGTAAAAATACTAAAAAATCAAAATATCTATTTCAATTCCAAAGGTCACCAAAGTCATATCGATAGGAAAATATCCGTTTTGGTGAAAATCCTGCTTTCGATTTAGTCACTGACTGTTCACATTCTGACGGACACACGAATGAACAGACGGACAGAGGCAGACAAAGGGACGGACAAATGGACGGATAGACGGACAAATAGACGGAGGAACGGATAATTGAACGGACGGAGAAACGTTTTGCCGTTAATCGTCGGTATTTCCTTTGGTTCGGCTAGGTATAAGAACTTGCCACATACTCTTGCCAGCTGCCATCTATCGCCGCCCAAAGTACCTTTTTTTATATTTGTAATTTTTTTGGTTTCGAAATGGTAGAACGGAAATATTATTTCAAGAATATTAATCAACAGTAAAACTTAGTCCTAAATGGCAATTTACTTTGAAAAATTCGAAGTCTTTTTTAAGAAAACGGGGTTTAAGCGCTACTGTAAATTGAAATTTGAAGTTATTTTTCATAGAACATTTTTGAATTTTCGAAAACTTTCATTAAAAGTCATTTGAAACACTTAAACTCACGAATACAATAGTGTTTAGAAATTGCTGGAAATGTGCATATTATCGGCGTGCGAAATCTTTCAAAAAAATCCATTTGTGTAATTTTTGAAAAAACAAATAAATATTCCAAAATGTATTTTACATCATGTTAAAAAGTGAAATTATCACTATTCGATCGAAATGTTTGAAGAAAAAATGTAGAGCCATTTTTAAGAAAATAGCGTTTGAGCGTTTTTGAAAATTTTAAATTTTGAGTTAGTTTTCACAGAAAACTGTTAAATTTCCGAGAAACCTAATATGACATTATTTAAAACACATGTACTCATAAATATAATAATGTAAACAAATCGCCGCTAACGTAAAAATAAACGACGTGAGAGACAAGTAAAAAAAATATAATTCTTGAAAATACATAATAATAGAGCAATATGGCGTTTATGTCATCTCATAGAGTGCAATTAGAAAAATCTCCAACCAAAGTTTCAAGAAAAAATTTCGAGCCGTTTTTGAGAAAATCTTGTTTTTGTAATTTTTACATTGTACACATTGTTCGCAATAATGAGCGAAAACTATCAAAATTTTCAAAACATGAGTGTGACCTTACTAAAAGAACTCATTATGGAGAACAAATTTTATTTGAAGGAAAAGTATATCTTCGATTTTGTAATTGTAGGAAGACGCCGAAAAATTCAAACTTTTGCAATTTTCGAAAATTTTGTGTTAAACGTGGAAATTGGACCTGTGCCACTTTTAGAAGTGTATCTTATTCTATTCTTACAAGAAATTTAAAAAAGAAATTCAGAGTCGTTTTTGAGAAAATTGTGAAAATGTCTGGGGGGCTTCAGTAAACTACCCCCAAAATTTAATTGATATTTTTCAAAATCACAGAGCTTCGTCTCGGGCCAAATGGACAAGAGTTTCTTCAATTTGGAAAAAATCCTACCCACGGTTTAAGCGCTAGTGCTGTTCATATACACCAGACCGACGGACAGAGAGACGGACGGATGGAGGGATTACATAAATGTTCCGATACTACATATTTTACTTCGTATATACGTATGTATTCGGGAAAGTAAAAATACGTATCTGTCCGTTTTAATTAGGTCTAAAACTATCAGATTGTGTCACATATTTTTAAAAGATTGTCTTTGATTACAATGAGGGTTACCGCCAATAAATTAACGTATTCCCAGGAACACAATATTCAAACCCTCTTTTCATAATTTCTGAGTTTTTGCTCTTGCGGTTTGCGACAAGAGAATGTGTTGGTCAAGTTGCAAAAGCCAATTTATTGACATCATTATGATTTAGTTACTACGTACAGAAGAGCTGCTTAATTTATCCTTAAAGCATTTTCAAGTTCGATTTCTCTTTGCCTCGATGGGGAGTATTTCAATGTACAGTGCGCCAGGAAAGTCTCTCCGCTCAGAGCCGAGTCAGGGTCTTGTATTGAAAATTGTATTTATGTTGGTAGCAACTCGATCACTGGGAAACAAGTGATGGGGAGAATACCTCCAGCATCTATTATGATTGTAGCAATTTACATTGTACAAGCTGCAGTTCGTCCTACCAATATAATTTCTGTTCCTTGCACCCACATCAGCATGGCGCCACTGCGGAGAGACTTTCCTGGAGCACTGTATTTACAAGACGACTTAAATGCTCAAATTGCGGGCGGACTGCCCACTGTGCACGCTGCAGTATGTTTATGTAAAACCTTCTTTAATAGACATGAAATGCCCAAGAAATCGCAGGCTCAATGAAGGTAGGTTTAGCATTATTACAGGATCTGCGCGAGACAACACATTCGAATGATATGACGCAAATATTCGTTCCTCCCGAGGCATAATAATTTCAATTATTGGAACCTTTCACACGGAAGGTGTTGACTCTACTCACTGAATATTACATTGGTTAATTGGTGAAATATTATTGGTATTTCCTATTATGTTGCCCTACAATTTTTTTAAAAATTGAATTGGCCGAGGAGAAAAGGAACACGTAATTTTTTGCAACTTTTCAGATGGAAACATTAAATACGTAATTATCCTCTCCAATTTCTTTGTGTGAATTCACTGTAACTAATTTGTTTTAATGTACCTTGCACTAAATAACCTTTATGTTACCAGAATTTGGTTTTGATTGTTGTTGACATGTTTCCTTCCTCCTCAGTGTCATAATCGAGTAAAAAACTGAATACGAAAATTATAAATTCAATACATTTCATATAATATTTATGATTATTAATCATTTATCGGACGAAATAAATATTAGTGTAGCAACATTTGCCAAATGTATTACAAACTACTTATTGCAAAGTGTTTGGAGAGAGGACAAGCACGTAGCCCAATTCTCTTCAACTTTTTGGATTGATTTATAAAATTCAGCTCTTTTTTTGTGGATATGATATTCAGCTCCTTCTGCATGTTTAGCGTTGTCACACAAAAATGTCCTCTTAAGTTTTGCTCCAAGCTGTTCACATTTGGAGCAAACATCCACTTGAGGTCTACCAAATCTAGATTAAAAATTGTCTGAAAAGTATTTTCGTAAAAAGTTATATTTAATAGCATTATCTGGACATTTCTTTATGAAAAGATCCTGAATAGATTTAATATTTAAATGACCGTAAATCAATATTCCATTTATCAGTTGTTACAATGAGATTTCTTGACGGAAAACTATTTATATGCTAATTTATTAATATTGTAATATGTGCTCAAAATTTTTAGCTGAGTGGGATTACTGACTCTCTATCTCGTGGGCTTTTGCCAGGCGGGAGAAGCTTTGCTAACCTATAAACTTTTTTCTTAGATTCAAGCTTGCATGCATGCATGCATGCATACCATGCATGCATACCACGCATGCATGCAGAGGCGAATCTAGATATTCAGGCGCCCATGGCAAGCATAGAATTTGCGTACTTATCAGGACACTTAAAATTAGAGTTTTTTCTTTTAGCGGATATACTCTAAATAGCGCTCCTGTGAGTGACGCCCATGGCATATGCCGTGTCTGCCATATCGTAGATACACCACTGCATGCATGCATAACGGGTTACGCATTGCAAACTTTAAAACCAAAATTACAGTACTGAAGAGTAACGGAACATGTCAGTGACTTGATCCCTTCCTTCGCAGTACAGCTAGCTCCGCCTTGCAATTTATATCCCAAACACTGTTAGAACATGATTCCTTACTTCACGGTACAATTTGCCTTACCTTAAAGGACAGCTTTTCAAAATAAAAAAATGCAGTTTTGACTTGTTCCCTTTCTCCTAATGCTGATTCAATTAGGTATATTACGAGCTTTCGACGATCTAGTGATCATAATCAGGTCTCTGTCTGAAAGCAAGTAATTCAACTACCAAAGACTAAAAAATCTACTTAGAGACTCTAAGGGACTCGAGCATCCAAGCAGGCTCTTTAAAAACATTATTAATTTTGAACATAAAAAATGTAACAAACACATACCATTAATAGTCGCTTGCCAATGCTATTTCTGAAAAGGTACTTACCGTCGAATTCAAGCATTGCTATTCCTCCCGGTATAACTGTCAAGAAGGATAATATTATGCACAAAACTGAAGTTAACACGCGTGTGCAGAAAGAGCAGGTCGACGTTCCAAATGGCATCAGCTTGCGAGAAATATAAGTCTGCGAAAAACAAATAGTTGTTATATTGTTAATTACAATACTTTTGTATTTATTTAATAATATAATAACTTTCATTTAACCAGTAGAAACTAGTACTTTTATTGTTTTTTAATATATAACGTTTTCTATCAAGTTTCCAAAGTTTCATTTTTCAAATTAATAGTGCTGAGAGATATATAAAATCCAAGTCTTTTTTACAGTATATTTTTTATTTTGCTGGATTTTTCAGACATAAAAATGTATTTATAAATGCATCCTGTATTTTATAAAGTGATCCATTTCTTTTAAATTTTCTTTCATTTTATTACACTTCGTTTTTCCCTATTTCTTAGCCTATTGTATGTGCTTTACCTGAAAGATAAAAAATATTGTTCCACAGAAGAAGCAAATAAACGCCCCTATCATGTGCACCACCAAAACGTTGGTTTCTTGAAAGTTGGCAACGATATCCAGGCCGACGCAGGCGAGGTACCCGAACACGGCCGCAGAACGGTTGATCCAGCGCGGAAGAAGACCCACCGTAGTCCGAGCCACCTCTTCAACCTGCAGGTAGCGCACGTATACGCAGACCAACACTGCACAGAAACAGTAGGCAACATCACTGGTTGCAAGAGTGATCTAATAATAGGCAGCATTGATTCTCTTGTTTATCTCTTTATCGATTCTTTTTTTCCCCTTGGGACGCATGTACAAGTATACTATTAATGATTGTACACGTCTATGATTAATGACTGAATCGATTGATAATACGTCGGTTTGATTGATTAGTGATTCTGGATGCGTCAGCTGCAAAGGTCATTAGTCCTGTAAGTGTAGTGTATGTTTTAACGAAGGTGGTGGTGGTGGCGGTGATCTCCTCGCGCTGGATGACGAGGTCCGGCGGCGACGGCTTTCGACACAGTTAACGCCATGCGACAATACGATTCCCAGGAATATGCCACCCACAAATAAATATTTATTATTCATGTGTTGCGTTATGGAACAATGTTTTGAATGTCTGATAGGTAAAGAACTGTCGTGTTGGATAAACTATATTATGTTATTGCAGTATTCGTGAAAACTTGTTTTTGTTGAAATATTGAGTTTATTGCAATGTTGTAAGAAAGTATTTTCTTTGTTTTTTCTTGAGAAGTGTGCTTCCTAGGTTTTGGAAAACCATGTTGTGTTGTTTTGTTCAGCGGCATTTTTGCTGCTTCAGGCCAGTAGCTAATAACGATTAATCGTATTATATTTACAATTATTACTAGTAATAATTATTATTAGTGTTTATTAATTATTAATTAATGTTTATTACTAGTAATAACTCGTGGGGCAACAGAATGATACAGACTTTCCGGTATTAATTTTCCACTTCCCTTGGTCTCGGCTAGCTACTCGGACCTACCATATACTCTACCAAATCTATTGCAGCCCAAAGTACATTTTTCTGAAATTTTCTATTTTTTCGGTTATCTAATAGTATAAAGAAAATATTATTTTACGAATATTAAAGACAGTAAAACAGCATCCTAAATGTCAATTTCCTTTGAACATTTTTGAGCCATTTTTAAGAAAATGGCGTTTAAGCGCTACTGTAAATTCGAAATTTACGGCACTTTATTACCGAAAATTTTTGAGTTTTCGAAAAACTTCATTTGAAATCATTTGAAGCACATCAACTCACAAATACAACTGCGTTTACAAATTGCTGAAAATTTGCATATTACTGGAGTTTAAGGTCTTTAAAAAAATTACATTTGTATAATTTTTAAAAAATCAAAAAAATATCCTGAAATGAACTTATTAAAGAGTGCAATTATCACTATCCGTTCAAAAAGTTTGAAGAAAAAATTGAGAGGTTTTTGGAGAAATGACCTTCGAACGTTTCTGAAAATGCGAAATTTTTAGCTAGTTTTGACATCAAGCTGTTTCGTCTTCGAGATGCTTTATATTATTTAAAGCACATGCACTCATAAATATAATAATGGGAACAAATTGCCCCTAATGCAAATATTGACAACGTAAGAGACAAGTAAAGTTATTACCTTTTTGGAATTTTTCAACAACAAAAATAGAATAGAGAAATACGGCGTTCATGTGATCTCATAGACTGCATTTAGAACAGTCCCGACCAAACGTTTAATGGAAAAATTTGAAGCGGTTTTTGAGAAAATCTTGTTTTTGTAATTTTTTAAAATTCACAAATTGCACGCAATTTTCCGTCAAAACTATTTTTTAAAATGTGTATGACCTTAATGAAAGAACTTATTATGGAGAACAAATTTTATTTGAAGGAAAAATCTGTATCCGCAATTTTGTAGTTGCAAGAAGACCCCGAAAACAATTCATACTTTTGAAATTCCCGAAATTTCAGAGTTAGCCGTGAAAATCGGACCTATGCCACCTTTATAAGTGTATGTTACTCAATTCTTACAAGAAATTTAAAGAAAAAAATTGGTGCCATTTTTTAGAAAATATTGAAAATAATTCTCAGGGTCTTCATGTAAAGTTCCCCCAAAAACTAATAAATAATTTTAAATACCGCAGAGCATTGACTCAGGATAAATTAACAGGGGTTTCTTCAATTTGGAAAAAATCCTATGAATAGTTTAGGCGCTAGTGTTGTTCACATACACCAGACGGACCGACAGACATTTTGAAGAAAACCACTTTGTCAGTATCAGGGAACCCCAAAATGTGTATTTGCGTCTTTAACCCAGTTATTTTACTTTGAAATGATAAAATAATAATTCTGAATTCAGGTAAAGGAAAAATATGTACGATGTATATTTGATAATAAAAATGGTAATCAACGATTAGATACGTCACATTAACGAACTGATTGACACAGAAATTCACAATCGCTTTGATAATCAGTTTCGAGATTTTGCTGGATCGTAGCAACACCATGTAACAGAAGCTCGAATACAACTTTTGTGCATACAATTATTTTAATTTAACGTTTAAACGCGAAGAAACCAAAACAATTAATTTCCTTTTCTCATGAAATTTCACAATTTCAATATGATACATAATTATATTCATAATGTCATTCATAACTTCATATTATAATAATAACAAGAACAGAAGGTAAAAACAAAAATACAGCAAAGGGTTCACGATCTACAAAAAAATACAGAATTGGTAGATATTGATACAATGCAGAAAAATATGGTGTTTCTTACAAGGAAAAGATACATTGTTAAATTAGCATAGGTTAGAAAATGAAAATCGAGGCCCCTGATTGAGATTCATAGTGTACCCCCCGAACGCGCCTGCAAACCCTTTCTTTCCACGGACAAGTTCGTCTGTACTCTAACAAAATCTCCTGTGGCGATGGACCATCCCAAGGTTGAATCAGATATAGATTTAGATTTATTTAGTCAAAAAATAGTAAAAACTGTGTGTAACGTATGGGAGAGAAGATAATCTGCGTACGTTTTCTTGAGTTCCAGATCCCGTCCCATCATTTTAACTATGTTTGAAAATGAGTAAAAGTTAAAGATAAATAAATAAATAAAAATAAAATTAAAAAAGCGCGAGATTAGCGACATTTGAAAAACAAGAAGACATTTTCGTTCCTGAGTTAAAGAAAACTTATTTGCAATTGTAAACGAGCTGCATATTTTATTTTCTGTATTACTAACAAAATAATAACTCAATCTTACCTCTACTCCTACCACTACAAGTAAAATGAGAGTTCAACAAAACATGCGCATAGTGAAGCTACATTTACTTTCAGAAGCAAAACAAAGGGCCATCTCAGCATTTGCTCAATGTATCAGGGAAACTGGACAAAAAACTGATCGAGATGGGGTCATTGACCCGGAAGCGGAAGTACATTATTTGTTACAAGTATATTAAGTCTTTTTAAAAAATATATACAATACAAATGTAAACTAATTCATCTGTCTTAAATCTTCTTTGATTTTGTAACTAAAGACATTTTAAATCTTTTTTCTGTACAAAAATTCTCCTTCTCATGCGCGGACCCTAAAATACGTGAGTGCCGCATTCAATTCGTCTTTCATTAATACTGTAATTCTACGTTCCCTTTCAGCAGAAAGAGATTTGATTATTTTTTATAAATGATTAGTAACATCGAGTGCCACATTCATCCTTCAATAACACAGATTGTCAATACTAGTATAAAATATTTCCGACAATATTTCCGACAACTACCCTTCTCATCTATGTGAGTCTAATTTATTTATTATTATCAAAAGGCTTTACACGAAAAAAGTAATTGTTTTCTTGGTATTAAAAAATCGTCATAAATCGTCCCACAGCAATGGTTGTTGTTTTTTTTAATTTGTTGCGTCTATATAGACGCATCGCGCCTCCTAACTCATTAAGGAACGTTGAGCGCACCGTGGATGTTATTAATGACCCAGCACCCTCTAGGGGCCGCTGGGTAGTTAAGTCAAATCACTGGCGGTCTCGTCAGGGAATCGCCGATAGGCAGCGTCTTCGCGCTCGCGTGTGTCATCTACGTACCGGCTAGAATTGGGAAGGAATATGAATAGGGGTAAGGTTGAGGATGCTTCACAGGCTGGACTAGCCCCTGTGAAGCAGGCAAACTCGCTTTGTTGTAACAAATTTCACCTGAGGACCTACGGGGATTGCACCCGGAACCCCAGTGGTGAAAGGCAAGCGACTTCGAGAGCTTTTACTTCTCTATTCTTCGGTATGTTAACATTGTAATTGCAAAATTTTGCTTATTAATACTTTTTGTCTAAAATTGTTACTCAATGGCAATGCACAAAGTAGTATTTCTCATTTTTCACGTTATCACGATAAATACATCAACACGCGCGCACTGTCCCTATCATTTCAATTTTATTCTTGGAATAACGAATTCATTTGTTCATCTCTGGAATATTTCCATCTGATCACTGCATGATCGCACTGAGATAAGAAATTCTCGCTTGTCCTTCTGTTATTAACCAGATAATAATTGAAATAGATTGATATTGATAATAGATCAAAGCCTGGACAAGTATGAGTAAAACGTCACAACTCCTATCGCAACATATCTCAAGAGAGCATGAAGTACGAAGATTGGCCTTCAGACGCGTCATCGACTCTTACTGTAATCTTGATCAGTTCTTTATTAGTTTATACTCGAATGCACATGTTCCGTCCGGTACATTAATCATAATGAATAATTAAACGTATGTAATATCTGCTTTATTAAATGTGTCTACGTTCTTTAATTTAAAACAGTTCAGTAGACCCGCAACTAATTCAAATTAAATTACATCGAATTCAAATTCAATTTAATTACATTTAGTACAACAAAAAAAGAGAGTTGATATTCCAAAGTAAATATATGAATATGATACTCTGGATGCTGTGGTGATTATACTTTAATCACTACCTCGCCATTGATTTACTTACGGAGGAAAGCGGCGATGTTGACAAACTGTGCAAAAATACAACTCTCAGGAGGAACTGTTCCTGTGTCACTTATGTAAGGGAATCCCATCTCAACGTGTTCATTGTAGACTGCAATGAGGTACCTGAGAAAAGAAAAATAAATTAATTAGCTCTCCGTTTTCGCACAAAATGCAGTTAATATAAGAATAATGCTCAATGAAAATAGAAATGATCTCAGGCCAGTATCAGGTGAGGTGTAAATATTTAATAAAAGTACAAGTAAATTTAATCGTTAAAATTAATTTTGTTCTCTGGCCAACCAGTAAGTAAGAATTTCTTCATTTTGAAAGAAGGTGTCGCCTTCTGAGAGAGAATAATTTTAAGTTATCGTCTTCATACATAACTTAGTTCACGAAACAAACATCAATTGAAACAATAGTGACTGATATATTTCTATATTCAAACTGTACTTTGTCGTTCTCGTCATAAGACCCAATGAATTTTCATTAGTATCAAGTAATGCACTTATAATCGCAATTAGCCGTTTTGATCTTTATGACCAAACTTAGTAATAGTAGAATAGTAGACCAATAGTAGAATAATCCCAATATTCTCAACTCGCCGGAAGTCGAACAACGAGATGAGAGAACATTTTACATTTAGAACAACCTCGGGTTACACTCGAGACTTTTTTCTTGAACTATTCTTCCCTCTCTCTCAGTTTTCTTTACTAGGCATTTGTCCCTTCCTACTCACACTCTCATTATTTGTTGAAATATTAACTTAGGCAATATTCGGGGTATCAAACGTACAAACTACATTCATTCATAAATCGAAATCAAATCTCCGAGTATAGGAACCTATTAGTAGCCATCATTATCGCTTAGCGAAAGTAAATAACTAACATATTTTGTACAATATGGCTTACACATTATAAGCATCATATCATTCTAAATTGATTTCAGGACTCTAGAATAATTATTAACTTACGTTGCAACGAAGGTGACCATTACGAGGAGAAATAAGAATCCGGGTAATAAATGTAGCCTCCGCAGGTTCATGTTGATTACTGCAATGAAAAATAAACGCAAAAAGGTTTTTATTTAAAATATGAGTCGTCCTCCTCTGACAATAACTTTTCAAATACATTGAAATAAGATAAATAGTACTATTCTCAGTTGGTTTACTGCCAAATTTATTATATCTGTTCTTAAGAGAATGTCTAGCATTACTTAATTTTTTTTATTTTTGGCGATGAAGAAACACACAAATGGTAATTCATAATATGCTGTAATGTTTAAACAATTAATTTCATAAAAGAGTTTTAAGAAGTGTTCTATGAAAAAAGCAACACTTTGAAAAATCCAGAATACTCAGGCTACCGGTGCACAGAAACTATGAATGAGATTAAAAAGTTGAATTTAGGAATCGTAACACAGTATTTGGGTTTAGAAAATCTCAACATCATAGGCGTGCTCATTGTAAAACCAGAGGGGTGCCAGAAACTTTCTGGGCTCCGTTACCCATTCAAATTGTCATTTACTCATTTTACATGTACAAACATATATAGTCCATATTTGATTTATTAAAATGTATTGTGGGGTATTTGTAGAAGGGTTCGGCGCTGACTTGCATTTTTTTGTGTAGTTTTGTTTGCTTTTCACTTTTTGTAAATTAACAAATAAGCAAAAAATAGTTGTAATTATTAAAAATAACGAGTAAATGACTCGTAGACTACAACACAGTAAGTTGTGACTTTCAAAATTAAGTTGAACGCTGAAATGGTTCAATTTTATAAGCTTAGGAAATAATACACATGAATACGGTCACAATATACCGATAGACAGTACGGATGTGTCCATCCGTTTGTCTTTACTGCACAGTTTAAAATGTATATGCACGATCTATTCATTTGTATCAAGGATTTAACATATTTACGGAAATAACATGTTTTATTTCGTAAGATAATGGGGGTTCGTTTCAAACTTTTCAGGGGTTTAAGGGCCATCCTGGCGTACCCCTTTGCCCTTGCATATTCTCAGCACCATTTTAGTCTTAAAACTTCATGAAAATCACGCAATCGCCAAAATACTGTATTTTTTGTATTAATCCAAGTTTCCAGCGGCATTGTTTCCTTTACTATCACGAACGCGAAGTAAATTATGTACAACATAAAACAAGGAAAAACGTTAGAACTAACCTGTTTTGAAAAGTGTGAAAGAGACCTTTGCTGGATGCTCGTGTTCCGATCACTTCGCAAATGAATGCGGGGCTTCAAGTACTCCCCGACAGTACGATCGGTCGCTATCAATCAGGTGTTATCGTGCCAATGAGATTCTGCTTGATGAAGCCCGGAGTTTATGATTTCTGAAAACTCACAAACTGCGGCAAGGACAATGGTGTGCTGTAATTTTTCTTTCATAAATTCACTGATATGTTTTGCTCCGAACCAAACAAGTTTGTTGATATTTTGAATATAACCGCTATGCTTGTTTCAAATCCAGTAAACCATGGACTGCCTTTAACTGAGTGCTCGATACTAATAGCATTTTGAACACATTTTTTTTCGTTTCCCAGCAGCTTAGCTCAGCTAGATACAGTTCCCCAAAATCGTGAATGCGAGGTGAACGCTCATTTCCACGTGGATTATTAGATTTAGATTTATTCAATAAAAAAACAGTAAAAACTGTATGTGACGTAGGGGGAAAAGATTATCTGCACACGTTTTCTTGACTTCCAGAATCCCTTCCCGTCATTTTAACTATAATTAGTTGAAAGATGAGTAAACGTTTAACATAAATAAAAATAAATTTTAAAAATTAGCAAATATTTGAAAAATAGTCATTTTTATTTCCGAGTTATAGAACACTTATTTACATCGGTACACGAGTTGAAAGTATGATTTTTCTGCATTGCTAACAAAATAGCAACTCGCCCTTACCTCTACTCTTACCATTACAAGCAAGCTTTTGGTGAGTAAAGCATTGATTCTCCTAGTTTTAAGGTACATTTTAACATCATATAATTTATTACGTTATTTTGAATGGTTGTAAAAAGATGCCGTGTTTGCTACCGGTCGCCATGGCCTGCTCAAATGGGGTCTTTGAAGTAGCCAAAACGGTGGCGTCTCCGAAAATGCTGATGGTGCCTGTATCCTCTGCAACGAGCTTGAGATAATTTGCAAGTTGATCGAAAGCTGAATAGAGTGTAGTACCTGTCAAGGTTGCGCACATGAAGTCTATTCCAACGCTGAAAAAGTGATGAAACCTTTATTTGTGACTTTAGCCCGTGATTTATACTAACCGCCAAACTTGACGTCCAGTGGCCGCGCAGAGAGAGAGAGAGAGAGAGAGAGAGAGAGAGAGAGAGACAGACAGACAGAGAGAGGGAGCATATTTTTGCTTTGTTGCCAAATTTCTGGGTACTCTGTCATACTCCCCCTCTCCGTTAGACCCGTCATTAGGAATTTCTAAGAAAGGGACTTAACACCTCCCTACCCCCAGAAGATGACAATAGAGGTAATATTTCTGACGAGTTTTTAAAACAATTTACTTGTTGGAATCCATATTTTTGTTTCATTATTAGTTATTAAGACCGTTGCAATACTATTCTCTCTTTAAACTACAACTGAATGAGTAAAACCGAGAACGGTATAAGTGACATTTCATAAATTCTGAGAAAAACGTATTTATTTTATGCTATACTGTAACGAATATTGCATTACCTGCCGGAATTCGCTGCGCGCGGATTGAGTCATCAGCCGGCGCCCCCCCCCCCTTCCCCCCGAACTGGACGGTTCCGGACTATTGGCGAGTCGCGGGGAAAAGTGGAGCAAGTGCTGGTTGTGTCGAGACGAGCGCCGGCCAGGTATAAATGCGCCGCTGCCGGCGGCCGCGAGTCAGTAAGAAGTTAGTCAGTGTATGTCAGTGTAAGTAGTTGGAAGTAAACAGCCGCGAATAATGTATGTTATCAGTGAATAAGCAGTCAGTCCGTCCGTGTGTCTGAAGTGGAAGCTGTGCTGTAAAGTGTGCATTGCGGTGTACAGCAGTCAGCGGTTTGAAGTCTGCAGTGGAAGCTGAGCTGTGAAGTGTGCATCGCGGTAAACAGTGGTGCAGAAAACCCTGGTCTGCGCAGGGAATTGTGGTCTGCGCAGTGAATGGTGTTCAGCGCAGTGGACCGTGGACAGGGCATAGAACTGTGCGATACTATAGATTCCAGAGAACAGTGTAAATAAATAATCAGAAGAAGTGAACTGTATAAATAAATAATCAAGAGAGCGGAGTCGTGTGTAAGAAAAAAGGAAGTAAAGAACACAAGTACTGTGTAATATATCTGTAAATAGATCAAGTAGTTTTTAGTGTATTATTATTACGAATAAACGTTCTTGTGAAATTTTACGTGTGTTTTAATCACCACCGAGAAACGTTACAATACTTCAGTGGTAATGTATTTTCATGGTTTTAATGAACAATTAAAATACCGTGGTGTTAATAATAAACAAAACATGCAATAATCGTTGATACTCAACCAGAAGTTAATATTTATAGCTGTTCAACTTTTACTTAATTTTATAAAAAATATATAGTAAATAATAAAAAATTGAGAACTTATGTAAATCTACATGTGAATGAAGCATGCGGGGGTTGGGGATGTACAAGGTAGGAAATACACACATTGATAACTTTCCTATCAACATATAATATAAAGTGAAATAAATTATCACAAATTATCAAAAACATTTCTTTTTATTACAAATCTAGTAAGACATTTTCGTCATCACCCGCGCTGTCTGCGCTGTCATTGTCATCGCAACCTTCTTCTGACGAACTGTTATTAGCATTTATAATTATTGGGTCCATAATGTCCCTCAAAATTTTCTTTTGAAAATCTTCCTCTTGCAGAATTTTGAGGCGGCCAACGCACGAAGCCCAATCTGCTTGCGTCACATCCGCCTATCGCCCCGTACTCTCGCCTCATGTGTCAGTTTTTCCATGTCGGCGATTTTAAGTGTTTTTTCCTTCACATACCCTTTAACCCTAGAACACATAAGCAGGCCCTCTAAGGCCCTGTGAAATATTATTTTGGAAATTACTTAACACGTTTTAATCCTAGCTTCTTTGGTATTTCTGGCATTATCTTTCTTCTACAATTAGATTGCATAATCGTCAGGATTATTTATTTTCGAGTAATAGTGAAATTTTCATCTTTACTATATGAACGAATAAGCAGGATCTTTGAGGCCCTAGGTGTTCTTGATAATCCATTGTCAAGTGAGCTGTAAAAATTCGAGGAACGATGCGTACTCCTTATTTTTGTCTCCACATTATATTTTCCTAAAACTGAGGCTGATAGCTACCGATTGTTGACGCCACACTTTTACAATTTAGAGGTTACGGAGCTTTGTGCGAGAGCAGTAGTAATGCGGTAGTGAGTGTCAATTTGATTAGAACCATGGGTTCTAAAAATTTGGAAGAGATTGTGACAGAGTGGCTTGAGGAGGAAGATGTACTCAGTGATGGGAAAAGTGAAGTTTCAGAAGTAGATGAGAACTATGTTCCCTTCGAGTCTTGGAGTGAAGATGACAGCACTGCAACGTTCGATTCTGATTGACGGCACATCTGTGACTAATAATCCTAGCTATTCAAATACAGCACCTTTTATACGTCGCAATGGCCGCTTGGAATTGTGAAACTCCAGTTTCTTCCCACGTTCCATTCCATAACATTGTAAGATATCTTCCTTAAATATAGAAAATATATACATAAAAAATATAGAAAATAGAAAATAGAAGAAATTGTTCTTTGTACATATTTGGAAGGCAAAATAATTTCAGCGCAGAAAAGTAAAATCTGGAAAAACGTTTCTGTGAATGAAATTTCTTTCTTAGGAATTCTTTTATTAGCTGATGTGGAAAAAAACTGGGATGTACCTATCAGAGTTATTTTTAGATGAAAAAGGAAATCCTGTATACAGGGCTGCAATCTCTATAAATAGATTTGAAGGGATTAGAAAAGCAATAAGATTTGATACGTGAAGCAAATACTTCGTATGCCATTGATGGCTGCATCTATACGAGAAGGAAACCTAATGAGCCTGTACAAAAGAATTTGGGTGCCAATGTTGTGAAGAATTTAGTGAAAACCATTGAAGGATCGTCGAGAAACGTAACAATGGACAATTTCTTCACCAGTTTTCCCTTGGCCCAATATCTTCTCCTAAAGAAAATTACAATTGTTAGTACACTTAGACCAAACAAACCTGAGATTCTCAATGATATGAAAGTCATTGCTTCTCGTGAAGTAAATTCTTCAATTTTTTGTTTCAAGGATAGTACTACTATGGTCAGGGCCGGATTTAACTTGGTGGGTGCCCATGTGCTGATTATTGGTGGAGGCCCCCCCCCCATATATATTATATGCAGTTGGCGGCTGACAAAATAAAATCTATGTGTCAAATATGTTTAATTAAAAATTTTTTTTTGCAAATAATTTTTGCGTACAATATTTTATTTATAAACCGAATATTTACAACACATTACAACTTAATTATAATAACTAAACTACAGGAACTTTTCTTGCTTTTCTGTACGCAAACTCTTCAATTACATCGTCGAAAGATAATTCTTTTGGAATATCAAAATTGATGTTCAAAATAGAAAGATAATTAAGTCGTTCTTCTGTCATACTAGTTCTCAATCTATTTTTAGAAGTTTTAATTTTGAAAATGATCTTTCCGTTGTACAATTTGTTATCATTAACACAAGATAAATTCTTAAAATAATTTCTACATTCGGAAACGCGTCTTGTATTCCCTTCTCAATTATTAAGTTATACATAAAATGTTCCCGACTTAAGGCGCTTTTAGATTCCTCATCTTGTATGAATTGGTTAATGAATTCTTTGAATTGGATCAACTCAATTCCAAGATTTTCATCGACGTCGTCTACATAAATTTTACTAAGATTTGTTGCGTGCTTGATTATTTCATCTGAACTAAGGTTGCCTAATTTTGATAAAAAACCAAACCGAGAAGAAATTATTCCATACGCAGAGACACATTGATCGAAAGAAACTAAAAACTGGTCAATTACTGGAAGGTAACTTTTCACTCGAAATTCTTCAGCAGCTGTTAACTGAACGTTTGCAGAATTTCCATAATCTAATGGAACCAAACGAACATTCCGTTGTCCTTTTCTACGTATTACATACTCTGTTGTCCCAGATTAGTAAATGAAGTCAGATAAAATACGATCTCAGTAAAAGTAAAGTTTCAATAAATTTATTGCATTTATAAACTTTCAAATTCAAATATATCTAATCAAAATAAAAGTTACGTTATTCATAGTATAAAATCAGATCGGCTTAGAGCAAGTCGAAACCGGTGATCATGTTTGAAACACGATATTCGGTTAGATTATGTGCGTTTAATACTGAATAAATCATAAATAACTTTGAATACATACTAAATAAGTAGATATTCTTGAGACTAAAAATGCATCACGAAATCTAAATTTAAAAAAATACAAATTACTACATAACAATGAAATTAAAAAGTTTTTGCAGAAAAATAGACCAAAATAAATTTTTTTAAATTTTTTATTTGGTGGAGGCCCCTTTTTGGTGGAGTGCCCTGTGCTGCAGCACTGTCAGCACATGCATAAATCCGGCCCTGACTATGGTCAGCTACGCTTCAAAGAAAAATAAAGTAGTAATACTGCTATGTAGATTTTCTAGGCTTAACTGGCGCACAAATCGTTTCAGTACGATTATACGCGCAATGATAAGGAGGAAAACCAATCACTCTGTGACACATTGCTTTCGCAATTTCGTCTAATTCGTACTGCTTTCGGGCCGGCGTTAATTCTACAAATTTGGAGTAATTCTGCTCTGGTCAGGAATGGGTCGTAATCAATTCCATTTCTCTGCAGCCAATCACATACTTCTGACTTGCGTGTGTGTGAATTCGGTGTCTTATTCAAAATTATGGAATGATAAAGAGCGTTGTCCATAGCAACTACTGAATTTGGATGCAGGTAAGGCAGAAAGCTGTTCTTGAACCATTCTCTGAACGAGACTGCATTCATTTCCGAGTGGTAATCCGCACTCTTTGAATTTTTGGAGAGGAAAACAAGTTTTTCTCGAGGTGTAACTCCAGTCTCGGCGGACCCTGCGTGACAAACAATAAGCAGCGCCCCCTTTTGTACCGGCACTTTGAATCCTCCTGCTCCATCCAGAGTTTGCCAGAAATAATTTCTGGAATCATTCTGATTTACCCAGGTTTCATCCATGTAATAAATGCATGTGTTTAGTTCTCGAGTGCGAATCTTGTGGATTTCTCTTAAAAACCTAACGCGAGCTTCCACAATGTCACTGCGTTCCATGAGGAACTTTCTACCATCTTTGCATTTAACATATTCAAAACCTATAGATTTTAAAATGAGGTGTATTGACTTCACACTTCCTTTATATTCGATGTCTTTTCGCAATTTCCGTGTTAATTTTTCTGCAGTAGGGTATTCACCTCGGTCGTAAAATTCTAATACAGTCCGCCGCACTATCGTTTTGTCAAAATCGTCAAGATTTGTTACCGTACGTGATTTCCTGGAGTGTTTCCCACGTGATTTTAGAAGTATGAATTCCGAAGCAGCAAGAGATGATTTGGCAATCTTCAAAATGCGTCCAACAGTTTTTACTGCAATGTCACAAGCTGTCCGCTGTTGAACATTGGCAACGCCGAAAATAGGGGGTTCTGCGTCCGCTTCCTTCTTGAAGAATGAATAAACTGCATACACCACGTTTAGCGCTTGACTTCTCAGCACTTAACGCGTACGTATTTCTTCACACATATTAAACTTTAACTTTTGTTCGAAAAAACAACGCAATGGCACAAGAAACGAGTCGATATTCGTGAGGAAGCACGGGAACTCCGTTCTCTTCTGCAGTGAATACAAGGCTGATCCTATTCGTTCGTGACCGTCACGTGGTTTTTTCTTGCTAATGCGCATCTTCGGCCATCGGACTTCCAAACTAGCGGCCAGTTTTTTATAGGCCCTATTGTTTTCTCCTGTACCAATTACAATGTTAATAAAAATAAATTTATAAACATTTTTAAAACATTAGACACATTTAAACACAAAAGGGTCAAGATGTTTATTCTCATGTTTTGTACTTACCATAGTTTACTTAATTTGATTATTGACTTTGTAAATGTTTTTGTAATAAAGGTCTTGATATATCAATATTTGATGATTTTAATGTGAGTACCCCATTTCAGCCAACCGGTAGTCCAAAACAGGGACATTGTATATTTTCACGAAAACGTACATTTCCATTGACGTCCATATTTTTGTAAACACAAAAACCATTACTTCTGTCAGTCTAAGTTCTACATAACATCGAAATTTTCAAACTTTTTCCGATAATTTAGTTGGTTAGCGTCCCCCATTTTGGACGACTTTCCCCTAGTGTTTATAACTGTAGCGCATTAAATACACACAAAAATCCACAACGTATTTCTACAAAATAAGTTGCATCATACCATGGAATTGTAAATGAGAAATTACTCCAGTAATAAAGAACAGTATAAAAAAGCTAAGCCAAGGCTAATCCTAGGTGAACAACAAAAATGCTTTTAGCCAGGAGTTGCATGTAGTATGAATACATTGCATGTAAAAAAATATAATAATTATTATTATATAACACAATTATGACAAATTTACAAAAGAATAATATTTATTAATATTTTGTATTATTATTATTCGTCTGCTTCAGGACAAAATATGTTATGAATCAGTTGAATATAAAATCTACTCCAGGTTGCAATCAGCTTTCTGAGAAGCAGATCTAGGGACCAACGGTGCCTCTACAATGGTTTGCGCAAAATGTGAGCTGTTCCCAATAAAGGTTTTTTTGAATGACCTGGGAGTGTAGTCAAGTTCTTACACAAATTTTGCGGACCAAATCCAAGATCTCCGATAACTAACGGGACGATCTGTGCTTTTACGCCCCACATTCGGCTGATCTGGATTTCCCAAAACCCTTGTATTAAAGACGTTTCTCTGCCTCATTGGTTACAACATTTTGATCGCAAGGCACAGCCACATCTAAAAGAAGCCAGGATTTTTTCTCAAAATACCGGATAACAATATCCGGTTTGTCATACAGAATTATACACAGTCCAACAAACGTCACCGGTTTTGATGAGTGATCGAACGACTAGGAGTAAGTGTTTGATGCTTAAAGGGCGGTCCAGATCTGCCAGTGGAGGTACTACGCACCCTGTTCTGTCTTTTCCAGTATTCGGTCTTCGCTAAAATTGGACATCTTGGGAAATTTTGAAAACCGCTTTATCATCACGTTTTCTCAACGCCTGATCTTGGACAGCTATTACAATTGCTTCTGGTTCTGTCTTCATTCTTCACCTTACGAGCCACATAAACACATAAATCTCTATTGATAGCCACCTTGTCCGTTCTTTTCAAAACCTGTAAGTACCAGACTACTTTTCCATTAAACAACTGTTTCAATTTGAGCCAGCGTTTTGAGATCTGGGGCCAGTTTCATAAAGGTTACAAGTTACTAGTACTAGTAATCACAAATACTCGTAAGGTTTGTTTCATAAAGATTTTACAACACTTGTGGATACTAGTGAATGCCCACAAGTGCAGTTCTATTCACTGGTTCTTTGAGCAAATGCTGAAATGGCCCCTTGTTTTGCTTCTGGACAGTAAATGTAACTTCATTCTCTGCTGTCAAGAAGATGTGTGCGATTGTACTCATACATTGTACTCCACATACATCATATTTGACTCGTAACACACGATTATAATTGTATAAGTGATTCAATCAAATGTTGTTATTATTATTATTATTAATATTATTATTAATATTATTATTATTATTATTATTATTATTATTATTATTATTATTATTATTATTATTATTATTATTATTATTATTATTATTTGGAATAAACTGCGCGTTTTCGCGTTCCTTGGAATTGAGTCAACTCCCTGCCTACGTTTTTTCGTGTTCGACAAGCGGTTTGGGTTTGAGTGCGTATGTTTTGTTGTCTCTGTCGTTGTTTGTTTTAGCCTTTCTTTTTACTACCGATTTTATTTATTTTACTTCAACTTCAGACTTCTCTTTATAGATAAAACATTTTCATTTTAAAATTACTCCATTTTCCCTTGAACGTTCCTTCTACTTCTTACATGTTGTGGTAGATCCCGAAATAATTATTTATTTCAAGGCCAAATCCCGCCCCTGGGCGAGAGATAGCTGCCATGGGCTAAATGCTGACAATAGAGCTGTATTCTGGACCCGACCCCCCCCCCTTTGACTCCAATGCCAAAGTGGGGCGCTGTCAGAGGCAAGCTCCTTTGTAATTGTATGTACCATAACTCCTCTTATAGCTTCAATTAAATCGTTCTGGATAACAGATGAAGTTCCCCTGAAAACTATTGAATTTTGCATATAATTTAGGTGTGGTTATTCGTGCAGAGTAAATCTGTTTCTATGTAGTTTCCTTTATTAAACGATGTTTCTGATTTATCGCGACCCCTGAAAGCGTGCTATTGCTTTCCTAAGTGGCAGAGAACATCAATGAGTCTTGTTAGTATCAGTCTGTTTTTCTTTACTATTTCTTTGTGTTTTGAAATTGGTAAAGCCTTCTGAGCATTTAGTTTCACGTCTTCTTGACTATTACCGAAATTACATAGTGTAAATGCACAAAACATATGATTTCTTGTCTTCTCATGCTTGCCTAAAGAACTAGCAAGGGAAACTACATTGTCGAATCCTTCTTTGGACCAAACGTTTCTAAACCTATCACCGCTAAAAGGGAGACATAGCCAGCACAAAAGTTTACTGAATTTAGGGCAACCCGCTAACCATTTACGTCTAGAATTAGAAGTGTATAAGTGTCTGCTGTACTCTCGTTTCCTGTCTTGACATATTGCAGTCAAACCTGGAAGTTCTGGTGTGGGCCTACCGTTGTCTTATATTTTGAGCTTTTCTGAAACCCTATACTGTGAAATGCAGTCCTTAATAATTGTTCTATAACATAATCACACGAACCACTTGCTTCTGGATCATTAACACACGCCATTTCCACAAAAGACGTGAGGGAAACGAAGCTTACAAACGACCAGGTAAAGACTGTTCAGCGCAATATTTTACACACCGTCAGGCCGCACATCCTCTCCTCTCTCCACCCTTGAAACATAAGGAGGCGAAGGTTACTGCAGTTGGTAAAATACTCTGGTTGGCATGCGGTGCCTGCCCCGCTAGCGAATTCTCTCGGCAGCTTTGATAACTGTTGAAACTTCTCCCTCTAACGTACTTGTCGTTGCGCAGACAGATGTGAAGACTGGCTCCAGGAAGCTGTCATTTCTCGCATCTGTTGTAAAGACGTACAAAATCTCAATAACTTTTCAGGGGATTATCATACTGATGAAATATTTCTTATTCATTTCGAATTACTAGGTATGCCGCCGGTACACACGATGTATCGGAGAATTTGTCACTGGTGTGGACGCAGCTTCACCGGCATCTTTCCTTATTTCTCGTCGCACATTTCTCGCAACACATCTTTCGGTGTAGTCCGTTGCCAGCCTTACAAGGACCGTTATATCCCACCGCCTTCTCTTCATTGCTGAAACTTTCCATGCATTCACCGCACGGATCCGGATTGTTATACTAGTGTCCGTTTGAGACGGCATTACTGCGTCTGCCCCTAACCTCCTGGTTTCAAAATCGGCACGCTTTCGCACAAATACACGCACACTTTCCACCCAATCAATTTTCACCTGCACGTTTTTGTGAAAAAGAGCTTCAAGTTTCGAATTTAGAGTAGCGTTTAAGCGCCATTTTCTTAAAAAACTGCTTATCATTTTTCAAAGAAAGTTGCAATTTAGGATGAGGTTTCACTGTTCTTTAATATTCATAAAATTATATTTACGTTTTATTATTATGAAACCGGAAAATTAAGAAAATTTCAAAAAAATTAACTTTGGGTAGTGGTAGGTGGCACCTGGCATGAGTATGTAGCAAGTTCGTATAGCTGGCAGAGACCAAAGGAAATAATAATAATAATAATAATAATAATAATAATAATAATAATAATAATAATAATAATAATAATAATAATAAGAATAAGAATAAGAATAAGAATAAGAATAAGAATAAGAATAAGAATAAGAATAAGAATAAGAATAAGAATAAGAATAAGAATAAGAATAAGAATAAGAATAAGAATAAGAATAAGAATAAGAATAAGAATAAGAATAAGAATAAGAATAAGAATAAGAATAAGAATAAGAATAAGAATAAGAATAAGAATAAGAATAAGAATAAGAATAAGAATAAGAATACCCCGTGTGGTGTCGGGGATTTTAGTAGAATAGCACCACGGGACCTCCCCCTGTCGTAGAAGGCGACTAATCAGAGCAGCTGTCCGCTGTCACTCCCCTAAACATCCCGTCATTCCCACTAACTCTGTGTGTCATTGCTTCCACTTACTTGTGGCACACATCTGTTTTCTGTCCTGTAGGCCAATCTTGTATCGGCCAACTCTTGTGTTTCCGCCCCGACGCTATTAGGTTGCGAGGGCTAGGGAGTCGTTTCCATTCTACCCTTCTATTCTAACTCTGTCTTCTCTGTCCCCCCTTGTTCCTTCCGTTTCCTTAAGCTGGCGGTAGCTCAAAAACGCTAGGGGAAGGCGACCCTGAAGAAAAAACCCAAGATGGAGGATCTGTCAGGATCAACAGTTACGGTGCAGGGGATCGGAGCCCCAGTACCGGCGGTCGGTGGTGCGCAAGCAGGCCACCGGGCGTCGTCACCCAGCGACTGCAATGCCAGGGGTGCGGATCACTCGGCACCGCTGGCAGATAGTGCTACGAGTGATAGCAAGCTTCGCGGGACTCGTATGGAAGTCTGCGAACCTAGGGTTGAGGGAACCCTTAAAAACCCTCGTCCAGAAAAAAGTCCGGAGTTTAATGCTAAAAGAATGAAAGTTGGAAAATCAACAAAGTATGACGACCTGTTCAAGAACACCGCAGCGGTACTTAAGTACCTTACAGTAAAAAGAACTGAAGGAAATTTTGATAAAGTGAGCCCGTTTATAATAGAGAGGAGTATTAGCACCTGCGCAGGATCTGCCGTAAAAGATATACAGAAAACTTCATCTGGACTCTTGGTAGAAACAGTTAATGACAATCAAGGTAAAAAGTTACTAGAATTGAAGAAAATAGGCACCATAGATGTTGAAGTAAGTGCTCACGGCACACTGAATACCTGCAAAGGTGTTGTAGTTTGTAGTGACTTACTAAACTGCAGTGAAGAGGAAATAGTTCAAGAACTAGCTTCTCAAGGAGTCATTGCCTGTCGTAGGCTAACAATGAGGCGGGATGGGCAGATAATTCCTTCTGCGTCCCATGTCCTGACGTTCAAGCGTTGTACGTTACCAGAGAAGATTAAAGCAGGCATTCATCGTCTAACCGTACGAATGTTCATTCCTCAACCAATGCAGTGTTTCCAATGTTTACGATTTGGACACCCAGCATCTAGATGTGCGAGAATCAAAGTATGCCATTGTGGTAAGCCATTTCATAGTGATGATCCATGCCTAGATCCTATCAAATGCATTAATTGCAGTGGACAACATTCATCGAGGTCGAGAGACTGCCCTGTATATAAGCAGGAGGCAGCAATACAACAAGTTAAAGCCAGACAGAAGATCAGTTATCCTGAAGCAAAAAAACTTGTGTGTCCCGAAAATAAAGGAAATATTACATACGTGGAAGCAGTTACTAAAAACACAAATTTACCTTCTTTAGTAGTGAAAGAACTAATGCCTGCAATAACCCGATGCATAGAAAAGTACTTCAACGAAATTCACAATAACAAAATCAACACAGAAGACTTAACCACAAACACTCAAAGTGAAAAGGTAAATGAAAAAGAATCTTCAAGACCCCCACCAAATGAGGCAGACAGAAATCCAGTAGCTGCGCCTGCAGACATACCCAGCAAAGAAGTGTTGACAACAGGCTATCGAAGTCGATCACCTCGTTCTCCTAAGCACACCGAGGACAACTTCCTCAAACAAAAAATCAAATCAATGACCAATGATCAAGACACGACCACTGGCTCTGAGACAAGTTCGATGGTAAGTGCTGAACATAATGATCACCAATCCATCGATCTATACAAAACCCCGCGTAAGAAGAGAAAGAAGAAAGGATGGCCAAAAGGAAAACCAAGGAAATAAGCAAGATCTACGCATCCTACAGCAGAAAAACCCCATTCCAACCATGGAAAATATAATTCAATGGAATATCAACGGCTGTATCTCGCATTACTGTGAGCTGAAATTGCTACTGGCCAATCACACACCAATGTGTGTGTGCTTGCAAGAAACTCATTTTAAACCAGAAGACCGTTTCAATTTTAGAGGATATAAAACCTTTCGCAGTGACGTAGAACCTGATAGACGAGCTAGAGGTGGTGTTGCCATATTGATCAGCAATACTCATCCTGCTAGTCGTCTTGATCTCAACACACCTCTACAAGCAGTAGCTGTAACCCTGTATAAGCCATTGAAGGTGACGGTATGTTGCATATACTTACCCGATGCCTCATGGAGAAATGAAGATCTACAAGACCTGATCGATCAACTACAGACTCCATTTCTAATTCTAGGCGACTTCAATGCTCACAGTACCACATGGGGCTGTTCTAGGACAAATGACTCCGGTCGCAGAATCGATGACCTGCTACTTAACAACGAATACGTACTTTTAAACACAGGAGCAAGCACTCATTTTAATGCTAGAAATGGCTCATTCTCAGCCATAGATCTCTCAATATGTAGTCCAAATCTTGCAACTCGGCTGACGTGGAAACCACTGCCAGATCTTCATCAGAGCGATCACTTTCCTCTGTTGATATCATCAAACATGCCAAAGAACACAGTTCACATACCAAAACGTTGGTGTACCAACCGCGCAGACTGGTCCAGCTTCACCAGACATATACCACCAATAAGTGTCAGTGGAAACTCCGAGGAAGACGTTACCGACTTTACCAACACTGTCATATCTTCCGCTGTACAATACATTCCACAGACCAGTGGCCGCTCATCTAGGATTCCAGTACCATGGTGGAATACGGAGACCAAAGAAGCAATAAGGGAGAAAAGAAAAGCCCTCAATAGATATAGACGTGCACCAACCCAAGACAATCTTATTGCTTTCAAGCGTCTGCGTGCGCTCGCTCGCAGAAAAATACTAACAGCAAAACGATCAAGCTGGGAAAAGTACGTAACCACCATAACTCGGACGACCAAAGTCACGGAAATATGGCAGAAAATCAGGTCAATAGCTGGGAAAAATGTTTTCAGTCCAATAACGTGCATTGAACACGAAGGACAACTAATATGCAACCCTGACGAAATAGCCAATGCATTAGCGACCCAATACTCCAAAGCCAGTGGCACAAATAGCTATCCTAAAGACTTTCTCGACAAAAAGAAAGAAGAAGAAGAACAAGTACTTGACTTTACAACCAATATAGATAAGCCATATAACGCTCTTTTCACATGGAGAGAATTGCAAGACGCCATAAATGCAGCTGGAGACACCGCAGCAGGATCAGACAATATCCCTTACAGCATACTACGTCGATTACCGAAGAAAATACTGTCCACTCTGCTAAATATATACAATAACATTTGGACACAAAGCAATTACCCCAAAGTCTGGAAAGAAGCGATAGTAATCCCGATTTTAAAGGCAGGCAAGGATCCATTAAATCCTGAAAACTATCGCCCGGTATCGCTGACATGCTGTCTAGGAAAAATCTTGGAAAAAATGGTCAACACCCGGCTAACATGGTGTCTCGAAAGAAACAACCTCCTAAACATACACCAGTGCGGATACAGACAACATCACTCTACAATCGATCAGCTAATACATCTAGAAAATGCAATTCAGAATACCTTCATCAAAAGAAAACATATGGTTACCGTATTCTTTGACCTGGAAAAAGCTTTCGATAAGACCTGGCGACATAACATTCTGAGACAACTATATAACTGGCAAATAAGAGGATATCTACCAAAATTTATATCCAGCTTCCTTAGTACCAGATCTTTCAGAGTTCGCGTTGGGCAGTCTATCTCAGAAAGCTACGTACTAGAGAACGGTGTACCGCAAGGCTCTCCATTGAGTGGCACGCTCTTTATCATAGCGATTAACAGGATATTTGACGGCATAGAAGCGTCAATAGGAAAATGCATGTATGTAGATGACATTGCTATATTTTACTCAGCCAAATCACTGGGAATGGTCAAATTCAAAATGCAAAATGCCATCAATAAATTAGTACAGAACGCAAAAAACATTGGTTTCTCATTTACAGCAGCCAAAACGAAATGCGTTCACTTCAGTAGGAAGAGAAAAAGTTACAGAGATCCAGGGTTGACGCTGAATGGTGTTCAACTGACATACAATGAAACGGCAAAATTCCTTGGTTTGATTTTTGATAGGCATTTAACATGGAAACAGCATATAGAATACACCTTGCGTAGATGCAAAACAGCTCTGAATGTAATAAGATGCATTTCCCATATAAATTGGGGAGCAGATAGAGACATTTTACTCCGCCTGTACAAATCCATGGTGATGTCCAAAATAGATTATGGATGTGCAGTGTACTCCTCAGCCAGAAAATCAAGTTTAAGAAAACTAGACCCCGTTCACAATGCAGGCCTCAGATATGCATCTGGCGCGTTCCGCACTAGTCCTTCCTCAAGCCTCTACTGTGAAACCAGCACCATGTCGCTATATCACAGACGACAAACAATGCTACTCAACTATAGATCAAAATTGCTGTCTCTACCGAAACATTTAAACCACTCATTGATGACTCGACCTAAGCTAGTAAATATTTACGATCGAAGACCTTCAGCTACTCGTCCAGCCAACATCCGCGCAATCGAGATAGAAAAATGCTACAACATCGTCCTACCACCAGTCTTGAAATACGAACCATATGAAATTCCAGTTTGGATGTTGAAAATGCCAGAAGTAAGACTCGATACTACCAGTGTAAAGAAAACAGAATGCCTTCCCATAGATTTAAAAGTTAGATTTCAATCAGTTCTCGAAGAATACATGGCAAATCACATCATAATCTACACAGATGGTTCAAAAACAAGACATCAGGTTGGAAGCGCATTTGTAACAGAGAACTTGTCGAGGGCTTGGGCGCTTCCACCTGAAGCAAGTGTGTACACTGCCGAATTATATGCAGTATTGCAGTCTTTGCGACACTGTGAAACTCTCGATTCAGGAAGGTTCGTCATCTGCACAGACTCTCTAAGTCTTCTCACTGCAATAGACAGGCGCCAAACTGTAGATCCACTGCTACAAATGATCCTCATAGCATGCCATAAATTAGAACAGCGAGGAGCATCAGTTACGTTTATCTGGTGCCCTGGACACGTGGGTATCCTAGGCAATGAAGAAGCCGATTCTGCAGCACGAAATGCCGGGAACATCCAATCAGAAATGGATATTGAAATACGACCTCAGGATGCAAGAAATGCTGTCTCGAAGTACATCCTCACAGAATGGCAGACCACGTGGAACAGTCTTCACACGAAACTACACCCCATTAAACAAAATATCAGTAAATGGTCACCAAATGTCAGCTACCCTCGACGAGAACAAGTGTGCATAACCCGACTAAGAATAGGCCATACAAGAATGACTTCTTCATACATGTTAAGAAATGAAGAACAACCCATCTGCAGCTGCGGAAGACTACTGACAGTGAAACATATTCTGACAGACTGCGTAGATCTCTCAAGACTTAGACACAGATGCGGCATGAGAGGCAACATGAAGATAGATCTCGGCACCGACAAGACAGCAACTGACAAAACAATACAGTTCTTGAAAGAAGCCAATCTATTCTTCAAAATTTAGACTTAATATATGATTAATCATAACATCAATCAGTAAAAAGGCTAAAGGCCTTAGATGCCAAGCCTTCAAACTAACAAAAAAAAAGAATAAGAATAAGAATAAGAATAAGAATAAGAATAAGAATAAGAATAAGAATAAGAATAAGAATAAGAATAAGAATAAGAATAAGAATAAGAATAAGAATAAGAATAAGAATAAGAATAAGAATAAGAATAAGAATAAGAATAAGAATAAGAATAAGAATAAGAATAAGAATAAGAATAAGAATAAGAATAAGAATAAGAATAAGAATAAGAATAAGAATAAGAATAAGAATAAGAATAAGAATAAGAATAAGAATAAGAATAAGAATAAGAATAAGAATAAGAATAAGAATAAGAATAAGAATAAGAATAAGAATAAGAATAAGAATAAGAATAAGAATAAGAATAAGAATAAGAATAAGAATAAGAATAAGAATAAGAATAAGAATAAGAATAAGAATAAGAATAAGAATAAGAATAAGAATAAGAATAAGAATAAGAATAAGAATAAGAATAAGAATAAGAATAAGAATAAGAATAAGAATAAGAATAAGAATAAGAATAAGAATAAGAATAAGAATAAGAATAAGAATAAGAATAAGAATAAGAATAAGAATAAGAATAAGAATAAGAATAAGAATAAGAATAAGAATAAGAATAAGAATAAGAATAAGAATAAGAATAAGAATAAGAATAAGAATAAGAATAAGAATAAGAATAAGAATAAGAATAAGAATAAGAATAAGAATAAGAATAAGAATAAGAATAAGAATAAGAATAAGAATAAGAATAAGAATAAGAATAAGAATAAGAATAAGAATAAGAATAAGAATAAGAATAAGAATAAGAATAAGAATAAGAATAAGAATAAGAATAAGAATAAGAATAAGAATAAGAATAAGAATAAGAATAAGAATAAGAATAAGAATAAGAATAAGAATAAGAATAAGAATAAGAATAAGAATAAGAATAAGAATAAGAATAAGAATAAGAATAAGAATAAGAATAAGAATAAGAATAAGAATAAGAATAAGAATAAGAATAAGAATAAGAATAAGAATAAGAATAAGAATAAGAATAAGAATAAGAATAAGAATAAGAATAAGAATAAGAATAAGAATAAGAATAAGAATAAGAATAAGAATAAGAATAAGAATAAGAATAAGAATAAGAATAAGAATAAGAATAAGAATAAGAATAAGAATAAGAATAAGAATAAGAATAAGAATAAGAATAAGAATAAGAATAAGAATAAGAATAAGAATAAGAATAAGAATAACAATAACAATAAGAATAAGAATTCTCTTTTTAACAGAAACCAGAAAGCATTCTACAGGAATATGTCAAAGGGCAAAGGGTTTGTAAATGATATGGAAGAGTCAAAGCTTCCCTCAAAGGCACAAATAGAGGACTTTTGGAAGCCTATCTGGTCATCTGCTGTGTCCCACAACCCAGATAGGTCGTGGATTGAAATGGAATATGACAGACACCGAGATATTCCTCTAATGGGTGAACCAATCATCACCGTAGAAGTTGTCCAAGCAGCTTTGAACAAAGCACATAACTGGAAGGCACCAGGCAGTGATGGCCTCCACAATTATTGGCTCAAAAAATTTACCAGTACTCACCATCATATAGCTAATATAATTCAATATTTTCTTCACAATCCAGAAAATCTACCTTACTTCCTCACTGAAGGTAGAACATTTTTGTTACCAAAGGAGGGTGACACTAAAGACCCCTCGAAGTACAGGCCTATAATCTGCCTTCAAACTTTCTACAAACTCATAACATCTTGTGTTTCACAAATGATGATGACACACATTGAGGAACAGAACATCTTAGCAAATGTACAGAAAGGATGTAGACCTGGATCTCAGGGATGCAAGGAGCAACTCATTATAGACTCTGTAATTATGGGGCAAGTGCTTGAAAAACAAAGAAACTTGTACGCATGCTACATAGATTACGCTAAAGCATTCGACACCGTGCCCCATTCTTGGCTCCTTCAATGTTTGGATGTATACAAGGTCCACCCGTTTATCCAAAACTTCCTGAAAACTGCGATGAGTCGATGGAACACAAACCTGTATCTCTCTAATGGAAAACAATCCGTCCACACAGATACTATACACATCCGCCGAGGGATTTTCCAGGGTGACTCTTTAAGCCCTTTATTGTTCTGTTTAGCCTTGAATCCCCTCTCTACTCTACTTAATTCATCTAATTATGGAATCGCTCTTAAAAAGGGGAACTCAACTCTTCTTCGTGTCTCACATCTCCTTTACATGGATGACCTGAAGCTCTATGCAGACACTGAGAGTCATATGCGGCAACTAATAAACGTGACGGAGAAGTTCACTGACGACATTAAGATGAAATTTGGTTTGGATAAGTGCAGGAGAGTGAATATCATTCGGGGTCATATGCAAGTTATAAATTTGGAAACTGATAATGAACCAAAGATTACCTTCATGGAACCCCATGAAACTTACAAATACTTGGGTTTCCAACAGTCACTCCGAATCAAACACACTGTTACTAAGAACATACTAACAAATGAAGTGTGTAAACGATTGCATGGGCTCTTAAAAACTCAACTCTCTGCTAGAAACCTTGTGCAGGCCATCAATTCATTTGTTATTCCAGTGCTGACATACTCCTTTGGCGTTATTAAATGGAGCAATACCGACCTCCACAACCTCCAGAGAACAATTCGAACCGCTATGACTCAACACCGAAAACATCATCCCCATTCAAGTACTGAGCGTTTTACCCTTCCAAGGTCGCAAGGAGGGCGAGGTATTGTAGATCTCATAAATCTACACAGCTCTCAAATTTCTTCACTCAGAAGATACTTCTTGGAAGATTGTGGGAGAGTTCAGCAAGCAGTGAGCGCAGTTGATAATAACTATAGTCCTCTGAACTTGAAAAAGCTTGATCCGCCTGTTCAACCAATCATTAAAACGGAAGAGAAGATATCCTTATGGAAAGCAAAGGCACTGCATGGAAGGTACCCTCACGAGCTGAGTAAACCAGAAGTCGACATCTCTGCGTCGCACACATGGCTCCAGCACGGGGATCTCTTTCCGGAGACAGAAGCCTTCATGATAGCTATCCAGGACCAAGTGGTACCAACATTGAACTACAGAAAACACATTCTGAAAGATTCTACCATTCATTCCGACTCGTGCAGAAGATGTGAGGCTGCAAGCGAAACTATCCAACACGTGACAAGTGGATGTAGCAGCCACGCACAGGTGGAATACAAAAAGAGGCATGATGAAGTGGCGAAGCAGGTACACCAATTATTGGCATTGAGAACAGGCTTACTCGCCACTTCCGTGCCGTATTATAAATATGTGCCTCAGAATGTGCTTGAAAGTAGTGAGTACACACTCTACTGGGATCGTTCCATTATCACTGACAGACATGTCGGCGGCAATAGACCCGATATAACGTACATTGATAGAAACCAACAGCAGGTTTTCCTTATCGATATATCAATACCCAATACCCACAAGATATCGGGAAAATATCAAGAGAAGATCCAGAAGTATACCGATCTCGCCTATGAAGTCGCAACTCAGTGGAACTTCAGTAAAGTGACAACTGTGCCTATAATAATATCAGCTTCAGGAGTGATCCCGAAAATGACACTTCGGGCACTGGAGTGTCTTCACTTGGATACCAGGAATGTATATAATATGCAAAAGACAGTAATTTTGAATACATGCCGTATTGTCAGAAGCCATCTGAACCTTCAGTAAAGCAACCACACACCTGGTCATCATACCTGTGTGTGGTTGACATACCGACCAGTAGATACTGTGAATAATGTAAGATAATAATAATATTAATAATAATAATAATAATAATAATAATAATAATAATAATAATAATAATAATAATAATAATAATAATAATAATAATAATAATAATAATAATAATAATAATAATAGAGCGGTGATAGTAATACATAGTAAAAAACTGCCGTATCCAAATTTAATGCATCAAAGCATGGGTCCATATGGGTAGAATTGCATGACCTACGCGTCTACAACTGCTATTTCCCCCCAAATGAACCAATTGATAAATTTAAAAAGGAAATACAAGAACTAGAGAGGAGCATTAAATCTGACAAGGGAGAAGTGATAGTAGCGGGCGACTTTAATAGCAAATCTCCAGAATGGGGGGGAATGGATATCTGACAAAAGAGCGGACATTGTTTGCGAGTTTATAGCAAGATGTGATCTAGTCATACTAAACACGGGAAACACGTTCCAGAGGGGAGAAGCGGCATCCATACTGGATCTAACGATAAGCTCAAATGGGATTGCTAAGAGAACTGGAAAGTACTGAACGCTCAGACACTTAGTGATCACAGCTACATACAGTTCTCATCCTCCTAAGGCATGGATGGTAAGAAATGGGAGCACCAAAAGCGCAGCGGACGACTACCCTGGAACACAAACGGAGGTCAAAAAGTCCCTAGAAGAATCAAGGCTAGTGCACAACATAGGATGGGTGGAGAAGCCGTACACAACAGAGGTAACCGTAAAAGAATACAGGGATATAGTGAAGGCTGCTTCTATACCTAGATGCAGAGGTCCAGGGAGAAGGCAACAGGTGTATTAGTGGTCCGCAGAGATGGTAGAAGTTAGGAGACTCGCTATAAGAACAAAAAATGACGAATCACTAATAAGAGAGCACAAAGTATGGCAAAAAGAGCTGAAAAGAGAATTAAAGAATATGAAATTAAAATGCTGGAAAGAACTACTTGAAGAGGAGGAAGATGACCCACAGCATATAAAATTGTATCAAAAACATTTGGTATGAACAAGAAGATTCCCGGATTAGAAGACCCTGAATGGGTGAAGAAAATCATAAAGAGATCTTTTTTTCTAAGGGAGACCCATGTAGAAGGAATAAACAGTTATTATGAATTTGATGAGAACAATATCTTCACGGACGACGAGCTGCTGATAGAGGCGAGAAAACTAAAATCCAAAAGAGACACTAGCCCCGATGGAATCTTAAACGAAATTATTAGGATTGTTGCCAAAGAATACCCAGAATGCTTACTGTCGGCATTCAATTGCTGTCTCAGACATGGTACGTTCCACCAAAACTGGAAGAAACCGAAATTATTCCTACTAAGAAAAGGAAACACGCCTACAGGCAAGACATCATCTTTCAGGCCATTGTGCCTATTAGACACTATGGGCAAACTACTAGAAGACTTGATTTTGCAAAGATTAGAGAAACATTTAACAGCAGGAACGAACTTCTCTGACAGACAATTTGCCTTCAGAAAAGACCGCTCGACCACACATGCTATTCTGGAAGTGATACGTATGGCTGAAGCTGCTAAATGAGGAACGAACAGGAAAAAGGGGTTATGCGCCCTAGTGGCTATAGACATTAGGAATTCGTTCAACTCCGCTAGATGGAGCGATGTTGTTAGGGCCCTGGTCGCGAAGCAGGACCCAGAATACCTCCTCAGAATAATAGAGAATTACTTATTCGAAAGAAAAATTACGTACGATAATGCCTTCAGGCTGGAGGAAGAAATGACATGTGGAGTACCACAAGGTTCCAAGCTAGGCCCATTCTTATGGAACGTCATATATGACGATCTACTAAAAATCGACCTACCACAACATACCCAGCTGATTGGATATGCAGACGACACGCTGATTACTAGCCACAGTGAAAACGCAGAACTTCTAAATGAGTCCCTCTTCAGGGTTAAAAGATGGATGTCACAAAGAGGCCTGCAAATGGCAGCTGAAAAGACGTAGGCAGTTCTAATAACGGACAGAAGAGCTATCCAATTCCCCCGCATCACCTTGGACGGAGTAAACATCCCCTGGAAATGCCAAATTACATACTAGGTACACCATGCACTTGGAAATACACCATAGCCTGAGTTTCGGGCCCCATATCAGCAAAATGGCAGATAAAGTAGCAGCGACTGGAGCCCACCTCTCCAGAATTATGCCAAATATAGGAGATCCAAAATAAGCCAAGAGATGTATGATTGACAGCATAGCTCACTCACAAATCCTTTATGCGGCTCCGGTGTGGGCTGACAGAGTAGGGAAAGCAAGCGTGGGACGGAAGTACGCACAAGTGCAACGGAGATTGGAGCAAAGAATAGTGTCGGCACACCGCACGGTCTCGGACAGTGCTGTGGGAATTCTGGCTAGAGTACCCCCTATTGATCTGCTGGCAAGAGAAAGGAACAGTGTGTACGACGAGGTGAAGAGTCCCTCCGTCTTGGCACGCGCAGGACCTCCGTGCAGAATAAAAGATGACATCAAGAAGAGGGCACGGACGTCTCTCTTGTCAGAACGGCAGTTGAAGTGGGATGGTGACACTAAAGGAAGATAAGACTCACCAGTTAATACCGAATATAGAACCGTGGTTCAATAGAAGTCGCGATGAGGTAAATTACTACCTCACACAGGTTCTCTCTGGTCACGGCTGTTTTAAGTCTTACTTGTTTAGATTTAAAAGAGCAACCGACCCTCAATGTTCATTTTGTGGGTATGAAGGTGATGACGCACTGCATACAGTACTTATATGCGCAGCTTGGGAAACTTGGAGAAGAAAGCTGAATGAAGACCTGAAAGTGGACATCTCTCCATTAAACTTGGTGCAGTGTATGTTAAAATCAGAGAAGTAGTGGAGTACAGTACAGGAATATCTGACATCAGTTATGAAAAGGAAAGAAGAACGGCTGCGTTCTTAACCTGAAGTAAAAGCTCAGCTACCTGCCTGCCTCTCCATGAAGTAATGTCTCGCGACGATCCCGTGAAGAGGCGCATGGGCATAAGTAGAGAGAGCTTTTTTAGTGGGTATACCACCGAGAGTGGGAGTCCCACACACCAGGGATTATACCACCTGAATCCCTGACGTTATATAATGCATTTTTTCCTCTCTTCAAAAAAATAATAATAATTAATAATATTTGAGCTACAACAAATACAATTACTATACTATATAATACTTATAATAATAATAATAATAATAATAATAATAATAATAATAATAATAATAATAATAATAATGATAATAGAACATTATATCAATAGAGATATAAATATAAAACTAATTCGGGAAAGTGCCATTCTGAAATAGCACCACTAGATATGATATTACTCGCGCAACTTTTCTTGAACGATGACCTTGCTTCCCCTTCTCTGGCACAATAAAGTTGAAAGCAAAAGCTCGCAGCGAGACAACATTCCAAACACCAGCATGATAACATTCCAAACACCTCTTCACTGGAGCAAAATAGAAACAATTTTCTTTTGAAGACTGAGGACTTTTGTCCATTATTTACTCCAAAAAATGACCGAAGCAGGTAAATATCAATTACCCGAGATACCTCGAACTCCTGGGAAAGTTAGAACGCAAATTATTGGGAAAGTTGCGAAGGCATGGCTGCTTTTCTAGAGATGGATATTGCTCATAACATCTAGTGGCCGATTTCGTAACTAATATTCCTACTCTAACTACTCTTTGACTCTAACCGCATTTCTTCAATCCACCATTCAAAAAATATTGTGCAAAATGACAATAACAAAATATTGTCACATTGGTCCTAGATAGATTCTTGACAATTAAAGGATTTTTAAAAAAAATTATATATTCCCCCAAAATCTCAAAATGCCCATTCACAGTTTGATTTTGTCTATTACTTGAACCACTACGTTATATTCAACATGCGGGCACTTGCAACATTGAACATGTACATATACTCCGATGTAAATACAATGGCACTTTAAGGTCACAAGAGGAGGACACTGTTACGACTTCAATTTTTGGTCCTGGAGCTCTCGGTTGCAGGGTTGCCAGATTGGGCGGAATCCCGCTTTTTGGGCTGGAAAAAAGGTTCACTTTGCGGGAGAAAATATCAATTGGCGGAATTCCGCCCAATGGGCGGAATTCATTTTTGCATGCCGCAAATTGGGCTATTAAAAAACTTAGAAATAAAAAATAAAATCTATAACAATACGTATTTATTATATACCGAATTTCCATCGAATACATAATGAAGATAAAATAATACAATATCTCTCTCTATATGTTTTACCACATATCATGGTTGGTTTCAATTCTCAAAATTAATCTCGTATATTACTATATGAAAATCAAACGCGTTTCCAGAAACCATAAAATTCTTCGTAGAATTCAACAACCGTACTTGAAACTAGATGTTTCTAAACACGTATAAAAACATAAGTGCAGTTGATGTAAACCATAGACATATGCGTCAAAGCACCTTATGATACATTTTGTTTAGTATGACTAGAGCTGTCTGAAACGAATGGTCAATCGAAAAACACCTTCGCGATCAAAGTATTTTGAACATAAAACCCACTATCTTTAATATAAAATTTATATTATAAATTATCGCGCCGTTTCGGTTCGTAAATTACCGACTGAGCAAGAACCGACTTTACCACTTGACTATTTGTAAGAGGTAAATTCAAAAGCAATGGGTGTTTCGTAGAATAGTTTATTTAAGAATATTAAAACATTAAAGCCCACAAATTATTAGCACGCACTACTGACAAAACACGTACACCACTCTGACAAGATAAATCTATAAATATAAAACAAATAATATATGGTCCCAATATAACTGAGTGTTGCACCACAACTTTCAGTTCTCTGAAGACCTATACAAAAACATATTAAAAATACTATGAAATGCATTTCTCTAAAACTGCCTAATTAAAAAAGGCACTTAAGGCAAAATAGGACTCGAGCAGCATCTGGCAGCAAATAAGTCCTAAACATTCCACAACTAAAAGGACCCAAACATTATTGGTAAATAAATTTACCAATGCTGCCTTGTGCTAAAACAACAGGCCTATTTAAACATTGCTTTGACACGTTCTTTGGTTCATATTACAAATATCAATGGTGCTAAAACTGGACTAGATCTCGGTTCGTGCTTATCTAATATTTGATTTATGATGCTCGAAAAAACTCGAAACCCGAGAAAGAGACAATCGGGTGACTCATACACATTGCACGAACCTACGTCTTAAACATTTTAATGCTCCCACTAAAATAATTTGACCAATCAGAACAATAATATTAAGTTTGCCTAGGCCAATCATATTGCTCGTGTCCCTTCTATCGCCATTGTAAACAGTTTGAAAATTAACAACTGAAAGTTTCAGTTGTTTCAGTCTGGAACAAAAAGAATTACAAGAAACAGAACTCGTCCAACATTCAAAAGGGGAACACAACAATGGGAAAGTGGGGAAAATATCTTAAACGTTATAACAAACAGTGGGAAAGTGATCCAGTTTTTAAAGGTGAGTGAATTAAATTCATTCATAAACATCAGTTACCTTGATCTTTTGTTCCTGAACATTGAAAATTTTTTTATCTTTAAAATAGTGTTTAGCATGGATTCAACCTTCGACGGAAGAAGCAGTCAATGCCGGAAAAGGTGAAGCTTACTGCAAGTTGCGTGCAACAAATCTGAGAGCGCATAAATCTGATCTTCTGGATCATCGTCGTACGAAAAAACATACAACACGCGAAAATTCTCTTGCGACGACATCTCGGGGGAGATTGGACAGTTTTGGTACTAATTGATCTGTATATTAAAATGATTCCCAACCAAAACATTTTTGAGAATTTTTAACAGATTTTGTTGATTCTTTTTTTTATTTGAAGCAGTTCTTATGCTTAATATTTAATTAATTAATTACTAATTGTTTCAAAAAGCAGAAAAACTTTTTTATTTATTTAACAATAATTTGTTTTCTATCAAATTCTCTTAAAAATGAAAAAAGTAGAAGTCAATTGTGTAAAAATTGCGGTACCAGGAACATTTTAAAGTTGACGAAAAGAAAAATGAGCATGAATTCTATACGCCTTTCCATAGCTATTGCAGCGCGAACAAAGTACCGTTTTTTTGGTAAAAAGTAAGTTTTGGAGTTAGACATAAAAAATATTTGCAATATATATATATTTCAATAAAAATATGTATGTGAAAAAAGTCTTCAATACAAGTGAAATTTATTATATGTATATGTTAAAACATAAATTATAATTTTGTGCATGTTTTTTACACTTATTTAATTACATGCAACTCGCATTTAAAGGTATGGTAAAGGCGTATCAGATTTATTGTTAATTCTTATGCAAATTATAAAAGCAGTAATAAACAGAATATAGAAATATATATACAATAGAATGTGTGCTTATTTCTTTTTTAAGTTTAAAGTTTGCGAAAAAGGCAAGGCATGAATTTCTCTAACTGTACATTGGTTCTTTCTGTTTTTCATATTATATTTTTATGATTTTATATAAACTCCGCCTGGGTCTGCTTGCAGGCACTGCCGGTCCCAAGCCCGGATAAAGGAGGAGGGTCTTTTCACTAGTATGACAATGCTTCCACTTACTTTTGCCATACTTCTTTTAACTGTCCTATTTTGGTCACTCTCGACCCCTTGTATTTTTCGACCCCGATGCTATTAGGTTGCGAGGGCTAGGGAGTCTTTCCTTTCTGATCTTCTACTTTCTGTAAACTACTAATCTTTTTCTATCTTCTTATAGATCCTGTTCTTATGCTTCTTAATGGGGGGACAGACCTCAGAGCTGAAGTGAAAGCAATCTGTCTAGGGAGAAAACCTTATACAAATCCTGCGAGTTTGGGAGCAGTGAGGTGGCAGCCCCACTACCAAACTTTCCCTGCGCAGCGTTCGTAGCGCGGCCAGGGGAGATTCTTATTACTGGCTCACTCATTGATTGTAAACAAGGAAATCCTTTGGTAACGACATTGGCAAAGTTAAAGGACAAACGTCTTGGTATATCAGAACATGTCAATATAGGAACTTGGAATGTACGAGGCATAGCTAACAAAGAATACGAATTGCTAAGAGAAGTCAGGAGTGCTAAACTCGATTTGGTTATGTTATCTGAAACTAAAAAGAAGCAGAGGGGAACATGTGATTTGGGAAACTATACATTAATTTATTGCGGTGTACCTATCGAAAATAGAGCAGTAGCAGGAACAGCTATTCTAATAAATGAGAAATGGAGAAATAGGATAACTTCTTACAGTTGGATAAATGAAAGAATTGTAACATGCAGATTCAAAATAGCTAGAGGATATATGAGTATTATATCAGTGTATGCTCCTGAAGAGGGTAGAAAAGAAGAATCTGATAAATTTTATGAAAGCCTACAAAGTGTACTAGATTCCACAAATAAAAATGATTATATAGTCATAGGAGGAGATATGAATGCTAGGATAGGACAACAGCCCATTAAGGAAATAATTGGAACAAACGGAGAAGTAGTAATCAATCAAAATGGAAAAGTGTTACGTGATTTTGTGAATTTTAACTCATTACGAATAGAAAATACGTTCTTTAGACATAAAGATATCCATAAATTTACATGGGTGAACAGAGGGTACAGATCAATAATTGACTATTTAATTGCAAATGAAAAGATGGGAAAACTATTTCAGGACGTGAGAGTGATGAGAGGAATGGATATAAATTCAGATCATTTCCTAGTAAGAGGGAAAGTAATCCTTAAAACTAAATGGGCAAGAACAACACGCAAAAAGACCACAATAAAGGAAACAGTGTGGAAAACTAACCTATTAGAAGACCCTAGCATCAGAAATTTATTTCAATCACGCATAAGACTATATATGCTAAAGGAACCCATCAGCACGAATATTGAATTAGAATGGCAGAAGCTAACCCAACTGATAGAAAGTGTAGCTTTTGAAACCTTAGGGAAAAGGAATAAATATAAGCCAAAAAAGGGACTTAATGTGTGGAATGAAGAATCGAAACGTGCAGTTCAAAGAAAGAAGGAGTCATATCTACAGTGGCTCATGACGAAAACTCCTGAGACATTGGAAGAATATAAAATACAAAGAAGAGAAACAAAAAAAATAGTAAAAGCTGCACACAAGGAAAGCTGGGAAAGATACATTTCTAACATAGAAAGAGATGTACATTGTCGCCAATATACTGCTTACAAAATTATGAAACACCTAAACAGAGAAGAAAAAGACGCAGCAAATTTAGATCTTCTAGATAGAGAAGAATGGATTAAGTTCTGTAAACATCTGTGGACAAAAGAAGAGGGAGAAGATGTAAATGATGAAGAGGAGGAAAATAACAGATGTATATCAGAAATTGATAAAATAGAATTCAATGAACTTCAAGAAGCCTTGCAAAGTTGTAAAAACAGAAAAGCTCCTGGCTCAGACAATTTAAATATAGAACTATTTAAATATCTACCAGAAGAAGCCAAAAATAGGCTTCAAGATTTTCTAAATCAATGCTGGCAACAAAAAAGAATACCAATGGAATGGAAGAAAGCAGTAGTAATACCCATTTTTAAAGGAGGACCAAGAACTGACTGCGAAAATTATAGAGGTATAAGTCTTCTGAATACGGCATATAAAATATATGGGAAGATAATAGCAAATAGATTGAGAAACATTGTAGACAGTATATTACTTGAAGAACAAACAGGTTTCCGGAAAGGAAGATCCTGCTCGGATAATATCTTTATATTAAAACAAATAATAGAAAAAAGAAGAGAATACAATCTAAAGACCTACATAGTCTTTATTGATTACAGTAAAGCATTCGATAGTGTACACAGAGGAAAACTATGGAAAATTATGGAAAAAAGAGGAATACCATTGCACTTGATCGAAGTTATAAGAAATATATACCTAGGAACACAGATAAACATAAAACTAAAATCTGGAATTATTGCCCAAGGAAATATTAATAAAGGGGTCAGACAAGGGTGTTGTATTTCACCTATACTTTTTAATCTATATCTAGACAATGCTGTGAGAGAATGGAAACAACTGATCATGAAACTTAATATAGAAGACAATTTTAAAGGAACAAATTTTATTAAAACTTTTATGTTTGCTGACGACCAGATTTTAGTTGCAGATAAAGAAGATAATCTGCAAAGGGCACTATATGAACTATATAAAATAACAAAGCAATATAATCTAAGTATATCTACAAATAAAACCAAATCCATGGCATTCCAAGGCTCACAACCTTTAAGATGTAAATTCATATTAGAAAACAAAATTATTGAACAGGTTAATACCTTTAGATTTCTAGGATGTGACGTATCATATCTCGGCGAAGTTGATATTGTAAGGAAGATAGAAAGATTCAATATGATGTGTGGCACCATCAAAAGAGCGCTCAAAGGAAAGGTCCGTAAAGACACAATGCTAAAGTTTTATAAAGTTATGGCAGTGCCTTGCGGACTTTACGGAAGCGAAAACTGGACTATGAACTCCAGAACACACAGTAGACTTCAAGCAGCCGAGATGAGATTTTTAAGATCAGTCCTGGGAGTAACAAGAATGGACAGATTAAAAAACGAGACCATCCGGAAAAATATAGGAATTTACAACTTAAACGAAAAAATTAAGGAATACAGAGAACAATGGAAAAAACACCTCGAAAGAATGGAAGACGACCGTATTCCAAAGCAAGTGCTTCAGTACATCCCTAAAGGAAGAAGAAGCGTTGGTAGACCCAGGAGAAGATGGTTAGATCAAGGAGGCGCAACGGACCAACCGGTCTAATGCTTGAGGGAGAAGAAGAAGAAGAAGATGATTTTATATATTTTAGGTTACATTCAGATTGATAATTCGGCAAAAATAAATGACATTCGACTGGCTGTGTTTACCGCGATGCACACCTCTGTGTCTAGTATCGATCATCTTGGATCGCTTTTATGCCAACTAGGCAAAGGTAGTAAACTGGAAAATTTAAAATTGCATCGAACCAAGTGCTCGAAACTAATTTCATCTGTTATTGGTCCATCAATATTAAAAGAAATAATTGAGGATATCGGTGAAACTCCGTTTGCTGTAATTGTAGACGAGTCTACGGATATATCGAGTATAAAATTTTTGGCACTATGTGTGTCATATTATAGCAGGAAAAAGAATGACTTAATCACCGAATTTTTAGGCCTTGTCGAAGTGCCACTTGTCACTGCGGAAGCATTATACACTGCATTTACTGATTTTTTTAAGACGATTAAGTTGCCGTTGCAGAATCTGACATCTCTTGGTACAGATGGTGCAGCCAATTTGTGTGGCCAAAAACATTCCCTGTTTGCTTTGTTGAGAGACAGAGATTTACCTAACTTGCAGTTAATAAAATGCATATGCCATACAGTAGACAATTGCGCATCGAAAGCCTGTGCAGAACTACCTTGTTCGCTGGAATTTTTGATTAGAGAAAGTAGAAATTGGTTTTCGAACAGCTTCAAGCGAAAAGAAGAATATGCTAATCTGTATAAGGTATATAATGTATAACAATTATCGAAATAATAAAAATATACTTTATCTTCTTGGATACAAATTCTTAATAATCGTAAACAATCAAACAATTTTCATATTATTTTAGGCTATGAATGACTTCAAGGATCCACCTGAATTGGTGAAGCTTTGCACGACAAGATGGTTAATTTGGTATCCAGCAGTTAAGCGAATACTAGAGCAATGGTTGGAACTGAAAACGCTTTTTAACATGATGGCTTCCTCCAAAGATTTTACTGCAAGACAACTGAGCATGATGTACCAGGATCAGACAAATTTATTATATTTAACATTTCTGAAGCCTGTGTTACAAGATTTAAACGAAGTTAACCTTCTTTTTCAATCAACACGGGCTGACGTGACGAAACTTTATAAAGATCTGCGTACGTTGATCTTTTCACTTGCTACACGTTTTCTGACACCGCATTCAATCAAACAGTCAGAACACACACATACTTTGCGCAGATGTGAAATTGATATGTTGAAAGAAGCGTTAAGCAAAACCGAAAACTACCTGCCAAACGATCGAGTAGATTTGGGCGCTAGTTTCAACAAAATAACGTCTTCTCCACATTTTGGAGTTACGGATGAGGAACTCTCAGTGGTCCGTGAAAGGTGTACAAAATTTCTGATCACTTTGACTCACCAGTTGTTAGAAAAACTTCCCAACAACGTTACTACAATACAAGAGCTACGACTGATAGCACCAAATTCTGCTATAGCTTCTGTAGGACGACCACGTTTCGAGCAGCTTCCTTTCGACTTAGCAGGTATGATTTGTTTTAAAATATAATTTAAATAAATAAAAATGAATAGCAAATTAATAGATTTCTTTGATAATACTTTATTAAATGATTTTATGCACTCAGTTCCAGATATTGACATTGACAAGCTGGAGGCACAATCAGGGCCGGATTTAACTTGGTGGGTGCCCATGTGCTGATTTTTGGTGGAGGCCCCCCCCGCATATATATTATATGCAGTTGGCGGCTGACAAAATAAAATCTGTGTGTCAAATATGTTTAATTAAAAAAATTATTTTGCAAATAATTTTTGCGTACAATATTTTATTTATAAACCGAATATTTACAACACATTACAACTTAATTATAATAACTAAACTACAGGAACTTTTCTTGCTTTTCTGTAAGCAAACTCTTCAATTACATCGTCGAAAGATAATTCTTTTAGAATATCAAAATTGATGTTCAAAATAGAAAGATAATTAAGTCGTTCTTCTGTCATACTAGTTCTCAATCTATTTTTTAGAAGTTTTAATTTTGAAAATGATCTTTCCGTTGTACAATTTGTTATCATTAACACAAGATAAATTCTTAAAATAATTTCTACATTCGGAAACGCGTCTTGTATTCCCTTCTCAATTATTAAGTTATACATAAAATGTTCCCGACTTAAGGCGCTTTTAGATTCCTCATCTTGTATGAATTGGTTAATGAATTCTTTGAATTGGATCAACTCAATTCCAAGATTTTCATCGACGTCGTCTACATAAATTTTACTAAGGTTTGTTGCGTGCTTGATTATTTCATCTGAACTAAGGTTGCCTAATTTTGATAAAAAACCAAACCGAGAAGAAATTATTTCATACGCAGAGACACGTTGATCTAAAGAAACTAAAAGCTGGTCAATTACTGGAAGGTAACTTTTCACTCGAAATTCTTCAGCAGCTGTTAACTGAACGTTTGCAGAATTTCCATAATCTAATGAAACCAAACGAACATTCCGTTGTCCTTTTCTACGTATTACATACTCTGTTGTCCCAGATTTTTCCATTCCTAATTTTTCATAATATTCAAAACTGTCGCGCCTTTCTTGAATAAATAATCTCAACGATTTAATAGCTGCAACAGCAGTATTCAATTCTAACTTGGAATTCTGAAGTACTTTATTTGTGTCATTTACTCTGCTCAAGACATCATTCCAAAATACTGCATAAATTGCTATTTCTAACATATTCATTTTGTTATATAAAGCTTGTGCTTCACTACGAGTTTTAGAATTTTGAGAATCATCTTCGAAGATTTTTAGAAGTGCAGCTTTAATTTCAGAATACCCTCGAACTCGATATTCTTGAGACTAAAAATGCATCATGAAATCTAAATTTAAAAAAATACAAATTACTACATAACAATGAAATTAAAAAGTTTTTGCAGAAAAATAGACCAAAATAAAAAAAAATAATTTTTTATTTGGTGGAGGCCCCTTTTTGGTGGAGTGCCCTGTGCTGCAGCACTGTCAGCACATGCATAAATCCGGCCCTGGGCACAATGGCGTTCGCTGGGAACGCTGACGCTCAAAGATATCAACCCTGAGTTCTCTGATGGAATGGAAATTGACTCCGTGAAATTTTGGGGCAACGTCAGGCAACTATCAAACGCAATCGGTGAAACTCCATATGAACAACTGGCAGATTTCTGTTTAAAAGCTCTCACTTTGCCAGTGAGTAATGCTGTAGTCGAGCGCGTTTTCAGTATAATGAACGCTGTAAAGACGCGAGCTCGAAACAAAATGCAGCTTGAAATTTTGCAATGCATTATTCGCATTCGGGTACATTTAAAGGTAACTATATTCAAATTATATACATGCAATTAATGTATTTCAATTATTAATATTGCCATGAAAATTTGGTCAGTTTTGTTTTTTTAATTTAAAAGAATAAATAAATGTTTATTTTCAAATTATAATTTCTAATGCATACAATCTTGATTATTATAGGAAGTTTTGAAATCCTGCTGTATAGATTTTCAACCATCTCATGACATGCTGATGAGCTTCACATCGCAAATGTATGAATCAACGCGCAATCCTAAAGATTTGGGCACGCCAAGGCAAACGTCGAACTCTACCGCAGAAGGAGAAGATTTGCTAGAGATGATTACTTTGTTCGATAACGATAATGAAAGTCATGATTGTTTGTGAACGCGGAAATCGAAGACTATGCTCAATGTTTATAATGTTGATTTAGTTTATTTATTATATGTTTACTAACATGTTTATAAAATTGTAATGATTATAATACAATAAATATTTTTATACAGGAAACATAAAAGACTTTATTATGAAATTCATATTTTAAAAAGATTGGGCGGTATTGGGCGGCTTAACTGCCATCTGACGGCGGTTGTATGTCATAAGAATCTGGCAACCCTGCTCGGTTGGACGACTTTGTTCCCCTCTCCTTCCCGCTCGTGACATTGAAATCGGAGTTTTAGCCTGAATCCATGTGATACACAGCTGATAAATACCAAACAAACAAACCATGACCGAAGTGGCGGAGTGGATCTTAAAAGCAAGTTGAGATAAAGAGGTCAATAAGAAGCTCGCGTTAATAGAAGTGGTTTTAAAGAAATCTAGTTGTTTTTTTATTGGAATCGATTCCCGTTTTATTTCCATCATAATCATGTCGATTATAACCTCGGAAATGACCGAGGTAAGAATTTGTAAATAAAATTATTGATATGAATACCATCAAAAGTGTTTTAATTCTTATTTGCTTCGTGTTAACAGGAACATCCAAGAAAATTAATTCCGGAGTTGTGTCGACTATTCTACGATCTTGGTTGGGTTACCGGCACAGGTGGAGGAATTAGTATAAAACATGGGTAATAATGCATCCTATTTTGAAATTGTTAAGTGTTCTTATTCGATCTTTCACAATGAAGTTATATCAATCTATGTGTTTTTGACAGTGATGAAATTTACATTGCACCTTCTGGTGTTCAAAAAGAAAGAATAAAACCTGAAGATTTGTTTGTTCAAAATATTGAAGGAAAAGATCTTCAGCTCCCTCCACCAGAAAAGAAACTGAAGAAAAGCCAATGCACTCCTCTCTTTATGTGTGCTTACACAGGTAAAGTTATAATAGTGTGAATGCACAGTACAATATTTTTTTGGAGGCTTTGTCCAATTTTATTGTCTTTTAATTATATGAATAGCCCGAAAAGCTGGCGCTGTTATTCATACACATTCAAAGGCTGCTGTAATGGCAACTTTACTTTATCCTGGGAAAGAGTTTCGCTGCACTCACCTTGAAATGATAAAGGTATTGTTTTATTGAAAAGTTTCCATTTGAAGACTACACCTTTTTATGAACTTATTCCTAATTCAATGTTCTTTTTTTTAATAGGGCATAAAGAATCAGAAATTGGGCCGGAATTACAATTATGATGAAGAATTGGTAGTGCCAATAATTGAAAATACTCCTTGGGAAGCAGATTTGAAAGACAGAATGGCTCAAGTCATTGAAGAATATCCTCAGACAACTGCTGTTCTTGTTCGAAGGCATGGAGTTTATGTTTGGGGAGATACATGGCAACAGGCTAAAACTATGTTAGTAATTATACCCCCAATAACAGGTAATTAGTAACCAATATAAATACAAAAATAATTGTTTATTGTGTATTTTTTAGGTGTGAGTGTTATGATTATCTCTTTGATATTGTGGTACAAATGAAATCACATGGACTTGATCCTTCACTAACTCCTGAGGAATATGAGTTGAAGATTCAAGGATTGAATGGTTTATGATACATTGTCCTCCTGAAACTTTGTATCACCAGTTATATACACTAAGTAACATATTAAACAGTGGTACTCTGCTCTTAGACAACCTACCTACAAGAGAATCCTGCTTGTAAGAGACAATACAGTTTCAGTAGTCTTCAGGCGATTTAGAGGAATCCCCCCCCCCCCCCCCAACAGTAATAGTAAGAAATCAAAAGAACAAAGCCCACTATACAAATTGCATTGAAAGAGATTCTCACCCATGGAAATATCCTTCCAGGAATAACTCAGGTCATCTGTGGAAGGTGTAAATCTGCTTCCACTTTCACTGTGAATTGTTTTGAGAAATGTGTTTGTGGACTCTATCAATGAATTATTCATGCTTACATTCAGATGGTGTTCAGTGGGACAGTATTTGACAAGCTTAAGGTTGATTTGAACTCGTAAGGTACAATTTTTTTTTGCACATGCTCTGTGGTGATATTGATGTTGATTGAGTGGTAAATAATGTTCAGTTCTTGTGAAAGGTTGCATCTCAATAGAGATTTCTTTTTTCAATTGTGGTAACTCTGAAACTGAAATTAATATCATTATCAAAAATAAATTCGACATATGTGTAGTCAAGAACATTCAAAATCTAAAATATTCTTAGGAGCTTTCTATATATTATGAAATGCATATTTGAAGTATTTTCAATACCGTGTCTCCCCCCTATAACAGGCCCTTGAACTTACTTAAAGCTTGTTACCCCCCCTCCCCTGTAAATGCAAGTGAAAATAAATTATAACACATTAAAAACAAATTATATTAATTTTACTTGTGTTGTAAATTAAAATTAATGGTAATCAAAGAAGAAAGCGATGCTGGCTGCACCTAACAATAAAATCAGTTGCAAGTGAAGGAAGTATGCATGGGTGAGAAAATGTTTGATCACAAGCCATGCACAGGTGCAGGAGTGAGAGCTACTGCACCAATTTAAATGGATTCTACAATATTCTACATATCAGTTTTGAATATTTTCTTCGTAATAAAAAAATTGTTGAAAAAATATTTCCATTTATTGTAACAATTTACATCTAATAACTTTATTAATGTTTTTAAAACAAATTAGTTCATATTTTATTGTTTTAGTATGGGGCTCCAAAAAGGAATTATGGCAAATGTTGAAAAATGTAGAAAAATAAATATTGTTATGTAACACTGAACTGATACCCTCCCCCCCCTTCCCCTATGAAACACAGCATAACCCTTACTCAGGCTTCCTCCCCTCCTTTAGTGTAACATAATTTATGGTGAAGATATTAACTAAGACTCCATAGGTGAAGATATTAACTGTGTTAGCATTCCCCACTCATTTGAGTTCTTATTTATTTATATATATATATATATATATATATATATATATATATATATATATATATATATATATATATATATATATATATATATATATATATATATATAAAAAAAACCACCCCTGATCCCGATGTCTCTTATAACAGGTTTCTACTATGCTTTCTCTGGAGTTGTTTTTTACCTGTGTTGTGTTTTTAGAATCCTTAATTAAAAATTGGCGCTGTAAATACACTGAAAATTATTACCAATTTAATGTATTTTTATGGAAATTATTTGTCTGTACTTCACACAATGTTTTATTGAACACTAAAATAGATTGGAGTCAATCTGAAAATAAGGGAGTTTTTTTATTTGCTTTCCGCTACATACTGCAATAAGATATCGGAGACCAACATTATTGATGGTTTGGTGCTGGCAAATTTGGTGTTTAGTACTGTTAGATACAATGTGGGTGTGACTTGCAAAAGATATTTACATATGGCAAAATACAAAATCGACTTAAATGTTGCTTGGAGTGCTCACTGAGATGGACTATAAACATATCTGCATATGATGGGTCTTGTATAAAACCCTTCTTGAATGTGTGGATTAAGGAAAAAATTTTGTAGTTATATATCACTCTGTAAGAAATGCTTTTACTTTTGTAATGTAGAATTCAAGAAATTTTCTGCTCTAATAAATTATCTAAAAAAAGTACTTAACAAACTTTTGAGTATTTTAGGGTGCAATGAAAAAAAATGATTATAGTAAAAACTCAACAATTAACATCACATTTTTGAGACTATTACTTTTGATATGGGAAACTTTTTCTAACTTTTTATTGATTAATCTCTTAATCATGACTAATCCTAATGTATCTCTGGAATATATTTCTATATATTGTATTTTAAAATATAATGATACATCATGCTTTGAATCACTTTGGGTTCCATTCCAGTCATAATGATGTTTCTCATCTCTTCCAGCATCGGTGACCAGTTTCTGGGGAAAAAAATTGCAGGAAATATACAGAGATTATGTCACACCCAAAAATATGCACTTGATGCAAGACATAACTGGGCAGTTTTAAAATGTCATATGCTCCTTGCTGAATACTAATTATTAAGAGTAACCGTGACTGTGCATCTTGGTTTTCTTCTAAAACCACGGACTGCTAAGTTTGTCTCTTGAGTAAACTGGAGAATACAGGGAAAACATTCAGTAGGGCAGAGGGTGGGTACCCTAGCAAGAAATGATCTAATTACAGATCTTGGATAGTACAAGTCTGCTTCAACTTATATTAAAAATTACTTCTGCCAGAATAACTCCTTCAATTTCAGAATAGAAACTTGAAATTAAAGTTTACTATCTGCATCAAAGCATTTTTAATGATTTTTTTGTCATTATAATCTACCAGATTAATCCGTGAAGCCTTACATACCATATCTTGACATTCTTACATAAATACAAATTTCTCAAAACAGACTAACACCGACCTTATTTATTGTGTTCTGTCCCTAGAATTGAGGCAAGAAAAATATTCCACAAAAGCAAATCCAGTTCAGAGGCTATGGGACTATACCTCGCTACATAATAAATTCTATCTTAGAATAAAACACAAATGCAAAGGAAGCATTCATATTTAAAGTAAACTGTAACGTAACTCTTACAATAAGGTATATAAAATCAACTACCGAAAATGTTCTTACATCCATTTTAATAGTATAATTGTTAAACGTATGAATTATTAATTGTTTCACTTAAAAAAAAGTCTCAAATTTTTAAGTGTAAAAGTAATGTTTCTCCTGCCACTGGTTGCAAAAGTGTATTAGTTCCAGTCTCTATGCTTAGAGCAAAAAACTTGCTAGTTGGCTCTGACAACTTAATGAAATTTAAGCTAATTTTACTAATTAATTAAAAACTTAAAAATAAATTTTAATTTTTGGGAACACTATTTTTTCTACAAGAGGATGGTGAACAATTTCAAAAGCAGAAATTCCTTGATTATCAGATATAAAAAGAAACTTTTTAATATATTTCTACCAGTAGAATTTTGATGTACAATAAAATATAACAATACAACAGTTATGATTAACTTTGATTAGTTTTTTTCTTCACACTGAGGAAAATTATCTCCATAATTTGAATTCCAAATTACATAATACAATTGTTGAGATAAATTTCCTAAGACTTATTTCCTCGCTTACATTCACTCCTTTTATTTACCAAATAGACAATTTTGGATATTTTGTTCTGAACACAAATATCACTTTTGTTTTACACCAAATAAGCTTAATCACTGAATCTGTGATCTTAAATAATTGAAAGTTTTTAGACATAGATGAAATAAGTCTTCTGATGCACATTTGTTCGTAATTATTTTATGAATGCAACTGCAGTAATAAAAATAATTACCTACATTGTTAAATATCTTACTTTCTCACTTTGAAAGAGGAAAGCAGTGAATAAACAGCATACAAGCCAATAGAAGTGTATTAAAGGAAAACAATAATTACTTATTTTAACAAAATAGTTTATAGGCCTACACGATTTTAGTCATAAAATATACAAGCTCTTGTGTCTTAAAAATACAACACAAATTTCTTATATTTCCAGTACTATCCTAATCCTTTGAACACATGCACATAACCACTGCTATTGGCACCCGCAATAACTGGTCGACTTTTATGGAAATGACAATTAGATAGAACAGTGTTTAAATGGGGACTTTTAAGGGAATGGAGTGTTAGTCCATGGATGCCACAAATATCAACCTGTCGAGGCCTGTTCAAGCTACCAATAATAAAAGCATCATCACGACTTGGATGCCACATAGCTTGAAAAGGCCTTAGCCACCGTCCTGTCTGCATATTATGACTTTTACACATCATCAAGTAATTCTTGTCTGCTGCAAATATTCGTATTTTGTCATCGTTGCAAGAAGTCAATAACATTCCACCACCGGGAGAAAAGAATGCTGATTTAAGACCCTTTGGATGAGGTAATAATAGTAAAGGTTTCTGCTTCTTTCTGCCTCTGATATCCCATATGCCAACTTCACCCACACCAGATGATGTAACAAACTCATTCTCATTTAAAGGATGTGGTTGAATTGTACGAACAGATCTCGAATGACACTCAATCCAACTAGTGGGGTTCTTACTCTCCCTGGTATCAACTACACCAACATCACCACATCCATGAGCTACCAGTAAGGTATATGGTGACATTTGTGCATGATATGTTGTGTGGTCTTCGGTTACATAAATATCATTAAATTCCATCTTCTCCAGGTCACAACTCCTGACCACGCCATCAATTGCAGTAGCAAAGAGCTTTAAAGGATTAGAAATACATAAACTGACACAAAATACAGGATTCTTATGGGGACGATAAATCTCCACTTCTGCATTATGATTTTCTACATCCCAGAAACTCAAGTACCCAGCTGCATCTCCTGTTATTATTAATAATTTACTTTCTGATGGATGAATGAGTAGGCTGTGAGTTTTTGTAGTTCCAACTTTTCTCACATATTCAGGTGAAATTGTGAATTTCTTTAAAGAATTCTTGAATTCATCCAAAGATTTCTGAATACTTCTAGCAGTAACACCATCTGGTACCTCTTTAAAATAAGGAATTAAGTCTTGTAAGGATGGCTTCACATCTTCCATGTCATCACTGACTTTAACCATATGCTCTGGTCCTTGAAAAAACGTTCTGCGCAATTGTGGCTCTTCTTTCAATTCTTGTACAGTTTCTTTAATGTTCTGAGAAGCATTTTCAATAAGTATTTTGGATAAACGAGGTGACTTGCGAATTGGCTCATTTGATTGAAGTGAATTAATTCTCTTATTTGTTTTTTTCACAGGCTGTGTCTTCGGTTTAATTACTTGTTCATTAACATCAATTCCGTGCAGGGCACCCAGTTCCTTCAATAATTCTAATTTCGCTTCCTCATTTCTTTTCAGAAGTTTTTCATACTCGTTTTCTTCTTCTTCATTTTCGAAAGTATCGTCCTCCAAAGTGCTGGAGTGATTTACATTCATTTCGCCTGTCCTTCACAAATGTTTTTCACATAAAAGGCCACTCCACTTTTCAGAATAATTTCTTAGTATTATTCGTACGTTCACAGCTTCAATATGTTTGACACTGACACTTAACACAACATTTCCTTACGTGTAATAACTTCTAAAACTAAATTCAACACTACTTGTCGTATTGCGCTTGTGTTTTGGCGGCAAACATTCCATTTCATACAATATGCCGCCAAAACCAAGGTTGCCGATGCGCATCTCCCCCTCCAGTGACTCCCGTGGAGGAGCAAAGCAAACCGAGCAAACCCAAAGAGTATATTAGCAAACCTACCAAAACCTGCAGCGAAGAAAACGGAGCGCAGCGTAAATATTCCAATTTTACCGACATTAAACTTAACATACGACATTGCGATGTTATGTAGACTCTTATTTATTTAGCATTAAATATAGAATACCTTCCTGTATGAGATTGCTTTCCATTTCAAAGAGTAGCTGAAGATCTGCACGTCCCAAGCCACTGAAGCCGTAAGAAAGGCGAAAGGTGCTATATATATCAAATTTGATTTTTACAGGAAAAATGCATGCTCTGAAATAATGGAGTGAACAAATCGATCAGACACTTTACAATCTCTAAGCAATAAATAACTGCAAATAATTTCCCCTACCTCAATTTTTAGACATAAAATGCCCAATATTATATATTGTGCCTTATTAATGTTTGCTGTTGATAAATTTTGATATTTTGTTTCTTTCCCTGTGTCTTCTTACGTTGTCTTGATGACTTCTATTTCAATTTCACAATCTCATAATGTTCTTGTACACACCAGACAGAGAAGAACATCAAAATGTTAATTTGGGTATTGTTTTGTAACTCTTTGGGTGACCTTTTGAAAAATTTTATTTTCACTTGAAAGAAACTGCACACGAAAATTTATTCTCCATGGCAATGGTTGCTTGAAATAATTCCTCTGAAGGATATTTTAATTTTCCTTTGGATAAGACCTCTATCCAGTGAGGTGTTTCACTGCTGGATAATGAAATTTCTTAAGTTGCTAAACTAAAATGAGAAAATTTGTGTTCAAACCGAAATGCTACATAACCAGCCAAAAATTTTAATCCTTCAAATGTAATTGAATCTTCAACATAATTTGTTTCATATAATTCCATTATTTCAAAGTAATTCACATTATTATCATTGTCAGTCTCCACTTCCAAGAAACAACCTACTTCTCTGCCTTCTGAAATTTCTTCACTAAAATTTTATTGGTGATCAAGACTTTTTTTTTCACAGTAAACACCTTACTAAGATTTTCTCTTCCACCTGAGCTTCAGCTTCTTCCTCTTCCAAAGGTGAAATCAACGATGACTCATTATCATCCTCTGTGTTCCGGTTTTCCATGAATACGGTCGATGAATCCCTATGTTCCCTTTAACATACCATCTCAACCGATATTTAATATCAAGGGTAATAGCTTCATCATTTGAACCACCCATGCCACAAGTATGTGCCAAAAAAATTTCCAAAATGTCTTGATTTATTCTATATGATAAAACATGTTCAATTCCATATTTCATTTTCAGGAAAAAAACCATTCAACCAAATATGTATTACTCTCAAAATCCTCCTTTGGAAAGGTATTAATGATTGGGGATTTCCAACTTTCATTTTCAATCCTGTGTCACTGACTTCCTGTAGAGTGATTTGTGGATTTTCCAAATTTATACCAAATGCATGGAGTCTGGATGAGTTCCAAATGTACTTTTGGCATTAAAAATATCAAAGCAATCATTCATAAGTTTCAGAAACCTTGAGGTTTCTTCCCAATCACATTTTTTTAAGAATCTAATTAAGTTTGCTTGTACCGGTAGCAGAAACAAATACTCATATTTCAGGAATTTCACTATTGCACTTATATGAATTGTTAATAGTCATAATCGCATCTGAATTGTCTTCTAGCATTTCTTCAGCAATTGCATCCACTCTTTTCTGCACCCTTCCATTTCTTTGCACAGATTAGACAGAATTCTTTATTTCTCTTGGCAACTTTTCTGTGGTATTGCATCCACTTTCAGATTCTTAGATCTTTCAGGGTTATAACCCAATAATTTTTGTTTCAGTGGGACTATGAAATCATCTTGTTTAAAATGAATTGAACAAATTCGCGCTGGATAATAAAATCAATAATATTAATTTTTGAAATGATTAATTGATTAATATATATATATATATATATATATATATATATATATATATATATATATATATATATATATATATATATATATATATATATATATTGTGATTTTTACCGTTCGTTCATGTAACTGTTCTAATACAAATGTTATGCAATAGCATTTTTATGTCGGTGTTAAAAGGAAGACGTGCTCCAGAACTTACCGTTTTCAATATTAAACTTATCTTTACATCTACAGGCAAGAATCCATCTATCTCGAATGTCGCCAGGTGGTGGAAAACGATTATATTTTCGGTTTTGGTTGCTCTGGAGTAGTTGTTATATCTAAAAATTGCACATCCAGGTATGGTGTAATCAAACTAATGCATTTAGGCGCGCTACTCCTCCCATGTGGATACGACCATGCTAACCAGATGACGTCATGCGCAGACAGGACGAGTTTTCGACGTGAACTCGGCACTCCATGCACCTTGGCAAAAACAACTGCCACCAGATTGCCGTGTGGTTGTTAGACATCATAATGATCATAATTACTCGGGAAATCAAGCAGAGAGTATTAATAATATTAACTAGCAAAATAAGCCGTCGCGGACGCTGTAGACTGTTTTAAAAATAGTTTCATGTGTTGAAAGTTTATTTTATGCCCAACTTTGTCTGCCAGGGGATATTTTGTGAACTTTTGATTCTGGCCAATACCACTCTCATTTTTAATTTTACTTAAAATTAATCATAAGTGATTATAAAACTTAATTTAACGGTGTAAATTAATTTTAGCTACAAAAATGCGCGTGATTGCTCATGTTGCGCACGGCCAATTTAATACGCAAAGAGAAAATAAAGTCTTGATGTGGCCCTGTGCATCGATTCTGATGCACAGCTGTAATGCTAGTAGGAAGAGGGAATTATACTTCTAAAATAACATTTACATGTAAGTTATATTTATTTTAAAAAAACAGAAATGAATTCTTTCGAGAAACAATTGGCATTGGCAATGATTTGTGATTTATAAAAAAGGAAGTCATGCACATGGCGGTGTATGGACATCTCTTGCATTTCAAAGACACCTGTTTACTGTTCTTCAAAGCGAATGCACGTCCCTTCATTTTGGAGAACTTCTGATAGCAACTGTTGCAACAACGCCTCACTTCAGTTTCCACCAGCAAATGGTTACATGTGCAGCATCAATCTGTGTACCATTTCTGTTTACCTCCAACAATGGCAACACTATGACTCACAAAAAGCAGTGATACTCTTTTTGTTATTTGTATTTTTTCAAACAAACAATGACATTTACAACTACATTATTATAAAATAACTCAAATGCAACTTTTCTGTGCCATTTCACTGATTTTCTTAGAGGGCTGCCATATGTTTTTGGCAGCTCTATTGAACGTCCAAGGTCATCTGATTGTGCGTCCAGACACTGGGCGATGACGCTCTAAGAAAAATAATATTTCCGGCGATTCAAGGATGCCAACACATAGCCAAAGACAAAAAACTTTTGCACTTTGCCAAGAGAATTATCCACCCACTGGGTTTCAATGGAGCTGTGATTGTATGTGATTCACAAGCAAAAATCCACAGCTCTGGATGTGATCGTATATGATGCACGCGGCCAGGCACAAAAACACGCGTGGATCATACACGATGCATATGGCAGTCAAAGTGTTAAATTTGTTCTTTCAGTCTCTGGCATTGGACTTACCAATGAATCGTAGAAGCTGATAGGGCCCGTTTTCACGATGGCGTAAGTCATGGAATATGTCACAGCACTTGAAAAGCACGACATTTGTAAAAAGTGGAGACTGCGCGTTGAATCGTTGATATCTAGTTTCACTTTTTCACGTGTCACCGAAGTAGGTGCGTTAGTTTCGGTTTGAATCGTAGCATCATGAAACTTGTATTAACAACTACAATAAAATTCTATTCAACTAAAAAAATAACTATAGTCCAAAAAATGCAAATTCGAGATATGTTATGAGAATTCTTCAGTAGCTAAACTTTCAAATAGTCTTTCTTGAAAGGAAAAAAAAAACATAGTATTTTTTTTCGTGGAACGCTTTCGTGGTAATGACCAGGATTATAGTGAAATTGAGTGAAAATTAAAGCGAAAACCTTATCTTCCACAAAATGAAGACCTTTCTTAGTTATTTTTGTAGTCCCAATTCGAATTTTGTACTCTCCACTGGTTGTGTATTAACGACCCGTGTTCCTTCATTTGCGGAAACTAGAAATGATTGTCCCCAAAGTTTAAAAGAGCTTTTATATTTTAACTTCAAAGGAATCCTTTATTCTATTTTACTCTATTACTTCTGACATATTTTACATGTGATAATACATCAATATTAATAAATTTTGTAAACATTGTAATACATTAAAATATTTTACACCAAACGTGTTACGGTACTTAAGAATTATATATTTAGGTAGCCTTCCATATTTCTAGGATATTTGAATAAATAGAAGTGGAAGAATACAATATAGAATAGAAGGATAGGAAAAGAAGTGCCCCTAGATTCTTTTACGCATAAAATAAGAGCATAAAATATTCATTTTATTATCATGACAATTAAATTTATATATAAATATGATTGATTTATTGATTTTGAAAATGAATGTGATAATATAAATATTTTGTTTAAAATTTGGGTAGAAATGCCCATTGTTGCTTGATAAACAATAATTGTTAACATTCATTTTCAATTAATCATTCATTTCCTGCCTGTCTTGTAATCATGTCATTGACACAAATTCAATACATTAATGTCGAAATGCCCTAAAGTTATCAATCTCCTTATTTCTATGAAATGCAAGAATCTTATATAAAATAATGACATTTCCAAATATTCCCTTTACAGTCAACACACAAGAGACATTTTAACTCAGCTGCAATCTGCTGTATATTACCAAACTCCAGATAGATTCGGTGATTTGAATGTTGTGAAAGTATCAAATATATAATGAAATCTAGATCAGATGAATTCTGTCAATTTTTGACAGTGAATCATAAATTAGTTGGAGGTAGGAAGCAGCAAATAAGCTTGAAGATGAAAATTCACAAAGATTTTCACACAATCGAAGACGCTAAATATACGTCACTATTAAGAAACGCGCAACCAATATTCCACGACAATCTAACCAAGAAAAAAATTCTCTATTCACATCCATGCATATTTATGAACTCGTCTCTTCACGCTTGTTATGATGAGGTAAAAAATCTGTAGGGTTCCATTTAAAAAATCGAAGTGGGGTCAATATCTCTGCAATAAAAATGCAATAGAATAATATTATGCGTGACCATATGTGCCCCTTGCATATAGTAGTTTTAGTGAAAACTGCATCTCAGTATCAGCAACGGTTCAGGAGAAAATTGAAGGAAACATCTTAGGCCACACGATATATATATATATATATATATATATATATATATATATATATATATATATATATATATATATATATATATCATAATTCATTTTTATGAATCAATGTTATTTATTCAACATCAATGTTATCACCTTATGCCAGCGCTTCTTACATTCCCCGTTACACTTCTGGAACTCCATCTTTGGTATAGCATGTAGCTCTTTCAGCGAAGCGCTTTTAATCCCATCTGTGCTTGAAAACCGACGGCCCTTCAAGGTTCTTTTTAATTTGAGGAAAAGAAAAAAGTCGCAGGGGGCCATGTCTGGCGAATATGGAGGCTGTGGCATCATTACAGTGTTCTTTATACTAAAAAATTCACGTACAAGCAATGACGTACGAACAGGTGCATTATCGTGATGCAGAAGCCATGAATGGTTTTGCCATAAATCCGGGCGTTTTTTCGGATTACTTCCCGCAAACGACGTTGAACTTACAGGTAGCACTCTTTATTAATCTTTTGACCTTTTGACAAGAACTCATAATGCACTATGCCGTTAAAATAGAAGAAAACTTTGAACATAACCTTCACATTCGACCGCACCTGTCTAGATTTTTCGGTCTTTGCGATCCAGGGTACCTCCACTGGGACTACTGAACCTTAGTTTCGATGTCGTACCCGTACACCCATGTTTCGTCACCTGTTATGACACGTTTTAGTAGTTCTGCATCGTTGTTGACTTCTTTTAGCGACTCCTGAGTAACTTCCATTCACCGCTGTATTTGTTCGAAATTCAACACCTTTGACACAAATTTTGCTGTCACACGTTTCAAACCCAAAACATCCAAAAAGATTTCATGATATGAGCCAATTGATATACCAACATCTTCAGCACCTTTCCTGACTGTAATTCGGCGATCTTTCATAATTATTTCTTGCATCTTTTTCACATTTTCAGCTGTTGTTGATGTGCTGGGGAGTCCAGAACGCTCGTCGTCGTCGTCTACGTCTTCACGGCCATCTAGGAACCGCTTGTACCACTCATAAACCCTTGTTTTGCTCATAGTAGACTCACCAAATGTTATTTTCAACATTTCTAGAACTTTGTTACATTTTATTTCGTTTTTATAGCAAAATTTAATGCAAATTCTCTAATCCATTTTTTTGAATTAACCAAAAATCACCACTCATATTTTCTAAGTTCAAAAATTCTGTTTTGGACTTAGAAATATTTTTATCTGCCCTTCCCGGGAGTCGAGGCAGCGAAATATTCGTAGATACGTTAGGAGAGCAATTAATCAAGAACTGCGGGGAACATCGATAATTTATCATCAGACAAGAGTGTTCTGGAAAAGAAACGACACACAATCGACAAAGATTACTTGCAGAAAGATTCGACGAGTATTGAAGAGATTGTCATGGTTATCTCTGCATGGTTACCTCTGTCCAGACAAATTCTAATGTTTCGTTACGAATTTCGTCGTTTTTTACTGTATGTTAGGCTGCAGAAAGGTTGCCTGGCACACCCTGAATCGAACCTTCAATGCGTCCAATACGTTTTTACTAAGCTTTCTGCACTTCGCCTCTGATTACTATGCGAGCTCGTGGCGTCTAAAATGGAAATCACTGAGATTATGAGAATTTTGACGTCCACACATGTTTTCGCACGAGGAGCTGCCCAGGAACTAATGCGATCTTTCGGTGACGCTCCGAACTAACAGTTGCAGTGGAAGCAGTTGACAATCTTCGTCAAGGAACTTTTTACGAAAGACGTGAGTGTTTGGTCAATTGGCAAGCAATTTGCGCGGCTTTTTTTATTCCTTCTCCTAGGCGCGAAGTTTGAAAGATATGATCTTTTCCTCTGAAATGCTTTCAAAAAGACTCAAAAGTGCATTATTCGAAACGAGGCGCCAAATTTGAAACAATTTGGCGGTCAATGCCGACACCGGGACATTTAAATTTTTCGAAACCCCGCTTCTTTGAAAATTTCGTATTCATAAGCCCTTTTTTGGGCTTCAGCAAAAAACATCAATCCAATTTAGGACTAAACTCTTCAGGTCCTTTTTAGGATTTCGTTACTCTGTTGTTTTTAGAGCAGTTACTTCGGAAAGCACATAAGTGCCGAGCCCATTTTTTTTAATAATGGAGAACGGCTACGGCGTTCAACGGGAGACGTTCTGTGCGCTTTCAGACCGAGGCGCTTTGGTCTTTTTGACCAACGGCGTCTCGGTTTCGATAGCACCCGAGAACCTTGCCGCGTTTCTCGCCGCCACCAACACCACCGCAGAAGCTGCATCTACCGCCTCTTCGGCCAACATGACGCCGGGAGAATTCCCAGGCGCCATCAATCAGCAGGATTTCCCTGCCTTTCAATCTGCCCCTTTAGAGGCCAAAAAAAAAGATCAGAAAGAGCAAAGCCTCGCGCATTGCTAATCTGGCCTTAATGCAGGCCGACGAGGACGGATGCCTTGCCCAGGTGACGACCGAACTGGTCACGCTCTTCGCAGCCAAGCTGACACCTGCTGAACAATCACAGTTCAGCAAAGCCGCCGCCTAGAATGGGCTTTCGGAGTTTTACTCCCATCCATCTTGCGCTCAGCCACTGCCCGCTAACAACCCTCGGCAGAGGCAAGAAGCGCTGCCTTACAGGTGATACGCCGAACGTCCACGCCACCGCCTCTCGCCTTCCACCTGGCAGCTTTCTAGCTCTGGCTGTGAGTGGGTAGGAAATGCAGGTGGGCAATATGCCCGTCAAGAGTGCCACAGCCGCCGCCGTCGCGATCCCGCTGGCCGGAAACGGAGAGGCAGAGGCCCTCTCGGTGGAGCTCGCGAGCCCCGGCGCCATGTCACCTCTTCGCCCTCGCCGCAGTGCCAGAGCGAAATCGACGTCTCTGCCTCCTCCCTGCCGGTCTCAGAGCCTGTGGCAGCTTCAGAGCCTATGAAGGCCTCCAAGTGCGTCCCACCCATCATGGCCGCGGACGCCTCGAAGCCTTCTGACTACGGCTTTCACCGCTGGTTGAAAACCGCGACGCATGGCTGCGAACACTCGGTCATGGGCAAGCACTGGAAGAAATACTTCTCGCTGAAGGCTCGGAACGCCACCGACCATAAGAAGGTTGCAGCCGCGCGTATGAAACTGCAAGCGTTGCACTTCATGCACGGAAAGGAGGAACGGGGCCTTAAACTTTACGTGAGCGGCCCGCCTCTCCAAGTGTCCGCGGATGAAGTTACTGACGACATCGCAGCGTAGTGCCCGGGGAAACACAGTACACCAGCTGAAGAGGCGCTGAAACAGAAAATTAGTACTGTTAGGTGCCTACGTCGTCAATCTCACAGCAGGTGACGGCGGTAAGTGACTGGTTGCGAAGCGAACTCACAGCGCACCTTTCTGCAAAAGGTGCCGTCGCTGGTTGCACACGAGCGCCTATTGTCAGATCAGCCTATGCTGCATTCACTGCGGCGAAGGCCACCTGACAAAGGATTGCAGCGACAACAACAAACCTGCTGGCTGCTGCAACTGCGGAGCAAATCACTCTGCTAACTGCGCCGGCTGCAAGGCCCACAAATCCTTAGCTGCCAAGAGCAAAAATGTTGAGCCAAAGCAGAGCAAAAATGCTAAGCCGAAACCACAGAAAACACTACCCGCACGCAAGGTAGATAAGGGCACTATCTTCGCGAATGCGGCAAAGACACCCTGCGCAAGCAGCGCGCGCGGCAAAGACGGCGACGAACTAATGTCCGAAAGGGCATTCAAGAGAGAGCCGCTCGACCTCACACCACCACGCCTAAGGCGCCTTCACACAACACATATGCTGCTAAGTCGGGGATGGAGCAACTCCGTAAGAAGGTCTCTTAGCTGAAATAGCACGTTAGGCTCCGAACGCAAGGAACCAGAACCCGCCCTCCAGCGGTAGCAGCCTGGAACGTTAACGGCCGTTCCGGTCACACGGGGCCAGAAGATCGGCGCATTATTCTGCAGTAGATGTACTTTTATTGCAAGAAACAAAACAAAGGCGACGTCCTGCAGCTAAATGACATGGCTATCTACCATACCGACCGCGATGCTCGCCATCGCGGAGCCATCGTTGCCGTACGTCACTCGTTGCCATCGCCCGGCAGCTTTACCTCACCTCGCGAGGCTTGAAACGGCAGCGATAGTGGTAAACACGACGGAAGGCGAACTTGCACTGGTGTCAGCATACTTAGCACCAAATCGTCCTCTCGTAGATGACGATTTCGACACTGTGTTTACCCTAGCACCTTGCACGGTCATGGCGGGCAACCTGAACGCCAAGTGCGAGGAACGGGGCTGTAACACAACAAATAGCAACGGAAACGTACAAGTTTCCTGCTATCACACAACTCTGACACTAATTCCGCCCTCTACACATACCCGCTTCCCCACTGACCCTCGCCTCCGACTCGAAATCCTCGATGTGGCACTCACATCAGGGAATATTCAAGTCACTTCTCCCAAATCCATTCCCTTTTCCCTTTCCGATCACATCCCCATTACCTTCGCAGTTAGTAGTATTCGCGGCTTCTGCAGCCCTAGGCAGTGGGTCCCACAACCCACGGACTAGGATGAGTTTTGCAATCAACTCGCAGCACTACACTCAAGCACACATCTCACTGACAATGAATTCACTAGAATCTGTAGACGCAAGTTTACAAATACTTACTAAACATGTACAAACAGCCCACAGAAAGGCGACACCGGGTTTCTGGCGCCCTGTCAAAGAGGGCTCACATACACGTCCTCAAGGTGTCGAAGAGCTTCTGCGTGAAAAACGCAAAGCTAGGCGATTTTGGCAGCAGTTTAGGTGCGCATAGAATACAATTGCGGGAATGCGAAAAACGTCTGAAAATAGCGCTCGGAAACCATCACGCAGCAGTGGGAAAAACTGTTGAGAGAGATCGGTTCTGATCATTCTCGAAACGGTCTTTTTAAACTCCAAAAATTGTCCTCTTAATACGGCAATCGCCATACGTGGCCACGACAATGCGGAGAGTAACAAACATACGTCTTCTCAGATCAAGCCAGGGCAGAATTCTTTGCCGACATGCATGAAGAGAGGTTTGTTAACAGCGCTACACAGACTGTAGATGAGGAGGAAACGGACGACAACACCAATACACTTACACATTGTACAGTCGAAGAAGTTTCGACTACAATCAAATGCTTGCGTAGTCAAAAGGCGCCGGACCCTCACCGGATACGTGCTCGCGTTCTTAAGGAGGTCCTATTGGTCATAAACACGGAGCTTACGCGAATCTACAACAGGTGCATTGCACAGCGGTACTTTCCGGATAATTGGAAATTGGTAAGTATATCCGTGCTTCTGAAACCCGGTAAAGATCTCTCGATCGCTGCGAGCAACAGTCAATCAGTCTCCTTTCTGTTATGGGAAAGGTATTCGAGAGGCTCCGACCGGAAGATGGGACAACATTGACCGCATCAACTACAGTACGATGACTACCCAGAAAACACACATTTCCAGAAAACAAATTCGAAAATACGACCAGCTTACAGAAAAGAAGCAAATCCCGGCCACTCTTGAACTACAGTGGACAGTGCTAAACTTGTCGGACCAACAGCTGACTCCGGAAGAAACTGCTATTCTCGCGAAGGGAGGCAACTTCGCGGTTACCCCCTCGAAATTGCCCATAGAAGACATTATCTCCAAAATTGAGTCTGGAATACGATCGTTGCCGACAGACAACGACAACAAAAGCAGAGGAAATTAGAAGAGAGTCTTCCAGAATTCTTCAAAAGGCGAAACCCCCTAAAAGCAATTTTCCCTGAAGGCTGAGCAATTTTCCCAGAGAGCTGCCCTAAGAAATGTAAACAGCAACGATAATATCGTCATACTTGCAGCAGATAAAGGCAATGCCACTGTAGTTCTAAACAAAATTGACTACGAAAACAAGATAAAGAATATCCTGGATCCTAACATCTACAGTAATCTTCCACGTGTCCCTACGTCACGCATACTCCGCCGCACCAACCAGCTACTCAAAAATTCAAGTATTCCAGCCGAAACGCAACGTTCCATCAAGAAATCAGAAGCAGCTGCACCCAAACTTTACGGTTTACCAAAAATCCACAAATCAGAAGTTCCCTTACGGCCCATTCAGCGTCAGCCTAGTCAACGCTATTGGATCTCCTACGTACTCCGTATCCAAGTACTTAAGCAACTTGCTCCAACCACACATCGGCAAAACCAACTCGTACATCAAGGACTCGGCCCATTTCGTCGAAAAACTGAAGACCAAAGTTATCCTTTTGGGTGACTTTAACGCCAAACTTAGAACTTGCGGCGGCCTCTGAGCAAACAGAAACGGCAACAAAATTGTCAATCTTGTAGCGACAAGGCGGGGCGTAGAGATCTGCGCACCGAATAGCCCCACGCATTTCCCGGAAGTACGAAACAGGAACCCGGGCGATATTGATTTTATGATTGTGAAAGGCGTTGAGTGTGTGGTTCCCCTCTCAATTGCCGTACTGGATTCCAATCATAACCCAGTAACATGCGTTGTGGCGTCCCTCGCAACGAAACGCCAAGTTAGGTTTCGAACTACCCGTGACACGAACTGGGCAGGTTTTGCAACACAGCTGAATTCTCAGCTTGAGCAGAAACCAGTAAATGCGACAGACGAGATAGACGAAGCAGTGAATCACTTCACTGTAGCATTGAAATCGGCTTTCTAGCAAAATACTGTCACGCGTATAGAGAATTCTCGCCCTGAGCTCACAGATGAGCAAAGAAGGATCTTAAGATAATTGCGCAGAACTGTCAAAGTTCATCGCCGCTATGGCGATCCCGTTGACGGAGAACGGGCGCGCAATCTAAGCAGAGAGTTCCGTTCATCTCTACGGGGTGAGAGATCTGCTCAATGGTCTGATACTATTTCGAAATGTAATCTACACGAGAAGCACATTTGGGATCTTTAACGTGCGCTGGGCCGCAAACCGGGAGTAAACTGCCCTATTCAGAGCAACGCCGGGACGGGGGCGCTCGGCGCTCCACCACCTCGGCCCGTTTACGCGTGGGACGACGCGACAAAAAGCGAAATCTTTGCGAATTCGCTTGCGTTGCAGTTCCGCGCGTTCGAAACCGGCGCCGCTCCGCTGCCATTGGCCGCCAACGCTGTAGGTGGTGCCCCAGTGACGCGTGCGGTCAGCAGCAACACCATTGGCCCGTTACCCCCTCTCACCTCGGCACGCCGAGTGACGGGAAAGGAGCACCGAGCTGAGCTAAAACACCTCAATGCGAGGAAGGCGGGTGGCCCGGACGGTCTCACCGCAGCGCAGCTGCGCGCTCAGGGTGTGCGCGGAGTCGAGTTTTTATTCGAGCTCCTTAATGCATGCCAAGGCGTGAAGGTCTGCGACCATTGCACTAATAACAACACTTGGAAAAAATAAACAGCTACAGACCTATCAGTCTACTCTCCATCCTAGGGAAGACGTTTGAGAGACTGATCCTGTCACGTTTGCAACAGGAAATACGTCATCTCAATCTTCTTAGCAGAGATGAACAATTTGACTTTCGAGCTGGTCACAGCTCCGCGCAGCAGCTTACGCGGCTTTGCACGGAGATGGGCCTCGCCCTCGAGAACCGGCAGAATCTGCCAGCGGTCTTTCTGGATATGCGATATGCTTTCGACTCTGTGTAGCATGCGGGATTGCTCGAGTGCCTCGCGGGGGCGGGAGTGAGCGATTGCTACGTCAGACTGATCGCGAGTTTTCTCTCTGAGAGGCAATTCAAAGTGCGCGTCAATCACTCGTATCATCCCTCAGACGAGCCGAGGCGGGCGTGCCTCAGAGGAGTGTTATTTCTCCTACTCTCTTCGACTTATACGTGAATGACGCGCCGTTTCCTGCTGAAACAAGAACTGGTATTCAAAGATGCGGGCGTCTGATTTTCGAGGATGATTTTGCGTACTCTGCGAAATTGGCGAACGGAAGGCAGTCAGTTAAATACTTAAGTGATTGTCTCGCCGCCTTTCCTGAATGGTTAAGTCGGAAACGTCTCGCTCTCAGCCTCGAGAAATGCGTCGCCGTCAACTTCACTCGTAAGAGGGCTAACTTCAATGAAACGGTGAGCTTGACTGGCACGCATCTACCTTGGCAGAGCGAAGCGAGATATTTGGGCGTGCTACTTGACAGCGGCCTTCGCTGGCATGCACACGCTCAGTATCTCGCTGCCAAAATTAAAACTCGCACCCTCCTTTTGAAACCTCTTCTCCGTTCTCTCGACCTAGCAATTCCTCTAAAGCGCCGCTTATTCACAGTTTGCGTGCGTCGCTTCTGGGCGTACGCTTGTGAGGTATTCGCGGCAGCTTCTCCCTCCACTCTGCACTCCATTCGAGTAGCAGAGAACAGAGCGGCGCGCCTCTTACCAGACCCGACCGACAACCCAAAAACGCTGACGTCTTCAGAATCTTAGGCGTTCGCAACCAGTTCCCGGCGGAGCTACAAAAGAGGGCGGATACGGCGCTCGCAAGGGCGCTGAGGCCGTCCGCTCCGCGCATCCTGAGCGAGATCGGCAAGGCGGCGAACAGCGGCGTGCACAGGGCCTTCCACAGAAAAAGGGCCCACAGCATGTCTCCTTGACCTTCCGCGCACTGCCCCCGCACAAGCTCTCTGAGCTCTGCGACGTGAGGGAGCAAGTGCGTGGAGGGCGGTCACCGCTGCCGGAAGCCGCGCGGGCGGCGCGGAAATGCGCTCCGCCAGGCCAGCGTCGCCTGATCATGAAAACGTCGCGGCGCCGCGGACGCTTGAGTAAAGTCGGCGCAGTGGCGATTAAAAGCAGTGTAAATAGTGTAAATAGTGCTGTAGGTATGAATGAATGAATGGGGTTGTAAATATAGCCTAAGAATGAATGCGTGTGAAAATGAACAAAAAGAACAGAAGAAACAAGAACCATACAAAGAACTAATCTAAACATCAATATGACTAAACAAAACAAACAATTCCCAAAGAGGAAATGTAATTAGTTTTAAGTTAGTATAAATTAGTTTATTTAAGATACCGCCCTTGCAATCTACAAAAGCCTCACCGGCTGCAGGAAATATGTATCCCAATCGTAAATAAATACCCGCCTCTCCAGGGTAACTGGAGAGGGGAAAATGGAAAAAAACGCCAATCGCCAGCCAGCCGCCGCCCCGAACACTGCGCCCGCGACCCTGCCGCCACCGCACTGAGGCCACCGCAGACGTGGACGAAACGTTTGGCCCTTCAATGCCAACTGGACCACGGCTTTCCAGCCCGGAAAATTTATCTTCTAATAAAAATTATGCACTTAAAATAGCCAATACACGCACCAATATGAGGTAAAAAGCCATACAACACGAATACAGTATGTATTAAAAATATAGTGAGCAATAGATAGCATTTATTTATATAAATTTATATTTTACACTTTGGTACAAAACGCTTATAATAAAAATATATTTTCGGACATAATAAACCAAAAAGTTATGAAGTAACGAAAATGTCTCGTTTCAGCCCAATTCTGCACAAAAAGCGGAATGTAATGTTTTTAAGTATGCCACATAAATAAAAAATGCAGTTAATGAAAAAAATCTCAGAAATATTCAATTATGCAAAAGAAAAATTGACACTTTTGTCTTAGTTTTGGTGGTAGGTAGTATGGTAGTATTTGGTGGTAAGTTATATACATTTCCTTTCGATATACGCAATCAGAAAAAACATGCAATTGTCTGACATTCCGCGGTCAAAAATGAGTAAATGGTGCTACAAATACACCATGTGGAAGTGTGAGCCAGTACTTCCGTTTGCGATGAATGTCGCTGCAGTTTGTTTTATAAATTACTCCTCAGAATGCCTTGTGAGGTATGTTATATACCATTTAATATCTCGCCCCTATAAAAATCACTGCGAATTGAATAATAGCAAAGAGTACATTAACCGTAATCCTACTTCAGAAACTTTAAAAAACTATGCTTGCCAAAGTTTTTCCATGAAGGCTGAACTAATTTAAAATTCATTTATTAAAAAATTAGGCTGGTAAGGGCCAAAGTTTGTTTACCGACTTGTTTTTATCGCCCAAATCTGTTTACCATCTTATCCCCTGTGTATGATGCACTATACTACGACGAAGCGATAAAAAGTTGTAATCTGAATACAGATGAAATAAGCGTTTTTGCAAAGAATTGTTATTGTTCGCCAAGCGAATGCACATTGTTTTGGCAACGCTGCGCTGGCAACAGTGCGTTGCCCTTTTCTGTACAATTTGCTGCAAATACTGAAGTAGTCAAATGCATTTCTGTTTGTTTTATCAAAGTAAGATTGGTTGGTGATCCCAAATATCCCAAAGGTGATCCCAAAGTTCGATTGGTGCTCCCTACTATCGAAATGAATGCAGATACGCATCACGGGTGCTTTGTTTTTGATTTGGATGGTTTCAAGTATTGGCTGAGGTGTTAGTAACCCAGAAAATTCAATACTACAATATTACGTAGCTGTTTCCAATAACGCGAGAAAGATTGTGCTGATGTATGACCACTAGTTTTTCATAAGTTTGAATGAGACAGATCGAATATCCATTGAACTCTATTCTCCGAAAAAACTATTAATCATACTCAATTGTTTCACAAATAATTTAATAAAAGTCCATAATTATTTATTTATTATATTTTTCTTAACTCGCATTCATCTGTTATTTCTATATTTTACTTTTCCTTATATATATATATATATATATATATATATATATATATATATATATAGGTATATTTATAGAATTACATGTAATTTGCTTTCTACATTGTTATATACAATAGTTGTTGTAGGTATGATTTAAAAACAGGATTTCCTTAATTACGCCTTTTTGTGCAAATGCAAATTGTATTATTTATACGTTTGTCGAAATAAATTATTATTATTATTATTATTATTATTATTATTATTATTATTATTATTATGTTTTGAAACACTCAATAACTGACTGCTTATACCATCAGCTCGAAGTGAACTTTGTATATTTTTTAATATTTCTTAACATTGTACTGAAATTAAAGAACTATTCCTTGAACACAAAGAATCGATGAAAGCTGCGCAGTTAATTAAAAAATACACCAAAGCACACTAAAATGTAATTTAATATTTTTCATATTATTATAGTATAATTGATGTTTTGAATTTTAGGTAACGTTTTGAAGTGATTATTTTAATACGTGTTAAAACGATTGTACGAAAAAAGAAAATATATAATTTAATTGTATTTTTTACTACCTACTTAAGCCCACACGATTCCGCCCTCGCTTGTCCGTTATTGTTTGGAAGCAGACCTGGCAAACCTATTATGAATTTTGTAATGAATTACCGGATCCTTCCATGTGAAATCATCCACACACTCAACCTGGAGACATGGGGACATCTGTTCCCATTATTCCCCGCAGGGGGGATCGTGTCTGCGTAGGTGGACACGGACTCTGGTGGAGAGTTGTAGACGATCACCGGGACCGTAAGTTTCACGGCGGCACTCACGTCATTTGTCTTAAGGTGGAGGCAGTGAGTAAGCGATGCTAAACTCCTGGTTGCCGACTTGCCGGTGACCCACCAGTTGGGCCTATGGCGCGTCGACCTTTGGACGGGAATGTGTGAAAGAGATTTTGTGTTGAAAGTTCCTCCACTCCGTGAACATTTTTGGGACTGAGTTTATGAAAATTCTGGATTTTTTCCCAAACGATTTAATATACGAGGGGCGTTCAAAAAGTTCCCGGAATAGTGGTTCAGCTTGTTAATGGTATAACCTATGGCAATGGTAACCTAATCACCTTCTCTAGTAAGACCTTGCGTATGCTTACAATAGCTCAATCGTTCCGGCCATTGTTGGATTCAGCAGTAGAAGGCTTCTTTTGGCGCCTGCCGGAACTGAGCTGTCGCTTTCGATTTCATGTTTTCCACAGTTGCAAAACGCATCCTCCGACGTCCATTTTCAGAGTAGAAACAGCCAATAGTATCGGGAAGCAAAATTCGGAATGTACGGTAGTTAAGGAAGGCATGTTCTCGGCCATGAATTTCTACGCAACAAGCGCTGTGTGGCATGGCGCGTCATCGTGATGCAGACACCATTCTCCACTTGGCCCTATGCGTCCTTCGAACCGCATCATCGAAACTCTCCAAAACTTGCACATAGAAATTTTCAGTAACATGCAGTCCAGGTCACAGTGTAGCAAAACCGATAGTGTCTATAAAGTCGATTTTCGCAGTTTGCACATGAACTTGAGGTTCGCGCGCTGTTCGAAATCCGACTTTACGCCGACGGACTAACATTCACCTCCACGTGACACGGAGCAGTGGCACCACTGCGCTCTGAGACATCTTCAGACCAGTTTTTCCCGCGTGCCAAAAGGCGCAGTCGCCTACCACAAGAATATGAACCCTGAATTATTGCTAGTGTGGCGACGCCAAGCCCATTCCGGGAACTTTTTGCATGCCCTTCGTAGGTAATATTTCTCTCAATGATAAAAATTAACACAAAATACTAATATAAATATTTCAAAAACCAACCGTTTAAAAAGTATACGGCGTCACTTCTACACTAATAGGGGCTCGAATTTCGTTGGCACTTTTCATAACCGATGAAAGTGCGCATTAAACCAAATGTTTTGTATATTTCATCTTATTATAAAGCAACACCTAAGTTTGTATTTTTGTTCGATTCTTAATGAATGTAGGACGATGTAGTTTTAATGTAAGATTATTTCGCTTTTTATCTAAACCCATCACGTCATCACCCATCACGATACCCAACCCATCACCCATGACGAAACCCATCATCACCCATCTCGATACAAGTATGCTTCACCGATTAATGCTACGACCAAAGAAAATATAAATTCGTTGCAACAAACAATAAAATGTCTGAATTTCTTATATCATATTCACGGCATCACTAACCATAAAATTTAAATTATGAGCAGCACAATGCATCGTTAATTCATTTCATTTTTTTCTAAACACCATTGTAAAATCCATTCATAACTGCTGCATCATCATATCCTTGACCACTACAATTAGATAAATCAATTCTCGTTTTTTTACGCCCTCGACAACACAAAAATGCAAATCTTGTGCTCATTGATCTTCGACTCTCATAAACCTCATAGATGATTAATTCATTTTTACAATTTTTTGAAATATAAAGAGCAGTTTTTGCGAAATTTGCGCTGAAAATTTAACAAAAAACCTTTTTTCTCAAAATCCGTTCTAAATGTTTTCTTCACATTTTTTGGCATATGTAACAAGGGAAGGTAAAATATATGGTGCTAGTTTCATTTTCGGCTACAGCTCCATTTTTCGAAAATGCCAAAAGAAGGTAAAAATGTAAAATAAAAAATTGGAGATAGCAATTTTTACTTTAAACAAAGTCTGTTGTAAAAAAAGGTCTTTAAAAAAGGTTATGTACAATTTTTTTTAAAAAATAGCTGATTTCGCTTAATTAGTGTCTGCAAGTTATATTTCCAAAAATATTTCCTGAAAACCCACACGAACTAATATCATTAAAGTTTCTCCTCGTATTTAATAACGAATGATAAATAAATATATAATAAATATATACACATATATGTATGTAAATGATAAATAAATACATGCATATATATGTATGTAGGTAGTCATGTATGCATGCATGCAGGCAGGCAGGCAGGCAGGTAAGTAGGTAGGTAGGCAGGCAGGTAGCCTCTGAACTGAGAACACTGCGGTTCGACAAAATTTTTAAGTCCGAAATCAGTTCCAAGCCGGCAGCGGTGCAGGTCGGACGTGCCAGCTGTTCCGCTCCGCGCGTTACCAGTGAGACCCCGTTCTCCCTGAGTGAAACAGTTACTATAAACGGTGATAGTGTGTGTCCAGTGTGTGCAGTGCTCCGCGCATTATCAGTGAGTCCCCGTCTCCCTAAGTGCATCAGCTATTATAATCAGTGATACTGTGTGTACAGCGTGTGCAGTGAAAGTCCCGCTTTCGATCAGGGCAGCGACTACGGCCCCGGCCTCGGTTACGGGGCCACCAGGATGGCGGAAGAGAACTACATAAACACCAGCGGCCGTGAAATACAGCTGGCTGAATACCACCAGCAACAGAGACAACTGCTAATCGATCAATACGAGTGCCAAATCCATCAACTGCAACAAGATCTCCAAGAAGCACAGCTTAAAGTTCAACGCTATGAACAATCGACGCAACTTTACAATACGCAGTTATCGCAAGCAGAAGACACCGAAATGCAACAGCCACGTTCCTCGGAGAACAGTGTAATTCTATCGACATTAACAAATCAGGTACAGTGCAATTCTAGTTTCCTACCTGAATGGCAAGTTGTTCGCTCTGCTAAGCGTAAACGACGTGACAGCGGTGGTATAGTAACCCCACAGCAAGCGCCAAATACGAGTGAAATAAAAATAAGCAACAGGTTCGAAGCACTGCAAAGCATTAGAAACAACTCCAACGACACGGAAAAGACATCACAAGCAAACGATATGAATGAAGATACAGCTCCAACAAAACCTCCCCCTATATTTATTCCTAATGTTATAAAAGTGCCCTCATTCACAGAGTCATTACGTGAAGCTATCGGGCAAAATAAATTTACATATAAAATGTACAACAATGAAGTAAAAGTCAACCCAGAGACAATAGAAAGCTACAGAGCAATTATAAAATTCCTAAATGAAAAAAAAGCAATGTACCACACGTACCAACTAAAAAAAGAAAGAGCATTTCGTGTTGTCCTTAGGCACGTACACCCATCTGTTGAAACAGAGAGTATTCAAAGTGAACTCGAGGAACTTGGTCACAAAGTCAGGAACATTCACAACATTCGCCATAGATTGACAAAAGACCCAACATGCCTTTTCTACGTCGACCTAGAACCACGACGAAATAACGCAGATATCTACAAAATTACAACATTAATGCACGCCCAAGTCAAGTTCGAACCGCCGTATAAAAAGAAAGAAATAGTGCAATGCTATAGATGCCAACAGTACAATCATAGTCGTGCGTACTGCAAACGAAGCCCTAGATGTGTGAAATGCGGAGAAGCACACCTTACCGAAATGTGTAAGAAAGATAAACAAACAAAACCAACATGCGCTCTTTGCGGCAAGGGACACCCAGCAAACTACAAAGGCTGCAGAGTATACAAAGAACTTATCAAAAGAACATACCCAACAAGTGATCGACAAAAAAACTTCGAGGAAAAAAAAAACTACGCAAGAACAGTACAAACCAGCTATGGAAGAGTTTCCAGGGCTAAACTCCTACTCAGAATGCCCGTCGGATCCCTTGCATAATACTAACGCCCAGATAAAAAATGTTCGATCGTATACCCAAGCTTTAACCAATCAATCAGTAGACATCGGAAATGTATTACATGAATCATTTTCAAGATTTGAAAAAATACTTAAACAGCAAGCAGAACAGATAATTTAAGTGCTAAATCTACTCACGATTCTTATTTCAAAATTAAATTGAATTTGTACAAACCATCGTGGAATTATAAGATAGCAACATGGAATGCAAATGGCCTCTTACAGCACAAACAAGAATTAATTTTATTCCTTCAAAATTATAAAATTGACATTATGTTAATTAGCGAAACCCATTTCACCAAGAAATCGTATTTCTCAATCCCTGGCTATGTGACCTACAACACACAACATCCAGATGGTACCGCTCATGGAGGAACTGCCATTATTATACGGAACAAAATCAAGCATCATGAACTAAAAGCATACAACTTTGAATACCTGCAGGCAACCTCTGTCCATCTTCAAGATCTATGCGGCCCAATCAACGTAACTGCAGTGTACTGTCCACCTAGGCATAACATTTCAGAGGCAATGTTCGAATCATTCTTCAACAATATCGGAACAAGATTCATCGTGGGTGGCGACTACAATGCAAAACATGTGCACTGGGGGTCAAGACTAAATACACCAAAAGGAAGACGCCTTTACAACTGTGTTCTTAGAAATAATCTTATAGCAGTGTCCACTGGAGAACCCACATATTGGCCTACTGACAGAAACAAAATACCGGACCTTCTAGACTTCTACATTATTAAAGGTATTTCAGTTGATAAAATTTGTATAGAACCAAATCATGATATGTCGTCAGACCATTGCCCTGTTATTCTGACCATCAGCTCCGAAGTGTCACAAAACCCTTCACCGCCAAGACTCTACAACAAATTCACAGACTGGGACAAATTTCGTGAAATTATGGATAGTAGATTACTAGCAAATGTGCCACTGCATAACCCGGAAGATATCGAAGAAGCCACAGAACACCTGATTAACTCCATTCAACATGCCGCTTGGGACTCAACACCTCAAATTGTTCGAAGTAAGCAATCAACAATTCCCATATACATAAGAGAAAAAATCAGAGAGAAACGGCGACTACGACGTATTTGGATGACAACCAGGCACTCTGAAGACAGAACAAACTTCAATAGAGCCTCCAGGCAGCTGAAGGAATTATTGAAACAACTCAGAAATGAATCATTTGCACAATATGTACAGTCACTAACAGCAACTGCAACAACAAACTATTCGATCTGGAGGGCTACTAAGAAAAATAAACGCCCACAAATTCAAATACCACCTATAAGGAAGAAAGATGGAACATGGGCAAGAAGCGCAACAGAGAAAAGTGAACGACTTGCTGAACACTTCTCTTCCGTATCTTCTCATCCCACTTCTCTTCTCTTCGAACCTATAACTCCATGGAACAACGCAATTGAGGAAGAAGTACTTCGATATAATAATGCTCCCTGTCAATTATCGCTTCCAACGCAATCTTTTTCTTCTAATGAAGTAAGAGAAACTATTCAGCGTTTTATAAATCCTAACAAAAGCCCAGGTTATGACCTAATCACAGGCAAAGTCTTGCAGGAGTTACCAACGAATGCTATTGAATTTATCACCTTGCTCTTCAATGCGATTCTCCGACACAATCATTTCCCTGGACAATGGAAGATAGCTCAGATCATAGCGATACCTAAACCAGGAAAACCACCTAACGATGTATCATCTTATCGCCCAATAAGCTTGCTTCCAATCTTATCAAAGGTTTTCGAAAAAATCTTACTCCAACGATTAAAACCTCTTCTGCAACAAATAATCCCAGAACACCAGTTCGGATTCAGAGAACAACACTCAACAGTCGAACAAGCGCACCGAGTTGTTGAAGTTATTACTCAAAGCCTCGAAAGGAAAAGCTACTGCGCAGCTGTATTTCTTGATATACAACAAGCTTTCGACAAAGTATGTCACGAAGGACTTCTGTATAAAATTAAATCTACTCTGCCCCACGCATATTATCTCCTGATGAAGTCATATCTATCTAACCGACACTTCCAAATCAAATATAAAGAAGAATTATCATCCTTCCATCCCATTAAATCAGGAGTCCCTCAAGGCAGTGTACTGGGTCCTGTATTATACCTTATAAACACATATGATTTACCAACAAATGAAAATACTACAACTGCAACTTACGCGGATGATACAGCAATTTTGGCAGTACATGAAGACCCACTCCAAGCATCAAAAAATCTGCAAGAGCACCTGAACCAAATTGAACAATGGCTGCAAAGATGGCGGATTCAAGCTAATGCCGCCAAATCCAAAAATATCATATTTACCCTATCCAAAAAGGAGTGTCCCAAAGTCCGGCTTAACAATGAATACATAGCACAAGTAAATTGCATTAAATATCTAGGATTTCATATGGACAAACGACTCACATGGAGAAACCATCTAACTACAAAGAAGAAAGAAGCTCAAATCAGATTCGCCCAAATATCATGGCTCATCAACCGTCACTCAAACCTTTCCTTAAACAACAAAGTACTTCTCTACAAAGCAATAATCAGGCCTATTTGGAGCTACGGAATTCAACTCTGGGGAACCGCTAGCAAATCAAACATCGAAATACTCAGAAGATTCGAATCAAAATGCATTAGAAGATTAGCCAACGCACCGTGGTACGTAACGAATGAAACACTACATCGAGACCTGATGATACCTACAATATATGAAGAAATCACTCAGCGTAGCACCACCTACCAAGAGAGGTTAGACAAACATCCAAATCCATCAGCCATCAATCTACTGGACAATAGCGAAGAAGAACACCGACTGAAAAGACACCATATTCTGGAATTACCTTTCCGATTCAACAACCCTCATGACGATGTACTCTAGCTTCAATTAATGCATAAATAACATATTTACTGAATGTTTGTTAAGAAAACAGATTGTAAATAAACCGAATAATAATAAAAAAGTCCGAAATCAAACATTAGTTTAACTGACTGCGCGCTGAGATGCGGGCGCGGTCAGTGCCTCTCCCTCCGCTCGCCCGAATAGGAGTTCTTTCGACCTTCCCCCCGTCTGTTCTAAACTACTCGTGTCCGTAAGCGCAAGCGTTCACGGAAACCCCAGTTTCCCCCACTCGGAATCCCAAAGTTATGGAAAGTTCTTTTAATTTTATTAATCTGGTTGGAGGTAGGTTGAAACTATGTACGCAGTAGAATTATTTGGTCCAATCGCTGAAGGCGTTCTGAAGGGAATTCGGGTGTATAATTTCCATAATTCTCTATCTTGTTTCCTTGTCTTGCACCGTGATTACAAAAAACACGTGCGGGTCTAGTTGCGTCGTAGAAGTAGGCCCAGGTGAACATAATTCTTACTAATGGCCATTGGGTGGCACCGCAAAGGCTCGAAGGGGGAAGATATGTCGTTTCTAGAAGGGCGTTTATAAGTAAACAGCGGCGGCGTGCTCGAGATCGCGGGTGGTCGGGAGTCTTCCACACAATAGGGGGGTTCCAGCTGCGCGCAGCGAATCGGAAGGTGGGGGTTGCGTGCGCGTTGAAAACGTCTCGGCACGAGAGGGGCGCGTGAGAGACAGCTCGGAGGCAGGCTACTGTCGGAAAACTATTGAAAATTAATATTTTTTAATAATAATGTATTCGATAACGCCACAATATATATATATATATATATATATATATATATATATTGTAACACCCCCAGTCGTCTCGTGAGAGAACGCCCGGTAAGCGGTCCGGTTAATAGCTCAGTCGGTGATGGAAGGAATCGTTAAACAGATACTGGTAACATGAAAGAAACACTTTGATCACTGGTAAAAAAATCACTTTTATTCCAGGGCAAAATAATTTGAAATGCCCCAGGGAAGTTACACTTGTAAATAGAATAAGAAATCTGAAAATTAGGTGGAAAGAAAAGAAGATGAAAAGGTTAGTATTCAGAATAAAGCTTAAAATTAGGAAGACTTATAATTACAATGGTAAAAAATATTACAGGTCAATGTGTCATAGCGCGACACCGCATTACAGAATTTACGCAGGGATGAATACCCTGAATTATATTGCCTTGGTAAAGTTTTTTCTGTGGGCCCTAGACGGGCGCGTTGCGGCCGAAGGGGCGGCGGCAACCTTCACAGGGGGGCGCGGCCGGGGCGATGCCCTTGCACCCACTCAGGCACGCACGCCAGCTGGTCGGCCGTCTGATGACATCACCAAGTGGGGTGGCGGCGCGGCCGAGGCGTTATAACGGCGTCTGGTAGTCTGTCTGGTTGAACTCGGAGCGGAACTGGTAGTAGCTGGTAGTACTCTGGTAGAACTCGGAGTCACTCTCGATTTCAAGAGCGTAGTAACCAATCACGGATTCTTCTGATACTCGTGATGATTCACAATTACAACTTTGGAAAGTCTAGAAATCCTGCAGAGACACATTCGCCTCACTTTGCAACTGATTCCCGCTTCAGAGAATTTTCTCTGCCCACTCTACTCAGCCCTTTTACAATAGCCCACACCGAAGTTTTTTCTAAGTCCATCAGAGGCGCATTTACCTCTGATCGGTGAATAGCTCTCCCCTCCAGAGAAGTTTCTCTCCCGACTGCCCTGCCTTGAAAGCCTCCGGCCCCGTCTGATGCTCTGGCCCTTCTGATAATTTTATAAGTCGAATCGTATTAGGTTAACTTTTACCCCCCACTCGTTTTCTCGTATGTTCTAGCTCCTTATGATAGTTGCATCGCTATTGGCCAAAAGAAATGGCGCATTATGTTATTTCAGCCAATCGTGACGTGAGTAGTGAAGGAAGTTTCAACTCTTTGCGTCACTGTGAGCGTCCAGAATTTTCCTATTCCTTCTGGAACACCGGTCATGCTTACAAAAGGCAGGCGTTGTCCGTGAAAGAATTTATCGCTCTGGGATTCCCGGGATGTCGATTTCAAGAGCGTTCTAGAAATTTCTGCAGCTGGTCATGCGAACACGTGCCTCTGTCAGTGAATCTTTCGACGACTGACCCTTTTAACGACCTTCTTAATGGGCCGGGGGCGCAAATAGCTGTCCGATAAGCGGAGTTGCGCGCGTGTCGCCATCTGTTTATCTTCTCAGTAGGACTCAGGGTGGCCGAGTCTGTTTGTTTAATTTAATTTTCTGGGCATGAGGAAATCGGTATCGCTACAATATATATATATATATATATATATATATATATATATATATATATATATATATATATGACAGACTTTCTCGCAGTAGTTTGTATTTTAATCTCTTTAGCCTGAACCAGGTTTTCGGTTGTGCCTGATTCTCTTCCCAGATATCTTCTTTGGTTGAGAAGTTTTGCTGGTTCGAGCCTTTGTCAGGGAATATTATTTGTCACAATTCTTTGTTGCCGCAGAAAAATAATTGAGAATTCCAAAACCTTCGTTGAAAACGATTTGAAGCAATTCTAATTTCAAATAAAATTAATTATTATAAATAAACTGGAAGTGTGTATGTGATTTTCGAATTTTCAATTTTTAAACTATTTTTCACATTTCTTGTTCGATTTGTAAATCGTATGTACCATCAAATAAATTGTTCGTCTTTCTGTGCCTCTCTATGAACCGATTTGAGTAAAATAATGAATATATGAACATTAAATTTAAATACGATATAACCAAAAGCTATGGGACCAACTTGTATATCGCTAATGGTTCCGAAATTATTATTACTTTCTCGCATTATGTATTCTTCATAAGAAGAGAAAGTTATTTAATCGTGCTTCGGAAACGGCCAAATTTCGCTAGAAAAAACATTGCCGGGTTCTTTTAACGAAAAAGTGGATAAATCCTATTATTATATTTAGAAACAAATCCTCTAATTCGTGGTGGAGCCAGAATTCATGTTTTCTTGGTTCTTGATACCGAAAAATCGTTTGACGGCAAAACGTCCGTCTGTCGTCAACACTTGTGCCAAAAACGTTCAGTTGATATTCTTCAAAATTGATATTCCTTGATTGATGTGAACGGACTAGAGGCTTTGGGAGTTTCTGCCGGACTTCACTTTCTAACGGATATTTTCATTATTGAAGCTTTTTTTACGTGAATTTACATTTTCATGCCTTTGCCCGAGTTCGATTCATTCGGCGCTTCTGTGGCGTAGTAGTATGAGAGCACGTTAACTGAGTATTTGAGTTCGAGTGTCTGAGCGGAAAAATAATTTGCTGCTTGAAAACACTTTTGCTGGTTTATGTAGTAGTATAATGTTTCGAAGCATTTAGAAACAATGCGAGAAGGTGTGCACTTTGCAGTACTACTAGTTTCTTAATGAAATATTATCTTTGAAGTTAAAGCTTTAATTAATGTCATATATTTTATTTATAATGTGAATAGTTTTTGTGCAACTTTGATTGATCATAATAAATAATGCGAGAAAGTATGTGCTTTAGTTCTTGTTCCATTTTAGTGAGGTGCGGTAAGGAGTTTCAATGTTTTTAACAAATTTTGCTAATTTGCAGTGTATCAGCTACCACCGATTCCACAATTCCTCTTGACGATGTCATGGGCTTATAATACTCGGTCTTGTGACCATGGGATGCAATGGTTGCAACGAACCGTGACGGAAGCAGCCGGTGATATACGAACTCAAAAAGACTGCAAGGACAAGGACAGACACACAAGAGAGAGGGAGGGCCGGTGCAGTTGTCAAATCGTCATGACTTTCTTGCGAATAATTGTTGTCAAGTAGGTTGTCAACATTATTGTCATAAATTATAATGGAGAATTCTGTTATCAGAAACCCATTTTAATACAGTTGTCTTTAACAGTTGTGCGAATATGAAAATTATTTAAGGGCCGTTAACCTCACTCATACGTCACGTCATACGTTCGTGGATCAAACCGCAAAATGTTATTTATTGGAAACTCACTATTGGATCTTATTACAAAGACGTCAGAATCTGGTGAAATTTTTACATGAATCTCTTAATTTTTTCATCGAAGGATCGATCTAGAATGCGACGCAGTAAATTAGGGGAACTGTAAATATGAATCATAATCTTCATTGTATAGTTCTTAGAAATATCGTAAATAGTACGTGTACTTTTAGTGTTTTATTTTCTGTTGTTTAATGTGCTTTTATTTCTATGCAGGGTCGTGGCAAACATTTAATAGTGTGAGATAATAGAGGCATTGTCAAATATTGTCAATTGAAGCTGAAACCAATGTACGGTTTTTAATCTACTACAGGAACTTGTTCCTGTGAAAATAATAAATAAATTTATTTTTTTAAAATAAAGGATCACAGATGGCTTTTGACAAGCTGCATATTTTACCTATTGCAGTTTTTGTACTTTTTCCAGCCACATTTCTTATAACGTATGTTGTTTATTTTATTCTTGATCACTCATTATAATAGATTAGTTTGCTTGTTTTATTCAAATTTTTTTATGTTTAGGTATATTGTAGCTGTTTTATTAAAACACGTGGAAGCTGAATTTCCATATATAAGTGATACTGGCACTTACTCACCTGAAAGCTGTGTTTTTGGACAACTTCTCAACTTTGGAACTATGCTTAGTATGATTCAGATTTTTCTATGAATATTTAGAATGAAAAGTTTTTTTTATTTTATTTTTGTTGTAGTTCATTACATAGTTATTCACACACTACAGATACTTTATGTGATAGAGTTATTTATCAAATTCCAAGGAATCAAAGAAGTTAAAAACAATATTTGAAGATTATTTTGGAATCCATGATTTTTCCTGTTGCAGTGGCATCAGTTGTGTATGTACGGTTTCAACAAGTTCAGGAGTATTTCAAGACATATCCTCTTCATGTTTCTGTTAGAAAGTTAAACAAATGTGGTGTATGGTTTGGTCTTATATCTTGCCTTGGTCTCAGTTTTGTGGCTAATTTTCAAGAAACCAATGTAATAACAGTTCATCTTACTGGAGCTTTTATGTGTTTTGGCTTTGGTACTTTATATTTTTGGGTTCAGGTAAGTGTATTTCATTTATTCTTAAAAATACTGCATTTAATTGCAGTAATAAGTTTCTATGTACACAAATAATAAAATATTTATTTTATTAACAATTTAATGTCTGAAATAAAAAAAAGAATTAGCATTATTTCTTGTGAATTTATTAAAATCTCTATTTGGAGATTTTTTTCTCTCATTCTCGGAAATGAACCAGCTCAAAGAATAGTATGAGAATATTTTATTTTTAATTAATTGTTTAGTTGTTACAAACAAATATTATACCCTATAATATTGCTTCAAAATTCAATGGTTTTATTTTAAGAAAAAAAATTATTTCTTTCTTTATCTTTCTTTGCCCTTTTTTTTTCTTTTAGTTCACCAAATTTCCTTTTACTAAGAATATCTCAGAGTTATTATTAGTTTCTTAATGAACAATAAATGAAAGGAATATAAGGGCAGAATTAACAGGAGCATATTTGGTTTTTGATATTTACCTGCATAGGCTTTAAATCTAGTGACTTGTAGGCTTCAAGGTTGATTGTATCTGTATGTAAACGTGTGTAAATGGTTTTATGCAATCGCTGGAACGTAAGCACCATCCTCCTGGCAGTTGGTGATAAAAAGAATAATAGTGTATCTTTAGAGTAAATGAAAACGATCAGGATTCTACAGTTTTCCCATGTTGGATTGCATCCTCCCAAATAACGAGAGACACTGAGAGAAATGAGAGTAAAACTACTAGAATATAATAGTAAACTACTAATTTAGTATGTACTTTTACAGCAAACTATTTATGAATTGACATTGAGAGGTGTGTCTGGGTATTCAGGTCCCCATGTCAGGCATAGAATTGTGGCCGTGACAGTTAGGGTGGTTGTTATTTGTTTTAGGAGGTATACTCTAAATAGTGCCCCTTGTGACTGCCACTATTGTATAGCCCCTGGCACTTGCTATGTCTGCCATATCCTAGGTACTCCTCTGATTAACACTATTGTGCACTTCGCTGGTTTGAGTTGCTACGGCAAGTTAAAGATCTACTAGTTCGTCTTTCATTTGCCGAAAGTGAGGTACTGGCAGGTGTCCTTGATAACTCTTTCTATAATGACTCCATAGAGGCAATACCATTACAACTCAAAAAATGTTTCATCCATAAAATTCATTTGAAGGTAAAAAAAAAATATATACCATTATTTATAAATATTTGTTCTAAACTATGTCATTGCTATGGTCAAGAAAAGTATTTTATCATAGAGTTTTATACAACAAAAAATTTTAGGATAAGGAGAAAAGAAGAATAAAATATGTAAATATTGCATGTATCTCAAAATCTCTGTTCTTGGTATTACCATATTTTTGTTAGTAATAATTAAAAATAATTCCTTTTTTTTTTTTTCAATATTGCAGCCTTGATAGTTGATGGATAGTTGTAGATGAATCCATTGTCTGGAATGGAGATATTTGTATTTGAGATAATTTATTTAAAATAGTATGCTGTAACAAGTTACTTCCTTGAAATTAAAATGGAATATTCCAGTAGTATTTGAGAACAATCACACACTTCATTAGTGGAAGAAATCATTATTTATGTTCTAATTGTGCTTGCATTTAATGATAAGAACTTTCTGGCTGATTGAGGTTGTTTATAGAATTTAATTTCATTCAAATATTCAGAACTAGCCAACTTCTCCAGTACATAAGAAAAGGGGGCAGAGGACTTAGAAAAATTTCCTTGGTTTTTTGTCTGAATTGAAGATGTGAAAACATCTTTAAACAGAAAACACAATCATTTTTGTGACACAGGTGGCTTCCTATACAAACTTGATAAAAGTGATGCATCAAGAATGCATTTGGATTAATTCCAATTACACAATTAGGTTGAGAATAATTGAAATGTAATCCAATGAAGAGGGGCAGGAGTGGAGGCAGAGATGGTAGAGTTTGCTTGGAATGGTGGGCGGAGGGGCATTGAATAGGTTCCCTTAGGATTGTAAATTAAATTACTTCCATTCTACACTTTAGAGAAAATTCACTCCTATTCTTGTCTAATAAATGAGAGAAGTAAAATAGTAATGGACTAATCACTGTCCAGGTAACAATGAGTTATTTCCCCTTCATTTCTATAGAAAAAATTCAACCAAATGTACCGCTCTCAAATTTGGTCATTAAATACTCAAATTATGAAAAAGCAATACAGTCTATTTTCTTCTTTCATTCAGCTTTTAAAGCTAGAATAATGAATGAATGCACATGCAAATGCTTCTGAAACTCTTAATTTACCACCTTTTAAATCTGCTACGTTCACTCATTGAACTTCAACTTTGAGAGCATTTATTATCTTATTTCACTATCTATGTTGTTTACAACAAGCAGGGGCTTACTAGGCCTGTTGGAATAATGAAATAAAATAATTAAAAGAAGAACAACTATACTGAGAACACTCAAGTGCAGTGATGAATCACAGTGTTTTGAAATGCTTGTGGGCAAGAAAGACGTGTCTACCCCAACAATTGCAATGCATCATATCCTTGAAGAGGCCCTTCACTTTCATTTCAGTTGTGATGCATTTATAGAACTTTTTTGTGGAAAAAAGAAGCCTAAAAAGACAGATTAAGAAGTGTCTAGGGAAGTCTTTCACTTGGTTTTCTTGTCTTTGTGGCAGAGTGCTGATTCATTGTGTATACACACATACATGTGCCTTCCAATTTGACAAGAGACTTTGAATTCAAAATTTGTTCTGCAGAAAATGTAAAATGGATTCTATTGAATTGCATATTTTGCAAAAACTTTCTATTATTGTACTAATTTTCTTGAAATTTATTTCCTCTACAAAAAATGTATAGTGAATGTTCAAAAAGTTTTATTTAAAAAATCAGGTTTTTCAATGCACAAATTAAGCATTCCATATTGATTACATGTGGTGCCCCAATTGAAGATGTGGCCAGATGCAAACCTCTGTCTTGCCATTAGGAAACCGAAAAATTGAGGAAATGTGTAAAAATAATGTTTGGCCGCCGATAGATGACAGCTGGGAAAAGGACCCTGTATAATTGTTACCAGTGTGCTTTAGCATTGAGAACATTACCTGTAGATGTTAAAAGAATCAGTGATGTGGTGTTTCTTGATCTTTAATTCCAATTTCTGAGAAATATTGTATGTGTCACACACATGTGGCACTTTGAAGACGATACTGTAGTGATTGTTTGGCTGCCTTTGAATTACGTTTTTCGTATGACATCTATCATTTTTCTCTACAATAAAAAAAATATACTCTTAAACAAGTGATGCTACAGAATAGCACAGACTTTCTTGTACTAGTTAGTTTTCTAATTCCTTTGACTGAGGCTAGCTATTCAGTCGTACCCCATCCTTTTCCCAGCTGCCATCTATCGCCGGCCAAACATTATTTTTACACATTTCCTCAATTTTTCGGTTTCCGAATGGCAAAAGTAAAATCTCGTGCTATAGGGAAATTTTCGGTGCAAAATTTGGTGCTGTTTTTTTCGAAAATGGCAATTAAGCGTTTCAGTAAATGCGAAATTGAAGCTCCTTTCAACAGAAAACAATTGAGTTTTCGAAAAACTTTATTGGAAGTCGTTGGCGCTTTCACTCACCAATGCAATAATGTTTACAAATCGCTGGAAATACGCATTTTAAAGGCGTGAGGGATATTTTTAAAAAACAGTAGTTTATGAATCTAGTGGTACTATAAAAGCACGTACTTTACCGCAATATGTTATCGTTATGTACGACTGGACGCCCCATATGTGCTTCATTAATTTCAAACAATTTACGCGTTTTAATATTTTTTAGGGGGGGGGGGGGGCTTGGAACTTAGGGGATTTCAACGAAAACGAGAGCTGCACCATTATCTTAAACACCCTTCGCACTATTCAACAACAAAATAGTATAACCGAATAAGGGGGTGAAAAGTGCCCTCAAACCAAATCGATTATCGCGATACTCATATGAAAGAGAAAAAATGTTGTAGATTTCCAAAAAATCAGCAGCGTGGGACAATCTGTTACAGAGATATAATAAAAACGTGTTTTTCATGTTATATTTTATTTCTCAGCGTCTATTGCGGGAATCAGGCCGAAATAAATTGGAGAGACAAAGTAAAATAGTTGAATTTGGAGGTATTTGTGTGAACTAATTTTGACCCCAAATTCAAATAGAAAATAAATTTTTGAAATTGATTTTCGACAAGATAACGTTGAAGTACTGTCTTAGTTTTCTCCTAAAATGTGTATCCTAACATTCGATAACACATTTTTTTTTCAGATTTTTAAACAACGTGGATGATAGTGAAAAATAGTTAAAACCAATTGTATCAGTTCAAAAATTTGAAATAAAATTTAATTTGAGAGTGGGATTTTAATTTAAAATAATTTGAAAGTAAAACATCTCTGCATGTGCAAATTACGATAAAAAACGAGGGAAAAACTAGGTCATCAGGATCACATCGCACGAGGGATAGTGAAATCGATTAAAGTAATACAACAGTGTTCGTTTGGTTCGAACACATAGGGAGCCGTCCATAAATTACGTAACGCAAATTTGGAGTATTTTGAATACCCCCTCTCCCCCCTGTAACCACCAGTAACGCGCGCATTAACCCCCTCTAATACTTACGTAACGCTCGCAAAGAGCCCTCCCCGCCCCCCCAATTCCAATACGTAAAACTCAATTATACAGCAGAAACAAGTTGTATTAATTGTATATGTTTTGTACATTAATATTTATTATAATTAACCCGAGAATTAGTTGATAGTGCGGACTGCGCATAACAATAAGTTTGGAGACAATTTTTAATGAAAGAAGGTCGCATAGGCGAGAAAATTTCTGACAAGTCGCCCACATTCTGTCGTGGATGACACATAGGCTCAGAGACTACTGCATCAGCTGATTGGATATTAGAGTATACTATTGATCTGTTTTGAATATTTTCTTCGTAATCTAAAAGATGCAATCAATACCACTATCATTGATGAAAAATATTTTCATTTATTATAACAATTAAATAAAACGAATTATTTCAGAAAATGTTGAGATATTTAAAAAAATAAATATCGTAACACTAAACTATGATCCCCCTTCCCCTATGTAACGCAGCGTAACGCTGCCTCAAACCCCCTCCCCCCTCTTCAGCGTTACGTAATTTATGGACAACTCTTAGTCAGTGGTTCCATAGTTATTAGTTCGTTTTTAACTTCTTCACAATTGTGAAAAGAAACGTTTTTCAACAGTAAACAAAACATCGAGCACCAAACATCGATGTTAAAAAACCGTATTCAATATATCGATGTATAAAACATTAATGTTTTGAAAACTGTCGATCTGCCCTCACAGGAGGCTCTGCAATTTTGAAAAATATTTATTTAATTTTGTGGGTATTTTACATGAAACTCCTGCGACATTTTCAAAATTGTCTCAAAAGTGACTCTAAATTTTGTGTTTAAATTTCTTGTAAGTATAGAGTGTTATGCAATTGGCAAAGGTCCGATGTTCATTGTTAATTCCAAATTTTGGAAAATTTCAAAATGCGATTTTTTTTCGGCGTCTTCCTACAACTTTAAAATTGAAGGTAGAGATTTTTTCTTCAAGTAAATCATTTTCTCCATATTTAGTTCTTTCATTCAGATCATGTACTTTTTTTTGAAAATATTAGTAGTTTTCACGCAATATTGCGTGAAGTATATGCAATATTAAACTAGTGGCGCTACAACAGTGCGTACTTTAGATTTAGATTTATTTTGTCAAAAATCAGTAAAAACTGTATGTGACGTGTGGGGGAGAAGACACTTTCTCGCGATATTGCTAATAGACATGTACTATATGACAATTTCTCTCTTACACTTCAATTACCATTTAAAAAATTCTAAAAAAGTGTGATAACTTCATTTTTTTAAAAAAATTCAAACGTTTAAACGAAAACAGCTTTCTGATATTGAGTTCGGTGCATCAATGTTCTACATAATGTACCAACGATTGGCACGCGTATTTTAGCCGTAAATAAAATTATTAGTTTATTTACGTGAACGAACTGCGGCCGTCATTATTGCCTTCTGTTATCAGTGAGGTGTTACAACAATGTGTTGCAACCCTCAACAATAATAGCTTATTCGTATGGGAAAAAGTTTGCAAATTAGAATTGTTGAAACCTCTTGCAAGAAAATGAAAATGGATACATAATTTAAAAATTAAATATAAAACTGTGATATTAACCAAAACTACTCGGTTATTGCGCGCATTTATCTTCATTCCCACACATAATGCAAAGCGAAATCATCTATTTGTTTTTACATTTAACTCAAGAGATCACTATTTAAAAAACATTTTAAATAAATTATGAAATATTACTTTGTAAACGTATAACAAAAGTTTGGATATGATAAACACATAAAGAAATATAAAATAATATATAAATTCTAACTTACGAAGCATCCTGGTGGAATTACCTCTATTACGTACACGAAGCCCATTAAAATAGGAGCGGGCTAATATGTTTGGCACAAAATTACACAAAAAATCTCAAGTTTCTCAAAAGCTGAAAAGTGTACTGAAAAATTAGCTCAAATTTCCGCAATTTCAAAAACGATCAAATGCAATTTTTGAAAAGAAAAAAGTGCCGCAAATGCACTGTTTCAGATGACATAGGTCATTTTGCTGTATTATTTCCCTTTTTACTTTCCCACATATAAATGGAGTAAAATAAGTAGTATAGGGAAAGTTATGTATTGCTGCGCAAAATGGAATTCGAAATATCAACGGAAGTAACACATCTTGGAATCCCCTGATACCAAAAAAGTTGTTTTTTAAACGTCCGCCCGTCCTGTACGTTCGTCCGTCTGTCCGTCCATCCGACTGTCCGTCCCGACTGTCCGTCCATCCGACTGCCAGTCCATCCGACTGTCAGTCCATCCGACGTTCCGTTTGTCAGTCCTGTCCGTTTGCCCGTCCTGCCCGTTTGTCTGGGCGACTTGTCTTTCCGACCTATTTGTTCGTCAGACTGTCCGATTTGTCCGTCTGCCTGTCCGACCAATCCGTCTGCCTGTCGGTCTGTCCATCTGTCTGCCCGACCAGTCCGTCTGCCTGTCGGTCCTGTCCGTCTGTCTGACCGTCCGACCTGTCCGTCTGTCTGGCTGTCCGTCCAGTCCGTCCACCAGATATAATAGTTTTCGTTCATTTTATATTTCGTTTTATTTTAACTTAAAAATAAGATTTAAATGTAATTTAGAAGAAATATTTTTTATTACGGTACCGCCGTATGCGGCATTGTTTCAGCGGTAGATATTTGAGATTGTCGTTGTTGAACGTGATATGAAGGGAGAGATAAGGCGGTTTTATTTACTTAACATTAATGTTACAATGTTCTCTATGTTCAATGAAATGGTACATTCATCTTTATTAAAGTCGGGAAGAATATAAACAGACATGCATAAGGTGGACATTTCGTAAATCGCAGTTTCGTGTGGTTGCATATAGCGATATATTGGATGGGGTTTGGTTCTGGACGTTTAATTTATAAGTGAAATTATTCTTGCTTGTCTGTACAAAGTGCTGCAAATAATGCGAGAAAGTATGTGATGTTGCACCAAGTTTTTCTTAAACAACTTTTCCTCGTATGTATGAAAGGATGGTATAAATGTAGCAAAGAACGGTTAAGAGGTTCTGGTCCCATTTTCAGCAACTCTCCCAATTATACATGTAAGTATCCTTGGCTCGAGTTCATGGCTTCTTGGCTGTCCGGATAACACCACATCGTTGGCTGAGAGGACGTTTCGCCTATTATGTCGCAGGCTTCGCAAGGGTAGTGACTCAGCGATTTTCCCCTCTCCAGTTGCCCTGGAGAGGCGGGAATTTATTTTTGTCCATCGGGGTACAATAGTTGCAGCCGATAAGGCTTCTGCATCTTGGGAGGGAATTATCTTAAATAAATTAATTAAAAATAACTTGCAACTAATTACAAATCTTAATTATAAAACTTTATTTAATTTTTAGTTCTTCAAAATTGTTCTTCTTTATTCTTTTATATTTTTCTTTCTCACACGCATTCATACTTAAACTATATTTACAAACACATTCAAACACACATCTCATCAAAACACTTCAGTACACTACATACATTTAATTCGCCACGACGCAGACTTTACTCAAGAACCAGTGGCACCGCGACGTGTACGATCCCAGGCGGCGCTGGCCCGGTGGATCTCGTTTCCGCGCGTCCCGCGCGGCTACCGGCATCCGTGAGCGGCGACCGCCTCACAAGCACTAGCTGCTCCCTCGCGTCGCACAGCTCGGAGAGCTTGTATGGGGCATTGCGCGGAAGATGAAAGCGACACAGCGATTTTCTTTTCTTTTTTTTCGGCGTAGCCGAAGGTCGGTGTGGTGTTCGATAGCATCATGATCGTATTGATCAGAGGATACCTGATCGTAATAACAGTGTACACGCCTTTTGCGTTTTACTGCTAGGTGTAATTAGTTTGTGTAGGTTCGCGACTGACCTTAGTCGTTTGGCAGTTAGGCGACTTGTTAAGCCATATTTGTGACTATGTCATTATAGAGTGTGTTTCGCTCTATGCCCTTAGTATGTCTGAGGGGAGAGCTTGTCGTCTATGCGCAATGGTAAGGACATGTCTCTGAAAGTTTTTTAGCGTAGCCGGAGCTTCGTCTGATTCAAAGGCTTGGTAGACTTCATTGAATCATAGCCGTCTCAAGCATTGAGTGAAGGACTCAATATCAAGATCCTTCCTCAGTACTTTCAGTCGTTTCCGAAACAGAGGGCGAGCTATGAGTCTCAGAACTCTATTCTGAATTAACTCAAGTGTGTCCTTGTACTTCTGTGCTGTGGTCCACCACGTCGCCGCGGCGTAGGTGGCCACAGGCCGGCAGCACGTTTTATAGAGTGCCAGGCGAAGATCCAAGGGTAGAGAAGGTTCCTTAAGGAGAGGTTTTAGAAGACGGACCCTTAGGCGAAGTTTCGAACTGATTTGCTACACATGTTCATGCTCCGGTCGAAAGTGACACCCCGATAGGTTGCTTAGGCGCCCATTTGAGATTTTGCGTTCCGATTTTAATTTGCTTGGGCGGCGTGAACCGCTTTGGGTGTTTGTTTGCGGCGAGAGAAGCAGATTGCCTGAGACTTTGCCGCTGAGAAAGTCAAGTGGTTTTCTTGTGCCCACGTCAGAGTCAGGTTCATCTGCTTTTGTAGTGTTTTCAGTTTATGATCTAGGTTTATTCCTCTTGCTAGGACTGCTATATCGTCAGTATACGGAATAGCCTAAACCGTGGTATCTGTGGTATGTCATTGACATATAGCGAGAACAGTAGCGGGGAGAGCACGGAGCCTTGGGGGGCTCCGAGAGAAATTCCGCGCTTTGAGGATCTCGCTTTTCCCACTTGGACCACGAAGGTGCGGTTTGTGAGAAAGGGTGCAATCATATCCGTTACATCTTTAGGGAGGCTTCGTCTTAGTTTGGAATGAAGTGTATTGTGTGGCACTTTGTCGAAGGCTTGTACCATGTCGAGGTATACGACTGGTATGAGGTCAGCGGAGATCTGATGGGGCATACATAGTGCATGCAGTGAGGCTGAATGTCCCGGTCGGAAGGCAAATTGCTCACCTCGTATAAGGTTTTGTGGGATGATAGCTGGTTGGATTCACGCAAGGATTAGCCTTCGAAAACTTTCCCCATGATTGGGAGCAGGCTGATGAGCCTATGGCTCGTCGCGAGGATAAGGTCTTTACCCGGTTTCGGGAGCATTGAAATACTCGCGTTTCCAGCTTTCCGGGAAGTAACGTAGTGTGATACAGCTGTTGTAAAGGTGTGTTAGATCAGAACTGATGATCGGAAGATCCTCTTTCAAGATTGGGGAACCGATCTAGTCGGGGCCCGGTGCCTTGCGACTGCGCTTGCTTGAGATAGTTTGGGAGATTTCTTGGATAGTGCAGTGTGTGAGTATTGTGTTGTTGCTTTCCTCTGCATTTTCCTCGTCGTCTGTCACCCGGGGGGAGGTTGACAAAGAAGGCGCCTAATGGAATGAGAATTCCGTTCCGGCGCCTTTTAAGCTGGTGGGCAGCGGGCCGAGGTTTCCCCGGTCGGGCTAAGTCATCCGCCACCTCTTCCACCGTCACTTGAGGCGAGGGGGCCTCTCACATAAGAGTTTGAGTCCCCTCTGTTCCTTTCGAGCGTGGGTGAAGTGGCCCAGCTTGCGTGACTTAAGGTTCGCGTAGGTTTTTACACGGTCTTCCGAGTTCCGCACTTGCAGGGAGAAAAACTCCCCACATTGCTTTCCCGTGACCGGGAATTCACATCCGCGCGTGATTTCCTTGAACCACACGGCGAAGCCGCCTTCGGAGGGCACCGCCTCGGTCGCCACCATGACGGGTGGGACGCGCTTCGATGCCTTCTTGGGTTCAGAGGTGGAGGGAGGAGGGCCCTGCGCATTTACGCGTGGAGGCGAGAGTGGCAGTGATGACACCGCCTGGGGCGGCGACCGCATCTCCACGTGGGCACCCGAGTCACCATTGCTGGCTACCGGGATTTCCGACGCGTCGGGCTCATCGCTACCCCCGGCTGCGGTGTCCACCAGCATCGTGGTCTCACCGATTGCGGGCAGCCCGAGAGAGCTTGTGGGCGGTTCCTGGGTGGGAGGTACCTTCCCGTCTGCGGCGTTCGGCTCATCACCCGAGAGACGGCGCTTTTTGCCTTTGCCGGTAGTTGGTGAGGCGTTAGGCCAGGGTAAGGGTTTCGCTTTAGCGCAAAGAGCGTAGTACTCCCTAATGCCGCTTTTGTCCGCCGATTTCGAGAGAGTCTGGTGTCAGTCGGGAGGCAAACAGCGAAAACAGGTCCTGTGGGAGGTCAAAAATGCACCCGTCAGAATCGGCCTACATCAGAGCCTTTAGTGTATTTGCGATGCGAGTAGGTTTTGACACCGTGGACGTTTTCCCTTTCTTTTTCCCCTCCGTGTCCAGGGTTTGTTTCGCGAGGGAGCATTCCCTGGGACGTCGAAACACTGTGGGGTTCCCGCAGCGAATTGACAGGTGGGATTTCTCCTTGCGAGGTAGTAGGTTCGGCGGCGGGGGCCGGGGTAGCGGCAGAGTCAGTGACAAACTCCGGAGCAACCGAGACTTTAATGCCGCCGGTTGAGAAAACCAGGGCACCTCGATCCGAGAGCGTGCGAGACCGCTGGCGCTTCTCGCTTGCCTTGTTATTACTGCCATTGTCCATTACAGAAGGTAGACCGGACAATAGCTGTATTTCAAAGTATTTAGTTCTTTGGAGAGAACTGTATTAGGTAATTTTTGCTTAGTTTTTTTTTTTTTTGAAAGAACTGTATCAGTGATAGTTATCTTAAAAGAAAGGAAGTGGATGGACTCACATAGATAGATATACCGTCAGGTGAATCAGGTGTCGGCTGCGACCAGGGCGCCTCCTTCCGCGGGACCGGGAACCAAACGCGGCAGCCGCAGCGGCGTGGAGTTCGGCCGCTCCTTCCTCGCCTCGCCTTGGCCGGAGCTCTTCACTGCACGGACATTCTTCACTGGTGCTCTTCAAGCGCGAGAGAAGAATGAGACAGCGACAAAGCGATGTTCTGCCTCTGGTGTTATATACTGTCCGGCCTGGATGCTCGGTTAGGGCAGGTGCTCCGTGATTGGTGCAGGGGTCCCTCTATATGGCTGTCGATGTGGGCCAACCCGGGCCACGCACCATCCGTCCACGTAGTCGCACGGCGTTGAACAGCCCCCGGGCAGTCGCGGATTAGTGGTAATATGTGCTTGCAGACGTGGTTTAGTTTGAGGCCAGCAGTTCACCAGCGGTTTGTTGCAACTGTAAGGGAAACCACTCTGCCAACTACGCCGGCTGCAAGCCGAGGCCACCTGCACCCAAAGTTGACAAAAACGTCACTTTCTCAGCGGTAACTAAGGCGAATCACCCTGCACAGGCAAGGCGCGCGGAAAGGAAGGCAGCCTTCTCTACAGCCCGAAAGGGAATTGAGAGGGTGAACCCTGCGTCCTGCGCGCTCTCAGCCACACAGACAACACCAAAAGCGCCTGTTGCTTTCTCGGAAGCGGAACTCCGAAAAGAGGTCGCTAAACTAAAGCAACAAGTCGCACAACTCACCTCACTTCTCCAGGCTCTCTCCCAACAAGCGTTCAACCATAATGGCTGGAGAACAAACGCAGAGAAACACAAACACCTGCTGTGGCCGCCCGGAACATCAACGGTCACATTGACTCTAGCCAAAGACTATTAATAGAGCTATTCTGCAGCAAACATCGCATAGATGTTCTCCTGCTGCAGGAAACAAAGCTACAAAGCTCAGATCAAATGGAGCTGCGCGACATGGAAATCTACTATGCCGATCGCGACGGTCGTAACCGCGGGGGTGGCGTTGCGGTTGCCGTGCGCCGTTCGGTACCCCACTGCTTAGCAGCCCTCTCTCGCCTCGCTCACGTCGAAGCTGTAGCAATCGTGGCGAACTGGACGGAGAGACGGTGTGTGTTGGGCGTTCTGTAGAGCTTCGGTCTCGAAAGCTTCCATGAATAAATTGGCAGCGAAGGGTGATAGGGGCGAGCCCATAGACGCTCCGTCCACTTGGGCGTAGAACCGGTCTTGGTACTGGAAGAAAATGGAATTTAGCCAGAAGGCAGCCAGTTGCGCCCATTCTCTCGGCTGGCTCCGTTCCTGTAGTTTCTGTGAAATCACTTCCACGGCCTCGTTCACTGGAACTTTGGTGAACAGAGATGTCACATCAAAGCTGACCAACAAGTCACCCCTGTTGAGTCTTTGTTGTCGAATAATGTCCACGGAGTGCGAAGAGTTCCTCTACAGAACTACGCAGTGTCATCCGGACAGCCAAGAAGTCAACTCTCACAATTTTCGATAATAGCAAAACAATTATCATTGTTAATAGATTCGTAGGTAAATCTATATATAGATACGTAGAGAAATGGTGGTCTCTGATGCTGAGACTGGTATACAATGAATTTATAAGTACATTTCAGAAATACACTGTACTTAAAAATTCACATTTTTCTTTGAGACATTTCCACAACACTGGTTATCATTTTTTCAAATTATAAATAAAGAACATGTGTACTTACCTGCTTGTACAAGAAATCGGCACGCCTTTTCTTGCTCGAGGTAAATTTTGTTATAACTCTTTCGTTAATGTCTGTAGTTCGGGTGATGAAGTCATGCTTGATGGGAAGCATTGCAATAGTAGATAATCTATCTTCTGCCATTGTATTGTGCAGGGACAGTTTTAATCCTTTTAGACTGGAAAAACGATCTGTCTCGCATGTCATAGGAATTGTAAGAACCACTCTCAGCAGTTTAACACATTCACTGAAAGTAAACATTATTTTATTGTCTCTGATAAATTCCATCAGTGGCAAAGCCACATATATATATTTAAAAAGTCTTGTGTACTGTAGATTAAAGTTCTATGTGATAATTTTTCTCCTCAATAAATGCATTCAGGAGTAGCTTTCAAAACCTCATCTGGAAATTCACACTCATACTCTGCAAACGTATCCAGTAAAAATAATACTGCCGCTCCTAAGTGCAACAAAACTGTATCGTCTTAGATTTCCATTAGTATGACAGCACACACTTCTAGTGAATCTCTTTTTCTTGCATTCTTTCTTTCTTTCTTTATTTATTTATTTTGTGTGCTTTACCGTCAGCTGGTGTAATATGTTGAATTCTTATGTTGCTTCTGATTTTAAGAATTTCCAACTCAAATGCTTTATGTTTTATCTGAACAAGTGATGAAGTACAGTCACTCCATGATGGAGTACAGCCTCTGAAGTTGACTGAACAAAATGTCAACATGTGGCATTATTTTGTAAAAAAATGTCAACCAAAATATGAAATCTCCATCATTTAAGACACCAATGAATCCAGAAGCTTGAGACACAGAGCTACAGCTCATTCTGATCCCTTGTTGAATCTGTTTCATACACTCTATGAACCCTCTATACTCGAAAATAGTGATCACAAATCTTGAATGAAAGTTCCATCTAGTAGGAACTAAAATTGGTAAACGTTTTTGGACCATTTCCTCTAAGACAGATATTCTTTGTGGGGAAGGGGAAAAAAAAGAGCAGATACCTTGAAGATTAAAAAAACAAAAATATTCGACCACTTTTAGTCACAGAAGCTGCTTTTAACAATACTAAATTTAATTGATGTGCATAGCAATGAACATATTTGGCATGCGTGTATTTTTGTTTTATAATTGCTCGCACTCTGTGTTTTGAGCCGGACACCACCGAAGCTCCGTTGTAAGTTTGCGCTAGAGTTTATTTTCGCAGCCCTCAAAGTGATGTTGCAGCTCAGATAATATACATGCAGCTAATGAGCCAGCAGCTTGAATGACAAATCTCCAGAATCTTTCAACAGGTTTGAAATTTATCAAGTACCAAATACTATAACTGGTTGAAAGGCTGACGCTACATCAGTTGCTTCGTCGTCCATAAGAGGAACAAAGTCTGAGTTCTGCATTTCTTTTGATAATTCCTTGAGGTTTACTTCAAGCATACACTTTAGAATTTCATTCTGAATGGTTATTGAAGTGCCTTTGATGCTTTTTCTAAACGATTTCTCATCAGCACTATCTAATTCTGCACTAAAATTTACTAGTCCACGAAAACTACCCTCCAAGTTTCCGAGTCATCATGTCCATGTAATGCCAGCTCAAATGAACCACAAAATCAAATACAATTAATTATAATGTTCAAAAATGCCTATTCTCAGCTACTTTCTAGTTTATTTCTGTGTTCTCCTGTAGACATTGTCCAATTGCTGGATCACATTTACATTACCAAACATTACTAGGTTCAGAGAATTTTTTCATGTGAATTTTAGATGAGACATGTTGTTTGTCTTGCTGATGCTAAATATCAACCACTCCTTGTTTCGTCCAAGTGTCCTCATCACCGAACAAAATACAACAGAAGCAGAATAACGTGTTTTTAATTACGCAAACGTATTTTTCATACACCTCTCGATTAAATTTTCTGTTAATATATCTCTTTTTCATTAGTACACTTTAATTGTGATGTTTTGGCCATCCCAGGCGTTTGATTTCACGTTTTTCTTCTATCGATCGTAACGAAAAAAGATGTTCTAGTAACGAACTAACTGAATTCATTATTTCTCTCTCTTTATCTTTCTCTCTGTATATATCTTTATCTTTATCTTTCTCCCTCCCTCTTTGTCTCTTTCTCTCTCTCTCCCTCTCCTTTCTCTCTCCATCTCTTTCTCCCCCTCTCTTTTCTCTTCTCTCTCTTTTTCTCTCTCTTTCTCTATCTTTATCTTTCTCCCTCCCTCTTTGTCTCTCTCTCTCTCCCTCTCTTTCTCCCCCCTCCCTTTTCTCTTCTCTCTCTCTTTTTCTCTCTCTCTTTTTCTTTCTTTTCTCTCTTCTCTCTTTCTTCTCTCTCTCTCTCTCTCTTTCTCTTTCTTTTCTCTCTCTCTTTCTTTCACTCTCTCTCTTGTCTCCATGGGTCCAAATTTTATGATTACATTTTGTTGTAGGATAGCGTAAAGAATGCTTAGAAGAATGGTGCTAGTCTCATTGTCACTGCTCTACCCTTAAGTAATGCAGTGTAATGTTGCTTCACATCCCCTGCAGTGTAATGTTTCCCTTTTCTCTAGCATTACATAATTTATGTATGACCCATATGAAATTTCCCAAAAATTCAGAAGTTTCTGTGAACATGTGAATAAAAAGTAATTATTCAACCGTGTATGATATTCTTAAAGCCCTGTATTGATTCTACCGCGAGGGAACCAAAGAATTGTGGAAATGTGAAAAAATGTATGTTTTTTGATAAACTTTAGTTTCATCATTGTGAATATTACATGAAAGTAGGAAATTAGGTGGAGGAAATTTTGTAATAGAAAATAAATGTTTGCGAGAAAGTCTGTGCCAATGTGTTACACCACTATTTTATTTTTTAATTCAATATATTACCATATGTAATTAATTATCTTGAAAGTTTAATTTTGTATATTTTATTCATAGCCAATAATAATAATAATAATAATAATAATAATAATAATAATAATAATAATAATAATAATAATAATAATAATTTAATAAACAAAAAAGTGTTAACAACAATTATTATTCTCTTGTAAATTTGTAATACTTGTGTTGAATAGTAATTATTATGTTTGTTTTACAGGCAATTTGTTCATACTACATGCAACCTCTGGCTAATAGCATTTTTGTTGCTCACCTAAGATTAGCCTTGGCTATGATTTGCTCAGTATTTTTTATATTGTTGAGTATTACTGGAGTAATTTCTCATTTACAATTTCATGGTAAGATGCAACTTCCTCTGTTGAAATATGCTGTTTGATTGTTTGGTGTATATTTTATGTCCTACAGTTATAAATATTAATTATTTTTCTTGTAGGTGCCAATCCTCGTAAATGGTATCCCGTGGATGGAGGATGGGAACTCCATGTCATAAGTACAGTTTCAGAATGGATTGTTGCTATTGCATTCTGCATTTTTATCTTATCCTTTTCTCAAGAGTTTCAGTCTCTCAGCATGGAAGCAAAGGTTAGTTTTATGCTGTATATCTTCCTATTATATTTTCATGTAATGAGAGAAGAGATTCTTCAAAATTTAAATTGATTAGTATTTTGAATAAAAAATGTTTCGATATTATCATAGCTGTGATTTAATATTTGGCTATTGTTTTTTGAGTATTTATCTCTTGTGTAAGTGAGTTGAGTAAAGTTTGTAAATTCTTATCGTAAAGTTTTCTTTTTAGTTTAATTTGTTGTGCAACATGGATCTTTTGCTAGTTTCAATGAAGATTCATCATTGTTAAGGAAAATGTTTGAGATTATAAAACATTTTTACTTTTTATATATTTGTTTTGATTGAGGTTCCAGACTCTGTTATAAGTGGCATTCTTTGTTTCTTTATTTAGTTATAAAGTTGTTGAATACATTGAACTTATTTACAGTATCTTCAAAGATTCAATATTGCAAAATATATATGACAAATAGTTCATTAACATTCTCATTATTTATATGTTACCTTGAACACTTAAATTATTGACATTTTGGGACATTTTCTTCTTCCAGTTATTGGAAACGTTGTATGAAAACTTGTCAGTTATACTGTTCAAATGGACATGAAACTGACAATACCTTAATTTGTATTGATTGAATGAATATCAGTCATTCATGTTTCAATTGAAATTAGTATTACACCATTCACATCAATGTGAAATAAACATAATTCAAGAGTTTGTAATTGATTTTCATGCATTTTCAGATAGTTCTTCTTACTGAACGAATTGAAACATCTGATGTTAATGATACATCACCATTTGTTCCTCATACTAGTGCTGATGAAGTTGATGTGATTGTTAGGCAAAGTGGAGCAAGTGTTATTACTTGATTGAAAATTTGTACAAATCACAGTGCATTAAACCCTCATGACTCAACTTCCTGGTATGAAGAATCAAATCAGCATTCCGTTGTGATAATCGCTTCCAGCCAAGCACACTGTAATCATAGCAGTGGAGTGGAATCTCCAGATAATTCAGAAGGTTTGCGTGATGGATACAGTGAACCTGGTGTCAGCACACCTGAAGTGATGCATTCTGCTCGGTGTTCAAGACCTTCAGAATGTGGTAGTGAACAATCAAGTGAACATGTGCCACAAGTACCTCATTCTGTTGTTATAATTGCTGCTTCACAAGAATGCGGCAATTCATTAGGTGAATGTAACATTAATGAGAGTGAACAGCCAGTTGTACCTGAAACTCAGCAAGAAAGTGATATATTACCAAGTAAATTGTTATCTCTTTCACTCTCATTGTTAGTTGCAGCATTTTTTCAGGCAATTCGATGTTTACAAGAACTTATTGAAGATACATTTCGAACTTTGCACTGTGATTTGGATCTAGAATAAATTGGGATGCTATGCAATGATATCCTTGAAACTACTTGTGGTACTTTCTAGGTCATAGATCTACTTTTGGTAGTTTCCAGGAGAATTTCTGATGTGACAATACAATTTCTCAAAGAAATTGGAGGAGAGTGCACGTATTAGCTTTCAACAGAAAGTGCTAATACATTATTTTACTAAGTATTATGTTGTAAAACAGGCGATTGTTAGTTTATAGAAGCTTGGTTAATGTTTTTTAGAATGTTGATAAGATAAAAAAGATATGCAAAGCAATGAAGGTCTTGCATCTCTTTACCCTAAAATTATTGCTTTATAGTTCTTCAAATTAAATTGTTAAGTATTTTTTATTGTCACATCAAATTCAGATAGAAGAACATTCTACTTGGATGACAAGAATTGTTTCAGTGCTCTCTTTTCCTTTTATGTAGGCTCTACAATGAATTCTATGTTTTAACTAAGGAATATCTTCCCAAACATCTGAAATGATTTCTTACTTGTACCTACACATTTTTGAAGCATTTTCTTTGAACTTGCATATATTCTTTATGTAGATTCCTTAAAAAACTACAGTATTTTAATGTTTGCTTTTGCTTGTGTATACAGCACTGTACTTAGTGAAACTGAAAGGTACAGGAACTTTTTATGATTAGTTGCAAACCCTTGTGTCTTATATGTGTTATTGATATTAATCTTTGTTTACTTCTATTGAAGTAGACATAATTTTTATAATGATCTGCTTTATCTTTTCTGAAAGAAATGGTGTTTTTTCTCCCTCACAAACCTTGATGATTATTTATATTATGTCGTCATTTCTGCTTTGTTAATTTTAAGTATTAAATATTGAAGATGTGTTGTAACAAACACAAAGAAAAAATCAGTATTTGTTATTTTATACAAAGTATTTCTTGTAGGTGATTAGTATATAGATATTTTCAAATAATTTGATTGTTTTGAAGATAACATTTTATTATCTGAATCATAAGAATTGTAAATAAGTATTGCTTTAGTAACATTTTGACAGAAATGCAGAGCAAAAGTAATGGATACAGTTTCATTGCATCTGTAGAATGTTTGTTATTGCAATACTTATGGTAAGTAGGAAAGGAACTGATCTGAATTTGACAAGTATATGTCTCTCACCTACACAAATGTTTGAAATGGTTCACTTGCTTATTTATGTAATTTTGTTAATATGATTATGTAACTCCCCATTTGTTATTATTAATATTATTATTATTAGTATTATTATTAATACTAATGCTACTCCTAATAATAATAATATCAATAATAATATTTGCCATGGACGAAATTTCTTTTCATCTGTTCACTCTAAAAATATGAGGATAGTCTTTCTCTTTGAGGAAGAAAATTTTCATGGTGAGCAAATTTTAGTTATTACAGTTTACTAGAATCTAAGGTTCTTTCTTCGAAATAATTATATATTTATTTGTTAGTCTGGGAAGGACACTGGCTAAATTTCCATAATAAAGAAGTCTGTAGAAAAAAAGCATGAGTGTATAAAAGATAATTCTTGCTAATCACATATGAGAAATTTGTATGTGTTACTTTTGAACTGCATATTATGTTTTTGCTTTATTTAACAAGCTGTGTTCTAGAGATTATTGAGACTAGACTGCATTTTGTAGAACATAGATCTTTCTCAACAAAGAATGACCTGAAAATGAATTTCTAAAACTGAAAAATCATATTGTATGCATTAATTTCCTAAAAAATGGTTTTGATGTAAGAAAGTCAATATATTTGATACTGCCATCAAGAATGTTAGTTGCAAGATTGGAGACTGATCTTAAGAGTGGCTTAATAATATTGTAGTGTTAATTAAAGGTAATTTCTTCAGAATATATGTAATTTTGTTTGTGCATATGTAAGATGATTACAGAATGGAATGAAGTTTTGCAGAGATATCTTGGTGAGTCTTGTGTATTGTAATTAAAAATAGCAATGTAGTGATAATAGGAATCTAAATTCCTTGTGCATTGTCAGATCTAGAATGAAAGTTTTATTTTGAAACTGTGATACTGCAAGTTAACTAGATTTGTTGGTGCTCAATATTTCCAAAGGATATGTGATTGTATTTGTCATACATTTTCTTGAACATCAGTAGGCCATAACTGTAAGTATTAGACTGTTCAACTAGTCTTGGAGCACATTTTGAGCAGATCTGAGCTAAAATCTTGTTTATAATTCTTGCTTCTCTAACTTGTTGCTTTCTATACATATGTTTGTTTTTAGTCTTTTGTGAATACAATGACTGCTTTGAGACATGTGTTTTATTTAAAACTCCTAATTTTCATCTCTTTGTGAATTGTCATTATGCCATTGGTTTTGGTCAACTTAATTGCTTCAATTTTTGAGTACTTGTGGAATGAAGGAAATATTGCTTTCTTTGTAGGATCCATTAATCATGTTACTCCTGTCAATCCATCTTCCCTAAGTGCACAATGTTTGTGGGATAATAAGTTTTTGGGGAAAGGCACAATTTGAGCTTTAAACAAAAGTCAAGTATTCATATGGGGGAAAATCATAAAATTTGTTTTCCTGGTAAGATGTTTTTCTGTAATAGAATGCTGTTAATTTTAGTCAGCTTTCATTGATCATGTAAACTGTTAATCATGTAAACTAAATGGGGCAATACTTGGGGTAACTACTTCAGATTTTTGACAGGAAATAATGGAATTGATGTTGAGTTTTAAGAGATCACTCAATTAAAATTCTCAGCCTATGCATTAAAGAAATTTATTTCTCTAAAACGTTTTGTTTCATTTTTATGTATTATAGGACATCAGATATATTATTATAGTGTATATATGAGTGGGTCACTTCATTGTAAGTGGTCCAGCACTGATTACATGATATTCTCAGAAAAAAATCATATCTTGTATAATAAATTCCCTTACATTTTGACTGTTCAAAACTGTTTTTTTTAAATCAATGAATGTACTCAGTTCACAAACGGCAGGTCTTTTTGTTGCAAGTCACACATGATTTTTACTTTTTTGCACTTAAGAAAAAACGTCTTAGTGGCTGTCCCTAAATAACATAAGGCCAATTTGGAGAAAAGTAAAACAATTATAAAACAGAAATGAGCTGTTAATAAACAGAAACGAGCTGCATTAATTGCATTTGTGCTATTTGTTGAAATTTATTGTAATTGTCATGAGAATTAGTAGGTGGTGCAGACTGCACATTACAATAAGTTTGGGGAGAATTTTTTTATTAAGGAAGAACACATTGGCCAGAAAATTTCTGTCAAGTTGTGCACATGCCGTCGCATAGGCTTCGAGTCTACTGCGCCAAGTAATTGGATTCTAGAATATGCTATAGATCAGTTTTGAATATTTTCTTCAGTCTGAATAAAAATAATTCTTTCAGCAAATCTTGAAAGATTTTAAAGATAAATATTAGCATCATGTAACACTAAACTATGACCCCCTCTACCCCTTTGTAACGCAGCATAACGCAGCCTCAAACCCCCTCGCCCCCTCTTCAGCGCTTCGTAATTTGTGGAGGACTGCTTAAGAAGAGAAAGTTACGTAATGCTGCGCGAAAAAACGGTGAATTTTCGGCAGAAAAACTTTTATTACAGGGCCCTGGTAAGGAAAATGTGGATAAATTCAGTTGCTAAATTTTGAAGAAAACAAATCCTTCTAGCCATGTAGCCAGAATCCATCTTCTGTGATTCCTTGATACCGAAAAATCGATTGACGGCAGAACGTCTGTGCGGCTGTGAACAACGCTAACGGCTAATCCGTTCAGCCTATTTTCTCCAAAATTGATATTCCGCTGTCGATGTGGCTGATGTCGCGGCCATTTGAAGTTGAAACCGATATTTTAATTTTGAGGCACTTTACATGAAGCCCCTGGGACATTTTCAAAAAATAGCTCCATCAATTTCTTATTAAATTTTATTGTTGGATAGTCTGCAGGACGCTTAAGAGAATAGCGCAGGTCTCATGTTCATTGAAAACTGAGATTTCGAAATTTGCAAAAATTCATAAATTGTTTTGGCGTGTTCTCTTAACTAAAATATTAAGAATAGAGATTTTTTCTTAATTAAATCTGTTTCTTAAAGATGGATTTTGAAATAAGGTCATGTAGAATTTTTCGATAATTTGAGTATAACTCGCGTAATTGTGAGTGAAATATAGGCAACTTTTAATTTTGTTTAAACAATTTTTTATCAAAAACGGCTCCATCATTTTTGATAAAATTTTGTTGTTGGATAGTCTGAAGGACGTTTAAGAAAAATGTGCAAGTCTCAAGTTGGAGAAAATCCTTGATTTTTTGAAAATTGAAAAAAATCAAGATTTTTTTCGGCGTCTTTCTACAACTACAATTATGAAGATACAATTTTTCTTAGTGCAATGTGTTAATCAAAAACAGATCTTCAAATAAGGTCATGTTCAATTTTTTAAAATCTCGAGTATTTTTGCGTAATTTTGTGTCAAACGTAGTCAATTTTTATTTTTTCAAACAATTTTTTCTTAAAAACCGGCCAACACATTTTTAGCAAATTAGGACCTTATATAACATGAAGGACGTTAAAGATAATGGTGCAGGTCTCGTGTTCATTGAAATGCCTGATGTTGCGAAAATGAAAAGAAAAAAACGGGCGTCTTTTTAAAACTACGATTGTGAAGAGAACAAATTTCTTTTGAAGTAAAAGTCTTTATTTTCAAATTTGTAGTTGTAGCAAGTCGCTGAAAGATTTTAAACTTTCGCGATTTTCGAAAATTCAGAGTTGAAAGTGAGAAACGGACTCATGTCGTCTTTGAGTATCATTTACTCTATTCTTAAATATTTTTTCAATTTGGAGCCTTTTTGAGAACATTTTTAATATGTTTACAGCATTATCTGAGAGAAGAGGATTATGCGGTTTATTTGGCTTTTGATTGGAGCATTTAAAGTGTTTATCTGGATCTTTTATGCCAACCATTGTTTTAAATAAATGAACACGTTTACATTTCGTTTTACTCACATTTTACCTTCCATTATAAATACTTTTTTAGTCTGGCAGTGCTATTGCTCTTAAAATAATTTGGCACGGGACCTTAGCTGTTGAAGCGCCCTTAAACAATCATCGTTTTTTAGATTCTCAGCTACCATTAGCCTGCCTGTGTCATTTTCAATTTGGTACTTTTGTTCAACATTGAACATTTTTCATTGAACTGTAGAGGTGTGCGTTGATTTAGAAGATGCCTCGGCTAAGAGTGATGTTTCACGCAGTGTCGGCTATCCGCTTCATAATTATTTTCGTCCATGGTGGTACAGGGCTGCTTGCTCTGTTTTACTGTTGGCCGTCGGTGTTCTTGGCTGGTCTCAAAATTATCTGAGATATCAGGTATCCAGTTGCATACACAATGTAATTGATTTCAGAAATATCTACCGGTGGCTTTACCTCCTCATTTAAGACAGAGTTCGCTGTCTCTATCACTCTCTTAGCTTTGGCATTTTCGTATATTCTCCTCTATGGTGCACGAGATTTCAATGGAAGTTGACGAACTCTTTCTATTTCACATTGATGGAGATTTCGCATCGTGTCCTTACCGTGTAATTCATTGCCAGATGAATTTTCACCTCTGACGTATGTTTTATTGAAAAGAGATGTACTTTCAACAGGACCATCATTTTCAAGTTCTACATGTTCGTCATGTAGGTAGTTCGATGAAAGAACATACTCTGCATTTCTCTCAATTTCAGTACGTTGTTCTTCGGCAAGTCGTCGTTGACTGGCAAGCTTCTTTAAATGTAGGGTAGGTCTCATATCTGTGTTCGGCTCTCTCCATTCCCTGAAAACTTCTGTTTTCGAGCCCCCATTTTTCGCTTTTGCATATTACCTTCTTCAATACATTCCATGCTTTACCATATTACCTTCTTCAATTCATTCCGTGTCATCTCTGACTATGGCTTCAAGCTACTGCCGACGCTGGGTCCCTGGCACTAATATCCGTGAGATAGCCAGACGTCAACAAGTTGACATTAGCTCGATTTCTTATCAGGTATGGGACATTGGTAAAACAAGTCACGTTCATTGCATTTCATTCATTGCATTTCTTTCATTTCATTCATTCATTGCATTTCTTGTTCTATCCATTATGCTCATGGGTTTTAAGTGAAGATTCGCAGTAAGCAAGTTCGAGTTCACAGATCACACTTGACCCATGGGTTATTTCCTGTCATCCGTTTCTGCGACCCACAGTGTGTTCTAGTGGCCTCGGCACATCCCCTCTCAGGGCCCAGCACGGGGTAACTCCGATCGCCATTACTAAACCCTACGGATTTTAACTGACTGCTAAAGGCAGCGTCTCTCGCTGTCTAATGCAATGTTCGGGCCTCCACTCTAATCAGTGTGCCAACTCAGTTTCTCTCCTGTACCCTCCATGGGCCGATTACAGAACGTCAAGAGCTTCATGACCTTTTCCTCTCTACTTCCCACTCTCCTCTGGAGTACTTCTTTGTCTGACGCCTCACATTAGCATTAGCCTCCTATTCAGCAAGGGAGGCCCTATCAGTAGCTACGCTACCGCCGGCATAGCTCTCAGTCATTGGGGGTACTCAAGCTCCACCACCAACGTCAAGGACATGTACTCCCGAGGTGGAGTTGTTATTGTTATTATTATTATTGTTGTTATTATTATTATTATTATTACGTATTACATAGGCATTATTTAAGACGAAAAAGTACGTACTCTTTTAGCTCCCCTAGTTAAATTTTTGTTTTCAAAATCCTTCAAACCGTATTGTCTTGGAACGTATTGAACTTGAACTTAGCAAGTAAACACGGAGAAAACCGAACTGTGAGTAATGCTACAGGAGGACATTTACGTTCTTACATTCTTCTTCTCCCATTTACATTCTTAAACGTGCAAATACCGATTTTCAAATTAATGTGACCAACAACGTATTTATATTAAAACGAAACTAACACCTTATTCACATAAACGTAGAAATCGGTCGCCTTTTAATGTTTAGATAGATTCGCCTACAAAATGATAAATAGGTAAACTGCAGAAGCAGAAGTGAACACAATTATACTGATTTTGTGGAATTTTAATCTCTTCAAAAATTTGGGGCAAAAATATGGAAGTGTTAAGCAAATACAGTGAAGAATAATATGAAGTTGTAGAAGGTTTTGCGGTAGAAGTTTTGGAATTAATTGAGAATGAGAGATTATTAGAGAATAACGCTGAAGACCAGCTTAGAGATGTTTTTTGTGCATATTAGCAGAAAACGTAAAAAGTGTAGCTGTACTAAATTCATCAAGTACTTTTTACGGCGTTTGTAATTTTGAAATTGCAATATCACCAGTTCATATCCCCTAAGGAAGTAACTTACAAAGCCTTTGGGTGTTGGGAATTTTTGAACAGGAGTAAAACATTATTAGCTACTACGATTCCTTGTTATGTTCAATGCTAAAAAATCTGTAAGAACTTATTTGAACAAATCTATGTATGACATTCATTTTCAACACAAGAAAATTATTTAAAACGCGAATAGAGCGTCTGCGACGCCACATTCCGCTAGTTATGGGTATTTTATCTAAAGTAACTACACTGTTATGAGTAAAAGCACAGAAATAATTAAGCCTGTAACACTATTGTCTGAAAAAATACTCTCTGAAAATCGAAATATTTTCATTCACAATCGATAGTTATAGATTGCCAATATTACCCAAATAAAAACATTGTGTAGATAAACATCACTTTGATTTTTAGGCCAGAGTTAACTGAATCCAATGCATTTTATAGCAACAATAATTTAACGCTGAATAATTTACAAAACTGTCTACAAACCCGAAATTTGGCGCGCGGCTTAACCCTAGACTACAACGGCGTCGTCTGTCAGACCACGCAACTAGTGCCGAAAGTTTCCCCCCACCCCCTTCCCCTCTTTCCCCGTTTCTGAATCTCTGTGTACCTTCATTGTATGACTAGCGAGTAAAATACATGTACCGTTGTACTCGTGCGAATTTCCGGTATACGCCATTTTAACACGCGGCATCCAATAGACTACGCTTTTGTAGTTACATCAGCGATATTTTTGGTGCCCTATTTGCTGATATTGTGAATAATGAATACAAAATTCTTGTTTTCCAGCACATAAATTTTGTTCTGAACTTTTAGCAATAATAATGGGACGATGGAGATTATCACAAAGGTGGCATAACGAGGTACTTCAGTGGACGCTTCTCAAAAGCCATGTGTGGACAGCACCAAGCAAGTGTCAGCTGAGAGAGTTGTCTTTTAGGTGTATCTCTAAGACCCTTTAAAAGTATAGGTGTTGTGGTGCGTTATCGTTGGCATTTTTCATGAAATAATTATAAACGTTGTCATTGCCAACAGTAGTATTTATTGCAAGAGCAGCTTTCGATACTTCCATTCAGCAGACAACTGATGATGATGGCTAAGCCATCGAAAGCTGCTCTTGCAATAAATACTACTATTGGCAATGACAACGTTTATAATTATTTCCCTTTAAAAGTATTTTATGACTCAACATCATACTTGTTCAATCCATTAAATTTAGTGTTTCATTGAATTTCAAGGTGAGTTTTCTTGATTTTTACTCAAAGTAGTCAGTCAGACTACACCATTGTAATAATGCCTGGTTCAGGGAGCCTTTATAATCTAGGGTTAAAACAAAAGCCATTTATGCACCACGTACAATAATTTTCTCAGACATCTGCAACAGCATTTCGACATCCACCATCACCTGAACACCTATTACATTTGCAAAAAAAAAATAAAGAGAGAAGAGACTGTGGAGCTGGTTCCTTGAAGGTAGGAACGGGGCCAAGACCAACTTTGAAGACTGCCATTCCCAGAGGAGCGGATCTTATTCACATTTGTATTGTACTTGTATGTAAGTTCTCAAGCAATTTTGGCGAACTGCTTCGGGTGTTGGTGGTAGGAAGGGTTGAACCAAGTTGAACTTGTATTTTGCGAGGGTTTTGGAACACAGGTCGAATCGCAGTTTATCTAGTGTATCTGCTGCCCTACCTCCGTAGAGGGTTGTTAAAAATCATAAAGCAGCTTCGGCAAAAGTTTCAGCTTGAGTGTCAGGCTGGAAAAAAGTTTGATTTATTCTAGAAAAAAATAATTTTCGACCAACAGCTTGATGTCATTCCTCTTGTCCTACTTGAAGAGTGCTAAAGTTGTCATATCCACTTGTGACGTGGGGAAATATGAGTGACCTTCTGATGTTGCTTGCTAGTTTGAAGCTGTTGGGGCCAAATACTTTTGATGTGATCTTTCATCTTCCAGGTTTGAAGAAATATGTTTGCTCATGATGTGACTAAGGCATTGAGAATGATAAGAAGGTGCGTATCCCCACCAACTAGCACAACTTTTTTTATGTTTCTATGATATCACAAAGGCCGTTGCAACAATCAGGTAGTCCGCGACTTCATTATCTTACTGTACTGAGAAGCCTTCATCTTTAAACCTCTCAGTATGCAAGCTAATGAGACGCGCTTTATGTTTGTCGTTGGAAAGGAATTTCTCCTGAGTCATTGTCACGACCATTCACTCGGTAAAGATGACTTCAGGAGTAGTGTATCTAGTTTCGGTGGAGGCGTTTAGCAGATTTGATGCTCTTGACGGGGAGGTATTTTGGGTAGCTATCAAACACCACGCTTGAAGTGGAGTGGTGTCGTTTTAATCTTCTAATGTCTTCACTCTTGTCCAGGATGTTCACTACAAGGTAATTTGGGTGGTTTTAGAGTTTTTCATATCTTCTGTTGTACTGTGTAATGGTCTGATGGATAGTTGGAATCTGCAAATCAGAATGTAGAATATTGTAAGATACATATGGTGTATTTTTTATGTATAGTAGAACTTTTGATTGAAATCTGTGTAGAGGAGAGAGACAGAGGGAGGGAGGGGGGAGGGAGATATGATTTTCTGCCAACCATCCAATTTTTTCTGAGGTTTATGTCCAGCTCCTATCGTTTTTTTAAGATGTAGGCTCTCGCGGTTAGTCTTCGGTCTAGGTGCAGACCAAGATATTAAACTATTTCAGTTTGTGGTAATTGTTTGTCGTTCATTTTTACGGGAGAAAAGTATTGTTTCTTAAGTAAAGGTTATGTGTACGGATTTGCTTTCATTTGGTAAACTTCGCCATTTTTTAAATCACGCTGAAATTTCATTCATATGAGTTTCTAGGATATTGGGGACTTCAATTCCGTACACATAAGTATATACGGAGTAATACATATATAGACTCGTCTTACCGTGAATGAAAATGGACTCTTCTTACGGTAACGAAAGTAATCTAGTCGCTAAATTTAGAAAAAAATCCTCTAACACGTGATGCAGCCAGAAGCCATGTTTTGTGGGTCCTTGATAACGAAAAATCGATTGAGGGCAAAACGCCCATCTTTCCGTCCGTCCGTGAACAACGCTAGCGGCTAAACAGTTTACCCGATTTTCACCAAAATTGATAGTCTCCGATCAATCTAGTTGTTGTCCCGGACCTTGAATTTGAAATCGATATTTTAATTTTGAGGGGTACTTTATACGAAGGCGCTGGAACATTTTCAAAAGTTTCACAAAAATGTCGCCATTATTGTTGATGAAATTTTATCGTTCTATTGTCTGAAGAACGTTTAAGAAAATGGCACAGGTCTTATTGGTTGAAAAAAAACTGATTTTTCGAAAATTGAAAAAAAAACATAATTTCCAGTGTCTTCCTACAACTACAATTTTGAAGATACTAGTTTTTCGTAATGAAATGAGTTCATCAAAAATAGATTTTTAAATAAGGTCAAGTGGAATTTTACGAAAGTATGAGACTTTTAGGAGTAATTTGGCGTCAACCATTGACGACCGCTCCTTATTTCCTGCGCTTCGTGAACTTTTAGTAGTGTTTTCAAGCATTTGGATGCTGCGTAAGTTAGAATTTGTACATTATTTCATATTTATTTGTTCGTTTCTTCTTCTAGTCTTTGTTACAAGTTTTGTAATTAAACTTTTAGAAATTATTTAAAACATATTTTAAATTGCGTCCTTTAATTGAGTTAATTAAATGTGAAAACGAATAGATAATTTCGCTTTGCTTAATAAGATGTGGGAATGAAAAATTATGCATGTAAAAACCGAGTAATTTTGATGAATATAAAAATGTTATATTCTTCTATCTATTTTCTTTTTATTGTAAGCGGTGTCGACTATACTAATTGGCAAAATATGTAATCCCAAAGAAATTGTCGGTCACTGATGCTTGTAATCCATTGTTGTAATGCCGCACTGGTAAAATAAGGCGATAATGACGGCTGCCTCTTCTAACATACACTAACCATTTTATTTCCGAGTTAAAATACGCATCGTGCATTGTTGGTACGTTTATGTTGAACGTGAATACACTGAATGGCAGAACGCTGTTTTTGTTTAAGCATTTGAATTTAATAAAGATTTTTTCACGCCTTGTTTCTTTAAGAAATATTTAAATGGATGTCGAAGTGTAGAAGACAGAAATTGTCTTATTATAATTTTATATAGCCATTAACAATATCGCGAGAAAGTAGGCTACGTGGTGTTTTAGCACCACTATTTTAATGTCGATTTTGTACATTTCTTTTCGAAAAAGGTCCTAAAATTTACGGAATGGATATGTGAGAATGTTGACTACAAGTTATTTTCAGTTTAATTCTAAGATGTATTTCTTTAAATTATTATTGCGAATTCTGGGCACATTTTGTAACCTAGCGATTTCCAATACCTCGTTTTGTTTTATAGAAAATGTCGTTGCCGGACCCATCGGTTGTTCTGATCCATTTGCATTTGATTCATTTGCATTTGTAATCTGCCAGAACAACGGTCGGGTTCATTTCGAGTTTGATGCATTGTACAGTTATTGTGTGACCCGTCGCCAAACTCCACCCCTCTCATGCGCTCCTCCATTGCTACGTACACACAGCGGCTCCTGCTCGTCCTCTTGCCTCCCCCGTTTCGTTCCATCATCGGGCCGCCCACAACGGCCTTTTGTCGCTCGAACAGAGCCATTACGAGTGAGCGAATGGGAGTTGCGAGCTGTTGCGCTTCAGTGAGCCGGCGCGGCGAGGCGAGGCGAGGCGCTTTCCATCCACCTGGCTCGTCGAGTCGGGTCGGGTCGGGCCGAGTCGGGCCGGGCCCCGTCCCGGGCCGCGCGGACCGGGCGGGCCAGGCCGTGCGACAGCGCGCCGAGGCAGACGCAGCCCGATCGAACGAGCGGTCGCGGTTTCTCGTCATTTGAGAGCGCTTTATTGGTGTTATTGTTCCTGGCCTGCGGGAGACACATTGCTCCGCCGCTAGGGCGCGCCAATAACGTGATTGTTCGCCAGCAGCTGGAGCGCGTGAGGGCGGCCCGGCACGGGCAGTAGGCCCTTCAAGGGAATGGTGTCACGCCTCTGGCTGTATGGCTTTAATATGCTGGTTCCCTCCTCCTAATTCAGTTTCTCCCCCTCTATCTCTTTCTTTTCTTCTACTTCTTTGTTCTCTTCTACTTCCACTTCTTCTGTTTCTTTCAACCGTCTGCCCATTATTCTTCTTAGCACATTTTTTCTTGACCCCTTAGCCTAATCCAAATTTCTCCGTCTTATCATCATATGATTGATGTATAACTCACCTAATTAAATAAGTTAAACACAGCTACTATCATCGAACTCTAACACCATTTCATTCACTTCATTGAACAATTGTATAAGTTAAAGAACGCATTCCTTTATTATTCCAGTCAGTTGTCTTCTGTGTTGAAAATGGTTCCCCGTTGCTGCTGGTCGTAAATAATTTGGAACGTACTTTGTATTTTCAGGAGGAAAGCTATATAACAAAAAATAAAAACTCTCAAATCACGACGTCGGAAAGTGTTTATTACAGGTCTTGTTTTAAAATTCCGGGCGTGCGCTATAATAATCCATCGTTCTCGAACTCGGAACAGAAATAGGTGTATCGAAACTTTAAACTGAAAATAAGGAATATAATTCAAAAATACTCATTTCAAAAGAATATTAGTATTTCTTGTGTTAAGCAAGTGTACAATTTTATACTTTTCCAATTTCATAGTACTAATTGTTTAGTCACATTGTGTACTGCGAATTCAAGGGTAATTTTATATCGATAGTGATTTTTTTAGACTAATTGCAAGCCATCGTAGAATATTACTGGGAGAAGGCATTCGCGAAGAGAGCAAGGAATTGGACATTTATATGGGAACATCGTGGTATGCGAGGGTAGCGCCCCTCCGCCAGTAGCGGACGGTTACGTCTGATACCAAATGTTTAGGAGAATGCAGTGTCGCTTCTAAGGCCTGCCCCTTTCCGGCCACCTCCGAAAGTCAGTTGGAAATTAAAATTTGTAAGGAACAAGCTGCCACTGAGCGATCGCCTCTCTATCTGCACTTCCTAGGACAAAGATAGGAGACATAGGTTGCATCTCACGTGATCACGGAGTCACCACGTCGGGAAGCAAAGAAACGCTCGTTCACTAAATTTTCGGCGAGGTGAGTTCTAGGTCCCTGGTACTATAACATCCGTGGGACGGTCAAGTGTCGACTAGGTGAGATTGTTTACGAATAGGAACTGTGACGTTGCCACTAGGAGACAATTCGCTACTCCAATGCGCACGTTCTCAGATGCCAAAGAATCTTCTGAATAAGTTATCCTTAGCAATTGCGCTGACCATCCTCAGTTACATTCAGCAGACACAAAAAAACACATCCAAGTAGTTGTGGTGTCACTTTACAAAAACGTTTATTTCTGTACCCCCATTTTTCGCTATTGCATAGTAAAAGCACCAAATCACCTCCTTCAATTCATCCCATGTCCATCTCTGACGAAGGTTTCGAGTTACTGCCGGCTCTGGATTCCTTGGACTAACATCCGTAGGATGGCTAGACGTCGACAAGGTGGCATTAGCTCGGTTTCTGAGCAGGTGTGGAACTTTTGTAGAACAAGGCACGTTAAGATTCATTGCATTTCTTGTTCTACCAATTTTGCTCATTGGTTTTAAGTGAAGATTCGCAGGAAGCGAGTTGGAGTTTACAGATCACACGGAACCCATGAGTTATTTTCTTTCATCCGTTACATTGACACACAGTGACCTCGGGACACCCCCTGCCATCCCTAGCAAGGGTCCCTCCGATCGCCTGTCGGCATTACTAAACCCTACGGAATTTCACTGACTGCTGAAGTCAGCCTCCTTTGCTGACTAATGCAAGGTTCGGGTCTCCACTCTAATCAGTGGTCTGGTGTGCCAACTAAGTATCTCTCCTGTAACCTCCATGTGCCGAAAAGAGAAAGTTCAAGGTTGAAGATCCTTCCCTCTCTACTTCCCGCTGTAGATGCAGTCACTCCTAACATAGAGACACGCTGCAGCCGCCCACTGCGGATCAGATATTGCGATTTTGTTTGAATACGCCATCTTCATCAATCCTCCTTTCTTCTTCGAAGATGCCGTTGAGGTTTTCCTCTCGAATACTTCTTAATCTGACCCCTCACCTTCAACCTATTCAGCAAGGGAGGCTCTACCAGTAGTTAGGATACTGCTGACATACTAGCTCTCAGACTCATGTGGGTACTCAAGCTCTTCCACCAACTAAAAGGTCGTGAACTCCCTAGGTGGAGTTGTTGTTGTTGTTATTATTATTATTATTACTGTAAAATATGTCTAAACAGGAACCTTTACAAACCGAAAACCTGCCTTAACCGGAAAATTTCTCAGGCCCGTATATGGCATTTTACACAGCATAAATCGGAACCTCCCCAACGTGGAAGCGGAACAGTTTTTGATGTCATGCAGGAAAGAAATCTTAATATAAAACCTGTGAACGGAATTCTTGTAAACTTAATGTAATTGGCAGAGAGATGCGAGATATTCATAATGCAATAAATGCATCTGCAGCTTTATTTTAAATTATCTATGCCAGTAACACGCAATTTAGTCGTGGCAGCGCGACATTGATGTAGAGTGGCTTCAGCTGTCTTCGTAGAATTCGACCTTGGAGTATCTTGTGACTCAAGACGTAGGCCGTAGGGAAATTCCCTCTCACCTGACTCTCTGAGGATGGGAAGGTGTACGGGTATGGATTCTATTCACGCGTCTCCATGCCCCGTGTTGAAAATCATAACACCTCGACGAGATATGCATTGCTCAAGAACATGCGAGAGTATCAAACAGTCATAGAACTGAGTTGTGAAGCATTGTGCGTTGAAAGTATCGGCAAGCTGTCCAAATACAGCCAATAAGGTGAGTGTTTTCAATTCAGAAGCTGTCAATGAAGTGTTTAATATTCATTTATTCGCGATTTCTTCCATAAATACATTAAATGTAAAAGTATTTTGATAATTATAATAAAGTCATGTAAATTACTACTTTCAGGGCTAAAAAACTTCAATATCACAAGTGTCATAAAATGGACAACCCTGCATAAAACGGAAACCTCACTAAACCGTATTATTTTTGTATCCCGATCAATTCTGGCTTAAACAGATTTTACTGTATTATTATTACAAGCGTATCCGTGCGAGAACTCTCGTATGTTCTTACGTATCTCCAGAAAAGCAATTCTGAGCCAAAACATAATAAAACTAATATATTGACCTGTGAGTAATAAATACAAATTTTTACCATAATGTTTTTTAAATCATTAAATTTCATTTTTAATTAATGTTTTCAGAAAAATAGTTTCCCTTCTTGAACTGTCCATAAACATGTATTGACTTAAATTAGCAGAGTCTGAAATTTGAGGAGTGAGCGATAAAACATTCATATAGATCTTTAATAAAAATAATATACACGTTTAGTATTTAGTAGATATGTATTGTGTGGTATTATCCGCGCAAGTTTTCTTGAGCCCTCGTTTTGCTAATGCGAGAGGAGTGACAAGTTAGGTTATTTTGCCAAAAATAGTTTCATGTCATATTTGTAGTTCGTTTTTCGATGGAAAAAAGTTTCATTACACTGGAGCTAACATTTTTGGTTATCAGATTTGGTCTACAACGCTCTTTTCTAACATTTTTCTTCATTCAACCAATGTTGACAAAGGAGTGAGGGTAGATATTCCGGGGCTCAGGAAAAAAACCTGCGCATTTTCTTGAGTATACCAAGTGCAAGAGTAATACTTCATTGCATGAGTAATGTAGGTTATGTCACAAACTAGTCACAGAAAAAAAAAATCGAGTATCAATACTTACATTCGTTTGTTGCGTGGGAATCCAGCCGATATAAGGCAGAGATACTCTTTTTTCTAAGGGTATCGTGAAACTGAAAATTGAGAACATGTGGTCCGTTTCCATCAAAGTTCCATCTACTATTAAGTACAAAGCGCTTGTAGACCACGGCACAACGTTAAATGAATGATTGCACCACACGCATAAGAAACAATGTTCATCAGTATCAAGGAGTTATTAATAGTACTTCTAGTTGTTGCTGCGAGAGAGAATCTTGAATTAATAATTATCGTCAGTCTGCGCAAACAATGGTGTACACAAAAAGGCGTAAATAGTATAAGATAGAGGAATCTAAGCCTTCTAATCGTGACATCACAAAGATGGCCACCATCACCAAGAATTGCAATTTGGTAGCATTGGTATTTTTTTAATAGTATTCGATAAGTACCGAACCAGCAGAAATTCAGTAGAAAGTCCAAGAATATCTCATCCTATATATTACAATGTGAGGAACATTTTTTTGAGGCCATTTGCCTCAATATTCAGTTTATATGGCCCTAAAACACATCGTTTAGGAGTTATTTAACGATTTAGTTGACGTAGTGCTGCGCTTATTATTATTATTATTATTATTATTATTATTATTATTATTATTATTTCTTTATCGTAAACGTAAGTTTATAAGGAATAACATACGTAGTATAGAAAAAGTTATGTAATGCTGTAGAATAACGATTTCGAGATTTAAAGGGAAATACACGTTTTGGGGGCCTCTCATACCAAAAACGTGTTGTTTTTGCAAAACGTCCGTTTCTGAGTAACAATAACGCCTCTACTATTCGTGGGATTTTCCCCAATATGCATGCATCACGGTCGATCTGGGTGGACTCGAAGCACTGCAAGTTTGAAAAACATTCTTTAATTTTTTAAAGTACTTTACCTGAAGTCCCTGCGATATTTTGAAAAACTTCTCAAAAATGGCTTCAAATTTATCTTTGATTTTTTGCAAGAATAGAGTGGAATGAACTTGTGAAGGATACATAGGTCCGATCTTCACGGTTAACTAAAAATTTCGAAATTTGTAAGTGTTCGAAATTTTTTCGACGTCTTCCCACTATTACAACATTGAAGGCAGAATTTTTCTTTGGTTGATCTCCACAATTAGTTATTTCATTTTTATCATGTACGTTTTTTTGAAGTGTAGTCGTTTTCACACGATTTTTAGTGAAATATGGGCAATATTAAACTTTATAAACAAGAATTTCTCAAACACGGTCAAATTTTTTTCTTTAAACTTTTGGTAGGGTTAGTGTTAAATGCACTGTGAAAGATGACATAAACACGATTTTGCTTTATTGATTTGTTTCTTCAAAAATTATATAATAGTATTATTTTCACATCTCTCTACGTCGTTTACATTACCGATGCCATTATTGCATTTATGAGTCCATTAGCTTCAAATGATGACTCATAAAGTTACTCTAAAACTTTTTTTGTTCTTTAAGGTTGCATCAACTTCCAAGTCATTAGCGACCACTATTGCTTGTAACGGTATGGTAACTGTGAGGATGACACGATACGGGGGTGAAAGGACGGACACAATACAACCATGCCCGAGGCGGGACTCGAACCCGAACCCGCGATCCTAGATCGCTACGACACTACTGCCTTAGCGACCTCGGCCACCAGATCGGCCTCTAAAACTCATTATTTTTCTGTAAAATTGCGCTTTTTCAGAAACGCTCAAACGACTTCATTTTTTTCCTTAAAAATTTTTGAACGGGTAGTGTTAATTGGAATGAATAACGAGTCATAATTGCCACTTTGATAAATTCTTTTGTTTTATCAAAAATTACACAAGTGTATTTTTTATATCTCTTACGCCACATGTACATCACCAGCTATTTGTATACATTATTGTATTTGAATAGAAGTGCTTCAAATGATTTTCAATGAAGTTTCTCGATAACTCAAAAGTTTTCTGTGAAAAATAGCTTCATATTTCGCATTTAGAAAAATGCTTACAGGACACGTTCTCAAAATCTGCTCCAAATTTTTCAGCGAAAATTTCAACGAAAATATAAAAAAGAATTGGGTGGCGATAGATGAAGCTGGGAGGAGGGTGGGGCAAAACCCCAAAACTAGCACATGCTAAAGAAGTTAGAAAACTAATTAGTACGAGAAAGATTGCCATTCTGTATCACCACTAGTTATGATGATGAACGTATGAATATTTTTTCAAGATTAAGAGTAATATTTTTATTGGAAATTATGAATGGTATCTTGAATGTACGATATGAAGTGTTCGATCGTTTCTGACACTTAAGATTTCCTGGTGTAGATGAAAACAAATTTGTGCTTTTACTGCTCCACTAGAGCTGAATATCATTCTTTCAGTAAATAACTGCGTAGTTAGGGTATTTGATAAAAAATATTTATTTAATAGGTAATTAGTATTTATAAATTAAATACCTTGATACTATGCGGCTAGGCCGAAGGCTTTTTAGTGATTACAATACCTATATCATACTCTGTTCTAACATTTCGAATTCTGGTATTCACCCTAAATGGTCTCTCCATCGCAGCAAAGCCGCGGAAATAAGACCACAATGACTGGATGAGGCTGGGAGGGGGTAGGGTATGTTTTAACATTTACACATATTTTTTTAATTGTACAATAATAATTTTAATTTATTAGTTTAGAAACAATCAAATAAATTACATTTCCATAGTCAACAATCTATAAAACAAATAATAAATGATTACATTAAAAATAGAATCTCTATATTACTTTTCTGTAATATTTATTTTAAAAAACAAACTTTTCTTCCAAGTCTACTTCTCATTTGAAACGGCTTTCTTTAGTAAGCATTCTTGCTTCTTATTGTTTATGAATTTGTGAAATTCGGCGCAAGACATATCATAGTTTAGTTTTGGAAAGAGTTCTGCTTTGACTAATTCGATTCTCATTCTGTTTCTCAAATCGGACCAAATGTTTCCCATAATTGAGAAAATCCGTTCTATGTAAGCATTACTTACGGGAATGGTCAAAACCCTGCTAACAATTTTGGGTAGTTCTTTAAAATAATGTGATGCAGAAAAAATTTTGACAGCATTCTGAATAACGTGACAATTGCAGTTAATTTTTATAATATGACAATTGAAATCAGTTAATTTCTGATAAACAGAATTGTGTTTACCATAATTTACAGGCGCATTATCCGCTGAATAAGCTGTTACATTTTGAATATCAAGATTAAAGTTTTCTAAACAAGATTGTAGGTGAGTAGCAATTGATTCAGATGACTCTTTACTTTCTTCATAAAAGTCTAAAACAGAACATTTGAAACATTCTGAAACATTTGAACGCGTAGTACATTCAATATTGTGCATGACCTGAAGATGAAAGTAGTAAACCCGGAGCCCGGAGATTGGTCACGAAACCCGAGGTCTCCCGGTGAAACCCGAAGTGGTGGCAACTTTATTTACTAACTTAAATTATTAATTTAATTACTTATTGTTAGCTTAACTTATTTATTTCCTCTCTAGTCTAGACTCCGCTGGTGATAACCCATTCTGTTTTCCCACTCCCTAATTTCCGTTTCTCTAGTGGTCCGAACCTCTCGAAGAAATGTTCCTTATTCTTTCAAGAAGTGAGGCCTTTTATCATCTTATGTTCTGGGCGAGCGTTACATTTCATATTGGAAGTAGTAGTTTCCCATTCCCATCCATTTTCGTATCCATGTTTCGGTCGCAAATCAATTGAAAATAATATGAATCCAATCTTCCCTATCATCGCAAAGCACACAGATATCATTGTCATTCGCGTCTTTCTATCTACGTTGCATCCCCCCCCCCGCGACCTTGAACCAAGCGTATCTCTCTCTTGCGTCCCTTCTAAGCGTGTGAACGTAACTTTGGCAGCCACATACCAAGCTCGTGTGAACGTTTAGCAGCTGTTGCTGTCAGGATATCTTGCCTTTTAATATTCGCTAATCTACTCGAGAGTCACCATCAAGTATTTGAATTATGGTTTCCTTGTTTAACTATCTCTGGGATAAGTATCGAAACAAATGATGATTTATTATATCAAATCATTACTTTGTATGTGGAACACATCAGTATCCATCGCAGAAGTGTGTCATTATTCCGCAGGGAGTGCACGTCAATTCAACGGTTCTAGGATGTGCGAAATGCGAGGATGAAAAGATCCGTGGATGTTCTGCGCTTTCTCACTCGCCCCGCCTGTGATCTCAGAAGTTGTATATCTCGCTATCTAAGAAATCTGTCGGGAGTCCTCTGGAGGGGGAGGCCGTGCTGCTGCTGCCGCGGGTGGCGGCGTCATAAAAGTCAGCAGTCGCGTGCAGGCCCCTCGCCGCGCCACGGGAAGGTTTTAAGAGCATCCGGCGAGAGCCGCGCGACCAACCGCCGGAATAAAGCTTATTTGAATGAACAGATCACCCAGTAAATTAGGGAGCAGAAGCACCCTTTACACGCTCGTCCTTATTTCTTTTCCAATCTGTTTCTTTTTAATTTATTGAAGCTTGGCCTTTGATCCTCTGCAGCCGCGTAATACAAATACAGTAGATGTACAATATTTACAAGGTATCATATGATACACAGTATACAAAATCCTAGTTGTAATACAACATTGGGGTTACATAACTTTTAGAACCAGGTGAATAAGCTGATCAGTCCTGAAAATTTAATTTTACAGGAGAGCCAAAACAACTTTTAACCGATACTGAAAATTACGAATTAATGATATTCAAATGCATTTGGTTTCGTTTGAATATCATTAATCACTGATTTACATCAGTTGAAAGTTGTTTTTTGCTCTCTTGTAGAATTGAGTTTTCAATATTTATCAACTTATTCACGGAGATCAAAGAATTGATAAATGAGAAAAGATTAACCGATTTGTTTATTTGGAGGGTCTGAAAATTCTCTGGGTAAATTTCTTTTTAATTGTTTGCGGTGCGAATTCTGCTTACCTATGTGTAAGTAGGTTGCTGCAGGAATTCTGTAATACTTTGGACTAGACTTTTATGAAAAGGGGGAAAAAGTGGACGGGGATGGATGTAATTCCAAGTTTATTACAAAACTGTGAATTTGGAATGAACCGGAGAGCTTTTGTGATGGTGCGTAGGAATGAATTTTGGAATATTTGCATTTTGTTGATGTTTGTTTTGGCTGGGGAAACCCAGACTAGAAAAGAATAAGAGAGCATGGGACGGATCATTGCTTTACGGAGATGAATAGCAACGTGTATTTGTAGGGGAAATGACGTTTCAAGAATAGGATATAATTAATGAACTCTATCATTGGCTAGTGCTATTCGGTGTATTATTAAATGTTGCTATTCAATCCAAATTTTGTAGAAATATTTGTAATCACTGTTTTTATAACTGTAATGGATGGATGATAAATTTTAAATAGATGTCAGACTTAATAAGATTCCAATTTATTTTTACACATTTTATATTTTTACTTTCCCGTATACGTACGAATGTACGGAGTAAATACGTAGTATATTAGTAGGATTATTAGTAGTAGGTTATAGTAATATACGTAGTATATTACTATAATATACTGTGGCGTCTTTGCCGGGGCAAATAATTACAGACGTGAACGGCTTGTAAATATTAGTATTTATTAGAATAAAGATACTCCGACACCATAACACTATATACAATATTTACAATTAAAGTTAACCGTTACAAGAAGGAACCTTCCCGGGTTACCACCACCGCTGGCCCGATAATTAATTACCATCCCCGGTGTGATGCACCAGTACCTTACGCGAGCATACATGCGAGTATGCCGCACCTGCCGTCACGACGTAGCACGCCGGCTTCGATTCCCCGCCTCGGTAGCCTATGCATTACAATGCAACGCCGCGCACAACCCTCACGACGCCCTACCGACGCGCTCAAACCTGAAGAATCAGAAGAACAGAAGAAAGCTCTTAAGTCGGAGTCCGCTTATATACCCTCTGGGCAGGCTGACGGAAGCGCGTCACCCGCAGTGTCCGCCGACGCTTTTCCACCGGCTTCGGGGTTTCCAAACTTGCACCCACGACACGGCACTCCTTCTCAAGCCTTTGTGCAGCCCGGCGTCACTTCCGCCAGCGCTGTCCACATGTTTGATTTAGTACGTTTGTGCTGGCGACAGATATGACGCCACAATACGTACTTTATTACGGAGTAAATTCGTAGTATATGAAAAGTTATGTAATGCTGCGAAAAATCGATTTCGAGATTTCATCTAAAATACACGCTTTGGGGTCCCCTGATACCGAAAAAGGATTTTTTTCAAAACGACAGCCCGTCTGTCTGTCGTCTCCCCGTCAGTCTGTGAACACCAATAGCGCCTAAATCGTATGCACATTTTCCCCCAAAATGGATATTCCCCGGTCGGTCTGGCTCCACTCCAGGAGCCGCGATTTTGAAACACTTTCTTCAAAATTTGGAGGTACTTTACATGAAGCCCCCTGGACATTTTCAAAATGTTTTCAAAACCGCTCCAATTTTTTTCTTTAAATTTCTTGTAAAAATAGAGTAAAATACGCTGAGAAAGGTTGCATAAATTCGATTTTCACAGTTCTATCTAAATATTCGAAAACTGCAAAAGTTCGAATTTTTTCTGCGTCTTTCTAACTACAAAATTAAAGATAGAGTCATATAAAATTTCTGGTCCATAATGAGTTCTTTCATTAAGATCACGTACAGTATTTGGAAATTTTTTGTAGTTTTCGTGCAATATAGCAATCAATATGTGCAATTTTAATAAATTACAAAAACAAAATTTTCTCAAAAACTGCTCCAAATTTTTCCGTATAAGTGTAATAGCGCGAAATGTAATCTATAAGATGACATAGCGCCATATTGCTCTATTCTTTTTTTAATTACAAAAATATAATTGTTTTGACTTGTCTCTCACGTCATTAAAATTTCTATTAGTGGTAATTTGGTTACTTTATTGTATTTATGAGTCAACTGTTTTTTGTGAAAACTAGCTGAAAATTCCGCACAAACGGAGAGACAGACTGATGGACAGACGGTCGGACAGACTGTTGGACAGACGGGTGGACAGAAGGGCGTTTTAAAAAAAACACTGTTTCGGTATCTAGGGACCCCTAATCGTGTATTTCCGTTGAAATCTCGAAATCGATATTTCGCAGCATCACATAACTTTTCATATACTACGAATTTACTCCGTAATATAGTATACGTACGTATACGGAAAGTAAAAAAAAATAAACAGAGTTGGCCCGAAACATATTAACGTTTTTAATTTTAGTAAAATAGAAATAAGCCTGTCTTGGATTGTATTTTAACTTGAAAAAAACCAGTCTCAATATGAATAGACAGACATATGTAAAATGCTTTATTTTATTTCATGAGCCACGTCATTTTTGTTCTCAACAGTTTCGGGGATTGATTTTCTCCATCGTCAGGCTAAAATAGATCAATAATTTTTATATTCATCAATATATTTTATTGTTCTAAATTGTATATTTTTGTACTGTATATATTGTACTTAACCACCTCAACCTTCCTCAATTTTTAAACTCAAATTCACAGTTTTCTTGTCACTATTTGTATATAATACCGACTAAGGACAATTGATATTCTTTACTACTTTTGTTACGTGTTTTTTCAAATGTTCCTGTAAAACATTCAGAACTAACAAATCACCAAATTGTACACAGGGACATTACATAGCCTTATTCAAACCCTAATGAATTTCGTAATAATTCTGGACATTGTTGAAATCAGTAGTTGATCTCAGACGTCATCCTCTGGTGGCGCGCAGCTGAACTATTGACATTGATGACATTCACTCTTGAATCTGTGATGTAAAGCTAGTCAAAAATGACCAGAAAATTGATTAATTTGTAAATGTATTAAGGTTTATGGTTATAAAACATATTCTATAGTACTCCAGACCATTAAAGAAAGCTATCACAAAAGCTTGATCGGTATTGGTACAGTAGATTAAGGGATTATCCCGCTGTAAGTCAACGCACTTCTGTCTTTATATATTAGTACAGATATATGCTTGGGTTTTTATTTCATGGCACGTGAAGGTTAGTCAATGGAATATCTCCAGGCATTTCGCATCTTTCTTGGTATTGTCGCTGGATGTCGCATGATCGCGACTGTATCGAGCAGTGCTGGCGATTATGCGACATCTAGCGGCACGACCGTGAATGACGCTAAATGCCGTGATATTTCATCATGAAGACAGACTCTCAGATGAAATAAAAACCTAAGTATAGATATTCATATTTATCTTTGTCAAAAAGAAATACCGAATTCGTATTAACATCAATGATATAGTACACCCTATGCTTAACAGAAAGAATAGTGTTCTTGCTACTACAACAAACGTTTCTCATTTCTGAAGATCACAGAATTGATCTCCACAATATATTTTTTTACGTCAAAATGTGTCGAATATTAATTCCAAACTAACTTTTATATGTAGAAAGATCATGATATTTGTACATGGTCAAACACGCTAATACACAAAGAAAGTATACGAATCAATTAATGATACTTAATTATCTCAAAATAGGATCTGCAGGTGATTGATTTACATGGATAAAGTAAGAGCAGACATTTCTACTAGATTGTACCTGGAAAACAAGTGGATATCAGTTGAAGAATAATTTGTCGTGTACCGTCGATACACGACTATGACTTGCGGCCTTAGGTCCATAGAGCTAAGTGGCCACGAGCTTTAACGCTTCACCACGCAGTCAATCTCTTGTCTCGACGCAAAATCTAATAGTCTGCCCCATTATTTCCAATACGCAATTTTCGAAAATACAAGAGAGAAAATGAGACCCGCGCCTTTCATTTACGCGTCCCTTGTTTTATCCATAAAAAAATTAAAAAAATAGGAGCGGTTTTTTAGAAATATTTGTTTTATAAAATTCATTGATATCTATCAGAAATTACGCAAAAACACTCTTTTAAAAACATTGTATACGACCATTTTTAAAGAACTTAGTTTTTCGTGCAGGTTTTGATTAAGGTAAAAATCTCTAACTTAAATTTTGTAGTTTTGACACGTTAATTTTTTTGCAATTTTCGCAAATATAGAGTGCTCCGGAAATGAGACTCTTTTACCGTATTTTCTATAGGTACAAGCAGGTATTTAAAGACACATTTGGAGCGGTTTTACACTCTCTGTGGACAGAGTTCAATAAAACATCTGGAGCAATTTTTGGGAAATTTTCAAAATATAATTAAGGTTTCATGTACCCCCAAAATCAAAATACCCGTTTAAATCAGAGGGTTTTGAGTTAAACGATTTAAAGCGATCAAGGAATATCGGTTTAGGAAAAAATAGGCAGAACGGTGGTAGTGTTAACCACAGACAGACGAGCAGATAGACGAATAGACAGACGTTTTGCCGTCAATCGATTGTTTGTGTTTCAAGAATCCAAAAATCGTGGATTCTGACCTCAAAACACATTAGAGGAAGTAAATTAGTACATATAGGGTAAAGCTTTATTTCCTTTTTTGTTGTCAGGACCACACAATAAGAGTTTGTCTGTCGAAAAATCCCCTATTTACTCCGCAATCTTACAATTCTTTCTCTTTACTACTTGAACTAGTGTTGGCACATAGGAGGCCAAATTAATTCAAATTTTAGCAACTCTTTGGGGTATTTAAGAAGAAAACATGATACATTTCAAACTTGGCGCCTTCGAGATTAGAGTTTAATTTTGGTCCAAAAACTCGCGAATTCTCTCACAAGAAGCAAAAAATTCATTTTATATGAAATTGAAATAAACCGTCAACTGCTTTCAAAAGTGACCGGTAAATCGCACCGCCTCATGGCCTGCCGGCAACGAAGCTTTACACATTATAGTAACTTCCCGGAATCCAATTTTTTCCACATTAAGACGCGACGAAATCGCATTGTTTACGAATCTGGAGACGCAAGCAGTTTCGTAGCAATGGTGTAGAGAAGCTAGGTACTACGCGTATTGGGCGCTTTGAAAGTTGGTTGGAAAAAAAGGTCAGAATCGTCGCGTCTGACGAGGAAACAGAAAGGCGACGCTCAGACCTTGTCGTCGCATTGACAGTTCAACGAATGAAATACAAAAAAGGGACCATCTACAGAACAGATATTTCTATAATAATGACAATATATATCACATCACGACCCTTTCGCGGGTCGCACCTCGTCGGATCGTACGTGCTGCCTTTGCGAGTGCCTTCTTGCCCTCGCTGTCGCGACGTGGTACGCCCCTCCGATCTGCCTCCGGCGCTCTCGCAGTGTTATAAACCTCCCTCACTTTTAAAGTGCTCACTGGGTAGAACATGTGTAGAATTCTTTTCTATTCGCTTTATTTAACACACTAATTTTATATATATACCAAAACAATAAGTAATTTCACTGCAGTAAAAGTCAGTAGATACAAAAAACCCTTTAAACTGCTTCAAAGTGTCACCATGACACTGAAACGAATTGTAACTATTGTCTCAAAACGCTCGAGAGCTACCAGATGCCAGCACCTTATAAGAGTATGTTTGCTATAAAGAGAAGCCAAATAGTGGACTTTGAATTTTGATGTTCGCGTAGAAATTGTGAATAAAAGCCCCCATTATGTGAAAGAGAACTGTGATTGCGTAGAAACTGTTTGCGGAGTGGTTGAAAAATTGTGAATTGGCACTGTGTTTGAACATATTCAGTTGATTGCATATTAAATGAAATAGTTTGCATAATTGAAGCTGCGGCGAGAAAGAACTACGCTTATGCGAGCGGCTGTGAATCGCACGAGTCATTGTAGGCAGACTTACTTGTGAAATGTTTCAAAGATGAATGTTGTAAATAAGAAAACATTGGTACATACCGAACCCTTAGCGACCTTAAATATTATACTGAAGTCAGGTTTACGGGACTTTGTCAGACCCACAATTATTTAACACATGCTTGTTTGCCAAAGTTCCGAAAAATATATCTCCATCCACAATGCTATACAATATGAGAGACACAAACTTGTGATGCTAAAACAGCACGTACTTTCTCGCCTTTACTAATAGTTATGTAATACTATTTATGTCACGATTACTTTCTAAATTAACACATGTCAGTCATAATTTTTATAACACTAATTATAAATTGTAGAACATTTAGTGCAAAACTAAATATTTTCAAGAAAATATCAACACAAATTTGACAATTCTAACAGCTTTTCATACAAGTAAATCATGTCCCGACAATACGTAATTCACGTAAACAATTTTTTTAACAATTTCTATTCACAACTTGTTCTATTTGGAACATTTGGCGAAATTTTTAACATATAAATAACGACATGCATAAAAAGACATAGGGTAAGACGCATCTTCTGAATTCAAACATTAATTTGAGTATCACAATAAAATATATACTTTATAAGAGGTTGGAGCACAAACTAACAATACTGAAATGGATGTTCCTTGAATATCAAGTTTTGCAACAATTACTCTATCTAAAAAAATACTTTATGTGACAAATCTATGTGTTAAATCTCAACTTCTTCTTCTTCTACTTATTATCCAGTAAATTTTATGTACTTTGATATTTTTTTATTTTCTCTTTGTTTCGATAAGCTTTTTCCATTGAGTCTCTGGTCTAGATCCATGCCAAAGTATTTAACGTATTCTGCTTGCGGAGGATACGTATTACTCATTTTGATAAGGAATAATAATTGTTTCTTAGAGTGAATGTTACTTGATCAAATGTGGGTTCGTTTGATTTTAAACCTCAGGTATTAAACCAGAATGATTGTTTATTGAGGTTTTCCAGAATTGTTTCTGCTTCTTTTGGATTGTCGTTGGATATGATTGTAGTATTGTCTGCATACTTTACAGTCATGATGCAATCTGCTTGTGGTAGAGTTGCTGTAGATAGGAGATACAGTACGGGTCTCATAACACTTCCTTTTGGAACTCTAAATTCAATTGGATGGAGTGTACTGATGTCGTTGTTAAGTTTCACTTGGAAATAGCTGTCTGCTAAGAATGACTTGAATAATACATGCCATTGATGAGGTAGTAGTTTCTTGGTCGTGAACAAAGACCCTAGATGCCAAACTTTGTACAAAGCTTGGCTTACGTCAATAAAAGCAGCAGAACAATTGTGCTTTTCTTCTAACGCTTTATTGATCATGTCTACTACCCTGTTTACCTGTTCTATTGTGGAACAGGCTTGGGTGGCTTTTTGCGGAAGCCAAATTGATGACAAGGAATAAGTTCATGTTCATCCAGTATTGGTCTTAGTCTCTTCAGCAGTAGGTTTTCCAAAACGTAAGAACATAATTCACAGAAATTAGCTCCCGAATCATTGTTGCCGTGTAATTGTTGAATTACAATCTGATATTCCCTAATGGTTTGCAATTTATATTTCATATATTTGAAAAAATTTAAATAATTTATAAATTAATAATTCATGAATGTATAAAAAAGTATAATGTAAGAAACTAACAAAGAAATATGAAATAATATTCAAATTCTAACTTACAAAGCATACAACTGCCTGGAATTAAGTTCACGAAGCGCAGTAAATTCGGAGCAGGCGACTACGTTTGTCGCCAAATAACACAAAAATGTTCATATTTTCAAAACATTTAACATGACCATATTTGAAGACCTGACTTTGATGATCAGTTTTCATTAAGAAAAAATATATGTTCACAATTGTAATTGTAGAGTGACGCCGAAAATTTGTTAGTTTTCTAAGATTTTTGAAAAATCAGGCATTTCAACGAATATGAGACCTGCACCATTCTCTAAAACATCCTTTACGCTAAGGTCTAAATTAAATCAAAGAGTTTTGTGCCGTTTTTAAGAAAAAATAGTTTAAAGAATTTAAAAATTATCTATGTTTGGCACACAATTTCGCAAAAAATACTCATGTTTTTAAAATATTGAACTTGACATTATTTTAAAAGCTGTTTACCATGACCACATTTCATTAGGGGAAAATGTTCATCTTCATAATTGTAGTTGTAGGGAGACTACAAAAAAACAATTCGCAATTTTTGCAAACAATGTTTGCAATTTTCGAAAAATCAAATTTTTTAAACGAAAATGAAACCTGCAGCACTCTTAAACGTCGTTCACAATATCCAACAATAAAATTTAATTAAAAACGATGTCGGTTTAATCAGATTCAGCTTCATCTAAAGTACTCCCAAAAATTAAAATATCGATTTCAAATTCAAGGGTCTGCGTCATCAGCCCGATCAATTGCGGAATAACAATTTTGGAGAAATCGGCTGACTGCTTTAGTCGCTAGCGTTGTTCACAGACAGACGGACAGACGTTTTGCCGTCGATCGATTTTTCGGTATCAAGGACCCACAAAACATGGGTTCTGGCTACACCACGTGTTAGAGGATATTTGTTTCTAAATCTAGCAACTGAATTTGTCCACTTTCACGTTACCTGGGGCCTGTAATAAAAGTTTTTCTGCCGAAACTTCGCAGTTTTTTGGCGCAGCGTTACTCTGCGTAAGCGGTAGCGAGAAAGTAAAAACATCACAAACACTGATAACTCTATCTTGATACAGTTGAGAACAATTTAGAAGGAATTAATACATGGCACATTAATACATTGTGTGTGTGTGTATGTATTTGTGAATACTCTGCTGGTGGTTGCACTGAATTGTAATCATGTACGTAAAATTACACAAAATCTACTGGCATTTACAAGAAAATGTATGTAATCTTATTTAAATATTAATTGTGAAGAACAGACATAATTTATAATAAATTCTCTTTTGTCAATTTTGTTGCTCTAGGAAGGCCTTTGTAAGAAGATGCCGAATAAATGTACATATATTGCAATTTTTGTTAATAGTGAATCTCATGAAAATAGGATATACCTCGGTTTTATATGCCCATGTTTTTCCTCGGGAGGAGCGGTGATCTTCCGCTGAATGGGGAGATCCGGCGTTGACCTACCGACGGCTAGCGGGGTTTCCCCCACCAGGTACCAACAAGGGAACACCGCCCCAGCTAGGACAAGCTTTAAGCTCTTGTCCAGTCTTCCGGCATGTGTGGACGTGTAGTGAATGTTAGTATGTGTGTGTGTGTGTGTGTGTGTGTGTGTGTGTGTGTGTGTGTGTGTGTGTGTGTAAGGGGTGAGGATAAGACAAAGATGAGGACGAAAGTTTGGCGCGCGGTCATTGGCCCGTTTGTTACGGTTCTGCTCCGGCATTCGCCTGGTGTTGACCGGAGAAATCACGGAGAACTACTGATCAGAGCGATTGGCTGCTAGAATTCTCCTTCGGATATCAACTGAATCCGACCTAGCTGACAAGCTAATATCGAAAATCCTGCCATAGTCGGAACTCGAGCCTAGGACCTGCCGGTCAGAGGCACTGCAGTGACACCCGTTGATTCTCCATCCGTTAATTCCACCTCTCCTCGTACACCACTTGGGCTTTAATGGGCTCATATAGTAGAGATTAGATATGATGTTTGTATAGTTTGTTGATTTCGCTGAAGAGAAAAGGCATTTAAAAGCCAAACCAGCAACTTCAACAAATATTAAGAATTAAACCCTCGATTACATTTCAAACAGTTATTCATTACAAGAATATCTAAGAATTCTATATTGTGATCTGCGTGTTTTACTGCCGAAACAGTACTGCCAGAGTTTTATTGTTTTGTTTCCATCGCGAATAATCGTTTACGCTCCTATGACAGCATATTACAAGTATGTTGAACTTAAAATGTAAAATTCAATTCCATGCAAGAATACATTTTTTTTTGATCCAGATACACACTTACTACTTTCCACCTGGGGGGTATTCACCCATTTGAGGTGAATACCAGAATTCGAAAGATTAGAACGCGAAAGGATGTAGGTATTGTAATGGCTTAAAGGCCTTCGGCCTAGCCACATAGGATCAAGTAATCTAATTTGTTTGTAATAATTACCTATTAAATAAATAATAAATAACTTTCCACCTTTTTTGGATAAGACATATTAAGTATGTTGGTAACTCATTGCTTACAAGTATTTATATAATTCTAACTTAAATATTTTGTCATAAAACGTTTCATAAATTATTGTTAGTTTAAAATGTATATGTATTTTTCGACATCTGACACTGGACGGTTATTTTATAGCTAAAGCAGCTTTTGAATATTTTGTAATATCGTTAGACGGTAGGGTATTCAATTAGTGTAGTTATGAAAGGGAGGGGTGGCATTGAAATGAGGCAGCGACGTTTTATCATGACTGTCTACTCGCTTCGATGACCAAGTTGCAGATATTATGGGTCAAATCGATGTCCGATATCGGATATGGAGAAGTAATTACACGAAGCTCGTGTTTTGTACCATTTGGCGAACGATATGAATCAATATATGATATAAACGGAATGGTATACAAAATGTTAATTGAACAAATGACGGAGAGTCTATTTAAATAAAAAATAAATCGTTCACATGTGGTGTGTTAGAGAGATGTGAAATGTTTCACTGGATCCCCAGATTAAATACAAATAATGTTGAATTAAATTAAATTGGTTTGGATATAATTAGAAATATGTCAATAAAAAGAAGAATCTCACCTTATATGCACATAGAACGCTGCAGAGATTGTATTTGTTTTAAATTGATTCATTACCTAATGTAATCGTGCCAAATAAATCTTTTAACCATATCCGAATGGTTCGCTTGGTTATCTGTTTGCTCAGTATTGCTTACGAGATAACATATCCAGTTGTAATTAAATGAAACATATTAATTGTTTGATTTTGTTCTGCTCAGAGAAGAAAACAAGTCTTGTTCACAACGTAAATACACGAAGTCTGTTAAATATATGAACTAGCATGGAAGGGGTTCACGAGTGAAATTTATTGATTTTCACAATTTTCTCAAAAATGATTATTTCAACGTTGTCTTTTGATAGCGCAAAAGACACTTAAGAGAATGGCGCAGGTCTCATTTTCGTGAAAATCTCTGATTTTTCGAAAATTGCAAAAGTTCAAAATTTTGTCGTCATTATCGTTCAACTACATTGAAGAAAGATATTTCTTCCTGACTAAAATCTCCATACATCGCTCCATCTCTCACGAGTTTCCTATGTCCTACCTGTATGCTGCACTAAAATCCAAGGCTTATACTTTCATAACAAACCGCTGAACACAACATATTCAGAAGCTGATCGACAACAGTAAACGGCTCAACATTCTCAAATACTTTAACTACAACAACTGGGGCGTGAATAGAGACATCTTACTTCTTTCTTATAAAGGAATTATTAGAAGTAAGATCGACTATGGATAAATTATTTACAACTCAGCTAGTCAAAGTGTTCTTAGCAAGTTAGGCACTCTGCACAATCAAGCGCTCCGCTTATGTACGTAATGCCTTCATACCAAGCCTGTTGGTAGCTTACTTACTGAAGCCAGAAATCCATCTCCACAATACACTTCAATTGCTCGGCAAGAAGTACGCAATTAAAACCTGATAGTCTATCAATCCAATCATAACCAGCAATGTACAAGTATCACCGCACCTTCGGAATCTCTTTTAAATACTTAAACCAATCATTCCATTTTATCAAAAAATCAAAGAACCTTTTAAAATACTTCATATCCAACTCTCTTGGATTGAAAAACTGCGGCCATCAATTTTGACTGTTACAAGAATTTATTCTAGACCTACCAATAGGATATTATAAGATTTTGCGAGAATATTAATATATTTAATGAAATATAAGTGAATTCCTGTACATTTTATCATACTAACCAACATTTGATGGTAGGTTATGAATTTTTAAAATAATCTCACTGCTTCTGTAATCACTGTATATATATATATATATATATATATATATATATATATATATATATATATAAACAGGTATTGAAATGAGGTCATGTGAACAATTTTTTGAAGATATGAATACTTTTCGGGTACTTTGTGCGGGTACTTTGTGCGTGAAATATAGGAAATTTTAAAATAAATGTTTTCTCAAAAAAGGCGCCAAATTTTTCTTTAACTTTTCTCCACATATCTGGCAAAGGTCGAGAAAAAGTGATGCTGGTCCCACTTCCGGCAAATTCTCTGTATTTTCGAAAATTGCGACAAAAAATAATTCAAAACTACAACATTGAAAAACTTTTTGTTAAATAAAATGTATTCTAAAATCAGTACTTAAAAAATCACATACATTTTAAACGAAAGGTTTTCGCGGGATTTGTGCCTGAAATTAATTCAATTTATGAAGTACACATTTCCTCAAAAACAACTGAATTTTTTCATTGATTTTCGCCCCTCGGATAAAAGATGGGGGCGCTTAAAAAATGGTGCAAATCTCATTTTCGTTGAACTCCCTGAATGTTAAAAATTACAAAAGTTAGAAGTAATCCGCAAAAGAATGTGCTGTTACTAGTTTTTATTGTTTTCTATTTTTTCTTCGAAATGTATTTGTTGAAATGTCGAAACAAAACTTCAATTACAATTTAATATATCTGTAGAGCGATAAATTATTTTTCTTGCTTTTTCGCAAGTTTTCAACTCGAAATCAGACAAAGCACATCTTGTGCAACATCTTGTGATAAATTATATCTTCATCTCTTTATATATTAGATTCTCAGTTTTCATATTCCGAATAGAAATCTTTCCAGTTAAGTTCTAACATAAACATATGCATTTATAAATCTTACAAACAATATATCAAATTTAATATTTCATCATTTGTATTCTTTTTCAAATATTAGTTTATGAATATTCAAAATAATAATGAAATCTTGTCTTGCACACACTTTCAAAAATGATATCGATATAGATATTTTAAATCATGCCACATTTTGAAATACGCATGTGTCTTGTTTGATGTCCTAAAGCACTTCAATTAAGCTTTTGTTTTTATTGATATGTTTAAACGTTCTCTCATCTTCTTGTGTGTAAATTTTTTGTACACACATTTGTATTCTCCGGTTGTATGGTAGATTAATATAATCCAATGTACTTTGGGATATTTTTCACACTTTTATATTCGTGGAAAAATAAATAAAAAACACTGACTTAACGGACGCTAGTAAATCTCAATTGCATGAACATTATTCAAGAATAAGATTTTTAGGAACGAAATATTTTTTTAATGTACATGGTTCAGGTACTTTCGTTTGCAAGAAATTACATAGAATAAAACGTGTTTATTCTAGCAAGAAAATGAAAAATCGCTTCTCCGCCCTATTGTTTCTATCAAGAGGGTTTTCTGTATTTTACAGTAAAGTTGAGGAAATATGCATTAAAAGTAAGACAAATTCAATTAAAAAGTAATTTAATTTATAATCACGTATATATATATATATATATATATATATATATATATATATATATATATATATATAGTGCCAGCTAACTTATGTTCATTAGCTGAAAATAGTAATAAGTACTCATATTTGAAGCAGTTATTGGTCAATATTCATGCACTGTTTCAAAATGCTTCGAGTATTCTTTAAAGAATGAGATAGAAAAAAATCTTAACTTATACGCACCTTGAATATGAGCGCGTATAATTTATTTAGGAACGACCGGCTGAGTTCAGCTCAGAGTCAGCACTGCTGCTGAGCGAGCAACGACTCTGTCGGGGAGATCCTAGGGCTTGAGTCCCGACGGTGGCGGATTTTTGACGCCAGGTAGTTTGTTAGGGTGAATTCAGGCGCTGTCTGGAGGAGATTTCAAGCGACCGGCTGTTCTGATCAGTAGTTTTCCGTAGTATCTCCGATAAATATCAGTCAAATGCCAGGGCAGTGCCCTAACAAATGGGTCATGGACTGCGCAAGATCTTTTCTTTTTCTTCCTCCTCCTACACTTTATCTTCACTACCCCACATGTCGAGAAACCATCCAGTAACTTAGAGTTTGTCCCTGCTGAGATGGTGCCCCGCTGAGGGGAGATACCCTGGAAGAATGCCCCATAAGCTGTCATGTAGATCGGCCCGTATCTCACCTTTTAGGAGGAGCATCGCCACCTTCCAGGGCAGACATTCAGTACACTACTATCCATAGCAGCTGATGTGCTCGGAAACATCAATCACTTCATTTTAGGAAGGCATCTAAGCATGAAGTGCTGATTTGACTTGACTGAATTTAGATATTAACTTTCTTACAATATGATCATAACATCTTCAGTTTTTATTCAAAATGGGTTAAAAAATTGTAAATAAGGATAATACCAGAGTAATTCTTCGGTAAATTCATATCGCCTATAATCTTAATAGTGGGTTGGGAATTATCTGATGTCCGCTGTTATGGAATTCGTAATGCTATTAAAACACTTAAAAATACTCCCTGTATTTATTTTATAAAACTTCAATATAAATATTGTAGGATTGTTGTCCGTGTCATTTGCTTTCCTGTTGTTCGGGGCGAGATAAGCCCCGTAATAATTTAGTTGAGGTACAACACTGACAATGACAAGAAGTTTCCCACTGTCAGTGTCTTTTGTTGTGTTCATAAAACAATTACACCTATACTCAAAAATATAGTATGGAATATTCATGAAAATATTTTTAACAAACTAAAATATGTTATTTATTTCTCCTCAAGTATTTAATCAACATTACAAGAACAAAACTTATATCTTAAATTTAATTTATAAATGCTTTCTCGCCATCTACTTTTCAGATACCCAAGTTTCTCGATTGTAAATATTATTTTGATCACAAACGCAGCAGGCGAGCGGTCCGCTCTGCTTTTGTGTCGAACGGGTTGCATATCTGTAGGCGATATACCCAATGTAATGTTTGTAGCGCTATTAGCGTACGACATTTTTTTCATATTTGTAACTTAAAATATGATATTGAACATTATGAATTATGACTGCTGAATTTTAATTCTATTCTCAGACGTTTTCAGTTTGTTTCGTTGCGATATTATCCAGAAATGACGATGATCTGAACTCCGTAGAAAGTTTTATACGGAATTCGTTGTTGATACAATAAAAACGTTTTGAATAATTAATAATAATAATAATAATAATAATAATAATAATAATAATAATCACAGAATATCTGTGACGTGCTATTCAATGGTGTTTTGAAGTTCTATTTTAATGAGTTTAGAGATCATTGATCTGTAGGGAGCATGTCACTTCATTTTACATTTCTTATAGTATGTCTTAAATTATTACTAAGGTATATATTTTCATTTTGAGGGTTAAATAAAGAGTCTGCAACCAAATTATAGTACTTAAAAGCTTTTTAATTCATAACTATTAATCAATATACATTTCTATACTGTAAAACGTTCTGACTCGCAGATATTGATCTAGCACATAACTATAAGCCATGAAATCGAGGGGAGTGAAGTAAACCTACGTGATGACATTAAAGCTTTGAAGTGCTATTCTGATGCTGACGTAGAACAGTTCTCATTTCGAGGGTTCATGACGGCTGAAGTTTGTTGGATATGTGTTAGCAGATTATGGCATGCCGTTTGTTGAATTGGAAGTATTAAGATTAATTGGTACTAAACCAGAAAGCTAGGATGTTTGCACGTTGTAACTTCCATCACTATAGTACGAACATCATCGTATTTGGTTGGAATTTCAGACATTCACACCCGGCATCTAATGGGACAAGAAGCAGTAAATCAAGAGAAGTTGAAAATGAATATAATTTGTTCTTCAAATAGGTAAATAAAGAAGTGAACGCAATTCATTGAATAGGTTTTTCTTCTTCCAATTATTGACTTCTCGTGGTTCCTTTCTGATTATTAAATGAGTACAGACTTGTGTCTCTTTCAAGACATAGAAATGTGAGGTTTTCAACAACTTCATCTGTTTCTCTCATTGTGGCATCTTCATTGTGGCGACTTCATTGTGGCATCACTTTAACCAAACTTGCTTCACAAATCACTTTAAGCAACAAATATATTCCACCAAAGCATCTTGTAGCTATGCAAAGCGAAGCGCTTCGACATGTCGAAAAATAACCAGGGAATGAATGTGAGTACCAAAATGTAACTCGGTTATTCGTAGCGCCCTTCATTTTCGGAGATCGCGTGTTTCTTACGTTATTCACCTCGGATTTATGCCTGGGCGCGCGCCAGCGTTCGCCTCGTATTTATTTTGCAATTTTTATTCCGGTCGCGCGCGCCACTTTGGAAGTTAGGCGAGGCGTTGAGCTGGCTGGCTCGCTGCTCGCTCTAATTTGCTGACTGAAGCGTGCACTTCCTCCCTGATAAAGGCAACAGCACCGAAGGCAATGAGCGTGCTGGCGGCGAGGGAGGCAGCGGCGGCGGCGCGGCGGTGATGCCATCGGCGATTGTAGCTGCAAAGGTCGAACTGGCGAAGGTAAAAGATACAGGTGGAGGTGACGGTGACTAAGGCGGTTGTGGAGGCAGAAAAGGGTAAAGTTTCTCAGGGAGAAATTGTAACTAGTGACTGGCATTGGAGGAGTTGTCTGTCCAATGGGACCTGCTTTGACTCGGGTCGTGGCTGATCGGGAAAAACAGATGGATCAGTAAGAAAATTGATAAAGATATTAATACTTAGGATAATTACACTAAGAATAGATGTTGGTCGAATTCTGCTGTAAATGATAATTCAGTACTGTCTGTCATTCGCATATTTACTTATATAACTTACATTACATATTGTCTCCTCTTGGAAACCATCATCTACCAAAACCCCATAAAGCTCTTTCATAATAAAATAATTAATGTTTTAATGTTTTATAAGTAATTTTCATGGAGCGTGAGTTGCTGAATGGGAGTTACTATGAAAACTTCGTCAATTTACGTAAAGATCCGAAAGAGAATACTCTACAGTTATTTGCCTATTCTTACCAGACAGACGATGTCGAGGGATATTGTAAGAAGTTGTCATATATGTCCTGACAACTTAGCTGTTGTTCACAACAGGCAAACGTGCCTGAGCAAATTTACGTGATATTGATCAGGGATGTATATGAGTAATTCAGGGATTCAGGGACATATTCTGCTCTCTGGGCATGTACTGCAATTTCAGGGAGCTAACTGCAATTGCATATGCAGCATACTAATGACCATTATGCATACGATTACGAAGGAAACCGAATTCCGTTTGAGTTATATGGTGAGACGATGATTACACTAAAATATCATGAATGTACAGAAAGGACTAATATATAATGTGTTTTGTTCCCAGTTTGGTCTTCTACATGAAGTAATAAAAACTTGATTTACGGATGAGTTCAGTATCGTGTTTCTGGCATCATTCAACGAATACTTATAAATTTGAACTATATGTATAGGACTCCGAGTGAAGCTCTTCTGAAACTTTCAAATTATCATTGGCATGGAAATTGAGCCTACAAATTCCTCATCTACGAGCTGCATACGTTGTTGACTCAGCTCTAACTCGCTTGTACACAAGAGGTGAGCAAAGGTGATAGCGACTGAAACTAATTCTAAGTCGTGGAGTAGAGGTTGAGATATAGTTCACAACTGAAGTCAACTTCTATTCCATTTCCTCCTTCGCAATCAACTTGGCTCTTTCTTTCCGCGCTGCTAGCATGCTCCATAACAGCCTCCGCCTCCAGGCAAGGTATTCCGTTTCTGATGCCGCCTCCGTCACATCGCCTAGTGTTACTGGCACTGCCTCTGCACCGCTGCAATCCGCGGCCACCGGCACAGCCTCCACCACTGCTCCCGTTGCCGAAGGCGCTCACTGGGTCCAAATGGAACAAGCGCGAATGCAGACACAAAAGAAAGGAAAAGGCATGTTACTTAAGTACTTTGGTACGTTTGGAGGGATATGGAGTACGGGTATGTTTTTTTACGAAATGTAGTTCTTAATTGACATCGAAGAAATAATGCGAATTTCAACTTGGTTTATTTGTGGCTTACTGAATAATGGAAACAGCAATATTTTGTAGAAGAGCAATGTAATCGCTCTATCAATAAAAGTACACAAATAAAGTACGTAAAAAATGGAAAAGGTATGCTCTTGGAAAAATCCAATATATCTGACAAGTATGATGAGTTGTCCAATTCCAGGAATAGCCTCCACCTGTTCAGCCGTCTCTAGCGCTTGCAAAACCTATGCACCCTAACCAGAAACATAGAGTTGAACGCACTCTCTCCTGCATGACTTTGGTTTGTTACGAAAAACCAGTACAATAATTGTGTTTTATTACTTTTTTAAACTGAATAGTTTGTGGCAACGTGAAGGAAAGCGCCGTGCTTTATGTTCTGAAATAATCATGTTTTTAGTTTAAAAAAATAACCGTAAATTGAAATGAAGCTGTTTTTAAAAATCCTAGTTACACATTTGTTTTTGAACTTTCCTAGAAACTATATATGAATGCAGTGTGTAAAACGTTCAGCCCGCTTTTAAAGTTCCCAGTTCACTTTTTATACACGGTATAGCTTTGTAGGACATTGACTGAAGTCCTTCAATTTCGCCAGAAACACCTCTTTCAAAATCGCGGGCAATTTGTCCCGGCGCTTTCGGAGTCATTTGGGCCCACTGGTGCTGTGGCAGGGGCGGCGGCGGCGGCGGCGGCGCACGTCGCCAGTCGATACGCCCGGCTAGCGGCGGCAGAGGCGGCGGGGGCGGGGTGGCAAGGGCCGGGCCGGGGCCGGGGCCGGGGAAGGGGCGGGGGCGGAGGTGGGGTGCAGCGCGCGCCGCTCCAGGCCGGAATTGCCGCGCAGAAATAGCACGCAGCTGGAGCTTCGCGGCGGCGGCGGCGGCGGAAGCCCCCACCTCCGGCTTGCAGCTCCCAACGCGCTTCTCGCCGCGCCGGCTGCGCGCGTCCCCACCGCCCACTCCGCCCCGCCCCGCCCCGCCCCCGCCCCGAGTGGGATGCCCGCGGCCGCGAGCTCGTCACGAAGGCCTCTGCGAATCGGACGCCGCTTTCGACGCGGCTTGCATGCATTTCGCCCGGCTCAAGAGTGCATTACGGCCTCCGCTTTTATTGACTCGCTCCTCCACCTCCTGCGGATGCAAGCATTAGCAAAGAAGGGGATAATTTACCTTTTACACTCTCGCCAACGAATACCTTTTACGGATACCCTTAAATAAATATACCATACCTTGGTGGAATGTATAAATATTGGCAATGTATAACTACTTTAATCACAATTGATTTTCTGTTTACAATCACAAATATTACTTCTCTTTTCTTTTCTTTGTTTCCATATTACTTTTTAATTAAATATTTTTTCTTAATGTTGACATTTTATTTCAAGATCCAAACAGAAATTTTCGAAGTTATAGAAATAATAGTATTAACATTTTCGTAGTATAAATATTCAAACAAAAATTGATCATCATCTTTAATACACCGTGACTGTCGATGTCTGTCGAGCTACAATCTCAAAATCATTCCCATCAAATCCCAATGCACTACATAGTACTGAAACCTAACTACGCTGCGTGAACGGGATCCGAAGAGAGACGATCAAAATCATGAGATTTTTCCTAGTAACATATGGTAGGGGCACACAGTTACGAAGTCTACGCGTGTGTATGCATTAGGTATGTGATTTTTCTTCTAATCTTATCTCATGAAAGAACATGAGCTTGTGCTAGGTCATATTTTTTTCATTTCATCTCTTAAATCTGAACAGTATTACACCTTGGAAGTTCTTCACATGCTCATGTTGGGTTTAGCAAAGTTTACCAAAGATAATATTTATAAATGGTCGCGGATGATAAAAGAATGCGTTTGATGAACATCGCTGTGTGAGAAAACATAATTTATTTTGTCTCACACTTTTTTTACCATGGAATTACTGTTATTAATTTTGTATGACGGGAAGGAAAACGCAGGAGGGATCGACATTGTTTAACCTAGTAGTAATTACCACTTACATTTTAATGTATACGAAGAACTCCGACTTTTGGCCAAGTGATCGTTGTAATTTCCCAGTGAAAATAAAGTAAATAATTATAAAACATTTATTTTTAAAATGACAAGATTGAATTAGAGTAAAAAATACATTTGTGTGTAGTAAATTACGTAAACTAAAATACATCAATATCAAAAGGCAAAATCGCAAGTAAATTATTGTCCTATGTTTTATTATTTATTTTCTTTTCTCGGAAATGTGCTTTAGTTGCTCGAAGTGCTAGGGCAGTAACATTTGCTTACCGCGACATTCAAGCTATTAGTGTTCTAAACTATAATGAATACTTTGATTACATGTTATTACACGAGACAGCGAGAGACAGATCATGCAGAATCTGAATAAACACGTCTATATTGAGCATCTAGATGAGAATACCAGCTGCCCGGGGTCACGGCGTTATCGGCTAATGAAACACTGCGCTCCCAGCGTCATTTGTTATCCGCGCCACGAATCGCGTGACGTCATTGCAGACCGACGGCCTCTATCTGATTGCTGCATCTGGGCGGGCGCGAGGCACCGTTTTATTAATACGGTAATAAACCGTTTATTATCATGAAGTACGAAATTGCTACCTGTCTTTTATTACAGGTTAAGCAGATTATAACGGGAAGATCAAACGACCTTACACACTTAGTGGAACTGCAGGCGAACTCTACATGGAAAAGGAAATAAATATTTGTTGTCTTGAGTTGTAAAACGATGCTGTGGTAGGCATCTTTTCACTACCGGTTTTTGTACACTGTTTGGTAATGGAAAGGCTAGTACCTGTAGGAAATATCTGATGGTAACTCATTTGTTTACATAATAAAAACAAGTACATGGTGTTCCGCAATCGCTTCTGTACTTGCATCTACCCCATTAATGATGGTGTATGCAGAACTTGTGTGCACAAACTGTTGACATGAAATAGTCCGCACAACACTGTAGGAGTGTTTACTCAGTATCGTAGTAAACTCAAGCTCTTTTGTGGTAGAAAATGTGTTTCCCGCGAAGAGGAGAGAAAAGAAGAAAGAGGTAGTGGGGTAATGAATGTAAAAAATGCTATTATAGAGGTTACTGTTGAGAGTGAAGGGTCATTTCATTGCGAGAACATTAAGAATATTTTTGCTATGGACAGTTTGGCAAGTAGGAAGCTGAAAAGGGTCGGACCTTTCTGTTGCTTTAAAAAGCATCTCCAACTGAAGCATGTTATGATACCACTTAATTCTTTTTACATTTGGGTGTTTGTTGCGTTTATGTTTGATGGGATTTTTTTTAATAAATTTAGAATTTAATAATTATTCTTGTAATTAGATTAATTGAACTTAAATTGAATTAATTTCAAATTAGAGGAAAATACAATGTGTTATTTGACGCTAAAAGTATTTAAATAATAATGACGTTCGAGGGACGGAGGAAAGCTGTGTGTAATCCACAGACTCAAAACACGAAACCATGGATCAACGGAAGAGTTGAAAAGATGAAAATCAGTTTTTTTCCAAGCGCTTTGAAACATTTTAATAAAATACTTTAACAAAAACATTATTATTTGAACTGATATTACTGCATACATGTTCTCAATTTAATTATTTTACTAATTAAATTATTTTTATTCGTGTCCTGCTCTGTTGGCAACGAGCCTTGCATTTAGTGTATTTTAATCCTAACTTTTTCGAAAGATGAAATATCTCGTAAAGTCATGATATTTTTATATTGAAAACAGTACAAAATCATCATTTTGATAATAAAAACATTTCTCAGAAGTACTCGTTCCATCCCAAAACATTACTCTCCATCGCACTGTACTGAATCCGCAGAGGGTCTACTGACCTGTTCAACCACTGCGATCGCTCTGATATTCTAGGGCTCGGAAACGTATGGCCCACGGGCCCAATTCAGTTCGCCTCTGTAGTCCCATAAATATACGCGACGGAGCGGTGATCCTGTATATCTACCGCACAAGTTATTGCGCGTGCACCGCGCGATTCGGGCGAGTAGCTTGTCTTCTCGGAGGCGGTAACCGGCTTTGATAGATCACGCCTACGACGTGAGATGTAATCCAGAAATCCTCGCAGGTCGACGAGAAAGGAAATGAGATGTGACATTGTGCACTCGCACTCGATGTGACATTCCGACTCGCAATCGAATATTATTGATCGTTTTTGTGGTTAATAAAAGATAATAAGATGTCATAATGCATTTTAAAAAGACAGCTCTATTCACTTAGTTGGTGTCATCTTCAATGCTATGTAGCATACATACATACGTATAGGAACAATATATATTATCTTTTTAGTCTCCACGTTCCGGCAAGAAGGGTTTTTCTGTAGAAACATCGCTGAATTCTGGCGGACGAATACAATACTTTATCTTCTTACGATGTAAGGGCGAGAAAATAAAAATAAAGTTTGAAGATTATGTCGTAGGGAACGGGCTGCAACACTTATTACAATCGTGCATAACTCGTAAGCAATGAGTCATAGGCCCATAATACTGGATGTTTGCGACACAAAGGGAGAAAGATTTGTGGAGTCAGGCGAGTTTACCCTAGGATGCGAGGTTTGATGGGACAGGTGTGAGACGGAAGGATGGCACGAGGTGACTTCTAGGAGATTGGAGCGCCAGCAGTACTGGCAGTACCACAACTGGGGACTTCTACGCGTTGTATTCGTACTTCACGGGTGATCAGCAGCTTGTACGAGTATGTGTAAACTTGACTTGAAGGAATAGAAGCCAACATAATAATCGATATAATTAATGACTACTTTATTTTACAAGTAGCGTGTGCAATTTAATCTCATTGCACTACGTAGGTGCAATTTAATCGCTGAGCAATATTAGAAAGATTACTCCAGTACACCGGGTGGATAACGCTGTAAAACGCAATTCAGAGACTGGCCGTTGGAAGTTATAACCCCGAATGAAGTTACTTCCAATATTAAAATAATGATTTTCAAAGTCCGGAATGTTTGCATGGATCATGATAGTGTGAAATCATTTGAAGGTTAATTGACATCTTAGGAAAAGAAATAGGAAAAAACACAAATATGTATATAACCTATACTATTCTAGTTATTAAATACAAAATTATTGGTATTAGCGTAATACAATATTATTAAAATTTGAAGATCTTTTAAAAGTAAGTCATTTTAACTCGACTATCTTTCAAATAAATGCGAGTAATAGTTCCACCATTGGAAGTGCAATATGACAAATCGCAGCTTTATTTAACATAATTTTCAACTATCATTAACATTTTGACATTGTACATTTTGACACAATTAACACCGTAATGTTATTTACTGTAAAATAATATAATTTTGCAACATCTGGCCAAAAATTATGACAATCTTCGATCATTTGTTCATTTCAATTTGTACCAACATCATGCATCTTCAAAACTAGTGCTATTACATCAGCACAGACTTAATCGCATTATTTTTTGCTTTTGCATTTTTTTTAAAATCAGAGAGCTGAACCCAAATCAGCCTGCGTCATTTTTGTAAGCTCTAAACTTTGCTCTATTTGAGAAAAAAATATTACAAAAATTTGGAGTAATTTTGGAGAAAATGTTAAAAATATCGTCGGGGTTTCATGTAAAGTACTCCAAAAATAAAAAAGTATCCATTTCAAATTCCAACCTCGAGTTCGGACGAATCGATGGGAGTATATAAAGTTTGTACAAAAAGGTGAAAACGATTTAGGCGATAGTGTTGTCCACACGGACAATGGAAGAAATGACATTTTGCCTTAAACGACTTTTTCTGTATCAAGGACCCACAAAATTGGTACTCCCATTACACATTGTATTACAGAAAGTCATTTACTAGATATAGGAGCAACCATTATCTACGTTTTTGATATCAAGGACTCACAACAACCTTTTTGACAAAAATACTCACTTTTTACTGCAGCATTACAATTATTTTGGTTTATTATGTAAGTTCACAGTAGGCTAGAAAGAAAAATTTATTTAATTAATCGCTTTTAAACAAAAGAGTATCGATAGCTTCTACATTCAATATCGAAGAAATTTTGATAAGTGTTAGATGCTCTGAACATTTTGCACGTGGATGTATGTATCTGAATACTCACAGACAACACTCATATAGAGTGCTGTCTTGCTCTAAATCTTGCTTGACAGAATTCATCTATTTCAGACGCGACCTCTGCATCATTTTATTTGCAGACTTTTGAAAGATCTTTTATTTTATTTTTCTCTACACCGTCTAAGCTTCGTTATTCGGGAGATATTCACATTCAATTTTCGTTAATTCCGGAACATTGCTTGCCACACGATACGGTGAAATATGCTCCTTTCCCTACGAAAATGCCTTTCCCATGAACACACGTCTTTTAAAGTTCGCTCGTGTTTCTTCCCCGCACCTCCGCCAGCAGATTTGTCAACGTCACAGGCCGACCGAGCAGAACATGTGTGCCATTATTGTGCGCGATCGCTCCACGGCGTCGTAACTCAGAAACTTGGAAATAGTTTTATGGGTGACGCGAAGTTTGAGCACGTTTCCCTGAACAGTAAACGTCTGGTAGGCGCTTAGGACGTTCCGAAAATAGGCCCCGCTTTACGGGGGGACTCAAAGGAGCACCTGTGTATTTATGTTACCTGATCGTCAATTGTTCAGTGAAAATGGGCCTTCAGGAATGCCTCTGGGTAAGTTTACACCTCACGATTTTACGTATGACGCCCGAGTAGGTATGTTTCTTTAGGGGCGTGTTGACTCAGTGTTTTGTTTACACAAGCGGAAACTGTGGGGAGTTCTTGTTTTGTTGGAATTTGCATACACAATTTACCTGAGGATTTTGCTTTCTTTACATGACTCTGCTAGGAAATAGTAATGAAAATATTTATTTTTTGCATTTCTAAAAGACAAAGGAATATAAACGCCAAGAACGAAACTCATTCATTCTACGGATATTTTTACATTTTGCTTCAGTGATCTGATGAGAAGTAAAATGTTAGGAAAGAGAAGTATTCAAATGCATTATTCTCTCTATTTACAAATTTAGAAATAATGTTTCAAACAAACATATTCGTACATATGCATACGTGAATTGCAACCTTCAGAAAGCAACCTTATAATAGAATACTAGTCTTTTATTTAAAAAGATCGTTTATTTATTTATGAAGAGTAGTGTGGCTTGAATTTAATTAGGAATATTTCCTAGTATCCTGTTTAGACATAACATTAATTAAATAGGAAGAACTTATATTTTTTAATCATTACTTTCTCGCTTAATTCTACATACAAAATAAAAATAAAGTATTGTAATGATGCAGCGGAAAGTGGCGATTTTTCCGACACAAAAACCCGTATTGTTAGTGCTGATATTGAAAAAGTGGAGACATCTTGTTCCTGTATGCTGTACATTACTTCCTCTAAAATTTCATGTACTCAGAATTCACGTTTTTTTAGTGCTGGGTACCGCAAAATTGGTTTACGGGTAAACTGTCGTCCATGATCAACAGAAGCGCAAAATCCTTTCAGACCATTTTCTCCATCATTGACATTCCCCCATTGATATGACCAAAATATTCGCCTAAGAATTTCAAGCCGATATTATGATTTTGGGCGAAATTTTACATCAAGCTCCATCATTTTCAAAACTTTCTCAAAATTGGCTCCAATTTTTTTTTCTCAGGTAGAGCAATTTCTCGAATAGGCAATTTTAAATACAAGATTCAAAAATGGCTCCAAATGTTTTCTTTACTTTTTTATGGAATAGAGCAAAATAATGGAACTTGTAAAAAGAAAGCAGTCTCTTTTTTCAGTTAAATCGATATTTTTGAAAATTATTAAAGTTTATAATTGCGGAAATATAATATTGACGAGAAATTTTTCCTTAATTAAATCTGTTCGTCAAAATTATATCTTTAAGTAACATCCTGCACAATTTTTTGAAAATATGAGTAGTTTTCGCGTAATTTTATGATTGTTTATGCAAATGTTTAAGTATTTTTATTACCTTTCTTACGCAATTAATATCGAATCTAGAGTTGTATTTGTCAGTGCAATCTATTTCTTAATATTAGTTCTTTAAACAATTTCCTGCTCTGTTTTTTTCGAATAAGGGAAGTTTTCGAAATACGGGAAGATTTTGGGGTACATTTTCTGAAATGTCTATGTGACAAAGCATGGTTCGATTGCCGCCAATACAAAGCAACGTATTTGTTTAAACAATTTTTCTTTGAGTAGAGCAAATTGATCTTACAAATATGCTGAAGTCTGATTATCATTAAAACATATAACTTTAGAAAATTGCAAATTCGAACCATTGGCGCTTCTTTTTCTAAAGAGCCGTGCGTAATGTAACTAAAGAGTAAGTTGGAAACAATTTGCAATTTTTACAATACAAATATTACTTATCCGTTACAGACAAAATGGAAAGTATGTGCTGTTGTAGATTTTTTATTAGGATTTTTAGTAATTTTCATATCAAAACGCAATACGAGAATGACAACATCCCGTCTCCATTGATAGTTAGAAATTCATGGAATTCACTTCGCATAGTTAGGCAACATTTTTTCTCGCTGTACAAAACTCAGTTTTGAATTCTTGAATTTGTGTTTATGTAATAGTTTTAAAATAATTACTGTAATTCAAAGATTTCTAAGAGTGTTTCATACATATTTAAATAATAAAATTACTATATAATGTGAACATAAGCTTCCGCAGTTCGAGTTCATGACACCTTGACTGTTTGCCAAGGGCAAGGAATGGACATGCCCTGAGGAAGCCTGTGACATGACAGGCGAAACGTCGGCCTCTCAGCCACCGACGCGGCGTCACTCGGACAACCAAAAACCTACATAATGATCTGCACTGTTATACTGTGGTTAAATTATACTAGCAAACTCCGATTACATCGCATAGAAGGAATAACTGGAGAAACGTTGTCAGTATGCATATCCATGAATACACGTATGTTTTATTTTTAACAAGATCTTTACACATTAACATATGGATATTGTTTTGACAGCAAATCCCGCTATCAACCTTACCTTAATGTAATGATTGAATTTTTTAATGTCATCACTGACATTTTTTATATAAAAGAACATGTGACAGACGCTTAAGAGATATAATTGAGAGTAACATGTCTCTTATTGATCATAGCTAACCCCTCCCCTCAGAAAAGGGTATATAAGAAAGTACATTGAATACTTACAATTGATAGTCACAAACAATCATTTTAATGAACACACAACACGATGTTCTCTAAGCAAGACCTACTGCTCTTCCATTTCCCGCGAATTTGCCACGTTCGCATGACGCCATCGTTCGCATGTTTCCATTCTATCCGCGCATTTCAAACAACGCAAATTTTGTAGCTTCTAGTAATAAAGGAAAGCTGCTATGTACTCAACATATAGTAACCTCCACTCCTAATTCTCTCTCTTCCTCTCTCTATTTCTCTGTCTCTTTTTCGCTCCCTTCTCTCTCTCCCTTGTCTCTCTCTCTTCTCTCTCCCGATCCCAATGCATATAGTTAACACCTTGAGATCTCCACAATAGATTCATGGCTAAGAGCCCCGATAACGGATATGACATCACTTCAAAAAGCTATGACACTTTTCCTGGAGGAATGTTTTGAAAAGTTAACTGAGGGATCAGGAAAAACATTCACTTTCGTACAGGAGAAAAGAAGATTCCATCCTTTTATTCGCGAAGTTTAAAGCTCTGACTGTTGCTTCAACTACTTTAAATTTAAGTCACGAGAAGGATCATTGAGATCTCTTTCAGACAAAAATTGTTTCATTTGACTAACAGGAGGCTTCAAACGTTGGGTCAGCATGTATATCTCCTCTGTCTTCTGAATGTTGATCACTATAGTATTCTTAAGTGGAGGTGGTATGCATGTGGAAGGTGGTACCAATTTTTCTGGAAAAGCAACACCACATACAGCACTTTCAAGAAACCTGCAAACGGATCAATAACAATACAGGAGGAATCTATAGTGTATTAATATACAGACAATCTAACAAAAATTAATTGTATTTCAAAAATTATTTGGATTAAGTTATTTGTATAATTGATTGTTTGTTTTACAAAACATAAAATGAAAACAGTACGAGAAATCTGAATAAACGAAATTTACCGTTTGTGGGTGGATGGTGATACTTCTTGTAGGAGTGTCCAGCAGCAATCCGCCGAAAAGGTTGGTGAACATCTCCCCTTATATCGTCTTTCTGTGGCAGATATAACTTGGTGATATCTCTCACCATGTTCTCTCTCACCAGTTCGTCACACACATCTCCAAGATTATATCGAATAAAATCTAAACAGGAATGAAGGAAGTGTAATTTCAGAGACATACTGCGGCGTCTCGGTGGCGATGGTGTAACGGTTAGCGTATCGGCCTGTTATACCCAAGTTGGCGGGTTCAAATCCGATCGAAGCCGTGGATTTTAAGGGTGAAAAAATCCTTCGTACGCCTTCGGAAGGGAAGTAAAGTTGGCTACCCCATGTTAGTAAGCCCAGTAAAGCCGGCTGCTCTATGTTAATATATTTACTTGTAAAAGAACCCGAAGCCTAAATGACGCCTATGAGCTAAATTCAAATCGCCTGTTTCGCCGCCCAAGAAATACCTCCTTTCTTCGCTAGTGGAGGAAAGGGGCGTAGCGAAATTTGCGTGGTCGGAAGGAAGAGCGGGCCTCATGCCCCGAGTCTCTTCACAAAAAATAACGCATCAATTCAATTCAATTCAATGTTGCACCCCATAGCCTTGTAACTGTCCAGTATGTGTTCCGTCATTCCCCTGTAATTCTCAGACATTACGTTTCCCAAGACATTGTAGCATTCATCTTTCAATGCAATCCAACCTGCATTCTCGGTATGTCAGCAACTGTTCGACGGTAATATCTTCCATCAAGTCATGGATCTGAGGCACAAGGAATATTTCCATCTTTAATTTTTGCAGTACTAATCGTAGGAAATTTTGATAGTAAAATTTGATAACCTTGACCATCTTTAATGGTCTCACAAAATTCTTCATAAATCTCTATTTCAGATAGAGTGGTGGTAACAACACACTGTCTTTGTCATAAAGGGACTCATGCGACACATTTTTTCACCAGAATTGAAAATTTTTCTCAAAGGCCATTCTTTGACTGCATAATATTCTTTCCTTGCCGTCCTAACTCAGTGATACAAGATGCAGAAATACTTTGTGTAATCAGTCTACATTTCTAGAAGAAGTCCCAGAACTTCAAGATCACCAGAGATTTTCCATTGGTGATTCCAGTAGCCAGTGTACTTCAGGAGTAGTCTCATGTTCTCGTGGGTTTCATTCAACTAAACGGAAAAGGCCACTGGTATTGACGGTTTCTCGTTTCCGTTATGTAAGAGAATGGTTTTGAGACTACTCTTTGAGGAATCTATGAATAGACGTCATTCTTCCCAATTGTGATTCATCTCAAATTTTGTAAGCAGCCCATTTATGTACCAAACATCTGTTATTGAGAAAAAGAAGAAAGGTCAAGGGGTCTTTTTCGGAATGTAATACTAGTGTTTGGTTGTTACAGGATCATTTCTTGAAGGCGGAACTGAAGTAATTCTGCTTACTTCTTTGAAAATTTAGATCTCTCTCAAGATTGTTCAATTCTGCATGTGACAATGGCTGTGGTTGTAGCCTTGCTGGAGATGGCATGAAATCAAAATCTTGATCTTCGGGATCTGTTGGTTTGTTTTAACTTTCATTGTCTTTTCCGTTGGTATTTTTGGAACTAGGGGAAAATAAGAATGCGGAACTGAACGAATTGAAGGTCCCAAATTTGGATAAGAAACTGGGTTGTGATTTTCTTGAGATTCCTGTTACTTAAACAAAAGTAGCAATATGTAATCTAGTCTCTAGGTTCCCTTCCCAACTGTGGTACGGAAAAAGTCAAAGTGGGTGAGTTCCATGCAACCAGTCTTTTAAATAGCGAGAGCAACATTTTTGTGGTGACCAACACTCTCAACTACGTTGAATCAAAATACAACTCGTACTCTTTTTTGGAGATTGGAGAAATTGGAAGTCTTTGAGACTTAGTCTTAAACTCGCTACGCATATAACAGAAAAGTTATGGTGAATTAACTGACTTCCTAGACATCATTGAGTGTAAAATCACGAGAACATGCACACACAATATTGTTCACGTTAGCGGATTTACACTCTTCAAGAATAGAAACTATAGATTGAGTGATGCAAGTGCAACGTCCTTTTACCTACCCCAAGTGCATATATCCCCCTCCCCTCTCTACTCCCAATACCAAGCAATAATATTCCTAAAGAATGTGTTAAGTGCCGCGGCAACATAAAGTAGCCGAGCGCAAATAAAAATGCATTTTCAGAAGAAAGATTAGGTGAGAGCGAAAAATAGTTTTACACTTTTGTCATCAGGGCACTGAACTACATAATAATAACGTATTTTTGTTCCGCGGCAGATTTCATTGTCGGACTGTGTTATTAGAAGTCCCCCTGCTAATTGGTTCATGGGCGCCGGATCTCCTGTTTTTTGTACATGTGTGTGATAATTTAAACCTTAATAATAAACTGTGTTCACGGCAACTCTTGGCGTATTCATGGATATTTTTGCTTCTGCAATGCGCCTTCCTGCGTTTTTCACAGGGTCGCATCGCCTTCAGGCGGATTGACCTGGGCTCTTCGAAAAGGGCCATGGGTTGACATGACAACCAAGGTGAAGCTTACCTCTCTCCACGCTCGTTTGCTCGCAGGAGGCTGCAGGGCTGAGCGAAAATCAGGGTGCAGTGCCTCTTAGTCCTTGAGCTCCATTAACCAGCGAACGCCGCTTGGCGCAGCACTGTCGGGCTATCGCGCCACCCAGCTTCTCCGCACAGATAGCAAAAGAGTGATCCCGATATGATACTCCGAAATGATAGTTTTGCATCTAATGTGAATAGTGAGTGTCGTCTTAAAATAAGTGTTAAAACGTGCTTTACACTTACGTACTTTAGTTGCACTGTTTGCATATTCTAGTGTTCAGTTACTTCACAAAATGAATACCGTCAATATTGGTGGAAAAAAGATTCATTTACAAAGCTGCGCTTGAAATAAAAAAAGGTGGTCCGGATCAGCCGGTTCTGGATATTGAAACAGCTGTGAAATACACAAAACGAGCAACAAGTACGGAGTAAGAAAAACTAATATAGAAACGCAATCATTATTTCAAGTTATACTGCGAAATGGAATTGCTAGAAGTATACAAACATTTAATTATTTTTACGAGTACAATGACTTCTTCAGAAGCCGATCGCTTGTTTGTAACAATGAAGCTGATTAACATTTTTTCAGGAATACAATAACTGAGCGATTGTGCACCTTCGCAATGATGTTAATAAAAAAGCAACGTGTTCATAAAATAAATAACTTTAAAGCATCAGTGAGGAAAATTGTGCATTCTAAAGCCCCGCGATTGGATTTTCAATTCCAGTAAAGGATATAAGATTATTTTTTGCTGGTAAATTGGTAGACGTCATATTAAATGTTTCATTCTGAATTTTGTTGTATAAATGGATTACTAGTTATGAATGGACTGATGCACGACTATCAGTTACGGTCCTACCAAATCCAGTAAAATATAATACCTCATGACAGAATGAACAATATATTAGAGTTGTGTGCAATAGTCATAAATATATTTCGAAATAAATATGTAATGAATGCAACGAAAAATGTTATATTTTGTTTTCACTTTTGAAAATTAATAGTTACGTTGGAAAGGCAGGAATTTTACTTACATTAATCTAAAGTGAATTATTAAGTGAAGGGAATAATTTTCCTGAAAAAAGTCTTTAAATTCTCTCAAAAATATGTAGTTATTAGAAAACGAGATTGTGTTAAAAAATGCGACATCATTATGTTCTGTAAAAGTTTTTGAAGTTTTGTTTTATCTTTCAAAAATGGAAATTGTGATGTGTATCAGTCATATCAAGTAAATAATTCTAGACAAAGTTCTAGTACGTAAATGGTTCTAGAAGATTGTAGTAAAATAAATTAAAATGATCAAAGGTAGAGTAGACTTCTCTACCACATCAAATTTTAACCACTCATGTGTCGCATTTCTTACACAGATCTGCGAACATTGAACGTCACGAAATGATTTATGTTAATTGAATCGTATCCATTGTCTTAATTTTGGAATGATGCTTATTATAGTGTATCCACACTGATTTTGCATTATGTGAATTTTACACATATAATTTTGTATCTCCCGTTGAAATTGTTTGAATGGTAACCCATTAAATTCAATTCTTTGTCTACCCACACTTCAACACCACTACATATCATGGCATTCACAAAAATGGCACACTCCAACAAAAGTGGGCTCTATCCTTTACCCGTCATTGTTTATAGACAATCCTACTCAGCCGTTCTGCACTGACCGTCCCATTGGCTCAGTATGCGGCAGGAATCACTTCTTGAATCACGTTATCTCGTGTAAGTGGTCCCTTTAAAACGAGTGCATCGTGTACTTGCGATATTTCTTTGTACAAATGACAAGATAGAGGTATTTTAAGAAGAGACTGTAAGGGCAATCCGAAATGTTTTTGTTCGGATTTTTTGTTCGAAATGTCCGAATTGTGTTTATAAATGTTTTTTAATAAAAAAGGAAGAAGTCAGTACGTTTAATATTTTTAAATTGTTTGACACATAGCAAAATATGGGTACTCATAATAAATTACTAAAGTCGATTTTTTGTTCTTTACATGACATAATTTTTACTTTCTCGCCTTACTATGTACGTAGTGGAGAGAAAGTATTGTAATCCACTTTTTGAGGGTCTCTGGAATCGAAAAATCGATTGACGGTAACATATTTTCGTCCGTCCATCCGTTCGTCCCTGTCTGTGATCAATGTTCTCCACCTTAACCGTTCAGTTGGTTTTCTCCTAAACTGATAATCCCTGATCGATATGAACGAACTCAAGGCCCTGAGAGTGTGAAATGAATAGTTTATTTTTTAGGGTAGTTTACTAGAAGCGTCAACAGTTTGTCCTTGAATAGCCTAAAGAACTCTTAAAAAATGTCGTGCATCTAATTTCCATCGAATTCTAATTTTTCGAAATTCTTTCGGCGCCTTTTTACAACTGCGATATTGAAGATAGAATTTTTCCTTAATAAAATATGTTGTTCAAAAACATATTTTCAAATAAGTTCATCTGCAATTTATCGAAAATATGATTCTTTTTGCGTAAATTTGAGTGAAATATAGACAATTTTAAAACAATTTTTCTAAAAAATCACTCCTAGTTTTTCTGTTTTTTTAATGTCTATGCATCAAAGTACATAGCCTTGTAAATAACATGTTACTGGTCATGTTTGCGGTGAATTCCCTGTGTTTTTGAAAATTCCAGATAATTAACATTTCAAAAGTACCGTTTTGAAGAAAGAGTTTTTTTGTTTGAAAAGAAGTCTGTTCTAAAACGTCAGATCTTTCACAAAAGTTCAGGTACAATATTCTGAGAAAATGAGTAATTTTCGCGTAATTTATCCTTGAAATTAGTGCAATGTATGAAAACACGTTTTCTAGAAAAAACGGCTTTAATTTTTTTCTTTAATTTTAGAGCAAAGAACGCTTAATAATGGCGCACGCCTCCGTGTCAAACTCTCTGAATTTTCGAAAATTGGAAAAGTTAAGTAATAATGAGAGGAAAAATTAGCTGTTGTAGCACTACTAGTTTTATATGGTTATGGACATTCAGAAGATATTAATGGAAAAACAGACATTGGTAATATGTTCCATGGAGAAAAATACAGCGAGAATTGAATGATTTATTAAACTAAGCTTGGAATAATATATTTGACATAATTTTCGTAGTGGAAAAATAAACAGGTAATTTTTGATTTGGAAAAACTATACACTGGGTTGATGATGATTGTAATAAAATGTGGTATTTGCGTCATTTTACTGCAAATAATTCAGGGAATATTAATGCAAATAAGCAATAAATGAACTTCATATTGTTCTGTAGACCCAAACAGAAATGCAAACGTCCATATTAACGAGATTAGATTGAACAATGGTGTTACACGCTCTGGTTCAAATGTGATTTCCTCAATGGGATTTATCTCATTGTTCCACGAATGTGATATGCTAAGAGCTTTATAGGATATTCTGATTCAAATGCTAGGTATATATTTCTTATTTATTTGAAAGTCATTATAGAAAGTGTATGACAAGACGAGGAGGATTAATTTTTCCTTACGCTTGAAAAATGTGTAATAACCCAGATAATGCTATTGTTATTATTATTGACATTATTGCGACTAATGAAGTTACAAACTAATTACATACTATAAAGAATTGCTGTGTTTGAAATTACTAGGATTAAGTGTATTGAGCAACTTTTGCAATCTACATTTTTATAATCATTCTTCTTGCATCCTCAGATTATCTTTTCTTTAACGCCAGGGCAAAAAACATTGTTTACAGAAAATACCTCGAGGAGGAAAAATCTGCCAACAGGGCATGCAATCATACTATCACAATCCTACTCTAAACTAATATGTGTGGACAGGTGTATTCGTCACAGTACTTACTAATTTTTACTGTGTTTTGCACGTGTGGCAGGAAACGCCATTCGTGTGTTGGTGATTTAAATTGTCTGTGGAGCGAGTCTTGCGTTATTTAGCGCCTGAAAAAATCTCATGATGCCCATCCGTGATCTTTTAAAACTGATGACCAATCAAGAAACATCAAATAAGAACGAAAACATCAAATAGAACAACCAAAGAAGCTTCGATAATATCTTTCACCTTCCCCTACATTTTTAATCTCCTGAAGAAACTCATTTTGCAATGATCTTTGGGTGTTATTAATTATATTCAGTTCGATCACAAACTGTGCTATATTTTCCACATGTTAAATTATTTTCAAAAAATCTTGTTCTATTTTGTTCATACAGACGATCATGCTCATCAAGTACCGTAATTAGCAACCTGCCCCGAAAAACGTTTCTATTTTCCAATTTTAATTATTGTACTAAAATCATTTGAATAAATTCCAACATTGAGGAAGCCTCCAAAACAAATTCAGCATCTCGGAAGAAGACTTCCATTAAAGATCGAAATGTATCCACGAGACGTTCGCGTAATGAAAACTTAATGCAGCTGTAGTGTAAAACCCGCACAATATGGCGTGTCGCCCCGCCGCCAATAAGGACCCTGCGTTATCCCGCTTCCAACTAGCGCGCGTGAGATATGAGCTCGAGCGGGCCGTCCCGCCGCGCGCCATCCGATAGCCCCGTCGCAGTTTATTTTAACGAGGCATCCCGCGGCCCCGCCCCCTCGGCCGCCCCGACGCCTCCCACTCCATCGGCCGCTGCCGCCCGCATGTCACACGGCGCCCCCGAAGGGGAGGGTTGTGGAAATAGCTGTGGACATCTGTTCGGGAAGAATAAACTTCATAGTGAAGGAAATGAGGTGCAAAATTTGGAGTGCAAGAAATATCATGTTTCTTTAGTAACTGTAGATCGTCAACGGTTTTGCTAGCGCGGTAGCCCATTAAAAAAAAACATTCGTCCCACCCCTCGGTTCACTCTTTCATGCAAAATGATGCCGTCTGCGTTGGTGGTTGTAGAAATCGTTTTAATCTTGCGTTCGGGGAGTGTAAAGTTGACGGTGATTAGTTGCCCTGCATAGTCGAGGTCGCTAAGGCTGAAAGGTTTAGCTGCCTCGGCTCGAAGGGTTGAGGGTGTGAATCTCACCTTGGGAATGAATGTGTGATCTGCTTTGTGTTTGTGTTGTCCATACGTGTTCTTCCTGCAGTTCCTCCTAGATTAAACAATCACAGTGCTCGCTACGTAACCCAGTTGTTAAAAAGCGACCAAAAAAATGTTGATGTAAAATTTGGAGGAAATGAGGGAAAATAGTAGAAGAAAATCGTTAGCAGATTCGCCAGTGTGGTATCCCACTTGAGTACTTTCCCTCGCCCTACCCCTCGGTTTACTCCTTCGCCCTATAAGGTTCCGTCGACGGTGATGATTGTGGAAATTATTGTGACGAAGAGATCTGAAAGACAAGAATTGCTGCTGGTAGAGAAAGGTAGTCAGTTTTGAAATGATGAAATGAGGGGAAAACAGAGAGAGAGAGAGAGAGAGAGAGAGAGAGAGAGAGAGAGAGAGAGAAAGAGAAAGAGAAAGAGAAAGAGAGTGTTCAATCGGCGACTAGATTGTTCGTGGATTGATACCGCCCCACGTCGGTAGCCCTCTCTACTTCCTCGACTCGACCACCCCGACGGCTCACTATCTCGGGTAGAGCGGCGGGGTTGAAGAATAGTTGTAACAGACGATGAGCTTGGGAAGAGGAGTAATGTTGATGGCAAAGAAAGGTGGAGGAGGTCAATTTCGAACGGAGGTAATGAGGGGGAACGAACAGGAAAACAAGAGGTATTGCATTTCGTTGATGATTGAGTACACCTCTCTTCCGTGCATTGGCTTGTTATAGACAGCCACTCTGAAGCATTTCTCTCTCGGCTCATTCCTTCTTCCAAGAGGCGGCGGTGGTTGCGAAGATAGCCGCGAGGCTGAGCTCGGTTGATGGTGGAGGTGGCGAGTCTCTAAAGGAGGTAATGAAGCTTGCCCGACTGATGGTAGAAAGCCAGAAAAGGGACGAGCGCGGTGAAGCTGAAAGGAACGAAGAGTGTAAGACTCCGCCGTGATTGCAGATCGCCTGCGGACCCTCCCGCGCAGTAGCCCGCAGACCGCCCTGATTCGACGCACTCCGTCGCCCAACACGGCGGCGCTGACGGCGGTAGTTGTGGCGATGGCAGTGAGGAGGATCTCGGGGAGGATATTTGTCGGTGGAGAAGGGTGGAGGTAACGTGGCTAAAGGGGGCGCTGAGGATTGCCCGGGGACGACAAAAGTGGAGGTGACGACGACGACGTTGAAAGAGGACAGAGTGGGAGAGCTGGAGGTGTAGAGTTTCGTCAGTGATTGAGGTCGTGTCGGAAGAGGGAGGTGAGGACGGCGCACGGAAGATGGTAGATGGAAAATGCATCAGCGTTGACGAGAGTGAACGCTGATGCTTCAGGAAAGCTGCGGCTGCCCGTGGCCTCTTTGTGAGAATTTCTTGCTGCATGGAATTAGGTGTATTAAATAATTTTTTACCATTCATGATAATTAATATGATAAAAATGTAATGAAAAGCAATTTTGCACGTTCGAGTTCGTGAAACAAAATATATTTGATCAAATATTAATATTTTAATTACTGTATTTTTCTGAATTATTTGTACTTAATTACGTGGCACTGTATCGAGCATTGTCTTTCAGAGAAAATGTAGTAGATTTCATATACGGTAAAATCTAAGCCGGAATCGACCTGGACAGAAAATTCCGTTTAGAGATTTCTCCGTTTTATGCAGGGTAATTCATTTAACGACACCTGTGGCATACTACTGTTCTGAAACTAGTAAATGAATGTATGTAAAAAAGTAACTCAAGAAAAGTAAAAATTACATGATTTTAATATGATTATTAAAATATATTTACATATAACGTATTTTTGGAAGAAATAACCTACAATTGAATATTAAACAATTTTCATTGATAGCTTCTTTGTTTCTCTTGCTTCCATAAGTTTTACCTTTTTATTTATAGTTAGAGAATGTTAGAGTTTTATGGTTTTCGCATTGTTAAACTGGTTGTGAAACTCATAAAAATACACACCTCACTGCCTAATGGCTGAAATTGGACTGCTAGCTGACTCTCAATGCACAATGAATCACAGTCCAGAGTCCTATGATTTTCTGATACCCTCGCATGGCTTTGATCAATGTGTCTCTGGTTGAGTGGTTACAATTTTGAACATGTGGCAGGGAGAGACGCAAATAGAATTAATGCCCGTACAGTTTCCCACGCTCAGAGAGGAGGGGGAGGGAAATCCCCTACGGCCTACGCCTTGAGAGACAAGTGACCCCAAGATCGACTTTTAAGCTGTCAGCTGATGCCCTCTGCGGTTGCCACGACTAAATCTCGCGGGGAAGAGAATTCAATACAGATTTTCAGATGCATTAATTACTTTAAGAATATATCGCGTCTTTGCCATTCGCATTAAATTCGCATGAATTCCGTTTTATAAAGATTTCCCCCTACTGGACATGAAAAACAGTCCCGTTTCCGCGTTGATCAGATTCCGTTTTATGCTGTGAAAATACCATATAACTTCACGAGTCAGAGAAATTTTCGGGTTAAGGCAGGTCTTCGGCTTGTAAAGGTTCTGGTTTAGACTATATCAATATCTGTTGTTCTAAATAACGCATTATTCTAAAACCTACAAATTAATTAATTAACCCTAACAATTTTGAAATCAATATTTTCTGCAAGGTCATCTATTCTAGAAAAAACATATTTACCCCTTTGAAGTATTTTTATTGATTTTTAAGTTGTTTTGCTTCGCGTTTGCAATGTGGAGCTTCAATTTCATTTTGCTCGTGTTTGAGATTTTCGATTTGTTTCTATTCACGCAAACTCGATGTAATTTTTTCTCTGCTCGTATGTAGGATAGGAATACAGGAAAGTCTCCCCAACAAAGATTTCCTTCATTCGCAACAGAATTTGGATTTTCTTCATGACATATCAACCGGATTTATAGGTACACAAAATATTTATAGAGGAAGAACTTCAAATGTTTTCACGTACTTTCTCGCCTTTAGTAATAGTGATGTAATACTTTTTATACTAATTATGAAATACAATTTTTAATAAATTACAAAAATGAATGAATGTTTAACAATTTGAAATTTTAGCTATTCCTTTTCCTTTGCATTAAGCCCTTTTGCTTAAATAAAAATTAAAAATTGCCTATATTTCATGCAAAATAACGCGAAAAATTCTCACATTTTCGTAAACTTTTACATGACCTTATTCCAAAATCTATCATAAAGGAACATATTTTATTATGAAAAAATCTCTATCTTTAATATTGTAGTTTTAGGAAGACGCCGAAAAAAATTTCGAATTTTTTCAATTTTTGAAAAATCAGAGTTTTCAACGAAAATGAAATCGGCACAATTCTCTTAAATGTCCTTCACACTATCTAACAACCAAATTTAATAAAAAACGATGGAGCAATTTCTTTTGAAATTTTGTAAAATATCTCAGGCGCTTATGTAAGTTCCCCCCAAAATTCAAATATCGGTTTTAAATTTAATGGGCCGTGGCATCAGAAAATCGATTGTGGAATATCAATTTTGGAGAAAACTGGCTTAACGGATTACCCACTGGCGTTGTTCACAGACAGACAGACAGACGTTTTGCCGTCATTCGATTTTTTGGTATCAAGGATCCACAAAACATGGATTCTGGCTACACCACATGTTCGAGGATTTTTTCTCTAAATTTAACAACTGGATTTATACACCTTTTCGTAACCAGGGCCCCTTAGTAAGAGTTTTTCTGCCGAAAATTCGCCTTTTTTCGCGCAGTATTACATAACTTTCTCTGTACTGCGTAAGCGGTAGCGAGAAAGTAAAAGGTACTGACTGCTTTTGATCTACATTTCCTACATCTGCCATAGAGTCGGTTATCGTCAGTGATCCAGCTTTCTGTACTCTCCTATAAATTTCAATTAAATTTTAACAAAATTTACGAGAAACACATCCGCTTTGGAGTGAGATGTACTGGTACATAAATTCATATTCAAACACTAAATACATTTCTTACTTACTCAAAAGCTTTCTTGGGACCGCTGGGCACAGCAAAAGGAGAAAATAAGTTAATATTTTTCATCGCGAGAATGTAGCAAATCAGAAATCTGGCGATTTTTTAGAAATGTCTGGATTTACGCGAATCTTTTTACCGAGATCGAAAGCTAAACTTCATCTTAATATTATGAGCGAGGCACTCTGAGAAAGACTCAAATCTACAAAAACACCGGAAATTCGATAACGCCTCGGAAAGTGGAGAAGAAGTTCCTTTAAAGGTATTGGATAAATCTGATGTTTCTCTTTCCACCCTACCAAATCACCCACATCAACACACAAAATGTATCTTTTAATAGCGATTTGATAATTCAAAGTTAATAATATATTAGTATTATAACAAGTTCTTTGTAATTTTCAATAAAAAAATATACATGAAAAATATACATTTTCACGAACCGTGTTCCGACAATGTTTGTAAGATTGTTGAGGGCTTGTTTGTTACATAATATCTTAAGGTATACTAATAGAACCATTTAGATCATTTTAGTCTATACAATTGTTCTCTATGTTTATGATGGGCCAAGGAATTGGTCGATTCAATAGTCTGCTTTCTGTTCATCACATGCAATCAATTCGCACGCAATTGCAAGTGTCATAGATGAGGTCTTTCCAGCGAACCTTTGAACTTTCTTGGCAAAAACATCTGTCCCATTAAAAATCAATTTAAATCTTAGTAAAGACATTAGCCTCCTGTACACATTTAACATAAACTGTTCATGTTAAATTCTTTCTACTTTATTGAAAAACAGGAGAATCTAGGGATACTTGAACCAAAAGGATAATTTACACCAGGTAATTTGTTTAGACTAGAAAAATATGGTGAGTCGGCGTTGGCTTACTTCCTTTTCAATGAGTTATTCGTAGGGAGCAGCCACATCAGATTTTGGCTTCATTTCAACATTGCATGGAAGTTAATTTTGTACCCATAAAGAACGTGTTTTTCATATAACTCAAATCTTAAAATGATTATTGTTATGAACTTTATGACTTTTGCAACTGTTGAATCAAATTATTAATATTATAATATTTATTTGTAAAAAATTCTGATAAATTTCTCAGTATTTACGAGAAAGTTTTGAAATTATGATATCGAAGTGTACACATGTTTTTACCCCCATACGATAGTGATACTTCACCCGATATTGAAGTCCGACCTCATTGGATAATGCTGAATTGATTGTAAAAGTCTTTCATTAAGCATTTGCATTTTTACCCTTTTGCTTTAAATTATTTCTTTTCTTCAGCAGTAAAACATATCTAATGAATATATTACAAATTCGGTCATTAATCACTAATTACCAGATTTCCATGCAAAAGCATATTTCCCCTCTGTAGTATAAAATTATGCTTACTTGGCATGTGCATGAATAAACCAATTTTCAACTATTTAAAGGCGAAAGTGTGATGCATATTCGGCATATTTTTCCATCGTTAAAATGTATCTTATTTACGGGAAATACCAATTATATTGCATATTTCGCCTGAAAACTTAAATGATTTATTACTGTATGATTTACTGTTTTAATATATGTAATTTTTAAATTAGAAATCCTTTTTTCGGTGTACGTAGTTCACTATAACAGATAAAAATTATATTTCCTGTATCTGAATTATGCATGATATTTAACAGACATATCACGATTGTGCCGTTAAGTTCATCTTGAAATTCTGATGAACTAACACACAACCAGCAAACAAACTCCCACAAGTCACAGAGAACGTTTTTTCGGGGTCTTCCTACGCCTAAAATATTGAAGATATTTTCACTTAATGAAATCTGTTAAAGGTATATTTTGAAATAAGGTTATGTATAATTTTTCGAAATTATGAGTACTTTTCCCGTAATTTTGTGTGAAAGTACGGGCGAGAAAGTACGTGCTATTTTCTCACCACTAGTTGACAGATGCGCAGAGATGAGTGGAGGTGCTCCATACGTGGAAGGGTGCGAGCAACAGGCAAAATGAGATAGACGGAGAGGTCTTCGGTCACAAGATTAGAGAGGACTAAAACTAAACATCTTTGGTAGTCAAAGTGACACACAAAATAAGTAAGTGGAAGAAAACCGACAACCATTAGGGACGTATGAACAATGAACTAAATGATTCGTTTACCTTACGCCTACAGAATAACGAACTAAAACAAACATACGTTCAGGTTTGGGAAGTTTTGCTGTTAACTGGTAGCAAAAATATTTGTACACTTAAAACTACAAACATGTTTGAGATGTTTCATCGTTCGCTTGTGTTCTCAGTTTGGCTTAGTTACATGAATGAAGTCTACTTTGTGGGTGATTTTTGTTAAAAATATTTGGGCAGCGGAAAAACGTCATATCTAGTTATTCAATTCAAACATATTCATACTATTTGTTGTAAGAGTTCGGAACTTCGACGACAAATACATAGTAAAATGCTAAACAATAAATACTTTAAACATAGTATGGGGTGCTATCGCAAAGTCGGCATACAAGGAAGAGGGTGTAGGAAAATGATGTGGAATAAATAAGGACTGAAAAAAACAATAACATTAATTGTGAATGAACTTCCCCATTTTATGTCATTTATTCTGCCTTCCAAAGTAGAAATATCAATAAGCCATAGGAAAAAGAAATGAAAAACGAAAAGGATAATAGAAACAGATATTTAGTGCAAGTGGTGGAATATACACTGGTAAGTGAAAAAAGTCAAGACATATGCTTCCGCCTGTCATTAAGAGCACATGACATTGCTAGAATCTCGGAAGCCAGAGGAGGGCGTGAAGAGAATCGTAGCGAGGAATGAGCACACAAGCCGCTGGGTAATAAATCTATTGTCTGGAGTAATCAGTGCATGAATGTCGGCAGACAGTGGAAATATTCGATTTGCTTTGAATAGTGAGCGCGAGTGCAGAACTAAAAACTCGAACAAATTCGATTGCATGCGCTCGCCTTTGTTCACTTTATGAATGTGCGTTCTAACGTGGAAGGTCGTGGAATATGGAGGGTTATTGTCAGCGACCAATGGGTGACAAATGAATGGAATTTGGAGGAAGGGGACTAACTGATACAACCAGTAGGAACAAGTATGTACAGTTATGAGCATGGTGTGATACTAAAGAGAATGTGGTTCGAACATATTCTCCATTCACAAAAGTGCTCAGAAATATTGGATTACTTATAATAGAAACTTTCTGCTGGAAAAAGACATTATTGTAGGAACGTTTACAATAACATAATATTCAACATTAAATATTATTTAATCATTTAATTAAGTTATTAATAACTCTTAAATAATGACGATTTAATGCCCAAGTCATCATCTCAAGACATGTTCGAAGAAATATCTTTACAAGATATTTTTAAGTTATTCAACTTATTGTTTGTATTAAAAATAAAACAATTAACATTTTTTTCATGATCAAAGAGTTGAATGAAGAGTCTAATGAAATAAACTAACAAATAAATTTGCAAGGGTTGAAAAAATAATGCGATTAGCAAATAATTATTGAAGTTTCCGGGCACGATAACTGCTATGGTCATTAGTCCCATTAGTGTAGAGAATGTTGTATTCCGGGAGGTGGCGGTTTTCTTTCCCCGTGTGAAGGCGTGATTCAATTTTAGCTTGAAGGGAAATTATCCTTCCATATATCTCTCCCAGCGGGGCACCGCCACTGCTGGGATAATCTCTACGCACCCCACTGATATCCTGAAACGTGTGGTAGAGTAGTATGCGCATGTGTGTGTATGTGTGTGTGTAAGGGGTGAGGAGAGGACAAGGAAGAGGAAGGAAAGATCGCGCGCGATCCGTGCACCATTTGTTAGGGAATTGATGCCGCATTCGCCTGAAATTGACCGGATAAACCACGGAAAACTACCGATCAGAGCAGCCAGCCGCTAGAATTCTCCTCTAGACAGCGCATGAATTCGACCTGCTGTAGCTAGTGTCGAAAATCTGCCACCGTCGGGACTAGAATCATAGAACCCCCGATCAGAGTCACTGCAGAAACAGCGGCGGTGCTTGCTCTCTGCCAGCATTAGCAAGTAAGTTTCTCAGAGAATCTGAAGCTGAGTTCTGTGATGTCGTTTGATTTAATCCAGGGTGACCTTAAGGATCTCATGGACCACTAAATTTATATTTCAATATACCGCGGACTACTTAAGTTAAGGTTTTTTTTAATAGACAAGTGCATTTGTAAAATAATGATAAACAAATTCCATGATATTAATTATATTTAATTCAACAAAATTTAAAATTCTTATTTATTTCCAAAAATATCATTAATTCCTATTTAATCTTAACAATGTCTAAAAAGATTGTTTAATTGTTATGAAATTATTAAATTCAGTTTATTTTTTTGTAATTGAAAGTTATTTAAAACTGATCTTCGGATGATATTTGTTTCTGCTTGTTTGAAATAATATTTCTGTTCGTTGGTTGTTAGATTTATTATTATTATTATTATTATTATTATTATTATTATTATTATAAGAATAGATATATTATCACTTTTTATAATGTAAATTTTTCCTAATGACCGCGAGTGGTCGTCGGTCGGTACGCGTTCCGTGCTCTGAAAGACGACTTACCTGAATCGTCGCATGTGGGATACTTTTCTCTCTGCGAACTGTAGTTACGCGGTCTGCGAGAGGCCCAATTTCAGGAACATGGTACAAATTCAGTGCCTTGTATCGTTGAGAGATGTATTAAATTTTGTTGTAATTTAATATTGTATATTCGCTTTGACGATTGCATTTGGAATTTTTATTAACAGGAACAAACAACACAAAAACATGTTTGAAACATTGAGCTTTCATGTGCTTAGACCGAGTATTTATGAATATATTATCTAACCTGGTTGGCAGTGTAAAACTCACAATGTTATTTTTAATGGAACGTGTGTTAAAGTTTGTTTTGTTAAAGTAAACAAAATGCTCAAACTAGTTAATTCTATGTTATTGTAACTGATGCAAAATTATAGAATTAAGGTACTAAGTTCGGAATTAACTATTCCACTTATCGTTAAATTTCAAATTAAAGATTTGGTTTTCGGGAACGACAGAAATATTCTTCCATTTTGTCATAACTAGACTTTCTGGACTCGAGTTTTTTCAACAATTGTTGTTCGATTTTCGGGCAAATAGTTAAACGATTCTGTGCTTCGCATTGAACCATAAATCTAGATTTATTCGTGTCACAGTTGTTGTATTTGCGAAGTCAATAAATAAATGTCCTTATTTTACAATTTGTTTTTTGAAACGCGTGAAATGGCATTAAATTTAACGATTGTGTTTTAATAACGCAATAGGGCCGATTGACTCAAGTCTTGTGACGAACTGCGGAGTCTTTTAATGAAACAGTATGGAATCGAAACGCGCCTTCTCTTATGATGAACAGCACAAACCTTCCATTTTAAATTCTGGATCTAAATCTCGCAGCTTTAGGGTCTCCCCAGGCCCAAAGGCGACCCTGGCGCCGCGCAGTGTGGCGAGGGGTGTGGAGAGGCGGGGAGGGGGCCGTGGAGGCAGGCGTGACGGCGGCGGCGGCGGCGGCGGTGGCGGTGGCGGCGTCGGGGTGGCCGGGCTCCGTCGCCGCCGACCGCGCAGCACCGAACCCGGGCCGATCGATAGCGATGGCACGGGACGGGGCCTCCCGCGCGCCCAGGCTCCTCGAGCGGCGGCGGGCGGGCGGGCGGGCAGGCGCGCGCGGCGCCGCCGCCGCCGGGCTCCATTGTGCGGGCGGCGCGCACGGGCCGCACGCGTCAAGACAAAGACGTTCCGGCCCCCGCCGAGGCGCGTGTGCCCGACCGGCAGTCGCCTCCAATGGCGACATTTGTCGGTGGCCTCCTGGAGGCACATTAAAAGACTCATTTCCTCCAGCGATTCGCCTCCGTTCCGGAGGCGGTGCGCGATACCCTCCGGCCGCCCCCTCCCTCCCCGCCTCAGCCGCCTAGCTCAGACACGGCCTCCAGCCACCGACGCCGTGGAGGCATTTGTGCGCCGTCACGGAGAACAAACTACGTTTTGTGTTGTTACGATCGCGGAGTAAAGCGGACTTTGCGTGTTTATCGTGTTACCTTAAAACGGACGGATATGGTTAACGGCGGTGAGAGAGAAAGGGAGGTTTATTTCGCTGCGCGATCCGCGACACGGATCGAATTCACTTTGCCACGCATGTTTGCTTTACGACTATGCCAATATGTTTACTGACACGGCGCTGTTTCCTGAGTCGTTGTCAACTTATTTATTTTATCGATTTCTTCACGAATCTTCAGAGGGATTGGTAAACTTCAAAATTCTACAACACATTCTATCCTCTTAAAAGTTCTGTTCTTTGTATTCTCTTCGTCGTCGAATAGTCAGCTTCATGCTCTTCTTGGTATCTAAGTCATTCTGCCGTCTTGTATTGAGCTAGTTTATACGACAGTGTCTGCATTCTTCTTTTAAAATAATATATGGTTTATTGATGCCATTAAATACTTTTCCTCAAGTTAGAAAAGTTTCTTTAATGTCAGGATAGACGATTTTTCGTTTATATGATCTCCTATTAAAGGGATTAACTTGTATTTTATAAAATGATTGTAATTTTCACAAGAAACAGTATTATATCTCCTTAGTAAAACTGTAATCAGATTGTTATTTAATTTGATATTTTATTTTTTCTAAAATACGAATCAATCCTGCTGATTATACCTCGTTATATTTTACGAAGCGTAGAAAGAAAGCGCATAAAACACTTCACTTCAGTTTTGAATCAGCAGAAAAAACAAGTTCAATTGAAAATGAAATATTGACCTTTTTGAATTCACCTCTTCGACTATCACTTCAATACTGTAAAACGTTTCGAAAAACTTTTATTAAAGCGCCTTAAGCTTCAAATCAGTGATATAATCCCGGTCTTCCAGTGCGGAATGGCATTCAACAGTTCAACAAACTCATCGAGTAATTAATACTATGACGCAATGTCTAGAAAAGAAGTTGTATTGCTCTGCAGCTTTTCTTGACATCCAGCAAACGTTCGATTAAGTCTAGCACGAAGGCCTTCTGTATAAGATCAAATACTTGCTACCACATCCTTATTACCTTCTCTTGCAATCATATCAACGCGATCGCTTTTTCCAAGTGAAATATCAAGATGCCCTCCGAGATTTTAAACCCATCCTCGCAAGTGGACCACACGGCAGTGTTCTTGGTGCTTTACTATACCTAATATCCACTTCTGACTTGCCAACAACTGACTGCACTACTATTGCTACATTCGCCGATGATACAGCTATCCTTGAAACAAATGAAGATCCGTGTAGCGCTTCGCAACTTTTACAAACACACTTGGACAAAATAGAAGAATGGAACAACAAATGGAGGGTAACTATAAATGCAATGAAATCAAACACATTACATTTTCATTAAGAAGAAAGCAGTGTCCAAAAGTTAGTATAAATAATACAGAACTCCCCGAGGCTACAATTGTCAAATATCTCTGATTACACTTAGATACCCACTTACTATGATATGAAAAACTCATATCATTACAAAACGAAAAACAGTGCAATTAAAAGAACTAAAATTGTAATGGCTCCTCAACAGAAGGTTGTAGCTGTCTCTATTCAACAAAGTGCTGTTGTACAAAACTGTTATAAAACCCACATGGACGTACGGTATAGAACTATGTGGTCTGCCAGTATCGAACATTGAGATTCTCAGAAGATTCGGAACAAGAACATTGAGGAAGTTATCCGGAGCATCGTGGTTCGTCAGTATCAAAACCCTTTATACGGATCTAAAGGTCTCATCTACAGCGGGCGTCATTACGAAAAGAAGCCAGGAGAATTTGAAGAAACTAAATGAACATTCAAACCATCTGTCAATTACACTACTGGACAATAGTGAGCACACATACAGACTGAACCGTCAACACATATTAGAACTGCCACGCCGCTTTTTTAGTCCCTAATTGGACAAAACAACTCGAAATATAAGTAAGTTTACGTAATGTTATTTGTGTAAATACAAACCATTTACTAAATGTTCTTTAAGAACAGATTGTAAATTTTCAGATGTGAAATAAAAAATATGTTTGAGCCATTGAGAGCAAAAGTGAAGAGCATTATTAATCTTTCTCATAATTGCTTTACCTAACTGCAAAGTAGACTTGGGCCATTTCATGTGCTGTACTTCTTTCAAGCAGAACGGATGACAATATACCAATCAGAGGGATCCTAATGAATTTTATTTTTGCCTGCTTGCTCTATGTTCCCAAAATCGGAGTTATATTTCATAAATGAGTGTCCTAATATCCTGATACAAGAAATTTGTGATCAATAATGTTGAAATTAGAAATATTGAAATAAGACCCACGTCATTTTAGCCCGTCATGGAACAATGTTAAAAACACCTACCAGTGCATCTAACTAAAATCCTTCAAAATTTAACCACTTTCGTCCAGTACACAAATTTAACTTACTACGCTCTTCCGTCCGTTTGTCTGTTCGTCCGTCTGGTGTCTGTGAACACTACTAGCGCTTAAACCATGCGTAGGATTTTTTCCGAATTGAAGAATCCCGTGTTGCTCTGGCTCGAGTCGAAACTTTGAGATTTTGAAAAAAATCTTTAAAATTTGGAGGTACTTTACATGATCCCCCCCGGACGTTTTCAAAATTTTCTCAAAACAGCTCTACATTTTTTTCTTTAAATTTCTTGTAAGAGAGAGTAAAATAAAATTTTAATGGTGGCATAGATCCTATTTTCAGATTGATCACTGAATTTTCGAAAATTTCAAAATTTCGATTTTTTTCGGGCGTCTTTATACAACTACAAAATTGAAGATACAGATTTTTCCTTCAAATAAAATATGTTCTCCCTAGTGAGATCTTTGATTAAAGTTATGTACATTTTTTTTAAAAAAGTGTAGTAGTTTTCGCGCAATATTGCGTGCAATATGTGCAATTTTTTTAAAAAAAAATACAAAAACAAGATTTTCTCAAAATTGGCTCCAAATTTTGTCTTTTAACTTTTGATAAGGATAGCTTAAATGTACTCTATAAGATGACATAAACGCCATATTGCTCTAAACTTTTGGTTTTTCAAAAATTTCAAAAATGTAATTTTTTGTCTTGCCTCTCATGTTAATATTTACATTAACGGCAATTTATTCACATTATTGTATTTATGAGTACATGTGCATTCTAAATAAGAATAGAATGATAACTCGCTAACAAACGCGTCAACTGTTTAGAATTATATTTATAAAAAAATGAAATTGCGAAGGCATATAGATTCAAAAATGTCCCAAGCCAAAATAAACTAACAATAAGGACCAATAACTTATTATCAACAGTCTAATTCAGTATCCGTTCAATAAATCAGCTCTAATAGATTTCAGGACTATCCTAAGATCCGTATTGGAATTTAATCTACGCCACCTACATAGATCTATGTAAGTGGCGTTGGTTTAATTCCCGGCATTCTCACTAAGATCGCAGCGCCAAAACACGCTTTTCAAAATTTCTTTGAATCTTGTGGTCGGATCCGAAAACAAATTATCAGTTCCCCACCATCTGACCGAAATGCGACGATTGACCCTCATATGTCTCGATTAGTGCAAAAGGAGTTACCTAACCGTAAGTGATGGATCCGAATACATACGCGCACACTTTCAGTTACTCAAATACTGTGTAGGGATGTATTTGGTGTCAAATTGTGCCGTCTTTTGGAAGCTAGCGGTGTTTCCAGACAGGGAATCTGGGGTCAGGTTTCTCTGTTTTCCCCACGAACTTTCCAGCAGCTATCTATCAGTGCCTAGAAAACCTACCATGGCTTCTCGCGGTACCAACTGATCCTCTGGGGAATCCCAACGAGGATCACCTTTAGGTTCCCCGAACGTCGCATAGGACTCTCTCGGTCCTGTACCATCATACAAGGTCTGTCCCAAAAGTAAGTTGAATAAGTCCAAGAAAAAAGATTTACAAGTACGTACATACTATTTGTAAACGAGTTATGGTTATAAAGCATTATATTTATTTAAAAAAACTGAGAATATAAATAAAATTGACCTTATGCATACGCAGCCTTTAATATGCTTTGGAGCATTGAAGTGATAAATTTTGTTGTGCTTGTTTGTTGACCTTTCGTTTCCGTAGCAACAGTGCAAGAAAAAATACATAAATTGCCACTTCAAGCAAAAATTACGCAAAAACTACTCTTTTTAAAACACCTTAATTAAAGTTCTAATTTTTCAGATCAGATATCATTAAAAAATATATCTACCACCAATATTATTGCTTTGCGAAGTTAATTTTTTGCAATTGTCGAAGTGAGCTCACCGAAAATGGGACCGCACTTTGCTCTATACCAGAAAAATTTAACAAAATTAGCCGTTTCTGAGTAAATAATTGTTTAAATACATTTCACGTACAATTAAAGGAAAACTATTCATAATGTCTAAAACTTGAACATGACTTTAATTAAATATCTGTTATTAAAGAAGAGAGATCATTAATAAATGAACCTCTATCTTGAATATTTTAGTTGTAGAAAGACGACGAAAAATATTTGTACTTTTGCAATTTTCGAAAAATCATAAAGTTAAACGAAAATGAGGCATGCGCCATTTTTTAAGCGTCCTATACTCGAGGAAAAATTTTAATCCAAAAACGTGGAGTGTTTTTTGAGAAAAAATATATTGTTAAGGCTTCATGTAAAGTATCCCCAAAAATTAAAATATTCTTTTAAAAATCACAAATTGGTCTCGAGGTGAACCAGATTCATGGGAAAATGGCAATATTGGAGAAAATTGTCTGAATGGTTTAGCCACAAGCGTTAATCCAGGACAGACACACGTTTCTGACGGAAAATTAAATTTTTATTGCGCTGGACCTACAGAACATGAATTTTGAATTCACAACGTCTTAGAGAAATTAGTTTTCTACTGAAAGGAACAAGATTTATTGTTTTTCCTTGTCAGGTTCCACAATATTAGTTTTCCTTAGTGTCCCGAAAAATCGCCACTTTTCCTTACAGCATTACAGTACTTTCGTTTTACCACGCAAGAAAGAAAACAGTAACTATATTTGAAAAATGCTACACCACTATAAATATTTACTAGGTGAGATGTATGAAAAGTGTAGTTGATAGTGTAAAAGAGACAGGACAATTCTACCAATTCGTTGAGCATGTAACGTCGAGATTGCAACTGAACGAACGCGCTTGTAATCTGCTGGATAGCAAGGCTACATAGGGACTTCGGAATTCGATTAGAGGACACTGCGTGCATGGCACTCTACGGGTTAAAGTCGTTATATAGGACACGAAAAATCATTTTTTGCAAAGTGAGTTTTTGCAAGTCTTCATCGTTTTATTTCGCCGCACAGTATCTCACTTCACGGAAAATTGGCTATTACAAAACAAGAAGTGAACTGAAATTGAGTCTCATCAAATTTCACTACACGTCGTTAAAAGAAGGGAACCGCGCTGGAATAAACTACATCGACAAACAAAAGACTCGCTGCGGCCGGATATTCTGTGATTTATAAATTAAAGTGAAATGTTTTTAAGATGTGATATTAAGAAAAAGGACAATAACATGCAAACTGTAATAATCGAACGTCTAGAAATCCATGTGTGGTCAATATGTTATGTTGTATTGAATACTAAATATAAAACAATTGTCTAAAATAATACCTTAAACTGTATTATAGGGAATAATTTGAATACTGGTGAACTATCAGATTTCTTGACTGGAGAGAATAAATTGAGGTATTGAGAAGTAATTATTCGTTCTCAATTAAATTAATGTGATTCCAAATTTTTATATTATGTTTCTTAATACTTTCGTTACGTTTAGCATCGAATACTACCCTTCCTTATTCTCATCAAGGACCTTCTACTTCTCCGTCAAGAGGATGAGTGGTGCTGAGAGCTGTGATGGATTATAGCAGCTAAGTTCCTCTCCAAGGTATAAACGAGCGATCTACTTCGATTACAAAGCGCTTTGCCCCTTACGCTGTCACGGCCCCCTAATTGCTAGCGCTAAGAGTATCCATATGGACATCCGGACCAAGTGGAGCGATAAATTGTTTGAAATTGGCTTCTCACAAGCGCCATTGTAATACGCCCTACACTTCACTCCTTCGCACCAAATATCTGAATAAAGGTTTTAATTAAGAGTAAAAATGCATTTTCTCTTATGTAATGCATGCATTGACATTTTCGTCATTTTAAAAGAATTTGTTAAGAACAAAGGTACCTGAATGATTTTTTCTGGTAGTTAAATGAGTACCATTACTAGTATTATCGAATAAAATTTTATAAGGGTTCTAAATGTGAGATGGAATATGTATTTTTCTAATTTCTTAGAAAGGCGCAATTTAATTTAAGATGGGGATGCTTTTGTTGTAGAAATACATACTAGTAAAACAAGGATAGGAGATTTCGAACTTTTCATTGGAAGTAATTCCAAAAATAGTTGCTTCGTAAGTTCCCCAATAACTTTAAGTTACACAAGTCTTACAGTGCGGGAAGTTGAAGTGAACCCTTTGGACCCTGGACTACCCCAGCAGTGTTGATTGAAGCCGTTGTAGGCACCGAACGTGAGCTGAAATGAACTTATTGATCATCGGTGTCACGCAACCATTGATTAATGGTCTAGGTCTAAAAGAGGCGACTGGCTTCTATTAAATCGCGTACTGCGTAATAAATGGAGAGTGCTTAGGTCATTAAAGGTCAGGTGTGGCGATGTACTCTCATATTAAAATATAAGTATAACGTATTTCTAATAGGTAATATAGAAAGAATGACTTAAGTTTGACAGTACAATTATTGTCAGATAATTTCAAGAGTTACTTTTGAGAATTTATGAAACAAAATTTTTCACTTGTATCATATTTTTGTACATATGTTACACTTCATTATCTAATTATACCTTAAGGCAAAACTCAGCTGCGATAGCTCAGCGATAAGATCGTTGCTTCTGTAGTATCTTCGACGAGTCCTGGACGTTGTTGACGGTCAAAAGTGGTGGATTTTCAACACTAGCTAGTACTTAAATCGAATTAAACATCTGTCTAGAGAATTCTAGGGGACGGGAGCTCTGGCAGTTTCCCTTTTTTTATCCGATCGGTAACGAGCGATTGCCGGAGCAGTACCACAATCAGCTCTGACCATCTCTTATTAAAGTATTAGATGGTTACTGAAGAAAGTCATCTTTCCCATTATGCAAGGAGTCCCATAACCTTTCGCACTTTCAATCTTTTTGTTGCTCCTGTCTACGATCATAAAGGTACCTATTAGACGGTGATGTATGCATCTATGTAGTTTACAGTAGATTTTATTATTGACATACAATATAATATAAAGAACTACGAGTTCAATATCTATTCTTTAATTGTTGTATGTTATGTTATGTTTTGTTTAGTTTAATTTATTCATTGGCTATTCACCTTGGCATGCTATTTTTACCTATTTTATTAATATTTCGCACGGACAATCTTGTACTGTATGTTAGGTATTTATACTATGTTTATACGCCCGTATATGATACAGGGGCTTCTGAAGATGTGATATTTCTTTTGACATATTTTCGTACTCTTAAATTTTAAATTTCTTATTTATATATTCAAAACACTAAAGGTTTTAATTTAGAAAATAATTTGAACTCTACTGAGCCAAATTTCGGAATTTGTTCCTTTAAATGAAAGGTAGCGGAACCTGTATGTTTTATCACCTGCACTTATGTAGTGTTTTAATTATAAAACCGTTAATTGTAATGTATGTATGTATTTGACATTTTAGGGTCGATTAATGGTTTTAGCTCCCCTACCCCTCGGGGATAAGGGAGTTGTGTGAAAAACATGATGTCCATCCTTCGCCTTATCTAGCATATTTGACCTACCTGAGCTTTTCTTTCGGCATACATCTGTAGAATCTGAGACGATTGTAATGAAAATCTTCAGCTCTTATTTCTGCCTCGAACTGGAATCTAACCCGATATTGCACCACGGACAGCTAGCACGCTATCCATGATCCACCCGATTAGCTTACATATCAATAGTGTATTAAAGTCAATAGAATGAACGCTTATCTGCCGTCATTTGCTCATTACGTCATTTTTAACACCAACTACTATACGATTACAGTACAGTACAATACAATGCAACGATATCCTTGGATCATCATTTTGTAGTTGGCGAAGCTAAGGTAGCAAGTGTTTTGAGTTCGAAGTTCGATTGCTTCTGAATGTAAAGGTTAGTGAGTATGCATTAATAAATACAATGTCCATCAGTCGTCTGACACATGTAACCCTTAACAAAATATGTTCATTGGTTAGAATTGAAGGGTTTCTTAAAGAAAAAAGGGGCCAAAATTCCATATTTCGATACATTTCATCAAGTTATTCCCTCCAATTGGCGCTGTCTACTGGGAAATTTCCTTTCGTCAAGTGCCACACACATCGAAAATAGAAGACGGAGGAAATTCGAAAATCATTACTATGGAGTCTACACAATGCCATTTTTCGTACCTCCTGAAAAATCACGAATTTGGACTATCTTGGTTCTTGTAAGAAACCCTTCACTTATGGTGCATTACGTTCTTAAATTAAAGTGGATAGAAAGATAATCCTACAATATTCCACTACAACATACATGTGCAGATGCAGGTAAAGATACATTACAATTTAAATTTCAGAAACCTGATTCACTCTGTGTATGCAGCAGAGTGTCTGTATTGTTTCAGAATTCGTAAAACTTCATTTCATTATTTTTGAAAGATAATAACTCGTTTTTTTTCGATTTTACGCATAGAGCAAATGTAGTAATTTTCGGTTGTAACTTTTCTTTTTATATGATTTAATTGCATTTACCTGTTATTAAACTGGTGTGGTAATTTAATGAATCGTTATTTATTTAATTATCTGTATTTTAATAGAACCTGAGACAAATTTGCAATGTATTAACTTACTGAAGGGAATACAACTAATTCATCGTTCGTCATTAGTGATTACGTAATTAAATGCTCTCTAACACATTGATTTGTTTCTTGTGCAACAGTAACATCGCATTTTTGTGTGTATCTGATCTGATACGAATCGTAATGGGTATATAATTGCTACTGTTGGTGAGAAATCTGAACATATCCATTAAATATTATATTGTCTGTACGTGTATTCTAAACGTACAGGGAGATAAAAAGAATAATAGGTCAAGTGAAGTATTGCGTGTCATTGTAAGTATTATGTGCTCTATTAACTAGTTTTTCCCTTGTCTTCACAATTTTATCTTATTTATTCTTTGCTTGCAGACTTTTAAAAATATATGCATTCTGATGGTTAACCAAGCCAGCCTAGAATAAGAGGCATTGTGCCTAACAATGTGATGCACGAGTGACGTCAGCTGACAGGTTGAGTCAGATTAAATATTAGTTGGGTTTAATTGAAAAAAATGTGTTATTTAAGTTTCCATGGTAACATTGAATAACGTGTGTGATTAATTTCTCAGTGCTGAAATTCGTTAACAGTTTATGCGCGATTTATACAATTGTACTTTACATGTATTTTCAGAAATGCTTTGAAATTGAAGTGAGTCAGGTTGCAGAAGTAATTATTTCGATGGTGGCGAGAATAAATGTTTGTTTTTCCAAAAGAACACCAAAAAAGACAGCTGTGGGTGTCCTCGATTCATAGGAAGTACTTTATAATTACAAAATTAGTGATGCTACAAATGGCACCGACTTTCTCGTAATAGTTTTCTATTTTCGTTGGTCTGGGCTAGTTATTCTGACTTGCCACATACACTTGCCAATTGCCATCTATCGCCACCCAAAGTACATTTTTTGAAAAAAGTATCCATTTTGGAAAAATTCCTACTTATGGTTTAGGCGCTAGTAATGTTCACAGACGGATATACTGACAGACGGACGGACGTTTTGAAAAATCATTTTTCTGTATCAGAGCCTCCCAAAACTTCCGTGTATTTCTGTTGAAATCTCGAATCCAATATTCCGCATCATTACATAACTTTCTTTATAATACGTACATTAGTCCTTATATATCTACTTATATGAGAAAGCAATATACTACATATATTATTCGAATATTCGTACGTATATTCGAAAGTAAAAATTAGCTGTTACATTAAGCATTTTTCCAAGGATCATGTCATCTCTGTACGTTGTATGAAACATGAGCATGGCTATTTGAACTCAGAAAATGACATTTTTTTAGCTGACGATGTTCCCAACGTTTTTCTCAAGTTGTTCATTCTACCAAATAAAGTACTAACACCTAAACGAAAACCTCGTGCTTTTATTATGTTTTGAACGATAAAAACAGTCAATTCAAATCAAAACAAAACAGAATCACAGTTTTGTGACGTAATATGATATCTGTCCTAACTCATATACATATTACGTTGAATGCAGATAACAATGAGCGTTTTTGACAATAATTGATACGAAAATATTAGCTTCCATGTAATAGAAACTCTTTGCAAAGGCAAATCAGATACAAATTTAAGCCATTATCTCTAGTTCTATACGAGTTTACGAATAGATACGTTCCCAAAAGAGCTCAGGAAATCGTAAACAGATAGTGAAGCAAAACAACGGGCCATCTCAACATTTGCTGAAAAGATCATGGAAACTGGACGAAAAACCAGATGAAGATAAAGGTCAATGACCCAGATGCTAAAGTACAAAACTTATTACTTGCATATTTAGTGTTTTTAACTATACAGTCTAAAAGGTAATTAATACATTAGATATCATTGTTAAAACCAATATTACTATTTTACTTGTTGATGCTCAGTATAGTCTCTAATTGTAAAGAAACAGTTGGGCAGCAGAAAATACTTTACATAGCACATAAATTTGTGAATCGAATTTAATTGTTTAATGCCCTCTGGCAATCTGTTGTAAAATAATTAAAATGTATTGTATGTTAATTGTATATGATTTTGTAATGAACTGTTGATACTGACAACTGATGAATATGATTACTACATCAATTGTTATAGTTATAGACAACTGAATGGATTGAAAATATTTTCCCGCTCTTGAGTATGTCATTTTTTTTAAAAAAAGACTGCTGATTCGTAAATCAAAAGGCACGGCAACTGTAAATTCCAAGCTTAATGAAGATAGGCTTACAAGAATCACGTGCTGAATAAAATACTGCGATGGAACACCGAGAGGAACTCAAGTTCAGACATGGTGTGAAAGCTCTGTGAACATTCATGTTCACGATACCATTCAATATCATGCCGAAAATTCGACAAAACACTGACGGAAATTAGTTATTATAACCGTGTAAAACGAAAAATAAGTGTTACGTAACTTATATACAACTAACTAATGCATTATTGTGTGCCCTATCTGTCTTTATTTGAAAAAGCACCATTCCTTTTTTCGAAATTTTTATTGAAAATTCGGAAACCAAAGGTTAGCATTTTATTGTTTATAAAAAGACAGTGTTTTGTTTTTTAATTAAGCCCTGATTAAATGTGTACAACTATTTCAGGTGGCTTTCAAATTTTCGAATATCTTTAAATCCGAGAATTTTACAATAATAAATTTGTTTCTTGTGAAAAGTTGAAATGGGTTCTTTATAACAATCTGAAATTCACCAAATGAAACATGTTCGATTCTTTAATTTCTATTTCTTTATTAGATTCTTCGATTCTTTATCATATTTAAACTTATATTGAGTAGAAAATCTAAATACGATCGAATCAAATAAATTTGTTAAAATGTTGATTGAATAATTTCCAGTAAGTTGTTGATGCCATATGGTACATCAATCATTTTTATCAAATTATAGTTTTTAAAGGATCGGCTTCAAACTATCTCATCTTCATTACAAAACTCAAATATTCACCAAACATGTTTATTTTATCTACCTGAACATCATCCAAATTTCCAAGGTGTTATAAATATCTTTAATATCTAAAAATGTTAACATTGGGCAAATCCATTATATTTCAGATAAATAATGCATAATATGATATGTAGGTTGATCAAATCAAATCCATTATCTAAAAAAAGTTTCATGAAGTTAACTCGAGAACATGTAATCTGTGTTTATGATATGAAATACAAACAGAACTATAAGTTCGTTATTGTGAGAGTAAACGCATTGGATTGACTCAATATAATAAAGTTGCCACAAAAATTCAGACATTTATCTTTTCTTCGCCTTTCTTTAAAATCGAGGGTACGATTGTAGTTTATCCACTAAAAGTATAATCGGCTATGGGTAGTTTTTGCAGTAAGTTTTTAACGTACTTTCAAATAGAAGCCAAAAATGGAGATATATCTATAAGAATAACCAGAACTAGACAAACCATTCACCATTATAAAATACTTTTCCCTACAATTGTAACATTCTACAATATATTAATACGAGTTTATTTGTTGCTTAAATTCCAACAGTGAAAAGAAATGTGTAATATTTTCTATCATTTTCGACATTCTTCGTCGCGTCTCCGTCCCGAACGATGACGTTAGTATTCGAGGTTCAATCCATCTATAGACAGCCTTGTATTAACTACTAGCGGATCCGGCAATGCTTCGCTATTGCTGGGTAGTAGACTTCACGCGCTACTGGTAATGGGATTATTAATCACGTCTTACGCGACGCTCAGCAAAAATTCCAATACATGTAAGACTTTCTCGCGAGTATGGGTTTGTTCCTTGTTTTGGTTTGGATATGGTTGTCAAGTATCCTATTGTAAAAACGTTCTCCCTCAAGTTTGGGCATGCGTTCGCTCTGAAACTGTCTTGAAGAAATTTGATTTCTAAGATACCGTTCTAGTAATAATGGGTATTGAAATTCCGGCCGATATTTCACAATCGCAGGGGCAGAATATACAGCCACCGCACGCTTTATACTCGTACTTGGTGCGGCGGTTTGCTAGGCCTTCTCTTCAGGGGCGCTTGAGTAATCATGAACGCGAATCATCAACAACAAATGTCCAATTTAATTCAAATCACTCTTTGAATTATCTCGATGCTAATATGAACAGCGAGATCGATCGAGTGGTTTTGCGCCTATCTGCGACAGATATACTAACATTTACTTTTATTTATATGTAAATTAAGCTTCATTAAATATCGCAATGAACTGCAAGGCATTTGACTTTTATCTTTCAGACATCTCATTTTAATAACCCATTTTACTTTGCATAATATAATAGGCCTATCCTTTATTCTCCAAAGTTATTGCTGCTTACTTTTTACTAGAAATTATTTCCATATTAGCATTTCCATATTTGGCACTAAAATTGTATAATTTATCTAATTATAAAATAGCATATTGTACGTTTCACATAACACAATCCAAGGAAACAGCTTGCAATACCACTTTTCAATTTCAGTATTTTGAAACTTACCAAATTTTATAAATTACTTCCCGTTGGTGAGAAAGTAGAAAAGAGTTGCCGTGCTAGCATTTGAGCTCGGACTATTTTGTTCACGCAACACGGTTCCTTTCACAATGTCATGGGTTCTTGTGGATATACATTGTGTGTTTTAAATAATAGGCTATAATGAATTCATGTTGCGGTGATGGTGACACATTGTCATCATATAACTCGAAACTCCGCGAAATATGAGTATTTAAAAATTAAACTTTAATATCTTTAAAAATATTATACTTAGAAATAGATTGTATTTAAAAAAGAAATCTCAGACTTCATTCAGTAAGGTTTTTGGTCAAAATCAAAACTGCGCTATTTTTTAGCACACGTTGCTTGTATTTGTAAAACATTTCACGAAAAAATGTTGTCACTTGTGAGACCATATGGCTATAATACTAAAATATTCTAGGGGCATCGTACTCTCAAAATTAAGAGATCGGTTTTAAATTAGAGGGTACACGACGCCACCCAGATTGATCAGTTAATATCCATTTTGATGAAAAATGTTGCGTACGGTTTACTTTATAGAATTGTTTACAGACAGATGGGTATTTTGTTTTTCACTTTCATATATCCCTGAAATTTGTATTTTATTTGTATTTACGTATCATACTACACGTAGGGGGAGAGAAAAATGTTTATGGTACTAGGGAGACACAAAACAAATTTTTGTGTCCAAATATAGACAGTTTTCTTGTAACCTTACAACACGTTTTTCATAGGGAGTAAACGAGAAAGTGAAAATGTAGCTCAAATATAAATACGAATTTGTATTCTGTGTAAAACCTTGTTTATAGAAACAGGAATTTAATACCGATGATTACAAGATTAGTTTGTAGATTTATATGAAATTTGGCTCCTCCCGTCTTTAAAAACATTTACGACAGGGAAAATAATACAATATAAGTGATACTCGCAATGTGAAACCAAATCTACTTGTAATAAATTATCTTCTAGAATTATGTCCCACGGCTTCTTTCGTTTATGCTGAAACATTTTACCAACAGATAGATGACGTTCGTCGCGTATATTCTTAAAATTCTAATAGATTTTTTTACATATTGAGATAGTTGAGTGTGTCCTGTTTGCAAGATGGTTGTATTGAGGAAATACAAAATTCATGATGGATTGACAAAATTTACAAATCCGTGAATATTTATGAAATATTACAAAGTAAAAATCTCCCGCTTTTCAAAAATGAATTGGCTTCTTTTAACATACCACGTCTCATACGCATCTCAATGGTACAAACGTTACACTTTGATCTGATGACAAATACCGGCAGTTAACTGATTTGCCATAGCGTTTAGTGGCCGTCAGTTATTAGCTTCTGAAGTTGTCAAAGACATTCGTCTTCAACTTTAATCTCAACAGCGTAGTTTTCCGCAGATTCTCTGATCAACTCAGGCGAATACCGCCTATCAAACGGCCCTGGGGTACGAACCACGCGCGATCTTTCCTTCCTCTTCCTTGACCTATCCTCACCTCTTACATACACTTACACTTAGTTGCACTACACTACTACACATGCCGGGAGACCGACCGGCAGCCTAGAGCTTGTTCCGGCAGGGGCGGCGCCCTGCTGGTGCGAGTTACCTGGTTGGGGAAAGCCACGAAAGCCGGCGTGAAGGTCGGAGCCAGATCTCGCCGACCAGCGGGGAAGATTACTGTCACCTTTCGCGATAAAAACAAATACTATACTTTCAGAACTAATGACCGTCCGCAAACACTAATCAATCATCCAACAGCGCATCGGCAGTAATTCGTTGATGCGCCGTTGAGACGAAGGTAGTGTCGTCAATGTGGTATTAAACGTCGTGATAGTCGATTGTTCTGACGAATACTTTGGAGCTCTCCAGGGGGACTGAGCTCGAGCATTCCGTCTTTCTCCGAGAGCTCGCCATGGAACTGATCGCCTAGCCCGCGTGCTCTTTCTCGATCTCGTAATCTCCCAAAGTGCTTCTTTGAAGAGGGCTTCAGCCTTTTATGGACTGTAATGCCACAGAGAACGGGAGGAGATGGGGAGCCAATACAAATGGCGTGGAGAAAGAGAGAATGAGGCGAAAGTAAAAGAAAAAATGAAACGCGGTTGTGGGGCAGCACGAGAGAGTACTGTGGCCGTCATGAAAGATTCTCCACTGCATTTGTTCCCTCACTGCCAGTGTCTGGAACTGTTAAGTTCTATTTTTGGAGAGAATTGTTCTGAGCATTCTTGTTGTTGTTTTATAAGTGATATTTTCTTCCTTTGTGATAATGAAGGTTCATTTCTCCCGTAGTTATTTAGGCCCCATAGTTTTATAGAATATTAACTCTTTTTTAAATTTGCAAATAATTCTAAAATTGTGTGTACTAGAAACCTCAAAACCATATACTTTCCTTTTACGTAATCTAATTCGCACATATTCAACATCAAAACCGTATTTTTATATAATATTGCACTTCTTCGATTTCATTGACTTTTAAGAAACCTATTTGGACATGTTCTACATCTTTCACTTGCGTTTTTACTGCTGTTTTTATTTCTAATCTATTGTAAGTAATTGAGTAGTCTAATTATTAACAGTACTTTTTAGAATCTTTTTTAAATTGTAATTAATAATTTTAACTAGAAATAATTTCAGAACCTAATTTAAAATGTTGATCTCTTAGATAGGAGCATTTTTTACCTTTTGTACTTCGCACGGGATGACCGTTTTTGAATAGACGAGTTTTCTTGACTCCAGTGGATGTTTAACTGCAGCTAGTGATGAAATCTAGCATTCCAGTGTTAACATTCTTTCTGTAGTTGATTGCTGAGATTTAAAGAGTAATTATGTAAGGATTCCAACAACTCCCATGTGAAATAAAGTAAAATATAATGTCTAGGGTAATAACGAGATAAGCCACACCAGCTAAAGCAAGTTTCCCACTATTCGTAAATGTTAATATCTGTTTTTGTCCAGGTGTACCTCATTTTATTACTCCACCAATGGACAATATATATAATAAAAATCAACACTATTTGTGAAAATGGTGTGGCTTGTCTTGTAACTGCCCCAAGACCTTCAATAATTTTGATCAATTATTCAGGCCTTTTTTAAAATAACTGTGCATTCTGTATCACATAATCACCCCGCCTACACAGTCCAAATCAAACTACGATTTTTTTACGCTTTCAGCTTCCAAATGGAAATTATTGCCTGTAGTCAAATATATTTCCTCCTTAAAACATTTTAATAAATATTAATTCCAAATTGAAATTAGAAAAACTATAAATGTTTAGTAATGTTTAGTTAGTAATGAAACGTATCAATAATCTTTACGTGTTATACTTGTTTCGTTTTGCAAAAATCAATACATTTTTACTTGTTTCCTTATACTTGTTTCGTTTTGCAAAAATCAATACATTTTTCATCGTTGCTTTCTCTTTTAATTTTTACAAAATGAAGAGATATAGATACAAAGGTATTACATTTTTCAAACAGTGAAATAAACCGTGGTTCACATTAATTTTTGTTTTCTTCCGGGGACTTTACCATCTTTCAGGTAATGCGGATTTCGGCTATACAGGCGCGTACCCACTATGTCCCTCCTAGGGACATATGTTATCCGTTTTATACTAAGCACACATGCAGGCTCCTCGGCCTGTGGTCAGCAGACCCACAAGGCCTTCCGCGACAACAAACATACATAGGACAAGGGACAAACAACCATGCCCACAGCCTGGACTCGAACCCACCACCCTTCCGATCGAGGTTCTAAGTCGGCACAAGCTCTAGTCACCTTACCACTCCACGTCGGCACTCACGTTGATGAAATGATTTCTTAAAATGTTATTGTTGAAACTTATTGTTTTTTTAATTAACTGGGTGTTTAAAGTATGATAAAAATGTACGTTGGACAAATCAACGTTTCTGTACTTTTCTAAGAAAAAAACGTAGAAGTTAGTAGTCCCTGATAAAACGTAAATCGCTCTTTTTGAAAACAATCAGCACAATTCAATTCCGTAGGGGAACCTGTCCTAAAATTACATACTTGATAAAACGACACACTTCATATTTTTCTGATTGTTGTCAGAAGCAACACTTCTCACGAGCAGGTTAGCTTTGAGGGTGGTTAAATATACTAAGGAAATAGTGTAGTTTTCTCGTGCAAAATTTTATTGTTATCCCGAAAAGCAAAATTACTGAGAGTCAGAAGTGTGCAATAAGTATTCTTCTGTGATAATTTACATCATTTAAGAATGATTCAAAATGTTTATTGTAGATAAGATAAGTTAATAGTTTCTTTGTGATTAGCGTAGTTTTATCTTGCATGTCGATGTGCTTGCTATTTGTACGTTGGCTCAATGAACACACAAATTAAAGGTAAAAAGACATACCTGCTACTAGAATAAAAATGATGTACTATGTCATTTTACCCAAACAAGTATTTAAGGTCTAAAATTTCCTTTTTTGTATCATTATCATAATTGACACTAATGTTTGACCTTAAATTAAATTATTATTTACTTTTATATTAATGAACTCTAATTTTTTATAATTGGTTTATTATTATTGTCATTATTGTTATTGTAACGATTATTATCACTGCTGCACTATTATTACTTTCATAGAAATGGTAGGAACCTACGTGTTATTGCATGGTCATATACATTAGATTCATAAATCAGTATCATAAGAAGTGAGTTTTCTGCATGTTTTTTCTCCCCAATGGCATTTTACTCACATTCTGAGGATAATATGACACGCTGCAACATTTTCAAAAAAATCATTATTTTAATTATAAAAGAGATGTTGTTCTTTTCTTAATTATATTCTATATTATATTATATTCTGTGTTATTTTCTAGTATAAAAATGAAGCTTCCAACGTAATGAACATAGGCTCTGCAGCATTTTATCTTGACAGTATTTCATTTTTGGACAGGTTCCTCTATTGCTATTCACAGGCGGATAAAACAAAAACAAAAAAAACCTTGACTGCGAAATCTCTAAAACGGGTGACAGAACGTCCCTAGTCGTTGTCTTCAATTGCATCGTGCGTTTTCATCCCGTCCACTTTCCGCGTGATTCGCGAAGTGGGGAATCTCTGCCCTGCAGGACGACCGCTTCGATCGCGCTTCTGGGCTCACATAAGGCCGCCTCGCTCGCTTGTTGCTGCCCCCCGGAGGGGTCTCCGGGCTCTCGGAGCGATGGGTAAACTGCGTGCCGAAGAGCGGCGCCCCTCGACCCCGCGCCCTGAGCAGGGCCGAGCGAAGGCGGGGCCGGGGGCGGAGGCGGGACCCGCCCGCCGCGCCGAGCAGCCACGCAGTACGAAATTTGCCCCAGATACGCGGCCGAAAAGCCATCTCGCCCTTGATTGATTATTTCGCGTTTCCGCGCGTCAACTGCTACGTGTTTTTATCACGGGAGGTGGCTGTGTTTTACCGACGCCAGAGGGGCAGATCCGACACAAGTACAAGCTGGCTTACGAGGTTTTCCCCATCCGGGTAACTCTCACCACTGGGGTGCCGCCGCAGTCGGGACAAGACTAGCTCCCGATTAGTCTCCGAAAAGGTGTGTTAGTTTACTGCATGTGTGTGTGTAAGAGGAGAGGATATGACAAAAAAGAGGAAGGAAAGATTGCGCGTGGTCCATGGATAGGAGCTTGTTAGGATACTGTTAAGTACATTTTTAGAGGCCCCATTAGTTACGAAAAACTACCGATTAGAACAACCGGCCTCCAGGCAGCGGCTGAATTCGATCTATCTAGCTAATATCCAAAATCCTGCCACCGCCGGGACTCAAACCTAGGACCTCCCGGTTAGAGGCACTGTATTTTCATTGGTAAATGCCCTGAGTCACCTCAGCCGGTCCCTCTCTCGATTGATAAATCCGTGGGATGTCGAGTATTAACAAACACCCCGCTTTCTTCTTTCCGTTAGCTGTTTTTTAGAGTTTTGGAGAGACGAAATGCAAAACGTATGTTTTTAAAGGAATGTTGTTTTCGCTGTATGTAATTGCTCTAGATGTTTCGTAGCTTATTTTCCACACAGTGCTGTTTCTAATAAAATTAGCCACATGATCATAATAGAACATTCCAAATCATTTTCTTAAATTAACTGTTTTATCCATTAAAATAATTATCTCTTAACAATGATCCACAATGTTATTCGAGTTCTCATTCTTTAACATTGTATTTACATTTTATTTAATAAATTAACACCTAACATAAAATGGGCGTCATTTGTCTAATAACAGAATGAAATCAAAAATAAAAATCATATTTAAAGAGTTCTATGAAGTGATGGTTAATGAAGTAGCCATCTGACCATTGTATTGTTGTTTTGAAAGAACTCTGCGCTACAGCACATTCTTCCGTTCGAAAATTGAAACTTCCACTGATTGTCAACAGCATTTCACTACGGCCAACATCGTAGTATACGCTCATGGTAATAATGTTGATTGAAGAACATTTGGGGAGTATCAAAGAGATGTAGAAATTCCGTCGTAACGTGACGCAGCTATCTTTGCAGACATTGCTGTTGCTTTTGCTCGTTACCAACCGCATTTTCGCTCGTGTACAAAGGCGGATTTTGCACTGTGCGGCGCTCGGCTCGTTGGTTCACGAGGGGCGGGGAGAGGCCGGGCCCCGCTCTCGAGCCCCATCCGCCCCTCCCAGATAGAGAACGGGCACCTTGCTCGAGGCTAAGGGTCGCCCCTTGCCCCCGGCTCCCTCACGGCCCCGATCCCCGGCCCCGCCGCCCCGTGCCCCTCCCCAGGCGGCCCACCCCGCCGCCCCGCCCCGCCTCGCCGCGCCCTTCACACCGCGCTCGCGCTTCTCCAATTAAGGAGAGTAACGAAGGAGATGCTGGTTATTCCGCCGAGCGGCACAGGCCTCGCTTGGGGCGCCGCCGCCCCCGATGCGCCCCGCGCCCCGCCCCTGCCCCTGCCCCCGCCCGTGCCCGCGCCGACGCGAGGCGTCGCGGCGCCGCCAAAGAGGTGAAGGTGCGACGCCTCTCCAGCGCTTTCTCGGGGCGCCGGCATGTCCCTGCCTGCCTTGTTTGCCTGGCTCGTAAGACTTCTTTTGAAAAGACTTCTCTTGCCATTGTACGCAATTTGGGTTCATACGGTAATTGCCATTTCTAAGCTACAAACGTTTTTTCTGTCACTGAGTCCGTTTGCATTATAAATCATGTTTCTGAAACAACGTACAAGGGTGTAAGAAGGTGTCTCCCTCTACGTCAGGAGTTGGAGAACCTAGTAGGTAAGGTCAGGTAGGAGGATTTGAGGATGAAACATTAATGGGTGGCACTTACTTTTGGTTCTCCGGTTCTCATCAGTTACGTCTCTGAGTGTACAGGAATAATGCGTATCCTCACCTCTCTAAGCGCTAGTTGATTCTCAATGCACACATGCTTCAATGTTGTCACTAGAAAATACATCCAAATTGGATATTATTATGTTTTCATATTAGACCTCCGTATCTTCGATCTAAAATGAGCTGAGTATGACCGTATTCTGTAGTCCTAGAGGCCTTTTGCAGGTCTTGATCTGCCATCCCGAACTCTCGGAACTGAGGAAGGCTTTCCGGTTTATTGATAGATAGTGATTGGATATTTTATATCCTGGTGCGGCAACTAATTTGGTCATTAGTCCCTTACGTATAGTATCTGTCTAAGTGGATCAGGGCATCAACGAATGCCACCTGGAGTGCCTCTGACCGGGAGGTCCTAGGTTTTGAGTCCCGATGGTGGCAGGATTTTTGGCATTAGCTAAATAGCTAGATCAAATTCAGCTACTGTTAGGAGGAGAATCTAGCGTCCGGCTTGTCTGTACGGTGGTTTTCCATGGTTTCTCCGATCAGCTCCAGTCAAATGCCGGAACAGTACCCTTTAGTACACGTACCATGGACGGCGTGCAATTTTTGATTCCTTTCTCTTGTCCTAACCGTACTCTTTATATACGCATACATTTACATGTACTACATATGTAGGGAGACCATTCGGGAGCTAGAGCTTGTTTCCGGCTGGGGTGGTGCTCCGCTGGTGGGAGATACTTAGATGGGGCAAACCCCGCCAACCTGTAGATTGAAACCGAAGCTCCACCATCTAGCCCGAAAAGAAAATCACCACCTCCCGTGATACAAACATGCACTAAACTTACAGGACTAATGACTAGATGTTGATGCGCCCAGAAAGACGAATCAATCAATCAACCTAAGTGTAGTGCATGTCATAGAGAGGCAGGTAGCGATGCTCCTCTGCGCTACAACGTGAATTCCGTGAATTCCGGCATCGATCGATAATTCCTCGGGATTTCCCTCATCCAAGTACCTCCTCCAGCGGGACTCCGCCGCAGCCGTGACAATTTCTGAGCTCCCGACTGATCTCGAATATGTGTGGTAGTGGAATACGAGTAAGAGTCAGTGTAAGTGTAAGGCCAGAGTAGGAGACAAAGATGAGGAAGGAATATCACGCGCGGTTCATGGCCCGTTTGTTAAGGCATTGGCCCTGCATTCGCCTGGTATTGATCGGTGAAACCACATAACAATACCGATCAGAGTCGCCAACCACCAATAATCTTCTCCAGGGATGCTGCTGAATTCGACCTAGCTATCTATCTAGTTTCGAAAACCATGTTTCTGGTTGATATGATGATAAAGAGGCAGCCCATCGCCCGGGTCTGAGAATGGGGCTGAAAGAATCGTGCGCGGCTTTTCGTGGCCTTTCGATGGTCCGTTGTTTAAGGTACTGCTCCGACATCCGCCAGGATTTGCTAGGAGGAAACCATAGAAGTGACAGATCAAATTTACAAGCCGCTAAAATTGTCATTCTGGCAGTAGATTTGCCCGACCTCGCTATTTAACTAAAGTCGAAAATCTGTCTCCGTCAAAACTGGATTCTAGGACTTCTCCGTTTTAAGAAACTTCAATGGTAAACTGTTATTAGCGTTAACGCACACGGCAAGACACCTCTTTGACAAGTTTTATTTTAGTAACTTTCTTCCTACATTTTACTGAAAGATTTTCATTTACTTTCGTTACTGATTACGAAGGTTAAAGTTAATTCCATGATGGATATATTGACGAATGCTCGTGCAATTTAAATGTAAAAGTATGTTTTTAAAAATTGTTCTAATATTCATGGGAGTTTTTGTGGCGACACCCCAGAATCATACAGATTTTTCAATTGAAAATAAACTAATTTATAAATAAGTATTAATATAATAATTTTGCCGTTCTGGGTGACCGAGGTGGCCTGGGGAAGCCTGGGGTGGTCTGGGTGGCCTAAGAGCGTGTACCGACTACGCGCTTTGGTTTGATGGGTCACTGGTTCGAGTCCCGCCTTGGGCATGGTTGTTTGTCCCTTATCTCTCATGCACTTGTTGACGCGGAGGTTCTCGCGTTCTGCTGACTCGATATCAGACGAGCCCGCAAGTGTGTTGGTGTCTAGTGTATGGTTGAATATGAGTCCCATCAGGACGTAAAGGGTAACCGGTATCGGCTGGATATAATCCCAACAACAACACTGCGAAATTTTATAAAATTGATTAAAATTATAATATCATTTGCAGGGAAGGTACACATTTTAAGCCTTCTAAACAATAAAAAGGTGTCTTGTCATGGAAATGACATACGTTAGAAACTGTTTATCAATCAATGTTAGGAGCGTCATACGTTTGCGGCTTTTGACATAAATATATGTAACAATTTCTTAGGTATGCGACAAGCTCATAATCCCCAAAATCAGGTATTATCATCAAATAATTGTAAACGTTGTCATTGCCAACAAAAGTTGGCAACAACACTTTTGTTGGCAATGACAACGTTTACAATTATTTCATGAAAAATGCCAACGATAACGCACCACAACACCTATATTATCATCAAGCTTATAGATCTCCACGTTCTCAAAGTTACTAAAGTCTAATTTTATTAAAACCTAAAAATTATTGTTACAAGATATGATCGTCTTCAGTGCAAGTTTGATAAATGCATTCAGCAACGTCAAATGTTTTATGTTTAATTCGAAAATTTCCGAGACCCCCTGGTTGTTTCCCTGAGTGTTATGGAAGAGAGACTGTCTCACTACCGGCATCACCCTTCCGATCTAGCCATCCATCCCTTCGTGCCTAGCTCGTTCCGGTGACGTAGGAGCATGCATCAGACGGCACTTTCTCTCCGGCGTTTGGGGGGTTGTTCCATACCTAGGAGCATGGCATGAACCAAGATCCAAAGCAGTGTTGCCACCTGAGTACAATATAATCCCTTTCCGTTAACTCGTGACTAAGCAAAATGGACTCGCGAGCTGCGTCAGACACATGTGTCACTCAAATCACAGGTCACAGCACACTCGATAAAAATGGTCTGCGGGTTACATTGATGTACAGGAATGGGGAAGGACAGCTCTCATGAGGATAGCACCTGTGACGTGCTCCCGACTCAGCTAGGACGGGGGTTGTTATTATGAGTATGGCCACCCCACCAATGGATAAAGAGAGTACGACAACATAAGCAGTTTACTCTGCCTGAAACGGATATGCTCGTAAGCGGAATTTCTGAAGGACGTTTCCCATACTTCGATGTCTAGATTTCAAAGTAACTTTTGAACTCTAATATAATGTTCTTGAAAATATAAATAAAAAAATTTATAAATGCCACTTTTGCGTGATGAAAAGGGTGGGCAGGTAAGATATTGGTAATTTGTAGAATAAACATTTTTTGTAAATATTTACATTTTATCAAATGTTTATTATTTTTATTTATTTCATTAATGATCCTTTTAAAGTTCAGTTCGCACTGCCAACAGCTCATTTATGAAGTATAAAGGCAGATTTGGTACTGTATATTGGTGCACCCAAAGAGTGGAGGGGGGTTCATGGGAGTTAAACCTCCCCCTTCCAAAATAAATTATAATAGTAGCTTTTCTTATTGTTCTATTTAAACTAAATACATTCCATACATAAGTTTGGTTACGTTATTAATTTTTGCTATAAGTCAACAAATAAAAATATATTTTATAGTCAATATAAATTAAAAATTATTAAGAAAACCTGAAGTCGATTGGACACCACACCTATAGACACGCCCGCTACACACCACAGTTAGATAATTCCTGGGTGCGCCTCTGGAACTGTTGATCCCCTTTCAAACCAAATTAGAGTACCATCTTCTGGAAAGTACTACAAGTCTCTTTACTGCACTGAAGTCACGATCAAGATACCATTTGATTCAGTTAGGATTTTATTTGAAGAAAGGAAATATATTATTAGGAGACGAATCTAATTAAAATCTAGTTATTAGAACGCTCAAATCCGTGCAAATACTTATGTTGTTTGTAATAGAAACAAGGTAGCGTAGTACACCTTAGTTCTTACCATGTAAAAAAATAAAAAGGTGCGAAAAAGCAGGGGCAATTTTGGTGCAATGTTCTATTTAATGTCAGAAGTGAACTTTCGTACATTTTCTGTTAATCTTGTATCACTGATCAATGCAAATGAAAACATAATTTTCATTAAATGAAAATGTACCGCAATTTTTCACATTTGATAAAAAATTGATAGGTAGTTTTATTTAGAGTAGTTATACCAAATCTAATTGTAGAGTGACTCATCGTTTTCTGGTGTAATCACAATGCGAAATAGGAATAGGATGAGCATTGCAGATTTCCGTAATGACATCGTAAATATTTCATTGGAAACAACCAATCAAATAAATACGACATTGCAACCAACCTAACGATTATGTGGCCATTGAGATAGGTGATTTCAATGAAAATGCTTTGAGCAAATAACTGTAAGAAAGTATTGCAGATCCCAATTCTTCTATTCACTCTTTCATTCTGGAGAATTCAAACTATTGATATCTGTATTCCGATGCTCATATTTGGTTCATATATCTGTAATGGGATGCTAACTGTCAAATGATACAATACCGTTTGAAATAATGACCACGCCAAATAGTATTTTATCGTAGTAGATTCAATTTGTTTACCGTAATGGGAATACATGTGGACATAAAATACAGCATAATTTGGCTTCTATATAAAGATAGTTCACTAACAAAGTTAAAATCTTATGGAAGGACGACATTTATTTTCCGTCTTTTCAACCGTATGGTGGTATTGTTTTAGTAGTGTACATAAAATAATTTTCAAACAAAGGGCTACTACAATGTGTAAAATAAGATTGCATAAAAAATAAATGGAACGTCCAAATTCTTAACAAGAAACACATAAAAGAAATACAGTGCTTTTCTCTGGACTTTGCAGTCTTTGTTCATATAATAAGTAGATAAAGGAAGTTTGAAGGGATTTGATAGAGGGCGTTTTATAAAAGGGCTTTGTAAAAGAAGAAATTCCACGAGAGTTATGAAGCCGACTGATAAATTACTTTCTTAAAATTCACTTCCACAGTTTTATAAATTATTTGTTTTCTTTAACCTTAGAAATTAATTTGTTGGATCTAATCTCGTTGATATCGTATTAACGTTTATTTATCTACAACGATATTCTTCAACACTACATTTTAATGTTTCATTCACCATTTTACTGCTCGGGTCCTTTTTATCTTTTTTCAATATTCTGGCTTAGCCTCTGTAGAAGCGGCTTAAATAGTAATCGGATAGTAATCTTCTTCCTATCCATAAGCAGTGCCTGCAAATGATTCGTACGAGTGTACATCTAAAGTAATTTCATCTCAATATGTGACTAAATTAATTTTGTTTCCTTTTTTGACTCCATTCTAAATTAAAGTTTATTTCACTTTCCATTTAACCGAACAATGTTCAACCATTCTGCAAACAATACCGTTATAAGTTAGGTTGTAACTTGTAGAATAATTCTTACAAATTATTTAAACTTCTGTGATAAGGTGATTAAATGTATAACAAATTACCTCACCTTACGTAACCCGTGTCTTGTCATCTTCTTTTTCCTCCTTTCCTTCTTCCTTGACTTCGTACAGAAGTGTGGAATTGTTGCTTGTAGCTTCTGACACATGAACGAGATGTTCTAGAATTTTTACTACATTGACGGATGGGTCTGCTGAGACTGGCAGCTGGCTTCGTTCTCCGTTCTTTGTCAGATTTTTTCATAAACATGCCATCGATCCTGGCTAGGCGAAGTCATCAAAAGTACCTGTTCTGATTTTACCCTTCTTTTTCATGAGTCAATACCAATATTATGCTCACTATCATTATATTACATGTCATCCATATTTTATTTTTCTCATGTTATATGATTTTTACAGTCATTCTTATCTTATATATCGAATTATCTTATCGAACGTGCTGTTCATTCGTACGACATTCATTAATATGCAATTTAAATTATAGCTAAATTTGTGTTAAAAATGAAGATATTTTGTTCTTATATTACTTCCAGTAGGTGTCGTAAAACTATTTTTGTACAAATAATTTCGTACAGAATGCTTTAGTTTCTTCTTTTCTTGTGTAAAGTGGTCACTAAGGATAGGATATGTGGGAATAAAAATACGTATTTATCCCCTTTATTCAGAAAGTATGTTCACTTGGTATGTTCATGAGACACCTAATTTTCAAATATTTAAATATTAATTTATTAAGCATATTTGGCTATTTTCGTAATAATCATCACATTTCTACAAATTGCTCATTATTCAGAGTTTTTTTGCTCGAAAACGTTCATTCTTCTTCATATTTATTTACTATTTTTTATTTATTTAAAATTTAATTTTTAGTTTCTCGCATATTATTTACGTAGTATTGAGAAAATTTGTAATGTTGAGAAAAAAGTGGCTGTTTTCGATATAGAAATATAGCACAGGTCAATTTCTTAAATCTGGATTATTCACAATAAAATCACCATCTTTTCGAGTGTTACCTGCCCTTAGGTACATCTTCAAGATAACGCTGATGAACTAACACATATTCTTTAATTCAAAGAGAAGCTTTCCCTACAAATATGAGGGGAACAGGATATGGAAAATGAAGAAACTTTCCTTTTTGTAGTAACATGGTGGTAGCTAAGAGGTTCTCAATATTGTGTTCAAAGATGGATCTATTGCTAATTGTTGCATCATTTTTAAGCATCCAGCGAAAGTATATTTCGTAGGATAAATTCCGTTGTAGAAATCTATTACTCTTCAAAATTTTAATGAGGGATATATTAAGAGTAACGTGTCGAATGAATGTATTGTGAAAGTGTTCGTAAAAGTGAGAGAAACAGTGTGATGATGGGTTAATATATTTTATAAGGCATATTGCATCGAAGTTTTTATTGCATAAATACATACTTTCATTGAGGAGTATCATAAACTTATAGTAGATTTTTTAAGAATATTTTTTTTTTACTTTTTATACTATAGTTAGATATGATTTTGCAATTGACATTTAGTTTTGAGTTCCTCCAGTTAAGGGTCTATGCAGTCGTGGCGGGGCTTTCCCCAAGCCGGGACAAGCTCTAAACTCCCGACTGGTATCCTGACATGGGCATGTAAGTGTAAATGTGTGTGCGTAAGGGGTGAGGATAGGACAAGGAAGAGAAAGGAAAGATCGCGCGCGGTTCGTGCCCCGTTTGTTAGGGTACTGCTTCAGTATTCGCCTGGTATTGATCGGAGAAACCATGGAAAACTGCCTATCAGAGGAGCCGTTAGAATTGTCCTCCAGACAGCGGCTAAATTGGACCAAGCTATGTAGCTAGTGTCTCAAATCCTCCTACCGTCGAGACTCGAATCGTAGAACCTCCCGTTTAGAGGTGCTGCAGTGACATCAGTTAAAGCCCTGAGCCACCTAAAGCTGCTGCTCCTCTCAAGCAAGGCTCCGAGGGCACCGGCATGTCGCCGACGTTGCCTCTTCTCGCCGCTGCCTTTTCGTGTTTATTAGCAGAGTTTTCGCAGACGGATGCGTAATGCCACAGAGACAGAAAAAAACGTTTCTTTGATGGTGTTGAAGCGTGAATAGTGATGTCCGTGATACCGTCACCTTTTGAATGGCTTGTTTGGCTAACTTATGTTTACGTTAACGTTGAGTCGTTAACTAAGTTCTCCCGGAGCAATCAATATTCACGTTCAAGCTGAAGTATTCAAGGAGAGGTACTTTGGAAACATAAATTTGGCGGAAGTTATTCTAATCTGGTGGAAGGGACTGAGCGTATTCTGGCTGACGACGGCCGATAAGATCGCATCCGTCCCGAAACGAGATCGATAGCGTGTTCGAAGTGCATTTTAATAATAGACCTTTGCCCTTCATCTTTACTTCCGATCTCGCAAACGATGTTTATTTTTTAGTAAAAGCGGTGCCAGTTATTAAGGCGGAAAATTGGTTTATGTCAAAAACAATAAGCGGTAGTCATAAGTTTATTTTCAATTTGTCGACGAGTTTTTAAAAATATATTCACGAAATCTCTCGACTTTCTTCAGATGTTTTAACTCATTTAACTTCGAAAGTTGGTGTGCACAGAGTTGGAAAGAAACTTTATATAACATTCGAGATGCGAGATTTTCGTTTTAGTTGAAGTAAGTTTGTGTAATAGCTGTGCCGTCCCGTTCGACTACGCCTCTTGTTCTACATAAAACTATAAACGACAATGGAACTTAATACGAATTTTAGTATGTAATGGTTATTACATGTAAATAATTATTCTATGCCTTCGAACAATGCTGTATAGATATACCTTATTGAAAAGGAATTTAAATGGAAATGAATGTATGTTTATCTTTATTTCTATGTTTATAAAATTAAATAAATAATTTATGCAAATATTAAATTATCGAAAAAGTTAAAAAACATAAAAATTTTATTTAGTATGCTAATTGATCATTCTCTTGAAATGTGCGTTGCACCATATAGGCATCATACAGATCCTTATCACTCGACCTACGTGGAGGGAATATTCAGAAGCGGAAGATTTGCAAAAGTGCAGATCATTTTGTACATTGTGGGATAAAAACGTAACTGCAGGGTGAGCCAAAACCGGGGTTTACCATCGTAGGATACAACATTTCTTAGTAATAAATATTGTTATAAATTATCAGAAAGTCCTAAAATACAATATAATACCATTACGGTATTATCTTTCTCGTATCGTAAGTATACACGAAGTAATATACGTAGTATAGACAAAGTTGTGTAATGCTGCGAAACATCGATATAGAGATTTTAACGGATATACACGTTTTGAGTGAAATATGGGCAATAATTTAAAAAATATTACATCTCACTCCAAAGTATTTTCTTTTACTCTACTTCGCCCCCACGCTAGGCGATGCCAATAGTTCCTCAATATTATATACGCCAACTTCTCTTATCAACAAAAATATTAATATCTTATTTTCCTCCTTGTATATTTTATAAGCAAAAAATGCCCTAGTATGTGACGTAAAATGCTGAGATGTTATGGAAAATTTATTTGGGTCGTAAGGTCGGAAGTCTCTTCTATACAGAAAACGAGAAAATCTATCATCATAGAAACAAAATTGCCCCTTGTTTATCCCAATTTTACAGAAAAATCACAAAATCAATTCTTTTGACAACTGTCACCGCCAAATATCGGTGTCATTTCTTAACCCCTGGCGAGATCTTCTAGTGTCGTCACCAATCATCCCAATCATCATAACATAGGAACACACACACAGATATATATATATATATATATATATATATATATATATATATATATATATATATACACACACTTCACAAAAAATCAAAAGGTCATGGGTTACTAAATATGAATTTGTTAATTACATATTACATTTCTTGGTCTTCTTAGATGCGAATGTTGAATCCGAAAATCAGCAAATGAAAAGTTTAAAATTGCCGCTTTCCTTTTGACGTCTTTCACTGCTTACTGCAATTTTCATTCGCCAGCTCCATTTCATTCCATTAGAAACATGTTTCAGTTCATTCCATATTCATATTTGTATGTCCCGCACATTTTAGCGGCTGCCATTTGCACCATTAAACACCATGTGCTTCCCTACTTGTTACCTCGGCCAACTTTTTGTTCCGTCTCGCCTTCACTAAGTTTTACAGCATAAAAACTCCATCGTTCGCTTTCACTTGCCGTGGCCTATTTCCCACAACTCGTTTTTTTCACGTTCTTTCCCGTATTTAAACGTTTACAGTTTGTAAATTAAACTACCAAAATTCTCATAATTCAGTAGAGTTCAATAACCTCTTTTACTCTAGTTTTTTTTCAAAATTACCCAAAATTCCATTAGCACTTACCTCATCTATCTACGTTCATTTGTTTCCGGAGTACGTCAGATTGCAGATTAATAAAGTTTTCTATCACAAGCGTACACTCGTTTTGTTTATTCTTACTTGCTCTCTGCTACTTACTTCCACGAGCTTAAGTTTATTTTTCAAGTTTTGGATTCCAGAGGACTAAAATAAAGTGTTCGCCGCATGCAATCAGTCAATTGTTTATACAGGATCATGATTTCACTGGCCACTTCATTTAAACAACGTGCCCCTATATATACAGGATGCCTCTGAACCATCACAATATTTTTAAAAAATCTCAAAAATGTACGAATATAATAAAGCAACATTATAAACGAGTTGCATACTATATTTTTTTGTATAACAGCATTATACATTTGTAAGAGAATCAAACTTAATTTTGCGAAACAACTTCCCTGTGACGACTCGGGTATTTGACATCGTGCGAGTAAACGGTGGTCGGCTGTTCCGTTTAGCTCTACCTCCCTTCGATTCTCTCGCTACAATTGGCTGAATGTGTGATGACGCAATCATTCGTGACAAAATCTAATACGTCATCATTTGTCGCCGTAAAATGTCCGATAATGAACGATTTATTGCAACAGAAAACGTTCTTTTATAATGCTGGAATACAAAAAAAATAATTTTTTAGTGTCTCGCTGAAATCGTTAATATTTAAATCACATTATTGCATTTGTACGTACTAGAGTTTCAAATGATGTCTTATAGAGTTTCTCGAAAATCAGTAAGTTGTCTGTATTAATGAGTTCAAAATTTCGCATTTTCAGAAAAACTCAAACCCCATTTTCTCGAAAACGAATACAATTTTTTTTCTCTATTTTTTTATAAGCATAGTGCAAAATTCACTGTATAAGATGACTAAACTCTATTTTGTTGAATGCGTTTTTTAATTACACAAATGCATTTTTAACTATCTCTCACGTCGGGAGAATTAACATTACGGGCATTTCTTATACATTATCGCATTTGTGAGTGCAATTAGTTGAATTAATTCCTGATGAAATTTCTCAAAAACTCAAAAGATTTGAATGACAATGAACTTCAAAGTGAGCATTTTCGGAAACGCTCAAACGACGTTATCTTAAAAACAGTTCCAAATTTTCCAATGCAAACGTGCATGTAGAATCAGATTTTTACCCTTCTACATTATTTTTAAAGTCAAATCTAAATTCTACTATTACGGAGCCGAAATATTGAAAAAAATAATTGCAGGAGCAATAGATGGAATCCGAAAATAGGATGGGGCAAATCCGAAAACATAGCTCAGACTGAAGAATACAAAAAATTGCAATTACAGGAAAATCTGTACCATTTGTTCAGATCCACTTGTTCATGATGTAATCCCGTTGAACTTTTTCATAATGTTATCATTTTACAAGACTAGTCAATTTACATTTCTTCAGTTATAGCAACATTAACTTTAACTCCCTTCTAAATTCATATTACAGAAACCTGTAGCCCACTTCCGTTCTCATCGTATTTTCTAAAAACGAGGAGATAAACGGAGTGACGTGCGCTTCGTCTTTGCAAGAGCTTTGGTTTCGTGCTTCGTGCCACTAGTCACGCAACCTTTCGTTCAGCTGCAACCTCGCTGTGTTTCTCTTTCCCGTAGCCTGGGAATGGACCCAGGTCACGGATGCAGCTCTGCCCTTTGATGCTCTCTCCCACCGCTTACTGATTATCGATTATTTTTTTCGACACATGGCACGTACACAGACACGATAAGTGTATTTCAATAATGCTCTAGGAGAGAAAGAACCCCGTAAGTCTCTTGGTGGAGGGAGAGGGGAGAAGGAAGGTCGTGTTAAGGGAAGTTCGGTCGCAACAGGTTGAATCCGGCTGGTGGCTAAATAATGTCTTTCAAAGAGGATCAGACAATTACGAGCTTCAACAGGCGGGTTTGCATTATGTTAAAACGTTACAGTCGTGTACATCATATAATGAACAAAAGGCAGTTAGCATGGTTTGGAAGCTAAATAAAGAGAAGAAATATTATATCAACTTGATAGTGAAAATATTAAAATTAAAAAAAAACATTTATTGACTAACCGGAACAATTACATAGCTTTTCCAATACATGTACGCAAATTATGAATAAAATGAAATTAATTACTGAAAGAATTAAAATGATGACTCTAGATATTACATATGGCTTACTTGAAACTCCTACACTTACATTCCAGTACATATGTTACAGAAGTAATATCTTCAAAGCTGTTAAGACATCCCAATTAATTAAATTTTGACGTTATATAATACACGCACATGATAAAAATTAAAAACACACTGAGCGTTTTGAAAGAGTAAGTTACGTTCAACTCTCCTGACTTACAAAACGCAAAAGATGGTGAGCTTGACTAATGTAAAAAATTAGTAGATCTTTTCGTCAGATTAGAAAACTAGTTTAACATTAGTCTGGATAGTACGTATTTGAGGAGCTATTCTGTTGGAAACGTTTAAAACAAACTTATTGTTGAATATATATTATGACGAATTTACGAACAACATGATCTTCAAAAGATATATTCTTCACATAAAAATGTATTGTATGATGTTTACTTTTCTGAGAGCGGACTGCGCGCATGGGAATGTTAATAAATGGCATTAGTTGAGGAACTGAAATGCAGAAGAAAGTTGAAATGGAAAGAATGTCTATTGATGATGATGTGATTATTGAGGGTGCCTTAAATTGTATTCACCAGTATGGGCCCGGGAGGTGAGATTTAGGCAGACTGGTGGGCTTGGAGAGCCCGGAACATTTAAACTAGTAGTGCTCCGATAGCACATTCTTTCTCGCATTATTTCTCAATTTGTAAATTTTCGAACATTCGAAGAATTCAACGAAAATGTGACCGGCACCATTCTTTACATAATTCGTTGATCTATTCGTGAAAAAAAATTGAGCGGTTCTTGATGAAATTATTTTTTTTATTAATTGCATTCATTTTCAGCACAAACTGCGTAAAACTATTCGATTTTTCAAAAAATGTACATGCCCTCTTTTAAGATCTGCCATTAAAAAACAGACTTCATTTAGTAAAAAAATGTTTATCTTCAATATTGTAACTGCAGAAAAATGTCGAAAAACTGAACATTTGCAATTTTCGAAAAATCAGATATTTCAACGAAAATTACATCTACAACATTCTTTAAGCATCCTTTAAGCTCTCCGAGGGCAAAGTTAAATCAAAACATTTGAAGCCATTTTTTAGAAAATTTGAATATATTGAGGTTTCATGTAAAGTACCCCCAAAATCAAAATATCCTTTTCAAACTCAAAAGGACCCCGAGTGCCTTTAAATTGATTGAGGAATATCATTTTTGGAGAAAATAGGCTTTGGCTTCGATTTTTCGGTATCAAAGACCCACAAAATATGGATTCTGATTATAAACATGTTAAAGGAAGTAATTTACTAAGTAGGAACAAGGAATGTCCCCTTCTCGTTACCACGACCCGTTGAAATGCATTTTTCTGTCGAATTTCCGCCGATCTCCAGCGTAAAATCTTGTTATGAAGCAATGGCGAGAAAGTAATTAGCACACGGTCTTCCAATAGTCACAGAGTGATATCTAAAATTTAGTAAAAAATGGCTTACATCGTCACAAATATACATGAACGCATACTAACAGAGAATAATGATAGGACTGGAACACCGCTTCGAATGTGAGTCGTTGTGTTGGCACCCACTGCGCGCGGCCCACATGTTAGCCGATTGCAGTTGAAAGATTAAATTGTTCGAAGCACAATTTTTAATGTAGAAGTATTATACTTTTATTTTATGAATGCTGACATATTTTGAATAAAAATTCACTAAGCTAGGACCATTTGAAAATTGCACATTTATGTTTTCAATAAAATTATACACATTCCGACTTCAGTGAGACACTTAAGGGGTCGAATAAATAATGTTTTGTTATGTGATAAAGTGGGTATCATATCAGCTTAACATCTCCGCAAAAAATAGACGAAAAATGTTGATGTTTCTGACACCTCTAAACTCATTTTAAATACCGTTTTTTGGTGCAGATGTTGTTTTTACATTAAAAGTTAACATATTTTTCTGAATATATATTTCCCTTTATATATATATATATATATATATATATATATATATATATATATATATATATAAAGGGAAAATATATTTATAAGGCTAAGTTGCATAATAAATATTATATAGATATAGCTTTCCACCAGTATGTATATGTATTTCTCAGTATTAAAATAAATGTTATACATGCATAGCTTGCTCGAAATACAAGTAACAAAAACACACAAAAACTAATATAATAAATGACATGCGCCTACTATATTGCATTCTATGTATATACGAACACCGTCCGGAAAGTCGTGCCGAAGTCGAATTAAAATGTTAATAATCAAAAGTTGTGGACGATGTTTTATTGAATAAATACATATATACACACTACGTTTCTATATATTCACCTTGTTTATTCAAATGCTTAACGTGTCGTGACACAAGTATCCTCACCGCAAACACCTCTGCCACTAGTTCGGGAAAGATTTTCAACAACATATGTACTGGGCATTTTAGAGTTGGATTCATCCAACATTTGCCAGCTAGCAGCTTGGCCACTCCTGGGGGTAAGAGAGTCATGTGGCGAGAAATATTCCCATCGCCGTACCTAGCTTACGTGGTATGCCTGAGCTTTTTCCTTCGACACAAAAGCTATAGAAACCAAGAAGTCTTGTATTCGAAAGCCACAGGTTATCTGCCCAGGCTAGGAATCAGACCCCGCTTCACAGAAAGCTAGCACGGTGTCAGTCATCCGAGGGGCATTTCAATAGTCAAAGATACACATATGTGTTTATTTATATCTGGTAAAATAATTTCATGTATTGAGTATTGACAATGTTGTCTTGTCTTCTGGTCAACCTTTAATATATGAAATGTAACGTAATAATCGGACGGAGTCAAATATTGGCTTTAGGTTGGGTTGTTGAAAATACCCGCGAAATATTTTCAGAAGTCATTGTTTTTTGTTACAACATGAGGTTTGACATTTTTATGGAGGAGGAGAAGGACGCAAAATGTCTCTCGTTGTCGGTTCTGAACTGTTTGTCTCAATATCTTCAGTGTTTCTTAATATGCGTGTGCAATAATAGTGGCTTCTGCAGGCATGCAATTAATCAGCATTAGTTCACTTGCACAGCCCGGATTTGGATTGGTTTAATCACATTTTTTACATTAATGAGAGACTTTGGGGAGGAATAAGATTCGTCTCCCATTTTGGGGCAAGTGTTCGAATACACAAGTGTCTCTGAGAAAATGTAGCAAACTGTTAGGGCACATAGAAGGGTCGCAAAATATAACTTTTTGTCAATGAATATGTAGGTACTGCAAAATTCCATATAACGGAGTTACGCATGTAACATATTCCACAGATTGATTGGCAACTTCTAATAGACAGTTGTTCGGCAGATCATCTTCTGACGCAAGTCCAGGAAATTTCACTGTCGTACATGCAGGGTTACCTCAGGAGTAAGAAATACATGTACTAATTTGATGTGCTGATAAAGTGCTAATTTTTTGCCCCTATATGTGCCGTAAGAGGATTTTTTTGTAACATTCATGCTGTACGAAATGACTGTGCAGAAAGTAGTGTGTAGTATGTAGATGTACAGTAAAAGTTCTTCAAATATTTTAATTTTTTTCATTTTTAATTCAACAATATGTTCCATCTTTCAAATTAACCCTATTCCACCAACTACGATCCTTTGAAATACAAAACTAGTGGTGCTACAGTATGACACAGACTTTCCCAAATTAGTTTTATATTTCCTTTGGTCTCGGCTAGCTACTCGGACATGGCACATACTCTTGCCATCTGCCATCTACCGCCGCCCAAAGTCTTTTTTTTTATTTTCTTAATATTTCGGTTTCCTAATTGTAGAAAGAAAATATTATTTTCAGATTATTAAGGAACAGTAAAACCTCGTCCTAAATAACATTTTCTTTGACAACTTTTGAGCCGGTTTTAAGGAAAGGGCGCTTAAGCGCTACTGTAAATTCGACATTTGAAGCTCTTTTACACAGAACATTTTTGATTTTTCGAAAAATTTCATTTGGAGTCATTTTAAGTAATTTAACTCACAAATACAATAGTGTTTACAAGTTGCTGGAAATGTATCAACGGCGTGAGAGGTCTTTCAAAAAATTTACATTCAGGTAATTTTTGAAAAAACAAAAAAAATACACAGAAATTAACTTTACATCATATTTCATAGTGCAACTAATACTATCCATTCGAAATGTTTGAAGAAATAATCTGGAGCCGTTTCTGAGAAAATGATGAATTTTGAGCTAGTTTTCACAGAAAACGGTTGAGGTTTCGAGAAACTGTATATAACATTATTTAAAACACAGTACTCATAAATATAATAATGTGAACAAATTGCTGCTAACGAATACTAACGACGTGAGAGACAAGTCAAAAAATTACATTTTTGTAATGTTTGAAAAACTAAAATATTAGAGCAGTATGGTGTTTATGTCATTTCATATAGTATAATTAGCACTATCCCTACCAAAAGTTTAAAGACAAAATTTAGATTCCTTTTTGAGAAAATCTTGGCTTGGTATTTTTCAAATTGCTCATATTGCTCGCAATATTGCGCGAAAACTACTAACATTTGAAAAAAATGTACATGGCCTAAATGAAAGAACAAATTATGGACAACAAATGTTATTTGAAGAAAAAATGTCTATCTGTAATTTTGTTGTTGAAGGCACACCCCGAAAAAAATTCAAACTTTCGCAAGTATCAAAAATTCAACCATGAAAATCGGACCTATGCCATATTTATTAGTGAATTTTACTTTATTCTTATAAGATATTTAAAGAAAAGGTTTGGGGCTAATTTTGAGAAGAATTTGAAAATGTTCCAGGGTCTTCATGTAAAGTACCCCCAAAAACTAATGGATGATTTTCAAAATCGCAGAGCTTCGACTCAGGCCAAATGGACTGTGGTTTCTTCAATTTGGAAAAAAAAACTTCGCTAGTGTTGTTCACATACACCAGACGGACGGACGTTTTGAAAAACAAACATTTTTTCGGTATCAGGGGACCCCAGTACGTGTATTACCGTTCATATCTCGAAATCGATTTTCAGCAGCATTACATAACTTTCCCTATTCTACGTATATACGTATTGCACGGGAAAGTAAAAATACATTCATAATTTTCTTAAAATAACTAATTTACAATTTCAAAGTGAATACAGGTGAATACAAAATTACAATACAAAGTGAATATCGGCACAAACAAACGATTAACACTACTCGTTTGACAGCATGCGGAACACAACACGCGACGATGTTCATCAGATTCAGCACAAACGCACTGAACTTTGCCACACATCTCACACAACAGTGTGCACTAATTGTGCATAAGACTACAGAATCCAGACAATAACAACATATTACAAAATGTTTTATAAAACCAAATAATTAACTATAAAATAAAAATTTTCTAAAAAGGAACAATTACGATTTACAGAATTTACTTTTGAATTTTGTAACACTCTTAAGATAGAGAAATCTCTAGTGTGTTAAAGGTAATTTCTTTCAATATTGTGTTGTTGTTTCAAGGTTTTCAATTCGGTATTTTTCGATCCAAAATTTAATATTTTTGTGGTTTTTAATTGCGATCAGAAAATAAATAATATTCCTACAGAAAAGTAAAATAATTGAAATACTTCTATTAAACATACAGAATTAGTTACTTTGCTTTCAAAAACATTTATTTCAAATATTATGGAATTTTATAAACGTTCAAAATTTAAGTAGGATCTTGAAACTTCTTCCTTATAATATTATTTTCCATGGTGATTGGTTAATTGATTGCATGTTGGTTTTAATTTTTCACACAAATTATAACAAATTACATAACATCACATATTATAACAAATTGATTTATTAACTTTCATCAGGAAATATATTGTGGTTTCTTTGAGCAATGATTTACCAGCCGATCCCAAGATTTATCACCGGGAATTATACTACCCGCAACACGCATATGCTTAACGGGTCACCGCCACGTGGACGAACACTGCCTCGAGTTGGAGCTTACACTTATAACCTCATTCATAGTATTACCTGCGCAGGTTTTCTTGAGCTCTCATTTAGTTAGATATCAGAGGGGTGTTATTTCAACGATATGACTGTTATATCAAATTTATAGCTCGTTTTCGACGAAAAATTTTTCCTATTATAAGGGAGCGAGACATTTCTGATAAATAGATTTTGTCAACGACGTTCGTCGCAAACATCACAAAACAATATTTCAGTAAAACCCTTCAGTGTGCGTACGTGCAGATCACGTCTAGACCACTTACCGTGCACGTATCGAGACGTATGAGATGTCCTTCGACACGTCTCGGTCTCCTGATGGGAAACTGATAATTTGTTTTCGGATCCCGCTAGAAGATTTAAAGAAATATCCAAAACAGTTACCTTTCAATATTAGATTCGCATGCAACACTATTTTCGCATACAAAACTATTAATAGAGCCATTGCAGAAGTAGAAGTGAACAAAAATTGGGCTGAGTTTGTGAAGCTTTAATCTCTTCAAAAGTTAGGGGAGAAAAATATGAAAGCGCTAAGGAAATACGAGGAAGAATCAAATGTACTGGTAAAAGATGTTGCGATAGAATTTTCGGAACTAATTGAGAATGATCTAAATTTTTGCATTTGGCATTTGTGCTAGTGCAAATGTGCTTTATGCATTTTTGTGCATATTATCAAAAAAGCGTAAAAATGTAGCTTTACTAAAATTTAACTATTAGTATCAAAACCTGCAAGTATTTGTTACGACGATTATAATGTTGAAATTATAATAAGACCAATTCATATCCCGTATGGAGGTAACACACGGCCATTGGGTGTTGGGAACTTTTGAATAGAAGTATAATATTATCAGCTACTATGATTCATTGGTATGTCCAATGCCAGATACTGAAAGAGCATATTTAAATGAAGCTGGGCATGAAAGAAATTTCCAACACATGAAACTATTTTGAAAACAGTTTACGGCGTCGGCGACTCTACATTCTGCTAGATCATTCTTAATTTAACTAATGTTAGTAAAGGGTGCGAATAGGTAATCCGGGTCTCGTGCGGATATAATACTCTGTGTGCATCATTTTAACTGAAAAATATTACCTAGATTATAACTATTATTTTCAAATGGTTTAAAATGGCATTGTTAAAATAGTGATGTGCAAAGATTTCGGATGAAATCATGGATATCAATGTAACTTCGAATCGATAAAACAGTGATACAAATGACAGATACAATAAATTTGCTTTGATGATGTCTTCACCGATTCACACCAAAAACCATTATGACTGGTGACGAATTCCATTACTCGTCACGAACTTAACATGAAGAATTTTCAAATAGCAGATAAATGACTTTTATCACCAAGAAACGTAAACGCTTTGCCGAACTTAAGAGAGTTTCATTTCAATATTGTTGAACTTGCAATTTCTTCGGTTCACTGCTTGTTATATAAAGTTTCAAGATGGGAAGACTGGGAATCGCGAGAGGGCAATCGAGAGATGCCTCGCCGTCGGGATTAATCTCCAGCAATTATTACCTTCTGATAACCCCATATTATCTCCACTGCTTCCACCGTCACTCAGTCAAATTGGCGCTGGCTGCTTGGTGAACGAAAATCGACCTGAGTCATTTCTAAGATATGATCCTGAAATTAATTCCATAAACAACAAAAAATCGTGTCTTATATAATGGCTTTTACTAAGCCTCAAAATAAAATTAGAACAGCAATAAAACAAATGATTACCCGTGGAATAGATTTTAATTGTATCGATGAAAATTTCACAGTAAGTAATTAAAACCGTAAAAGGTATATAAATATTAATTGAACAACATAACAATGCATGGAATATTGTAGAAATATGCCTTTTATTTTCTTCGAACTAAATTATTTTTTTATAATTTTAAAAATTAAAAAAAATATTAATATCCTATTATTGTAAAACTGAAATTAACATGCTTTTGGTCATTCTTATAAAAAAATTTTAATTTTCTATTCTGCATCTTAAAAAATAAATTTGTTTTGGTTTTATTTTCCTCGTCTGGTCACAAATACACTCATACCAATGAGTATTGCGTGATGTGATATTTTTCTAGATTTTTCTCACAAAAAAATGTGCTTGAGGTCAGTCACACATGTTAATTAATTTTCTTAATAGATTGCAAAGCGTTCTATCATATTTGAAAATTTGATTAAGTGTCTGCATCAAAGAGATTTGAGTGTACGATTGTAACAAGATACGTTTGTGTTAGAACACGCAATAAATCATTTACATTCACGGTCTGATGCAAATGGAAATTTAAGCAAACTGTCGAACAAGATTACCTTTAACTACAGGTAGTACTATAAAATCAATCAAACAAATTATTTGAAACATTCTACATGTATTTACGATATTAGTATTTTACGTGTTTTCATTGCGTACGTAGTTATTATAATACTTTTTGATATTATAATACTTACTTATTATAAACGGCCTTTTCTGTTGCAAGAAATCGTTCATTATCGGACATATGGTACAAATGATGATGTATTGGAATTTACGGCACGAATGATTGCGTCATTACACGTTCAACCAATCGCAGCGAGAATCGTGGGGAGGTAGCGGTAATAGGAACAGCCGACCACCGTTTTCTCGTACAGATGTCAAATACTAGAGACATCACAAGAAAGATGTTTCCCAAAATTAAGTTTGATTCTTTTAAAATTTATAATGCTGTTATACAAAAAAACGCTTACGCAACTCGTTTATATTGTTGTTTTATTGCATTCGTACAAATTTGAAAACTTCCTCGTAACGTCGCTCATTTTCAAAACATGTACTCAAGCAATGAAGTTTAAGGTTATAAACTAACTGTATAAAACACCATCATGAAATAAGTATTGTAAGACATTATTACAAGATTCGTGAATTGTTAAACGAGACCGTTAGACCGAGTTCGGTAACCAATCGAATGTTGTAATATGTTACGATGCAACACACATACACATTAATTATATAAATATATATAATTAATTCTAGTATGCACATATATACAATACAAATATGTCAAAGACGCTATAATAGCAACAGTTGTTACTCTGAAACATCTGAGACTGTGATATATATATATATATATATATATATATATATATATATATATATATAGTATATAAGTTGTATCTCAAAACTGCATTAGGGCGGTTTATTTTTACCTCTCAATTACCCCTTCAATTCTATGTATTCCTGAAGGAGTCCAATAGCTGCCAAATACTGTGTTGGAGTTTTATGGTTCAATTAGACATGCTTTTCCTCTAAAATTTCTATCCTATTTTTAAAGAAAAGAAGGGCAATGTTACATGTTACTGTCCAATATGTCCTTTTCAAGAAAGTTTTTAATTTAAGGCAAAAGTTAATTTTTTGTTATTTCCAGACGAGAAAAAACACATGAAATAAGGAATACCACTTTTAATTAGTTATTTTAAAGTAGTGATATAAGAAATATTTCAACCTAAATGCGGGGCGGAAAACACTTACGTAATCCAGTGAGTTCACTACGCAAGCTATAGTGAGCTATCATTTTCACGCTATAATACATTCGCAATCGTCCTGTGAAAATACATTTTTCAACTCACAATTTGAGAAAAACTACTTATATTTTTATACATGTTTACATGAAAAAAATGAAGATTTAATATTGAGACTCGTTTCATTCACAAGGAAGTATGTACCTTTCATATTAGGAGTGTAAAAAGAGTTTTAAAAAATATTTGTCCTCGATGTTCCTGCATTTTCGAGTCTTTTTTGTGAGTTAAAAAATCCCAGAATCACAATTTTGTAAAAGTGAAAATATGATGTAATAAGTGGCGGTTTCAGAGTCAGTTTATGTAATAGAAGCAATCGCCCCCTGTTTGTACTACTTTCATTGAGTAGACTATATCTCTCCGTAGATCCGATACAGTTATTTCGCACGCCTTTCCACGTATTTCACAAAGTGGTCAAAGTATGTGCAATGGGCGTCAGGCTTCTCTCATTCTTCGGCGAACTGAGCACTGACCCTTTGAGATGAACCTGGCCGATTGATGGATGATGCCGGGTACTAAGTTCATTAGTCCCGTAAGTGTAGTGATTTTGCCTCGTGAGGTGGCGGTGATCTTCCCCCCGTTAGATAGTGAGATCCGGTGCCGAACTACGGTCGGCTAGCGGGGTTTTCCCCACCAAGGTACCTCCTATCAGCTGGGCAAGCTCTAAGCTTCCGATCTGTCTCCCGACATGTGTGCTAGTGTAGTGCATGTAAGTGTAAGTGTGTGTAAGTAAGAAGTGAATATACGCCAAGGAAGAAAAGATAGCGCGCGGTCCGTGGCGTTTGTTAGGGTACTGTTCCTGCATTGGCCTGGTGTTGATCGGAGAACTACCGATCAAGGCAGCCGGCCGCTAGAATACTCCCTCAGACAGCGACAACTACCTCGCTGACAAACTAGTGACGAATATCCTGCCACTATGGGGACTCGAACCTAGGACCACCCGATCAGAGGCACTGCAGTAATAACAGTTGATGCCGTCTATCCCGGTAAGAGGCAGTTAGGAAAGAGTAGATCTGGTGCACCGTGCCCCGCATGGTAATCATTTAATGCTGAATTATTAGTTTTCTGTGTGTTGTTTCCATAATAATTTGTGCGCAGTGGTTTTACGTAATGGACCTTCATAAAAACAACGACACTCGGCGCGGAAGCCTTGTGGATCCTGCTGTGGCGTGGGAGAAAGGCTAGGGATGAGGTGCTGTGGGTTGTGAGTGGATAATATTTTAAAATGTTCATTTTGTAGAATGTGTTTATAGAGTTTTTATAGTAGATCAAATCTTCCAAATATTTTTAATGATCAATATTGGTTGAAGTCAAAAGCCATAGCATTTATTATTGAGTTTTGTAATTTTTTGTAAAAAAAATGTAATTCCAAACATTATTATTTCCATGTGTGTTTAAAGCTGAATGGTCCTGTACAAGTTAAATTTCGAAAAATTTGTTTTTTTTATTGTATATGCAAAATCATTAGTGTAGTATTACAGAATAACTTATTAATAAAGATCTTACCTTATATCGGCCATCCTGTGGAGAGGATTCCATTATTTTTTCCTGTGCAAATTTACTCAACATCCCGTACTGGGTGCACACTATGCCCGGATCATTTGGTTGTTTGTCACTCAAACCTAGTGCGATCCCGTAACTATTGTATTGATTCCAATTGTTTCGGATTTCCTATAACTGTAAAAGAAAATATTGAAAGACGTAATCTTGTGTCGAAACTCGAATAATTGTTTGAAGATGAAATGGGTGAATCACATGTCATCCCAACTTTTCATTCCGCAGGTTGCAGGTTTGCGATGCCTTAAACACAATTTTCCACACGTTCATGATATTACGTTTATTTAATCGGGATACTTTCGATTGTGATTAATAACGTGATCTAACTCAAGATCTAAACATTTAGGAGATATAATATCATTAAATATAGGATAATCTTGTCTGCAGCAGCAAATGTTCGTTTCAAAGATTTTGTTCACAATGTGTCGGCAAAAGTCACATTAACACTGCCACTTCCTCTTTTTGACAATAAGAAGAAAGCACAGAAAAAAAGAGTTATAATAATAATTATTATTAATTAATAATAATAATAATAATAATAATAATAATAATTGTTATTATTATTACTATTAAGTTTAAAAATGAAGTATATGTTTAGGGATGAATTGTGTTAAAATTGTAGACAAGTATGTTTGAATTATCAACATTCATTACAAATATTTCTTTAGCTCATATTATGTTATTTATTTTTTAAACATTTTACTTATAGAATTATTATTTAAAATATACAATTTCTCTGATTTCAAAACATTTATATCACTTTAAACATCTTTGTTTTAAGATATTCAAGATAGTGTTTTGTAAATTAATATTTATTAATTTAAATAACTTTCAGTGAAGCGAATTTTTATGTATGGGTGCTTTACTGAAAATATCTCATAAACTCAATACTTACCACTTGAGTGGTTGTTGTGTAAAGCAATTCAATATCTCAAGGTTATATCAGTTCATAGGAATAATTATCAGAATCGGCTGTATGTATATTGGGTTTCAGTTTGGTATCATTACTGTCATACTCTGCCTATATCTTTAAACATCACTGATATATTGCATTTTACTTTGTACTTAAGGAATTATGCCAACGAATCTTTACAGAAAAAACAGAGAAGTAATGTATGATGTATTCGGAAATTAATTTCCGTGATTCCTAGACATTCAATTTATAAATATCAAAACCGACGCCAATAACACTTAAAAATCAATAATTTTATGTTGTTAAATATCTTTCAACGATACACACAATAGATAACCGAATTGTCTACTAGACAAGTGATTTGAACATTCGACAATAATTGTGCAACTAAACAAAACAAGGATGAAGTACTTCCTTGTATATTTTTTCTTCTATAAATTAACAAAAAAATATAACTTACTTGTAGTTGTGCATACAAAGCGTCACATTAACATTATTTACGTTATTACACATTATATAATTCAGTAATTTCTATTAGAGGCAAATTGTACTAAAAAAATTCGTATATAAATTACCAGTTACGTGGCGTTTAAGTGAATATCTTCGATATGTTTGTTTACCTTTCCTGCTATTTTTAGAGAAAGAAATACAGAAGGAATATGCAATTCAGTAAAATTGTGAAGTGCATGTTTGTTTATTACTTTTGCTTATTAGCAAAAAATAATTTGTTAAAAATATACACAAGCAAAATGTCACTACCACACGGGGTGACGTACGAAAGTACAAGAAATGTTTTCTTTCTACTTCTAAGATATCGCGATCCTGGGGAACATTGAGGGAATACAATAGTTAAATGCATTAGAATCAACGGAAGTGTGTTTTGCAAAAAACACTGATTGTTCATTATCTCATATCATAGACTCTCTTTTAAACACATGCATGTACATATATTCATATTTCAGAACAGTCGTTCTCGGAGTAATTAAATGATATACAAGTATACAGTGTGTATGATAAATCTCTAATATATCGTGCATATACTATTACAGACACGTAGGGCATATAATTCCCTATATACATATACACATCGTACACATATATATTTTATATACATACATACAGGAAGAAGTGAAAATGACCCAATTTTCGTTTTATCATTACAAAAAAAGACCAACAGTCTGATTAACTTAAAATATAGAATTTAGGCTGTTCGATTATAACCCTGTTTCCGATTTTTAAGTGCTGCTATCGCAGTTCAAGGATAGCATGTGCTACTTTTTGTTCAGAGCATACCCGTTTCGTAGCCAGGGAACATAATTGGAACCCACTGTGCGAATAATTACGTGCGGTGGGAAGTTTCGACATCAATCAATTCATTGTGCGATTTCGTTTAATGATCATAAAATCATGACAAAGATGCAATTGCATTGTCAACATTACACATCACACTTGACAATATTTAAAAGTTTGTACGATCTGCGAATTTAGTATCTGTCTTCTCTGAAATTTACATTATCTTGCGATATGTTATTTAATGTAGTATTGCTGTATGGGAAGTACTTAAGTTTCTTTTTATGTTTGAATGTGATAAAGAATTGGTTATACATTTAATATGAAATCCGATATTTCAATGCTTTTGAGACGCAAAACACAAATTGTCTTTTCATTGCTCTAATAAATTCTGTAAATACCTATTGAATTAAATGCATCTCTCAATTTTCTTGTGATAACTAGTATCTACGCAATTTAAACAGTCTTCTAAAGAATTACTTTGAAATTAACCGTTCTATACGATATGTACATTATTTAAAATGAATATTATTTATCTAATTTATAAAATATTGAAGTTAATATATTAAAGGTAATATTTACTAGGTAAACGCATGAAAAGTTTGTTGCTCTCAACCTTTTCATTTTTTTTATTTTTCAAATAGGAGGGAAACAGAAATAATTTCAAAATAAATTGCTTTAAATAAATACTATAAATTTATTTCACAAGGGTTCATTTTATCAAGTTCTTTTCCGGATACTTTTCGCACAGTACACCTGACTGTATTTCACTCAGTAATTTTTTATGGCCCATTGCACCGGCTCTGATATACGGATCGACCGAGAGTACCTATTACATAACAAATAATCGATACGCCTGGGCACACGTTCTACGACTTTGGTGTTCTACGCATTATTTATGCTACAATGGTTTGTCACAAAATTGCAGTTAATGCACTCTAATTTAGTTCATCTCTCATGAAAACAGGACGATCCTACCATTCTCTCTCTATGAAGTGAGAAACTGCACGAGTATTATTCTTACTTCTTCTCGGAAAGATATCTTTAAAGGGGAAAATAATAACACAACTGAATTTTTTATTGAATTTGCAGACACTTTCGAAGACATTAAAAATATTTGTTATGATATAAGCTAGCTAAGCTATTCATCACAAAGACAGAGAAATTGCAACCGTTTTCCCTGTACGAGCCCTCTAGAAACTCATGAATAAGAAGCCGCCTAATACATATCGCAAGAGGCCGTGTGATTTGAACACGCGAGGGATTGGCGCAACAGTTGCGCGCTAGCGAGGAAGGGCACCTCCTTCAGGTAGGTCAGTGCGAACCCCGCCGGTAATTTGCCGAGAGAAAGCAAATTTAGGCAATCTAACTTTAACAACGAGCTTGGTCCCCATGGAACGTGGGAGCTCTGGCAGTGGCCCGGCGGCGGCGGAGGGTCGGGGCGCTGGAAGGGGCAGCGTCAGACCGGGCGCGCGACTGGCTGACAGCTGACAGTCCAAGCGCGCTCGCCGGCAGCCACAGTGGCGGCGGCGGCGGCAGCACGGCCGAGTGCGCAAAGCGCGCCGGCGCATGTCACAGCCACAGGGCAACTGGGCGAGCTCCCATCGATTATGCAGGATGTTGAATTAACTTTCAGAGGCACGCGGACAGACAAGCTTCTAGGGGTATTCTCAAAGGCTTTTGAGCGGTGCTTCGGGTGTTAACGTTCTGCGCGCTGGTACCGGAGTTTTCGCTCGTCCAGGGAAAGAAAGGCAGTTGCAAGAACAAATGGCTGTCACCATATGAGAATGCTGGCCAATAGAATCATTGAGTATCCTTTGAAATTGACTAGTTTAGTGACATTGTCCCCTTCGCCCAAAAACGATCGTTCGGAATGGGAGTGTCTTAAACAGTGTAAAGCCATGATTCTGCGCTGTGACTTGGAACCGTGCCGAGACCGCCGCCCTGTGAGTTCTGCAGCCGCAACATCCGACCGGAAGCGATAAACCCAGAGTTTCCCGTTCGCCTTCTGCAGCACGCTTCCGTCGAAACTCGAGTCACTGTTGGCGACAATACTAATCGGTCAATGAGCTAATAACACAGGAAGACTCGCTGAATTTCATAGTTATCTTCTACCAAATAAAGCGATTTTTTTGTACGAAACGCCGCGTGGCAACGCTTTAAAACGGCACCAAACGAAACATCATCCGCTCACAATGCACTCAATACAGCCATTATTTTCGTTAAAACCCGTTTGTCATTTCCAGCAATCGTTCGCCATTCAGACTGCTTTATATTCAAGGGTGAAAACAAGCAATTGTTTGTAACGTCGAATAAAACTACACATTTTCACGTTACATCATTGTTTTTGAAAGTTCGATTAATATGTACACATGGGGCGTTTTGGTATCAGTGGAATGCGATTTACAGAAAATATACATCAATCAAATATTCTCAATTATTGTTAATACTTGAAACTTTTGCTTTGTATTATCCGATCACCATTGTTCTGCCTTCCAGTGGCTTAACATGGCAGTGCAAATACAAAACTGGCGACCGTCACTCGTCACGGCAACCTTATATTCTCTGTGAAACTATTGGTCGTTTTTTGTAAAATATCGTCCTTCTAGTAGTAAATATAATACGTTATAATATTAGCAAATCCTTTCCATAAGAGATTGTTATACACAAAATTGAAATTGACGGAGGATCGTTATGTAAAGAAAAAGTTGGCGAGGGAGGTGGACAGAGTCTGTCGGTCGTCTCACCGGGGGCCTACAGAAGCACTTCGTCGCTGCCACACGGAGGAGCTGCGGGCGCCAGCTGCGGGCGCCAGCCGCCTGCGGCCACACCGCGCGACCACGGCGGCCGGGAGAGCGCCGCCTCCGCCCCCGCCTCCGCTGCCGCCGCCGTCGCCACGCCGCCGCCGCCGCCCCCGCTCCACGCCGCTGCCGCCGCCCCCGCCGCCGCCAGGCGCCCGGCGCAGCTGCGGGCAGCCTTCGCTCGCCCGCTAGAGGACAAATTTTGGAATTCAAGAGTCATTAGAGAACAGTGACCACACTATAAAACTGGTACAAATGAATGAGATGTCTGCTGGCAGAAGAACAGTCGGCGAACTCTCTTGAATCAAGAACGAACGTCCACTGTTGTTAGTTTTTTGGCGGGGGAATCCCCGTGTTTCCGTCCGTTGGAATTAGATAAACGTACAAAAAGTTCGTAGATCAATGTTCTGCAACACAATTCCACCCAAAAATAGATGAACTCCCTTAGGTACAGTACGTCGAAGGTTCGTTATTAGAAATGAGTTTCTTTCTTTTCGTTTCCGTCGCGGCTCGTGCGGCGACGCAACGAACGTACTTCGCAAGTTCACGTGTGGCGCGAAGAAGTCAACACTGAAGGAATGTTATTGGGTGACGGCAGACGTCGGCGGCGGCACCGCTGCCTTAATCACGGACAAAAACGAACTCGTTGTAATGGTTCCAGCGGTTCTCCTCGGAGTCGACGCCGGGCTTGAGGTCGGCCGTGGCGCCCCCGGCCGTGCCCGAGCCGCAGCTGCCCGCCAGCTTGAAGCCCTGTTCCTGGAGCATGTCGAACGCCTGCTCGATGAACGAGTGCTTGAGGAAGAAGCGTGACGTGTAGCGGTCGCTCACCCCGTGGTCCGGGTCTCGACTCTCGTTGAGCGTCTCGCCGAAGACGTCGCGGCACAGCGCCACGCGCCCGCACACCAGGATGCGCGACAGCTTGCGGAACTTGACGTCCGCCAGGCCGTCGCGTCCGAACTGGAAGCTGCCGCGGTAGCCCACGGTGATGTAGCCCGCCGAGCGCGACTTGTCCGCCGCGGCCAGCCCGTCCTTATACTGCTGCACGGCGTCCGCCATCCCCGGCAGCCCGAAGTAGGCGGCCTCCTGCCGCAAGCGCTCCTTCTCGCAGAACTTCTCCGGCAGCACGAGCGCCTGGTTGCGTAGGTAGTCGAGCACGTAGCGGAAGAGCACGCCGTCGCGGTCCAGGAAGTACTTGCCCTTGGCGTCCTTCGGCGGCGGCGGCTGCTTGCCCGTGAACATGTGCGCGAGCAGCGAGTTCCCCTCGCGCGTCAACGTGCTTAGCGCCGTCGTGTAGAACACTCCACCGACGTTCAGTTCTACCACGGGCGAGAAGTCCGCCATGTCTGAATCTTCTTGCATGGCCAGCTCGCTGCTCCGGCCGGACGCACCTCTCTCACGGCGGGACACTCACTCGCGACTGGCGGCGGCGGAGGCGGCTGCGTACGGCTCCCGCGCGCTCCCCGCTGTTTTCTTCGCCGCTCCTCTTTCCGCCCCGGACCCGGCCGCCGGCGCTGGCGCCCCTCCGCGCGGCTGCGCGGCGCTCCCCACCCCGCGCCCCAGCCGCCGCGCCGCTCCGCGCCGCACGCTCCCGACCCGACCCGACCCGCCTCGTCCCGGTCCGTCCCCAGCCTCGTCCCGCCCCGTCACCCTCGCGCGCCGCCCCCCCCCGCCGCCCCCGCTGCCAGCGACGCGGGAATTTTGATCAATACGCCGCGGATTCGGCGCACTCCTCGCCGTCGCGCACCTTTCGGGTCGATCCGGAGCGCAGCATCCCGTTACTTCGAGCGTGGAGCGCGCGCCGCTGCCAGGCGGAACGGCGACGGCGGCGGAGGAGGTGGACGAGCGGACGAGCGGACCGGTGGGCGGGCGGAACGAAAATAGCAAGTCGCCCGCCGCCGCTGGCCGGCGTCACGCGACCGCCTCCGCCGCTCCGCCAGGCACGACCTCCACTCCCTCTTCCGACCCCCCCCCCGACCCCCTCCAATGACCTCTTCCACCCCCGTTTGCTCCCACATATACCAGCTTCAGCTCAAAATCCCCGACTCTTGTTGCTTCTCGTTCCTATTTTCCGTTTCTCTGATCTTTTTAATAATTTTCCATCAAGTGTGCTCTTCCTGTTTTCTAGATCCTGTGCTTCTTTCTCCAAAATCCCACCTTTATTTTATTTAATTTTTTTCTGTTTCCCAATGTTTACCCCTACTCTTCGCTTTATTACGTATTTTTTTATCCGAATACTCTGTGTACTTCTTAATTTAAAAAAAAACATTTCCCGCAATTTATTATCTCTCTGTTCTCCTGATTCTAAGTTTGTCTCCTCCAAATTTCCATTTCACTTCTTTAATTATTTTCAATACTTTTCCGCAATGTTAACTCTTAAACTGTTCCCCTGAATGTGTCCTTCTGTCACGCGAGTTGCGTCTGTCTCCTTTTACTCTTTTTCTACAATATTTATTTTCCGTCTTTTTGCCTGATTCCGTACTTCTTCTCTCGCCAACATTTCCACTGTCCTTTTCACTTTTTATTTTTTTTTATCCAATTTTCTCTCCATTTGGCTTCACTTGATGTACGGTCATTTTCACTGAATTATTTTCCATCTATAATTTTAATGTTTTGTCTCACGCCTATTACTCTTTCTTCTTTTCGCACAAATATTATAATAGTTTTATTTTTCTTTGATTTCCAAAATACGTGTTTCTCTAAGAGAAAACGTTGGTGCCCTTCTTAAGTTTCCCTCGGCTTTTAATTCTTCTTTTTATTATTTATTGTAGACATTTCAGTTATGAAATTTCCCCTTTCTCTCATTTCTACTTCCTTTTCGCCATAGTATTGTTCTTTTGATTTTGATTTTTTTTTCTATCACGAATTTAAGCTGGATGTTGGATTCCGGATGTTTGTTTCCCCTCTCAGGGTATGATTTATGATGTTGAGTCGAGAACAACTTATGAGCTTCCTTTTCCAAGCTACACTGTCCACTTCCCTACCGCTAGATTTATTTTTAAAACGGACGTTTGTGAACCTCATAACGCTTCGATAAGACCGCCAAAAGGATTTCCGTTACAAGAGCACGAAATGCCATGTTTTACTGGAAATAACTGAGGATTGTAATTTTCGGGAAATTCGAAAATGTCGTTGGGGCTTCGTTTCAAGTATCTACTCCGCAAATTAAAATATCCTTTTCTAGTTCGATATCAATGAATAAATCCTGCTATGATAGAAAATACTGTTCTTATTGATAATACATAGTGAAAGTGGGATACTATACATATGTATTAGGAAGAATGATATCAATTGATGAATTTGCTAAGACAATACCTATTAAGCCTCCAATAGTAAATAAGAATAAAAATCCTAATGTTCATTGTAGTGAAAGATTATAAGATAATTGTGATCCATGTAAAGTGGCTAATCAACTAAAAATTTTAATTCCTGTTGGTACAGCAATAATTATCAAAGCTGAAGTGAAGTATGCTCGAGTATCTACATCTATATCAACTATGAACATGTGATGGGCTCATACAACAAAACCAAGTAATCCAATAGCTATCATTGCATAAATTATTCCGAGTGTACCAAATGCTTCTTTTTTCCCTCTTTCTTGAGTAATAACATGATAGATAATTTCCGAATCCTGACAGATTTAAAATAGAGACTTCTGGATGACTAAAGAATCAAAATAAATGTTAATAGGATATAAGATTCCCTTCTCCTGTGGGATCGAGAAATGATGTATTTAGATTTCGATCTGTTAATAATACAGTGATAGCGCGAGCTAAAACTGGTAATAATAATAATAATAATAATAATAATAATAATAATAATAATAATAATAATAATAATAATAAAAGGGCTGAAATTCCGATTTTAATTATAGTTGTAATAAAATTTAAGGCTCCTAAAATTGATGAAATTCCTGCTTAATGTATTGAAACTAGTGATGCTACTCTTGTCAGCTGCCTTCTATAGTTGCCTTAAGTACATTTTTTTAAATTGTTCGTAATTTTTCGGCTTCCTACTTGTAGAACAGAAATATAATTTTCATAATATTAAAAAAAAATAAAACCTCGACCAAAATGGGAATTTTCTTTGAAAAATTTGAAGCCTTTTTTAAGAAAATGGCATTTAAGCGCTACTGTAAATTCGAAATTCGAACCTCTTTTCACAGAAAACTGATGCGTTTTCGAAAAACCTCATATGACGAACTTTCAAGCACTTACAGTCACAAATTCAAATGTTTACAAATGGCTGGAAATGTACATATTAAAGGCGTGAGAGATGTTTCAAAAAAATCACGTTTGTTTAATGTTCGAAAAAACAAGTGAATACTGCAAAATTAATTCTATGTCATCTTAAACAACACTATCTGTTAGAAAAGCTTGATGAAAACTTTGGAGCCATTTGTGACAAAAAGGAGTTTGAGCGTTTCTGAACATTCAAAATTTTGTGCTCATTTTCACGAAAAACTGTTGAGCTTTCGAGAAACTTTATCTGACATTATTTTAATCACATGTGCTCATTAATATATTAAATTAAAAAACGTTTAAAGAAAAATTTGGATCGGTTTTTGAGAAAATCTTGTTTTTGTTATTTTTTTAAATTGCAAATATTGCACGCAATATTGCGCGAAAACCACTAACATTTTCAAAAAATGTACATGACCTTAATAAAAGAACTAATTATGGACAACAAATTTCATTTCAAAGAAACATCTCTATCTTAAATTTTGTAGTTGTAGGAAGACACCGAAAAAAATTCATACTTTTGAAATTTTGGAAAATTCGGTTAACCGTGAAAATCGGACCTTTGCCACTTTCATAACTGTATGTTACCTCATTGTTACAAGAAATGTAAAGAAAAAGTTTGGAGCTGTTTTTGAGAAAATTTTGAAAATATCCGGAGGGCTTCATGTAAAGTACCCTCAAATTTTAAAGAATGTTTTTCAAAATCTCAAAGCTACGATTCGAGCTCGAAGGAAAGGGTTTTTTCAATTTGGAAAAAATCCTACGCATGGTTTAGGCGCTAGTAGTGTTCACAAAAATCGGACGGACTGACGGACAGCGGACAGACGGACAGACGGACAGCCGGACGTTTTGAAAAGAACCACTTTTTCCGTATTAGGGGACCCCAAAACGTGTATTTCCGTTGAAATTTCGAAATCGATTTTCCGCAGCATTACATAACTTTCCCTATACTACGTACGAGTATATTACTATACAGTATTTCAGTAAAGCTCCTGAGTGTGCCGGACATGCAGATGTGTTTTTGCCATTCCGTCATTGGCAACAAGACCATTTCCCGTGCACCAATCGAGACGTATGAGGTGTCATTCGATGCATCTCGGTTTGCTAATGAACTAATAATTTGTTTTCGGATCCCGCCAGAAACTTTAAAGAAATTTCCAAAAGCGTGTTTTTTCGTGTTTTGGTGCTGCGATCTAGGTGATAATGCCAGGAATTAAACCAACGCCTAAATCGATCTATGTATGTGACGTTAATTAAATACCAGAACACCAAAGCATTTTTTGCTTAATACGCCATAATTTTCTTTCACGGCCTTGGCAACACTGATGTTGACATCTTTAAGTGAACAATTGAATAACCATGAATTGAATAATCGAGCTGCAGTTTGGTTTCAATTTAGAGTCCAATTATTTTCGTATTTTTAGAAATAAATTTGCGAATACCTACGAACAGAATTGCCTCGGAACTTATTTATACTTGAAAAATTTCAAGTGAATATGAGAAAACAAACCTGAGAGTAATGCTAAAGAATGAATGAATGTTATGTTCAACTTTGCACTTTTACGTTCTAACATTAAGTGTGCAATCCCCGTTTTCAAATGAATGTGACTCACAACTTATTCTTATTCAAATTAACTAATACCTTATTCACATAAACATATAAAACAGTCACTTTTTAATGTTAGATTCGCATGCAATGCTAGATTCGCATAAAACGCTAGATTTGCATACAAAACGCTTAATAGAGTAATTGAGAAGTAGAAGTAAATTATACCGAGTTTGTGAAATTTCAGAGTTGTGAAGGTTCTTCAAAAATTAGGGGAGAAAAATACGGAAGTGTTAAGGAAATCCGAGGAAGAATTAAATGTAGTCGTAAAAAATATTGCGATAGAATTTTCGGAATTAATTTGGAATGATCAGAATTTTTTCATTTAACATTTGTGTTAATGCAAATGTGCTATGTGCATTTTTGTGTATATTACTAAAAAAGGGTCAAATGTAGCTGTACTAAAATTTAACTATTAATATCAAAACCTTCAAGTATTTGTTACGGCGAGTATAATTTTGAAATTGCAATAAAACCTCGTAACATTGGATGTTGAGAACTTTTGAACTGGAGTATAAGATTATCAGCTACTACGATTCATTGGTAAGTCCAATGTCAGATACTGAAATAACATATTCAAACAAAGCTGGGCATGAAAGAAATTTTCAACACATGAAATTATTTTTAAAACAGTTTACAGCGTCAGCGACGACACAGAATGATAGTACTCCGTATATACGTACGTATACGGGAAAGTAAAATACTCTTTAATCAAGAGCTAACCAGCAGATTCATATGCAACTGAATCATTTTAATGGGTCATAATAGAACACAGGTGCAACTTTGGATGATGATAACACAGAATTGTGAGGTAACATACATACACACAGGAGATAAAGTCCGGCAATCCGGGAGGGGCACATATTAATTCTGATTATTCAAGCAGCAAAGAGAGACTAGTTACAATAACATGGGAGATTCCTCGCAGCAAATGTTGGAAGTGCCCTTAATCAGTATCCAAACACAACTGTACTCGTCTTACCATATTCCGCGACGTTCTGTGAAGTGTATACTCGCCAATATTGCTTATTTCGTGTGTAATGGATTCACGGATATTAGCAGTTGTCTGTTTGGTCGCAATCGTGATTCCTTCGCAGCTCTCTGATATATGTCATCTGAAATGCCTGTCTTCTGGGTCAATCAACGCGATTTCTTCGAGAGTTCTTCAAGCGTCTTTGGACATTATCAATAGTCGCTACACTCAATAGTGGTCTATTTTTACCTGTTCTGTTTAGTACACTAGTTATTTCCAGCTTCCCAACAATCAATATAATTTTTACCTTTGCGTACAATGAATTCTCTTCGGAATGCTCATTTTGTTGTAACCAATGATTCTGTCTTCCAATATGTTTTCACAAAAATTCAACAATAAAAATACGCTCTCGAAGTGTGCACGTTTGTTAGGAGCTTTATAAATTTGACTTTTTCGACTTATTCATACTATTACAAAATTGATGATAGAGATTTTTTCTTCAAGTAAAACAATTTCTCCGCAGTTATTACTTTAATAAACGTCATATTTTTTTTTATTTTAGTAGTTTTTGGCGCAATATTGCATTCAATACGTGCAAAATTAAAAAATAAAAAAGCATGGTTTTCTCGAAACCGGCTACATTTTTTCTTTACAATTTTGGTTGTGATAGTGCTAAATGTACTCTATAAGATGACATGAATGCTATATTTATCTATTCTTTTGTTTTTCAAAAAATACAAAAATTTATTTGTTAACTTGTTTTTCACGTCGTTAATATTCACACGTCATTAATATTATATGACATTGCTGTGTTGCATTTATGAGTAGACTACATGTGCTTTAAGTTACGTCTTACAAAGTTTCTCGAAAACTGAAAAGTTTTCTGTGAAAATAAGCTCAAAATTAATCATTTTCAGAAACGTTCATACGCCATTTTCTCAAAACGACTCAACGTTTTTTCTTCAAACTTTTCGTTCTGATCGTACTAATTGCACTGTATGACATGAATACAGCAAAATGGATTTTGCCTTTTTAATTACAGACAGTACTTTTTTTAATATCTCTCACGCCTTCAATATGCATATTTTCAGCGATTATTATACATTACTGCATTTGTGAATGGAATTGCTTCAATGACTCACAATAAAGTTTTTCGAAAACTCAAAAGATACTCTAATATACTTTGAGGTCAACTAACTTCCATGTCAATCACATTCTCATCGTTTCTCTTGACTCATAGAGCAAGTGCCGAGATGATCCTTTACCTTTGATTCGGAATTTTTAAATATAGTTTTTATCATCATGAATATCAGACCCTGACCGAGACTAGTGTTTGATATTGTTCTTTTTGACATTAAATAAAAAATAAAAGCGTTTATAATCTTGACATCAATGTTTTATATCCTTGATATTATTGTACATTTAATATTCCAGTTTTTCTGAACAGTAATGTGTTATGAACAAAGGTTTACAGACTTTCTTGGGGACTATTGACGTACAGCATTTTATTTTATATTCCTATCAGCAAAAATGTTGTGACACAATATCACGGCGGCCTCAATCGTCCGGCTTTAATGTCAGTCTATTATTATACGTTTATGATTAAAAATAGAGAATATTTCCCGTTTGTTTAAAAAGAAATATTTCCCGTGATACAACTTTCAGAGAGAAATTCCGACTCATTAAAATTGTTCAGGTTTATATGGATCGCCCTGTACTTTTGCCATGTTAATTTGTTTGCAATTTTCAAAAATACAAATAGTTTTCTTTACTTCACAGATACTGCAATAACGTTGTTTAGTATTTATGAATACACAGTACAACAGTTCTTTACTTGCCAAGAATATCAAAAAAGTTACTTTTCTATTACGAACCCGTGAATAGCAAATATATGAAATGGCGGACAACGTTTTTCTTGGAGCCTTGCAATCGCATGACGTCAGCTCTGACGTAGGCAGTGACAAATAGAGTATACGAATTCAGTCAGTAAGCGCAGTATAAGATTAGGCGGAATAACACAATTTCATTTTTCAGCCAAAATCAAAACTTTTTCATTGTTTTTACATTTTCTCCGCATTCCTGAACATCCAACAAAACCATAAACACTTCTCTTATTGAGGTAATGCATAATTAATTCCAACTTCTGGGCCCATTGGAAATTAGTAATGTAAGGTTTTTGAATTTTTCCAGAAACCAAGAAACCATAGATTCATCTCACATAGCAGGAGGCTGCATAGTTTCCTTTCAATTTCTCCGCGGTTGGAAATTAATGCAGGTAGATTTTGATAAATTATTTTGTATTAGCTGCCAGCGGGTCATTAAGAGAGCGATGTTGCAATATGTATACTAGAGGCGGCTCTACAAAAAAAGCTGAAGAGCTGCAGGACCCCCACGTATTATAGTTATCGAAAATATGTTCTGTAAATGCTTTTTCTGTAAAAAAGACAGATTATATATTTTTGGATGACACGTAGTCTGTGTTTACTCTCCTAGCTATTCATTCGCGAACTCAACCGGATGCGCAGCGCTCTCCAAGGCTTCCGCTTCTGGTGTTCGGAGCAACTCCAATTGCTTCACTAATAAAGTCGAACCGCGTGCCGCAACTCTTCTTCCAACGCACGATCGAGGAAAGGCGACAGCACGTACGTCTAGCATAGGTTTCTTAACAGTTTAATGTGATCTTTTTTGGTGTTGTCATCTTGCGTGAAGTTCATCGATGCTTTGATAAGGCATCATGATCGTCTTGTACGAAAATGCCTTATTAACTACTGAAATTGCGGTATTAATATTCGGTCGAAAATGAATTCTGTGAATGAATTCTGGTTTTATTGAATAGCTATTTTCTTCCTTGGTTTATGAAGATAAGGTATGAGAAAAGAGCAAGGTACGTCTCTTCCGGAATTAAAATCTCGAAGTTTTAAGCAGTAGCCGACGAAAAACGTTTACAAGGCGTTTCGATAAAGACGTACTATACGAAAGAATCACGTGGATATGCGGATGTGATCAATTGGATGTACTTTTCCGTTTTCCACGTGTTCTTTTTGGTGTGGAATGTGCGTGGTCAAAGGCAGGGGTGAAAGATCTTGTGCGCTTCTCCGCAAAAGTTAAAAGAAACACGAGAATTCGAAGCTACATTTGAATAATGAAGATCAGTTACCACTTCTTGGGACAATAACCAAATAACTTGATTCTGCCTATTGGTGGAAGATTGGGAAACAATGAAAATGTCACAAATAAATAATCTAAATGGGTGAAAACCAGAACGGTATAAGTGACAAATCATAAATTCTGAGAAAAATTTATTTATTTTAGGCTATATTTCAATGGCAATGTATTTTCGTAGTATTAATGAACAATTGAAATGACGTGGTTTTAATGATAAAACAAAGCACCACAACTTTACAGTTATATTGCCGAAAAGAGATTTCCCTGAATTTATAAAATGTCACTTATACCGTTCTGTTTTTCACCAATTCATATGATTTTGAAAATAATAAATTTGATTCAGTTTTATGAAGCAATGAAAACAAACTTTAATTGAAATAATAAATAGCATCAAATTCCTAATTTCGCGTACCGGGAGAGGTGTCTCGCGGTATCGACTGATATCACTGCAGTGCCTCTGATCGAGAGGTTCTATTTTCGAGTCCCGGCTGTGGCATGATTTTCGGTACTAGCTTATCAGCTAAGTTGAATTTAGTCGCTGTCTGGAGGAGAATTTTAGCGGCCGGATGCTCTGATTGGTAGTTTTCTGTGGTGTCTCCGATCAACACCAGGCGAATGCGGAGGCAATTTCCTAACAAATAGAACACGGACCGTGTGCGATCTTTCCTTCCTCTTCCTTTCCTATCCTCGCCACTTACAAACACACTAACATGTGCTACACTACCACACATGTCGTGAGACCGGTCGGGAGTTTAGAGCTTGTTATGTTCAGTAAATGAAAGTTTAACATATACTAAATATTACTTTATTCAATCTAATTTCGTTATATTTGCTTAAAATTCTGTACACAACCCTATGCCTTTCTGAGAACCATCTTCAACTTCTCAACGGCGTGTCACGTCTCTTGTCACGTCAGGCCGTCACCTCCGGCCGTGTAGAACGGAAGCCCCAAGTTGCAATAATCCCTTGCTCGGCCGTCACCTCCGGCTGTCGTTGCAAGGGTAGCGGCCCAAGTTGGTCGATCTTCGGCGTGGGAAGGAAGCTCTCCCACCCTCACGATGTCGTCTTCTCTCTCTGGGCGATCTCGCAGCCCCACTGGCTGGGCTCCGTCTCTACTCTCTCGAACGGCGCAGGAAATTGTACTCTCCGCTGCCTGGAACTGCACTGCCAAAACTGCCTTCCCGGAGCTGGCTGGCCCGTTATATAGCGGGCGAAGCACTGACATAGACTCGCTCTTCGCCAGGAGCCCGGTGGCGCGTATATATCTTGGCCGTGCCGCCGCTACTACTAGCGGTTCACAGAGCACGCCCGCGCGGCAGATTCAAAAGATCGTCGAACATAACATGTCCTGGCTGGGGCGGCTCCCCCATTGTGGGAGATACCTGGTTGCGGGAAACTCCGCTAACCGACGATAGGTCGGCACCTAATAGCGCCATCCAGCGAGGGAAGATCACCGCCACCTCCCGAGGAGAAAAACACGCACTAAATTTCGTGCGGTAGAGAATCATCATATTATTTACTCAGAAGCGGCCACTGACGTATACCAAACGAATTCCTTCGAGAATAATTGCGTGGCAACGTGGCGCAGCTATTACTTACACCACTTCCCACTTTTGCCACTTCCCACATTTTTAATATTCGGGGCAATATTTTGATTATTCTCTCTTATGGTAACGAACGGGACGCAATCGGTTCACTTCTACGAGAACATGGCAAACGACAACTCGCGACCGCGAGCGGAATGACGTATTTAAACTTATAACTTTTAATGCTAGTTGACGCTTTGATCCGCGAGTCAAATTTCATGACAAGCCACCGGCCTTCGGCCGATGCAATTAATATAAAACATCCTTGAGCCTATTCAACGCATTTATGGCAAAATGCTTATTTAATTAATTAAAACGCGCGACTGGATCTAATCAAAAACCCCTGTTTATGTTGTGCAAAAATTTTGCATTGAATAACAACGCTTAAAAATCCTTAATTATATTGGCATACTTTACATTGATTACACGCCAGAAGTTGATTCACTGATTGATTAGTGAGTACGGGAGCATCAACTGTAAAGGTATTTCGCCTCCAGGAACCACAACCAGGAAATCCCCACGCATGGCACCGTGCCCCACAGGATTTTTGTATTTTTAAATAAACTTTTAGCTACGTTTATTAAATGTTTTGGAAAGTCTCTTCGAACCATTATGGCTCATAATCTTCTCCTGTTTACTCGGTCGAAGGCTTTTTCAAAATCAATGAATGCAATGTGCGTGTCTAAATTAAACTCTCTTCTTTTCTCTATTATTTGGTTCAATATAAGAACATTATCTGTGCAGGATCTTCCCTTTATGAAGCCATTTTGTTATTCTAATAATATAACTTCAGCTATCGTCTTAATCCTCTTTTGGATCAGTTTAATGAAGATTTTATATGTTGTGTTTAAGAGGCTTATACCTCTATAATTTCCCAGCTACTTCGATTCTTTTTAAACACAGATATTATTAGGGCTGTTTGCCATTCTTCTGGTATCGTTCTTCATAGCCAACATTGATTGTATAGATGTAACAGTCTTAAATGAAGAAAAGTGCTGCCATATTTTAGTAATTCTACTTTTATATTATATATACCAGTAGCTCTTCTACATTACATTTCTTTTAATACTTGTAATAATTCTTCTATTGTTAGAGGATCAATATTATCTTTCTTTTGTTCTTCATGTTCTTCCTTTTTTCCCAGTGGGTTAAACCATAGATTATTACAGTGTTGTAACCATTTCTCTTCATCAACGACTTTCAATTGAACGGTAAGTTTTTCTTTTTGATTGAGTTGTCTCGTTACTTTATAGGCTAGAACTTTTTTCTCATGAATATCATACCGAAAGTAATCGGAATATTTGGGGAATCTTATTATATTGGGAAGAGACAATAAATAAAGGAACCCTTTTGTAATATGTATCCATGGACACGCCGGCGTGGTAAAATAAATAAGATGACGTGAGAGTAGAAGGGGGCCGTGGAGAAGGTTGAGAGATATGCCTGTCATATAGCGTCGGTCGAGTCTAAAAGAAGGGAAGGATTATTCATGGTGGAATTGTTGCCGGTGAACGTAGTAAGAACGTAGCTACGCGGAGTGGTGAGGAACAAGCTCCCATATTGCCGGCGTTGGACGAGCGATAATGATATTAGGACATCGCGGCGGACAAACTACGTAGAAAGAAGATCTTCGTGTCGACTTCCACCCGAGAAGATGAAGAGCGTGCGAAAATTGGTGACTTACAATGAATAAAAAAAATACACTATTTTCAACAGTTTTAGAAAATATTAAATAGAGATAATTACTTATTAAAAAATTACGAGCTAAATTGAATTACATAATCAATTGAAATAAAATAACAAACTTGATTGAAATGCTGATTATTGATAATTACGTACAATTTTTAATAGTAGATATGAAAAAAGGGAATTTCCATAAAAACTTGCCCATTCGTACGAATGGCACGTCAACCAATTGCAGTAGCAGCGAGGTAAGTAAAATTACGAATCGAACCCGCGTGAATTGAAGTAGTGGAGCAAGCAGGGCATAATTTGGAACCAATAAAATTATAAAACATTACAAATACAATGCGTACAATGTATCAATACCAAAGAAACATTTTTTTAAGAAAAACATTGGAGATTACAGTATTTTCAGCACATTAAGCAGAAAAGAGAGAATAATATTTCAATACATTCTTGCCTTGTTTACATCGATGTGAACTAACATTTTCTGAATCCCATAATCAGCGATCAAAACTTCTGAAACTAAAAGAAATGCATGTGTTTGTTCTAGTAATTAACTTTCTTAAATCTATTTATTATCTATCTACGTATGATATGTTGACTACATCATATGATTAAAATGACGAGCAAAAATAGCGAAAATCCTAAGAATTTCCAACCGCTGTGTTGCCATTTTGCAAACTGACAGCGCGGCAAACGAAGAGAGGGTAATTCGAATTTACAAAGTCAATTTTTTTTTCAATTTTCGAAAATACAGAGTGTAGTCCGAAAATGGGACCAGCACCACTTCATTAACCTACTTACGTGGAAAAATATTAAAGAAAACTTTGGAGCCGTCTTTGATGAAATAATTGTTTAAAATTTTAAAATTCGCTGTTTTGCGCTAAATGACGCAAAATGCAAACCTAAGTAGACATTGGGAACCCGGAGTAGGCATAGCATTGGTTAAAACTTGTTTAATATTATATTATGTTTCCTTCGTCATTTAAAACTGATAGAGCTGAGAGTACAGCTTTCTTTATTTATGTAATGAACTATATTATTCGTAGACTTACTTTAAAAAATTATGAACTGAATTAGGACCAGTCTAGTTTTTTTTACTCAAATTGCCAGTATACCTCCAAAGTCGCACGACGCGCATGTCCACGGAGAATGTACCGTTCTACGTATATTCGTCCTATGCAGTAAAGTATCGTAGGCCGCTCAGGGGAAATGCCAGACGGCTTATAAACAAATGGCTTTCCTTACTTTGAGAAAAAAGAGTTTTTTTACGTGCATACGCCCAATAAAATTGAATTGAGGCTGAATATTCGAGATCTCTATTCTATTCACACGCGTGCTGTTGTAATATTTGCACGATTAGTATGACAAATAGAGCTCGTGCACAGCTTTGAGAATGGGGTTGTCCTTAAAAGGTTAGAGAACTGATAGTTCCGAATAGATCCAACCCGTTTGTTGCAGGAACTTAATGAATGGTGGACTACTAAAGTGTCCAAGAAAGATCAATGGTGATCGGTTATCGTGCTCATGACGAGTGCACATTTCACGTCTGACAAATCATCAAATCAAGTCGCTAAATGTTCGCAATCATGATCATCGAGGCATGCTTCGTGTTTCAAGGTGGGTACACATTTGAGCCCGAGGCCCTAACGAGCTTACCCCTCCCAGCCCCCGAGCGCACGTTCGCGTAATTGGACGCTTTGGCCATCGGGGACTGAGCGCGCTTCGCCTCCGCTAGTGCGGAGGTTAGCCAGAGCGCGTGTTCGGCCAGTGCTCGGTTGACGCTCTCTTGGATGTGCCGACTAGTCGGGTCATCCGAACGACGAACAGCGAACGTTGATGCGATGTGATCAGTCATGCGAGCTCTTTCTTTTTACTTTCTCGCATTAACTTCAGTAGAAGAGAGAGTGTTGTAATCTTGCATCCAAAAACGGCGAATTTTCGACACAAAAACTCTAATTGGCGGACCCAGGTAGCGAAATCTTGTTCCTGTATACAGTAAATTCTCTAAAACGCCGAGTAGGCAGAACCAATGTTTTGTGGGTCCTTGATACCAAAAATCGACTGACGGCAAATCATGTCTGTCCGCCTCTTTATCTGTCCGTCAGTCGTGAACGAAGGCGCCTAAACCGTTCAGCCGAGTTTCTTCAAAACCGATATTCTTCAGTCTATTTAAATGAATTGGTGGCTCTCTGCCCTGTCCTCTGGCTCGACAGCCCGATTCGGGCCTTGTCCGACTAGCGGTGACCCAGCCTCTCAGACATGGGATAAGGGGTTCGTGTGGTTAGCAGGAAGGCATCCCTTCACCGCATATTCTGGTCTTCATAACCTTAGAGTTGGCTTTCTCATCGTCATACAGGAATAGATACTGAGACATTAGTAAGGAAAGCGCACGGTTATAATTTGTATCGGCCGGGAACTGAACCCGGGGTTGTGCCGGGGAAAGCGAGCATGCTAGCCAACGAGCCACCCAAGAGGGGTACTAGCACCCCTACCGGTAAAGAATTCCAGACAATGCTGATCACGGTTCCAACGGTCACAGCCACAAAGATCACGACTGAACAAAGTCCCCCATACTTCTGCCTCTCCGCCAACATCCCGCATATCTCTGGCACCTGACCGGATTTTCCGAAAAGCAAAATTCAGTTGCTTAGGGGACCCCTTCATGACCTTCTTATTCCAAATATACATAATTTTGAGCTCCATGGAGTACCTCACGCCATGAAAAAAATAATTATAACATAAAAGACATAAAATATGTTTGTAACTGAAAAATAATTATTAATCGAATATGTAGTATAAAGAGAATATTTATTAATCAAATATTTTACTATACTAAAATATTTCCGTTACTAGTGATTCTACAGATTAGCACAGACTTTCTCGTTCTAGTTAGTTGTCTAATTTCTTTGGGCTGGGCTAGCTTTACGGTATTACCCTATACTCTGCCATCTATCACCACAAAAATACCTGTTTTCTCTCAATATTTCAGTCTCCTAATGGTAGAATTAAAATATTACTTTAAGAATAATAAAGAAGAGTAAAACCTCATCCTATATGAAAATTTTTGTTGAAACCTTTGAAGCCGTTTTTAAGAAAATATTGTTTTTATCGAAAATATCGTTACCATAAATGGGACATTTAAAACTTTTTTCACAGAAAACTTTTCGGTTTTCGAAAAAATTTTTTCAAAGTCATTTGCAAAACTCCCTCTTACAAATGCAATAATATACAAATTGCAGGAAATGCGCACGTTAAAGGCTTGAGAGATTTTTTTAAAAATTATTTTGTGTAATTTTGGGGTGGGGGAGAATAGACAAAATGGCTTTTATGTCATCTTATACAGTGCATTTCGGACTATTCGTACGAAAAGCTTAAACAAAAATGTGGAGTCGTTTTTGAGAAAATGGCGTTTGAGAGTTACTGAAAATTCAGAATTCTGAGCTCATTTTCACAGAAAACTTTTCAGTTTTCGAGAAACTTTATAAGATGTCGTTTGAAGCACATGTACTCATAAATTCGATAATCTAAATTAATCACCGCTAATGTAAAGATTGTGAAATTGTGAAAAACAAGTAAAAACATTACATTTTTGTAATATTTGAAAAAACAAAATAATAGAGCAAAATGGCGTTTATGTTATCTTATAGAGTACATTCAGCACTATCGTTACAAAATACTAAAGAAAAAATCTACAGCCAAATTTTAAAAAATGTTCAAAATCGCCGCGCTTCGAGTTCAGTCAGATCAATCAGCGATTATACATTTTGGAGAAATTCCTTAATGGTACTAGAACAAACAGAGAAAACTATGAGCAAAAAAGACCAGATGTTATGAAAGTATGTAGAAAATTAGGGCGCTACAGAATGACACAGTCTTTCTCCTAGTAGTACTTTTTTTCTTTGGTCTGCGCTAGCTATTCTGACTTGCTACATCTTCTTGCCAGCTGACATCTATTACCGCCCAACAACCTTTTTTTTCTTTTTTTTTTTCGTTAATCGGCCTACTAGGACCACGCATGCAAGCATCCTGCTTTTACCATGGCTCAGTTTTTATTAATTATCGCGGTGGCAGGTTCTTGCAACAACTTTTTGGGGGGGACCAGCATTTTAGCTGGATCCGATTTTTATCCCCCACGGTTGTTAGCCCTGGGGGTATGGAAGATGAAATGATGATACGATGATAATGGGGGTGAAAGGACAACACATACAGACTTACACAAATACATCCATGCCCGAGGCGGGACTCGAACCCGCGATCTTCTGGTCCGAAACCACTCCGGCATTACTGCCTTAGCGATCTCGGCCATCTGATCGGCCAAACAACCTTTTATTTAATTTTCTCAATTTTTCGATTTTCTAATGGTAGAACCGAATTAAGAGTTTAAAAATATTAAAGTAGAGTAAAACCTTGTCCTAAATTTCCAATTAAAAATTTGGAGCCGTTTTTAAGAAAGTGCTGTTTAAGCGTTACAGTGAATGCGAAATTTGAACCTCTTTTCACAAAAAACTATTGAGTTTTCGAAAAACGTCATATGAAGTAATTTAAATTACTTTCAGTCGCAAATGCAATAGTGTTTACAAATTGCTGTAAACATGAATATATAGGCGTGAGGGATATTTCAAAAAATTACATTTGCGAATATTTTTAAAAACAAAAGAATACACAAAAATTAATTCTGTCATCTTAAACAGTGTATTTATAAGTATACGTTGTAAAAGTTTGAAGAAAAGTTTTGAAGCTATTTTTGAGAAAAAGGCGTTTGCGTGTCTCCTGAAAATACGGATTTTGAGCTCATTTTAACAGAAAACTGTTGAGGTTCTGAGAAAACGTATTTGACATTATTTAAAGCACATGTACTTATAAATACATAAATGTGAACAAATCTTCACTAATGTAATTATTTTAATATAAATTTTATTCATTTTTTATAAAAAAATACTTTTTTGTATTTTTTGGAAAAACAAAAGAATTGAACAATATGGCGTTTACGTCATCTTATAGAGTGCATTTGGCACTATCCCTATCAAAAGTTTAAACAAACAATTGAGAGTTTTTTTTACAAAATCTTGTATTTGTAATTTGTTTAAAATTACAAATATTGCATGCATGCAATTTTACCAGAAAGCTACTAAACGTTCCAAAAAATTTACATGATCTTAATGAAAGAACTAATTATGGACAACAAATATCATTTGAAAGAAAAATTTCTATCTTCAATTTTGTAGTTGTAGGAAGAGGCCGAAACCTAACAAAATACAATAAAGATAAACTGCCAATACTGAAAGATTTTAGTAAAGACATTGCCGTCGAGTCAAGAATTGACCTTCGCGAAACTAGTTACCGGAAACAACAAAATTACTAAAAAAATTGATAAACAAATGAAAACGAAAGTAACGTGTTGCACCAGAGACATGATTTTATGAGAAATCATTTGATCGCTGTTGCGAGCACATCGGTAGATTGCTAGTCACCGTTGTGAGAACATGGAAATCTAGCTAATCATTTTAATAGTTTGGCAGATAGAACGTTTAGTTATCGTGAACGAAAGCAGTGTCGAGTAGGGATGTTCACCTGAGGCATTCGCCAATAATTATTTGCGTGAACCGTGTTAGTTCTTTAAGATTAGATTTAGGACATTAACTTGAACGTTACTTCATCATCAAGAAAGAAGATCAGATTACCGGCGTCGGTAGATATCTTCGCGGAAAGTCTTTGACTTCGACGACTGGGGATACGAGGAGAACATCAATTTCGTAAACTGTAGGCGCCACGAAAAAACATACTGCAAGATAGCTGAATTATTCTTTGCAAAGAAGTTATTAGACTTTTTTCATTAAAGACCTTTAATTAGCTAAGTACATATTAAATTTGATGGCATGCCGAAAAACTAATAACATAAAATATTGCAAATAATGTTTGCAATGGCAGCAATAAATTACGTAATTGTGTTATCGAAACATGAGGACTGATTTTTATTAATAGGCAGACTCTGCAGAGAAACCATCTAGGGTTCTTGAAAGAATAAATTTTCAGCATTTACCTTCTCCGTACTGGATGGACGTCGGTCCACGTAAGTAATATTTAACTGTCAAGAACATGGGAGTCAGGCATCAATAAATTACTAAGTTCAGAATTGCAAATATATTTCAGACTGGTTTGCACAAAGTGGGGCACATTGTGTTAATAAATTCTAAAGATTTTACATTCATTTCAAATTGGCTATTTCCAACGTGGACCAGATTATATTAAAGATTGTTTATATTAAATATTAATGTTTTAAAATCGTTTCAATATTGCGTAAGCAGTAGCGAGAAAGTAAAATGTTGTGGTACGTGTTGACGCTTGTAAAGCGATGACATAGCAGTGACGAAATTGATTTTACGCTTAAACGAAAGGTGAAATGGGAGTGACTGACCAACGAACAGTGAGAGAAAAATAATTATTGATTATCTTACTGAAAACACTACATTTAAGAATGAAACTCGGATACTTATTGTTTAGAGTTACTAGCTGGAATGCTTGCATTAGATGCGCTCTCTAATATACGTAAAAACAATTATTATATGTTGGTGCTAAGAAGCAAGTAAAACACTATGGTAATACATTAGACAATTAAGTAAAAACCATTTGTGTAATGAACTGCAGTAGGGATGTAGTTCTAAAATTCTTACTTTGCTCGTGTGAAGTTCAGAATCAGATAGATGCTGCAACAATCGTGTGTTCGAAACTCATTGTGGGCTTGGACGGTTTCACCTTGTGATCAGAGGTGGATTTACGCACAGGCACAGTAGGCACGTGCCTACGGCGGCAAATTTGTAATATATTGTAAGAGCCTGCTGAGTAAAAATGATATTTTGAAGTTTTAAAATGAGTGATTATCGAAAAAGGCTCAGCGGAAGTCAATATGCAAAAATTCGGAAATAAAAGGAAGAGAAATGTCAAAATGAAATTGATAAGACAAAAAAAATAAATGAATTCTTTCAACCTATATGTGAAACTGATCACTGCTGCAGTTTATTCGACAATTCTATCACTGAGTTAGTATAAACATATAGATTAGATAACATATTTAGTTTTCAGCTTGTATATTTTTTCCATGTACTAATAACTTATAAATAAATGTTAACATTAATATATATTTAATGCAGATTTATGTTGCTAAAATATTCTCAAAATGCAAAAAATGTTTAGTACAATGATTAGAAATTAAATATTTTTGACGTGTTGTTGTTGTATTCGTTAAAATGAACCATATCTTAATATAGAATTTAAATAAATTAGCATAAAATATGTTACTAAACTTTATTTTATATAATATGTAATAATACATATAATATTTTGACTATTTTATTTATTCAGGGTTATCACTGAATCTAGAGCGATGCTCTGAAGCGTGCAGAAGCTAAAGGTCTTATTGTTGCTTTAAATCGACTTGAAACTGCTATTATGACCGAGGTTTGGTGAGTCATTTTAGACCGCTTGAATGCGTCAAACAAACAACTGCAAAATGTCGATATCGATTTAAGTTCTGTGGTTGGTATTTACACTTCACTTGTAGAGCTCTTAGAAACGAACAGAGACAATTTTGAATTTTTTGAAGAGAAGGGTAAGAAACTGTCAAATACTGAAACGTACGAATCGGAAAACAAAAGAAAATCGTAAAGGATACGTAAAATGCAATGTGATGAAACTAACGAGAATGCAGCAGAACTGACCGCACGAGACGAGTTTAAAATCGACACTTATTTGGTTATTGTTGATAAATTACTTGCAGAATTGAATAAGAGACTTGAAGCGTATAAAGATGTGTATAACAAATTAAAGGCTGTCATTGAAATAGAAAAAATATCTTTGATAGATTTGGAAAAAGCAGCGATATTTTTATGTTCACAATTTCCCCAAGATCTTGAAGAATCGCTTGTTTCTGAACTTATACATTTAAGTTCGTATTTAAAAATCCTTGACGAAGATGTTAAGCCAACGAATCCTGCAGCCTTATTAAAGTGTGTAGTAAAGTATGTATTTATCCTAACGTTGACATTGCACTTCGAATCTTTTTATGTATTCCGGTGGCCAATTGCACAGCAGAACGTTCATTCTCTTCTTTAAATTGAATTAAAAATTATTTGCGTTTTACAATGACAGAGTATTGACTGAACTCCTTAGCGTTGTTGCGTATCGAAGAAATTTATCTCAGCATTAGATTATACTATAATTATTGATGAATTTGCTCACCAAAAGGCACTTCGCAAAATTTTACATCAATAGACAAATTAGCTATAATTAATAAAACGTTATTTCAACTGTATAAAAAACCCCATCCAAAAAGTTAAATGTTATATTTCTTGTTTATAAATGTTAAATGTTATATTTCTTGTTATTGTAAATCGGAAATTATAAAAACTGTTACAACGTCGTAATATTCTAATCGTTCAGTTGTTGTAAATAAAAATCTATCATATTAATATTTAATACAAGCTATTTATTTGTCTACTTCGTTAGAGTATACCTTATGATTTCAGAAGTATATGAATCTGAAAGTAAGGCCCGTTGACGAAAGAAAACATGTTGCAATTCTAGTTGTCATGTTTTAGTTTCCTTTTAATGTCAATAATGTTGAACGTTATTTGCTATGAAGATACAGTTTATATCCAAAATTAGCTAATCCAAAAAAAAATATTTAATTTATGAAAACAATGTGCAAAATGTAATGTTACTTTTAAAGTTAAAACGTTCAAATTAATGAGGAATTGTTACTGAAACGTTACAATTTGAAATGTAACATTAATTTTAAACAGGGGGCGGCAAATTTGATGTGCCTACAGGCGGCAAAAATATTAATCCGCCCCTGCTTGTGATGCCGGTGTGCTTAGGAAATGTATATCACAGCTACATTTAAAATACATTATAGTACACTACGAGTAAAAAGGACAGTCCTGAAGGCTTTCAATATTGTATCTCGGCCCCATCTGACTCTATTTTTCCACCTTTTGTATTTGGTTTTGTTTCCGTAACTTTTGAAGTAAGGTTTATACACAAGGTAAGCTTTTCCTTTTAGTAAGCAGTGATCCGATCCACAGGAAGCACCTCTTTGAACTCGAACATCGCTTCACTTTATTGATGACTGTTGTTTAGTAATTATGTAGTCTATTATTGATTGCAGTTTTCTAGTGTGCTGGATCCACGTGAATTTATGTACTTCTTTATGTGGAAAATAGCCATTCAATATTTTAAGATCATACAGTTCATATGTCTCTATAAGTCTTTCTCCATTGTCATTTAATACATTTTCACCATATCGCCCCACAACATTATGAGCTATTTGTTTTCCAACTCTTCCATTAAAATCACCTAGAAGCACCACTTCTTTGCGATTTCCAATAGATGCCTTGATAAAGTCCTAAGTGAATGGAAAAGAAAGTGCAGAAGCATGGGTGTGAAAATAGGTGATGAAACATTGTTTAGTCTACTATGTGCAGACGATAATGGTTGAAGATAAAGATGATGTAACTTGTATGTTCAGAAAATTAGTTGAAGAGTATGGAAAATGGGGAATGGAAATAAAAGTACTAAAGACCGAATATACGGTGATGTGAGGTATGCCCCATGATTTAGAGACTAGTATAAGAATAATTAAAGGTAATACACAATATAAGTATTTGGGAGTCACACTAACAGCAGATGGTAGAGATCACACCCTATGGGACAGAAGTCTGGACTAACAACAAATTTGAAAGACAAACTTCAATCAACAGAAATGATGTTCTGGCGAAGGTTTTGTAAACTTTCTCTATTGGACAAAATAAGAAATAAAATAAACGTGCTAACAACCTTGAACGAGACGATCGAAATTAAACAATTAAAATGCTATGGACATTTGAGAAGGTTGAAATCGGATAGACTTCCACAAAAAGTTTGGGAGAGGATACCAAATCGAAGAAGATACAGGGGAAGACCGAGAAGAACACGGAACATGTCAATAACTGAAGCCATGGAAAAAAGAGAAGTGGAGAAAAACTATCTATGGGATAAAGAGGCATGGAAATTGAAATGCGGAAAACGGCCAAGGCTGTAAATAGATAGATAGAAAAATGATAGTATTGTACTATGTTTCCTGTACAATCAACTAAATAATCAACATTTCACTTATTTAGTTATTTATATTTCATCACTCTGGCGTGGAAAAAAGTTTTTACATTCTCTGTATTCGTAGGCTTCCGCGGCCGGAGTCATTGGATACTTGGCTGTCCGGGATGAGCCGCGTCTCAGTCGATCGAGCTGTCGTTTCAACCATCGTGATGTGGCCTTCTTCAGAGGCCTTGTGCTATGTGATGTGGCCTTCTGCTATGCTGCAGTATAGCTTTGAGACTGTTAGATTCCTGCCTTGATTAAATTTTTGAATGCAACGATTGTTAAACCAGCTGAAATTTATCGTCCCGTTGAAGAAGTTTACGATGAAGACGCGGGAAGTGATGGATTGGTGAGAAAGTGTGTAAGAATGTTTAATGAAGGTCAAACAAATGTCCACGATGAGGCTCGGAGTAGTCGACCTTCTGTTGTCACCGATGATTTGCTAAGGACAGTTGAAGAAATTCATTAGAACAGACGCTTCACAATGACGTTTTCAGAAGAATTTCTAGAAATTTCACGTGCTGTTTTCTTGAAAATCTTTACTAACCGCTAGCTAGGTGGCAAGAACTTTGGATCTGCCGATGAGGCGAAAAATGCTGAGGAGTCGTGGCTATCGAAACTGGCGGGAAGTTTCTTTGAAGATGGTATACAAAGACTAGTCACCCGCTACAAGTGATTGAAAATTGGCGGAAACAACGTTAGAAAATAGTTTAAGAAATGTATTTTCATGAAAAAATAAAATTTGCTTAAAACTATTTTCAAAACAGTACTTACTTTCCGAGTATGCCTCACACACACACACACACACACACACACACACACAAGTGTGTGTCTATTCCTTATGAAATAACCATATTAATGCGATTTTTACTCCATTCAACAATTTGTATTCTCAATGTTCTCGTATTGATGTGTTTTCTTTCTAGCAATCTGCAAACCTTAATTAAAATTAGCCCAATTAGGGGCCATAAACATTAAAACACGATTTAAATGTAAAATGAAAGAAAAATTGAAAAAAATTAGTGCCGTAATTTTGTCGGATATTTATTTCTTGAATATTCGTATTATATTACCACCGTACATTGGATTGGGCAACAGTGCTGCGGTGGATATTTTAGAAGTTCATTGTTGAACGGCGACATGATGGGAAAGATAAGATAAAGTGGTTTTATTTACTTAACATTAGTGTAACAATGTTCTCCAAGTTCAGTCAAATGGTATACTCAACTTCATTTAAGTCGCGAAAAATGATATACAAATATGCATAAGAGAATGCATAATGATATCGTCGTTTCGAATGCATTCATAATGCGATATAATGGACGGCCTTTAGTGCTGGATGTTCAATTTATATGTGAAATTATCCTTGTTCGCCTGTGTGATGCTCTGGAAATAATGCGAGCAGTTACAAATAATGTGAAAAAGTATGTGATGTAGCTCCGCTAGTTTTTCTTGTAAGATGCCTATCGCCTCGCTTTACAAACATCAACCACGTCGTTTTTTTACTGGTTATCGGCCAAGTGTCGTAAATAACTATTCTGAGATATTCTCGAAACTGTCATGAGATGACGTTTCGAGTTTAATGTGCCGTTTTATAAATAACCACTATTGTTGAATGCTTAACCAAATCAGACCAAGATGGTCACCAAAACTGAAAATAAACAAACTAAACGTTGGGACCGAAAATATGTGTCCACAAGCAATGTCTGAATATATCAGAACGGCATTCGGTAGAAAAGCATGTCATTTTATTCAAGAATAAAAAATCAACAAATATAATTTGATCACTAAGATTTTCAAAAATAAACATGAACGTAACTGGGGTCGTACCTTTGCCGAAATCCATTGAAAGAAAGGTTCCTTTCAAAAATATTTTAAAGTTTTCCTTGGTAACAAAACCAAATGTATTGCACGTTATGATCTTTCTATGTCTTATTATATAACACGAATAGAATTGTGTAAGCAACAGACTACCTTCAGCAGTTATTACATCAGATTCTAGTTGATTCAGTACCTGCTCCAGGGTTTTTGCAAAGCTGCGCATCAATGATTCTATGTTATCTTGGGTTAATAACTAAACATGATCGTTTACTGCAAGAAAAAGAGTGCATCATCCCTTATTCTTTCTCATATACGTACGTCTATAAGGAGTAATACACGAAGTATAGAAAAAATTATGTAATGCTGCGGAAAATCGATTTCAACGGAAATACGTTTTCGTGTCCTCTGATACCGCAAAAACGGCGGATTTACGGCAGAAAAAGAAACTGATAACTAAAAAGTGGATAAATCGAGTTTCTAAATTAAGAAAAAATCCTCTAACACATACTTTAGCCAGAATCCCTGTTTTGTGGGATCTTGATACCAAAAAATCAATTGACGCCAGAACGTCCGTCCGTCTGTAAACACTACTAGCGCCTAAACCAACCATGCGCAGGAGTTTTTAACTCTGGTTGAAGCTTTGAAATTTTGAAAGAACATTATTTACAATTTAGAGGAACTTTACGCAAAGCACATGGGATATTTTCAAAATTTGCTCAAAAACAGCTCCAATTTTTTCTTTACATTTCTTCTAAGAATAGAGTAAAATACACATAAAATGGTGGCAAAGGTCCGATATTTAGGGTCGACTCTGATTTTTCGAAAATTTCAAAAGTTTTCATTTTACCGGCGTCTCCTACAACTACAAAATTGATAGAGATTCTTCCTTCAAATGAAATTTGTTGTGCACAATTAGTTCTTTCATTAAGGTCATGTTCATTTTTTTGAAACTTTTAGTAGTTTCCGCGCAATATTACGTTCAATATGTGCATTGTTAAAAATAACTAAAATAAGATTTTCTGGAAAATGGCTCCAAATATTTTCTTTAAACTTTTGGTAGGGATAGTGCGAGATGTACTCTATGAAATTACATAAACGCTAATTTGATCTATTCTTTTGTTTTTGCAAAACTTACAAAACTGTAATTGCTTGGCCTAGCGTTTCATGTCGTTAATATTTACATTAGCGGCGATTTGTTTATATGATTGCATTTACGACATCATGTGCTTTAAATGATGTGCAACAAAGTTTCTTGAAAACTCGGTAGTTTACTGTGAAAACGAGTTCAAAATTTCGTATTTTCAGAAATGCTGAAAAGAAAGTTTCTCAAAAACGTCTCTAATTTATTTTTCAACCTTTCCTACGACTAGTGCTTATTGCACTGTTTATGATGATATAGAATTAATTTTCCTGTATTCTTTTTTACAAATTGTACAATTATACAAAAGTGTTTTTTTAATTACTCTCACGCCGCTAATACCCACATTTCCAGCAATTCTTAAATACTATCGATTTTGTGAGTGAAAGTGGTTCAAATGGCTTCAAATGAAGTTTTTCCAAAACACAAAATATTCCAGTGAAAAAAGTTTAAATTTCGCTTAAACGATTTTTTCTTAAAAACTGTTCCAATTTTTTCAAAGAAAGTTTCCATATACGACGTGGGTTTACACTTTTTAATATTCTAAAAATAACATTTCGAATCTACTATTAGGAAATGGAAAACTTGAAAAAATTTCAAAAAGTGTATTTAGGGCGGCGATAATGGCAGACGCAAGACCGTAAAGCTAGCCCACAGCAAGAAAATTAGAAAATTTACTACGACAGAGTGTGTGCCATTCTGTGACACCACTTGTATCAGAACGTCCCTCTGTGAACATTTGCGTTCAAACTATTCCTCAAAAAACTATTTTCAAAGTTTTCTCAAAAATGCCTCAATTTTTTTGTAAGAATAGACCAAAATATATTTATAAAGTTGGCATAGGTCCGATTTTCACTGTTAAATCTGAATTTTCGAAAACTTCAATGATTTGAATTTTTCAGCGTCTTTCCTACAACTATAAAATTGAAAATTGAAAAAAATTAAATTGAAGATTTATATTTATCAAATTTGTTTTCCAGAATTAGATCTTTCATTAATGTCATGTAGTAAAGTCTTTTGAACATTTTAGTAGGTTTTGCGCAATATTGATTGAAAGATTAAAAAATATCAAAAACAATTTCTTAAACACGTCTGCAGTTTTATTTGTTTTAACTTTTTGTTTGGATAGTGCTGAATGCACTGTAATAGATGACAAAAACGCCATTTTGCTGTATTAATTTGTTGTTGTTATTTTTTAAATTTCGCAAATGTATTTTTTTTAAACTGTTGTGCCGTTAATCTTACATTACCGGTGATTTGGACACATTATTACATTCATTAATGCATATGCTTCAAATGATGACTAATTTCTCGAAAATTTAAAAATTTTTTATCAAAATAACTAAAAATTTCACAATAGTTGTTTTCAAGCATGATAGAGTGAAACAAGAGCGCCGCCGCGAGATAGGATGGTTAGAAACAGATATTCTCCCGCATCGGCCAGAAGGCCAAAAGTAACCATTTATCAACGCGCTCTAGCACCTAAACGGTATTTCAGAAAATTAAAGTTAAAATATGCATGCTGTAGGAAATTTTATTACCTTTAATTCCGTAAATAACAATTGCTTTGATAAAACGCATAGTTTTGAAGATATAAGCAACAAACTAAAAACAGGGAGAAATTTTAAGGGTTTTTGTTTGCAATTTTCTCTGTGAATCCGATCATTTTTGAAGTGGCAAACATCACATTCGAATTTAGCACCCTCAAAAACGTATAAAACCGTTGAGAAAAAAATTTCCGGAACTTTTTCTTCGGTCAGATACTTTTTGACTGGAAGGGGACTTTAAAGGGGATCGAAAGCTGGATAGATCTTGGTACCCGTCAAGGGTGGGCTCTTAAAGCCTGTTTCATTGCTGAAGAAGGGCTGACACCTTTATTTGTGACTATTGTGCCTGACTTCGGCCCTATTTTGTTCCTGTATAAACTAGAATGTTAATAAAAAACAAATTTACAAATTGACAACATGTTTATTTTTATGTTTCGTATTTGTCATAGTTTACTTAATTTGATTATTGACTTTCTAACTGTTTTATAATAAATGTCTTCAATTCTGAATCATTTTAATGTAAGTACCCCATTTTAGGCAACAGGTTATTTAAAACGGGGACATTGCTCATCTTCACCAAAACGTACTTTTCCATCGAAGTCCATATTTTTGTAAACACAAAAACCAGTACTTATAACAGTCTAGGTTCTACTTAACATCGAAATGTTTTTCACAATGATTTTTTACAGATAATTTAGTTTGTTATAAGTTAAAATATGTCCTATTTTGGACGACTTCTCCTATTTTGATATAAAATGCATTGGATAGACTCAAGGATGTAGTAATCTTGTAGTGCGAAGAGTTGCCTTGTCATGGGACACGCGTAGCGAAGCATCACTGCGCAGAAGCGAACCGGTTCTACCTTCGATAAGGAAAAAGAATCTTATAGGCTTTAAGAAAATATTACAATACCTACATTGTTGCTAGCGTGAAAGAGATTCACTTACACACAGAAAATATATATTTTCGCGTACACACAGACAATGAATTACACAGAATAACGCGCCTAATTTCAATTGCCGTTTCTTAAAGTTGAAGTAGGATCTACTTTATTAACCTTAGTTTCTTTTTAGGAAGTTCGTTCTTTGCTTTTTTGTTGGTAACGAAAAAGTGGATAAATCTAGTTGCCAAATTTATAAAAATTCCTCTAACACGTGGTGTAGCCAGAATCCATGTTTTGTAGGTCCTTCATACCGAAAAATTGAATGACAGCAAAACAACTGTCTGTTCGTCCATCCGTCTATGAACAACGCTAGCGGCTAAACCGTTTAGCCGAATTTTCTCCAAAATTGATATTTCTCAATCGATCTGGCTGATGCCGCATCCCTTTGAAATTTAAACCGATATTTTAATTTTGGGGGGTACTTTACATGAAGCCCTTGTGACATTTTCAAAATTTTCAAAAAATGGCTCCATCGTTTTTGTTTGGGACATTCTTTGTCAAAACGGCCAACAAAATATTGTAGGGTCGGAAGTCATGAAATTAATTATATTTTCGGATTTAGCATAATATAAAAAAATGGATTTTTAGAACTTTATTTTTTATCTACAAATAATTCAATTTTTTAACGATTTTAATAACTTTTCCGGTATTGTTCCATTAAAAAATTCAAAGCTAAGACTGTATACATAAAGTATCGTCTAATATTTTTAACACTATCTACTGATGTCAAGCAACAGAAAAATTGACCAACAAAAATTATTCAAGGTTATAGATGGCATAAATAAGTAAAAGTGTTTAAAAATCAATGGAAAAAGTACGTCATCGTCTTTTTTCAATTTTCAAAATCCAAAATACTCCTCGATATTTATACTTTAATAAGTTTCAAAAGTTAACATTTTTCCGGCTTGTTCATACTGTTACAAAATTGAAGATAGAGATTTTTCCTTCAAGTAAAATTCAGGTAGAAGCTGAATGTTCAAAAATGAGCAAAAATTCGTAATGGACCTATCGTTTTTACAACAAAAATTAATTTTATCAGATAAAAAATATCTTTTCATCACAAACTTTGCAATAAAATTGCTCGTAGTTCTGAATCCTTTCAATAACCAAGGATGAAATTTTGTAGGCATAAAGTACAAGTTACTAGGAGTATTTTGGATTTTGAAAATCGAAAAAAGACATTTTCACAATCGATTTTCACAATCGATATTTTAAGGGGTTTACCTATTTATGCCCTCTTTAACCTTTAACAATTTTATTGTGCAATTTTTCTGTTGTTTGACATCAGTAGATAGCGTTAAAAAATATTAGACGAAACTTTATGTTTACGGTCTTAGCTTGGAATTTTTTAATGAATTTAAAAAAAATTATAAAAATTGTTAAAAAATTGAATTATTTTTAGATAAATAAAGTTTCAAAAAAATCCCAACACCCCACAATCACTTTCTTAGTTTTTATATCATGCTGAATCTGAAAATATAATTATTTTAATGATCTCCGACTTTTCGATATTTTGTTGGTCGTTTTGACAAACAATGTCCCGATTATATTTTGTTGTTGGATACTGTGAAGGATGTTTAAGAGAATGCTGCAAGTCTCATTTTCGTTAAAAACTCTGATTTTTTGAAAATTGCAACTATTCAAAATTTGTTCGGCGTCTTCCTACAATTATAATTATGAAGATAGAGAGATTTTTCCCTTAATGAAATGTGTTCCGTGAAGACAGATTTTGAAATAAGGTCGTTTCGAAAATTTGTGTACTTTTCGCATAATTTTGCGTTGAAGTACGGGCGAGAAAGTACGTGCTGTGGTAGGAAGAACAAAGCTTTGTATTTCCTGTATCTGCGAAATAAGGTTCTCAGTGGACGATCATCGTCCAATAGCAGCAGGAGTAGAGCGTCTTTTTCCACGTGCAAAAGGCTTGCTTCTCTGGACCTGCTCTGGCTGTCAGCCTGGCGGTGTGCGTGCGTGCGTGCGTGCGTGCCCGCCCGCCCGCCCGCCCGCCCGCTGCGTGCGGCTGTCAACCTTTGTGTGTACTTTTCTGAATCTCTGTAAAGGTATTTGTTTGTGATGTGACGCAATTCAATAGTACTTCGTGACTGTCAAACAATTCTCTTGAAAACTACTTTGTTGTTTTTATCATGATCGATAAACATATTCTTTGCAGTCTGTTATATGTCGTGCATTTAACGCGTTTGAAAACAAAGGCGCTCGCTTTGTGACTCGATTTGCTTTGTTCTGGTCTTGCTGTTTCTTAGCGTTCACTTGTAATTTCAGATTAATGCATTTTTTTATTATACATTTGTACCTTCGTATCACGCTGTGGAATTATTTTGATGGAATTTTGTTTTACATGTGAAATACCGTTAATTCTACTTCCTCTCCACTGTGTTTTTGTTATAGGCTTTGAGGCAATGCTGACAAAAACAGCCAGATAGTTACCTAGTTTTATAGATCTGCAACTTAAAAAATTATCCTTACTGTTAAGGTAACGTGTAATTGTTTTACTATTTTGCCCGCATACATCTGAGCGATCGTGTTTAACTGAAATGTGTAAATGGTGTGCAATCTTTGTTTAGCAGAAATAGGTTCGTTTAGGCCGTAATCACAATATTCAATTTTTTAAAATTTGTGAAATGTACGTAGGTATCATCTTAATACACGAAAAAATTAAAAATATGTTTCATTTTATTGTCGTATCATTCATGATTAATTTGTAGTATTGGTATTCCAATGTAACTAATTGTAAAATAATGTTAAATGAGTAGCAATGTTTCAGAATAAATATTTGAGTTACTGTAGACCATAGCATTTCTCTTTAATATGTATATAAAGAATTCCTTTGTCTTGAATGGAGCTTTTGGAAAGTTCTTATTAGTGATTCAAAATGGTTTGCAGATCAGATAGGCAGAATAGTTTTCGATATGTGAAGATTAAATGTTCTCCATGGCCGAAAAAAATTAAATGCAGTAAAATGTTTACCTTTGTTACTTTGTTGTGAACAATGCACCTTTGTTTTTGTTTTCACAGTATCCTTAGTTAACTTGTCTCTAAAACATTCTTATGAAGAACTCGTTAAACTCAATTTATCCACTCCCTGAAGTATTAAAAGCTATTTAAATTTAAAACACAGATTCTTCTCATTAATGTGTACTGTGCTGGTGCTGCGATAGCCATTGTGCTGTTTTTTGTTGCAAATATTAAAGTATTTTCTTAAATTATTGTAGTTGTTAAAAATCACAATAAAACATGTATTTTATGACAGTTCTGTCATTAACATGAAACAATAAATTCTTCTACTACAAGACCCTGGAACTCTTTGAAGGGGATCCAATATGAGATCTGAAAAGAAATTAGGATTAGGATGAACTTGAATAGAAAATAAATATTTGTAAAGAATTTTTTTTCTTCTAATTTTTCTGAAGTCAATTTATTATCATTATGAAAACATAATTTAAACAATGATTCAATGCATTCTTTAGAGTTATTAGTTTATTTTCACTAAGAGATGAATGTATGTAGCATTGAATTAGTTCAAACTAATGTAAAGAACATGGGAAACCATAGTTTGATGATTGATTTTTATACATCTAAAGTATTATTAATTTATTTTTTTCTTGGTGATTCAGAAGATGGCAAGTCCTAATGGAGAAAAGAAAGAATTATGTCCTGACGGAAGTTCTGAAAGGTATGTCATAGTAGTTGCAGGGAATTTGGTTACATGTATAAAGTGTATAGAATATTATTGATAATAAGAATTCCATGGTACAACCTTTGCAACAAGAGAGATTCATAATTTCTCCTAAAAATTACAAGTGCATTATCTACCTGAATAATAAATCTTTTGTGCAATAATTCTGGTGTTTTAACCAGAGTTCTTTCCAAAGTTGTCTAGGAGTATCTTATGTTCTTATTTTGTACCAGTTTTATTCCAATAACAGTGATTTCAGGGCATTTCCAATTCTGTACACTAGTGGTAGCTCATCGCTTTACATTCTGCAGAGTTCAGCAAAATAATTTTCCCATCTCATTACTTTCACACAGCTATGAATGATTATCTTTTGTAAGAAAAGCCCTCTTAATCGAAGTCACTTTTAATAAATGCTATGTGAAGCTGGTGTCCAATGTACTTGTGCTTGGAGACTAGAATTTGCACTGGCCTGTGCATGTCTTGCTATAAGGTGCTTCTTGGGTCAGGAATTGAAATATCAGCTGTGAGTCAACTGCTCAACTGATTGGGCTCATAAAAGCCGTCAGATGTGGCTTCACACTTTGTATTATTGACTTCATGGGAATAGGAGGCATTACACCAATCTTTTATATCCTTCAGACAAAACTATTTCTTTAAATGAGAATATCCTTGGAGGGGAATGTGAGTGTAGGACAGTATGAAAGTTTGTTGTGACAGTACCATAGTTTATAAGGAAGGGTTGTCCTATCTTGTCAACCTTGAAAAACTGCATTGCAACACTTTTATTTAACTTCGTTTTTAGCTTGGATCAAGGAGTATCGAATTCAAAAGCTGCTGGAAGTGACCATAGCCTTTCTACCCTTTCAACACATGATGAATGTTTCCACTCGCAACAATTTTCACAGTTGAGCCTCAATAAAATGGAGAATTATTTTCTAAAGGGTCAATTAACAGATGTCACTTTAATAGCAGGTAAACAAAGTTAATTCAGTTATCTATTTAACTCAATACTCTTTAAATTTCTTCATTGTCTTGTGAAAACATATTTATTTTAGGTTCCAGACAAATTCCTGCTCATCGCCTGGTCTTGAGTGCTGGATCTGAATATTTTGCAGCTATGTTCACTAGCAATCTTCGAGAAGCAACTCAAAGTGAAGTTGTATTACAAGATGTGGATGGTGATGCATTATGGACTCTTGTTCATTATTGTTATACTGGTGAGTGAAATTGTATGCTCTTTTCAGGCTGAGGTTTCTTTGTTAATCACCTAAATCATATTATTTAACATATGAATGTAAATTTTTTCTTTTTCTTTTTCTTTTTTTTTTTTTTTTTTTTTTTTTTTTTTTTTTTTTTTTTTTTTTTTTTTTTTTTTTTTTTTGTGAATACATTTTATTTATTATCAGAACTTCAGGTTTTGTACATTTCTTTTCTGATAAAATGAAATGTTAATGATAAATAAGACTATGTGATTCCCAGGCAGTGTTGAACTACATGAAGACACTGTTGAAACATTACTTGCCACTGCATGTCTACTGCAATTAAATGATGTAGTAACAGCATGCTGCAGTTTTCTTATGAAACAGCTCCATCCTTCAAACTGCATTGGTATTAGGTTATTTGCTGATGCACAGGGGTGCCAGAAATTACTTCAAGTTTCTCATGAATATACAACTGTAAGAACATTGTCAATTAAATCACATATTGGAAAAGTTGGCTTTTGTAATTCATTTTAACTTTTTATTTTTAGGAACATTTCATGGAAGTTATTCGTAATCAAGAATTTCTTATGCTGTCAGCTGATGAAGTTGCAAAGCTCCTTGCTTCTGATGATCTCAATGTGCCTTGTGAAGAAATGATATTTCATGTACGTTTACTATTGTATTATATAAAGGGTGTTTGAAAAGTCCACAACATCAAAATGTAAAAATTATTTTCCTTGCAAAACAATCTGCACATTTCAATAATTTTGGATGGTTGAGCTTGTGTATTATACTGGGAGGAGATAATTTTTTTCTTTTCCACATGTGGTTACACTTTATTCTCTTGAAGATTGTAAAAGGGAGTTTACACATTGTGTAGAATTAGTCATGTATAGCTGAAAAAATATCGTCAGGATTTTGCGGGAAATATATGTTTTGGGCCCTGATACAGAAAAGTGTTGTTTGGTACTGAAAAAGCTCGATCATCATTTGTAATCCTTTTTTATTGCAGCACAGTTCCGTAAATGTATGTGATATCAGCCAGCTAAAAATTATCTAGTTAGGATATTCAAAACTTAACTGTTTCTGATGAATGTGAACATTATAAAAGAAATAATGAAATATCAACTGTCATTGGCGCATTATAAAAGACTTTTTAAATGCCCATTTGTAATATTTCTAAAAATAATATTTATCTTCAGTGTCTCATGTTTTTATTTCAACAGGCTTTCATGTCATGGGTACAATATGATCTCCCCGCCAGAAAAAAAGACATCAGCCGTCTTTTGGCACTAGTCAAGTTGCCTCTTCTCTCTCCGCTGGTTTGTATCTCTAAGTATATTAATTGCACAAGTATTTATTTCTTCAATATAAATTTAATACTTTACCTAAAATACTTAGACGAGTAGTAATTTAGATCAACTTTATAGTCTGGGTGTGATAACATTCCAATTAATATAAGAATGTAACCAATGTACCAAACAGCTCATTCCATTGGTCAAACAATTAGCTTAAATCTTTGCTTATGCAAAAATTAATTCAATGAAATTCATTAACACTTTTCCTTATAACAATTGTTTACTTGTTTTAGTTGCACACTTTATTATTATTGTTGTTATTATTATTAATAATAATTTGCCTTTTATAGTTTATTGCAGATCATATAGAAACAAATCCATTGTTTCGAGAGGAACGTTTATGTCAAGAATTAATCATGGAAGCCCTTAAGTACCATTTACTACCTGAACGACGCCCTATGCTTCAGTCTCCACGGACACGTCCTCGAAAGTCCACTGTTGGTGCCATGTATGTTGTGGGTGGAATGGATGCAAGAAGAGGTCTTGGATTAAATTGCCTAAACAATTTTTCTTTTTGGATTTTAGATAGATTGCTTCTACTACTTGTAAAAGTTTATTTTACTTATTAATTTTGTCCCTAGCTTATCTAATAGTGTGGAACCTGGTTTATAAAAGTTTGTTACATGTGCATTATTGCAATGTTGATATGTTTGAAGAGGATTAATAGATTCTGGAGCTAAGAAAACTGCATGCAATGGTTTAACGGCACAACTGCATATATTGTATTTACTCGAATATGTCTACTCTGAATACAAGACAACCAAAATTTTTTAACTAATTTCTGTTCAGTTGAAATAAAATTGTAAATTGTTTATTTGACTAGAAAATTGTCTTGATGAGAATGTTAAAACTTATTGACTGAGCTGTCACTATTTTCTTGTTCCTTAAAATGATCATAATTATGGTGTCACTACCCTCTTCGTCTTCTCTTGTATCATTCTTTCTTTCATTTTGGCCTTCCACCCACACTGTGACGTACTCTGATCTTTTAGGCCCCTCTGAATGTTTTGCGACTTTGACTTGTGTTCTTAGTCTTTCATCTCATGTCATCTAAGAACATTCCCTTCTGTGTCTCCAGATTTTCCCCTTCTCACATTCTTGTTTGGGACCTCTGATTCTTTAACAGAATATACTTGAAAACCATATTTAATGTTTGTGTCATCAAATGAATTGCAAACTGTCCAAATTAGGAAAGCTTAAGCAAAGATTTATTTTTTTCTTTCCCCCCATCCCTTTTGATGGTTGAATGTAGTTTGCAAGTACCTATTAATGTAAATTTTTTCATTTCCATCTCTTGCATTGCAGATTCACACTTGCGGGGTGACAAACCAAGAGTCCACATAGCTTTGCGATCGCCAATTGGCCTCCATGTGTAACAAAATCTTAGCAATGATTTTTATTTGTTTTCACTTTGCAGTTCACTTGACACAATTTCATTCATTTCAGATTCTCTCTTTACTTGCCCATTCAAAAATATTGCTCCAAGTCCCCAGCAAATTTGCAGTGTATGCTGAGAATAAGTATATGCATAATAGAGTACATAATTACATATTATGTACAGGTGTGATATATTTATTGCCTTCACAGCTTATTGTTTTGTCAATGTTTTCAAGTTTTGTTACGTGGAAAGGCAATATTAAAACATCAGTAGAAACCATATGCTCTCCATTAGCTGATATAAGATGACCTATTAATTTTTATTGATATACTTGGGAAAAAATCTCATATTATATTCGGCGAAATATGCTACTTTAATTGCAAATTAAATAAATGAGTCTTGACTGAGGGGAAATTCTAATACAATTACAAAGAGATTTATTTTGAATTTTATTCGTGAAAAAATATGAAAATATAAACCACAACAATAAACCTTATACCCAGTGTGTATTCGAGAATGAATATTCGTATTACAAAAAGTATTATTATATAGATGTAACAAATATTTTTCAACAAAAAAATTGTGTGATGTTTAAAGAACATTATCTGAATTGCACCAAATATTCAGAAGTAATTACCTGTTTTTTATACTTTCTTTCAACAGTTCTTTTGTTTGACTGGATTTCATATCATAATATTTTAAGAATATTTGTGAATTGCGTTTTGATAAGGAATTAATGGTGAAATGTGTTTAAATTAATTTTTGAACTGTCAGTGCGAATTGTCAGGGAAATGCTAGGGATCATCTTCATCCCCCCCCCCCCCCCCCAATTGTTTAATGTCCCTGCTGAAGCAATTCATAAAGACAAAGTATTAATTTATTTGTCCTTGAAAGTGACACAGTTAATCCATATTAAGGTGCCTCACTGTTTATATTTTTTTCATTGAAATATTCAAACCAAGGAAATTGGACTTGAAAACATTCTGAAGAGAATTTATAGGACTTATTCACAGTCTGTTGTGTAAGCAAAGACTGTCTTCATTTCACTGGATTTCTGTTACTTGTTTTGTACTATAATATAATATATATTTGTATTGTTGGCAATATTGTTCTTACTATGGGACACTTGAATTTATTCCTTCCGGGAGATTTTAGTTTCTTTCTAAGTAAAATAGCACCAATTCACTCCTTGATGATACTTGTCCAATTGGTTTTGCTCCAATGAAATAATCATGAATAAAATGTGTTGTAAGCACTAGACTATTTATCTCTTTTTGACGGATTCTATACTTCAATGTACCTCTTCTTTAAGGATTTCAAGGAAGCTGAATTACAATTTCAATTCCATGCTGGATTTTTGCAGGCGCTACAAGCATTGAAAAATATGATCTTCGCACTAATTCTTGGAGTAATGTGGCAAATATGAGTGCTCGGCGCCTACAGTTTGGTGTGGCTGTTATGGATGAGAAGCTATATGTTGTTGGAGGAAGAGATGGATTGAAAACACTCAACACAGTTGAATGTTACGATTTAAAAGCAAGAACCTGGAGCAATTTACATCCAATGTCCACTCATCGACATGGTCTAGGTGCGTAATTTTTGTTTTCTTGTTGTTATTGTTATCTTACAAATTTTATTGCAAAATTAGATATTAAACCCTGCTCAGTTGTACTTACAGTGGTATCAAACCATTGGGTGAGTAGAATTTCTAACACCTAAAAATTTATTTAATTATTTACATTCTAATAACATATTTAAATTAATACTAATATTAACCCTTTTAATGTCTTCTCTAAATTCATAATCTGGTGAACAATCATACATTTTGCATTAAGGTGATTCATTTTAGATTGTCAATTCCAGACCACGAAAATTAAACATACTGTAATATGCCAGTAATGACTATCTTTAAATATTTACACCTACCTGAACTTTTTTCTATAAATATTTACGAAATTGATTTTCCCTGATCTGCTCATAGATTTACTTTATGATGAAATATTTATTAGGTTGATTTGATTACCATTTTGTTTGTGGGTATCGACATAAAACATGCTAAATCTTACCTTGCTGTATACGGACATGCTGTCTGTACAGACCTGTGATTTCTGGAAGTTCTGTTAATTAAGTAATTTTTTTTAATTGATGGCAACTGAGTACAAATTATCAGCTTTGTTCCAAGAAAATAAATAAAACATTTATTTAACAACTTAACAGTGTTAATTGAGCTCATCTTATTGATCTTTCTATTTCTCTTTTAAAGAAGAATTATCCTTCCTGCACTGGTCAAATTAAAGGTCGTGGCTTACTTATATCTTCGTGCGCATTGAAGACTTCTCGGTTGAATTCAGGTTGAAATGTCCACCACGTCCTCTTTTTTGATTTCACCTCATTGATGTGAATTATATTGTCCCGCCTACTGTAATATTTCATAATGTCAAATTATAATAAAAATGTCGCCTGTGATTCTGTTAGTTCATTCCCAGTTCAGTGAATAATTATTCTAATTAATTATGCATCTGTGAAAATTCCTTATGTTATACCATGCGAGGGTAGCTATTCATGACTTCTAATGTTCAAAAAGAATTGTTTACTGTAAGAGACTTCTACGATTCTTCCCTTTTCTAATTTCGTTCCTAAATATAAATACAAGTAATAGTTGAATTACTTTTAACATTCTTTAAGTTCCTTCTATTAGGACTCTGAAAATATTGAATACAATTACATACTAGCACACTCCCCTCCTACATTCATCGCTTTGTCTGAAATATTAATATAATCCCAATAGTATGCATCACATTTAAAGGTAGTCACAACATACCAAGCTAATGGGTTTCAGTCTTTTACCTGATTACACTTTCCCCTAATATATGGTTTTTGCCATGTCACCATGTTTGTTCGTCCACTCGAGGCTTGTTTATTTACTGGTAGCCCTGGCAACCTGTATTCCTTGACTTATCCTCATTCTGTAAGTGTAAATTACACGTTTTGACATAATATTTATTGTAATATCTTGAAACCATTCATGTTAATAAAAATGGGGTCTTTCTGGTTTATCACAATACCAACTCAAACTATTATAAAATTGTAGGATGTTAATTAATAGTCTTATCACATTTGAGCGTAAAGGTGTGAAAGTCACATCAACTTTATTCTCAAATTTATATCCTTCTGATGTACTCTCACATTCAGCTTGCTTGAGGGCATTTAAAAATATCTGTAATGATAATAGGTCAGTAATGCTTCTGTAATCGTTACTTCAGTTGGATTGTTCTGTTTGATGGAGCTGCGCTACAACAAAAAATTGTTAATTTTAGGAAGCAAGTGTTTTGTGGCATAAAAGTAAGTTAAGGTAACCTAAAACAACCTTCATTCTGGTAGCTTCTCTTTGATAATATGAAATGACCTGAAGCAAGGCAATCCATTTATGTGGCAAAATATTCGTGCAGGTTTGACCCCTTCTTTTACCCTTTCCACTGAGGCATTGAACAGTGGTCTAGTTGAAGTTTGGCTCTAGTAAAAGAAAGGTTAACATATTGTTCTTTGTAAATTATCTTGCTAATGTTATACAGATTTGTGAATTGTTGAAGAGTTTCTTTTACAAAATTCCGTTTAAAGTAAAATTTGCTTGAAATGACTTCAAAGTTTAAACAAACAATGAACAAGTTACAAATCTAGTGTATATTCTGGTGGGGAGAATTTCCCTTTGTTTTCTTCATTGTTTTCTTCCACAATCAGTGAAGAACAGAAAACATATTTCCAGCATTTGATTTACATCACCACTGTATCATCAAATTGTAATAATTTATATTATACTTAAAGGGAAAGGATGATTGGTAATTGCTAAAATATTTGTACCATTTACATCAAATAGCACAGTTAAAGATGTTAAAGAGGGATTTGTCATGAAATTGGATACTTCAATGGGAAATATCCGGAGGGGGCCAAAGAAAAGATGGACAGAAGAGGGATCCTAATAAGCTAAATGATAGCCCAAAACAACATGGTGGTAATAAATAGAGGAGTTACACCAATGTTCAATAGAGGAGACACGCAAGTCAATAATTGACCTGTCTATCGCCAACCAGCGGTTAACAGGTCACATTGAAGAATGGGAAGTCTTAGAGAAAGAGTCACTTAGTGACCATATCTAGATATACTTTAGGATTGTAGGAAGTTAGTACTACAAACAATCATCTAATAAAAGACGAGAAAACTGTCCTAAGCAGTCGTGGAATGCTCAGAAACTCAACGAACAGAATGTTAAAAGATCCCTGACTAAATCTAGGTACATTCAAGAGCTACGGTGGGTAGTTCAGCCCCAAACAACAGACAGTATGACAGATGGCTTGAAGGGTTATCCAGGGGACCTGCAATCTATCGATGCCCCTAAAGACAGTCAGTGGTTATTGTACGGGATCAAAATATTGGTGGACGCAGGTGCGTGCTGTGAGCATATATACTAATAGCAAAAACAACAACACACATGTTTTTTCCCCCATAAATCTTATAATTTCAAAGTAATTCGACATTAAAAATTGCGAAGTAGCACACGCACTGACATATGTAAATGGTCGTATCTCCTTTATTAAAGAAACTGAAGAATTCAAAGAAGATTAGCTTTTTAACTTTTTTTAAGTTTGCAAAATAATTTTAAAATTGAAATTTTTATTATAATTTGAGATTTAATTAAGTTTTGATATTTAACAATTAAATCAAATTATAAATAGTCATAAATTACTGTGTTTGAGCTTTTATTTGAGACTAATCTCAGTTCTGTACAATTAATGTGGCAGGAGTAATAAGCATTTTCATTTGTTTGTTATGCATCCTTTTGTTGAAAATTTCATATTGCATAAATTCCAAAATAATTAAGTTAAATTCTAATAAAAACATTTAAAGCCTCTTTTAGTTACCCTCAGATCACATTCAAGAACTTTCAATCAACTGTTCGCTGCTTACAGGGTGTTCTGTTCAATATAATAGTTTTGAGAAAAATGTTTTACTATTATTTGTATTTTTACTTTGGAAATCTATCTCAAGAAAATGACTTGCCCTAGGTTTCCATTGATCAGTCCTGTAGTTCAATGTTTTTTTGAGTAAAATTTGGACATAGCCCTTTATAATGCATTATTTGTGAGATTTATCTCACATGCCCAAATTTTACAAACAAATTACTCAGTGTAAAAGTGGCCTGAGACAGCTCCTAAACCCACAAGTTGATCCAACTTTTTTTTACATACACCTATTATAAAATCTCTTTTTTTTTTTTTTTTTTTTTTTTTTTTTTTTTTTTTTTTTTTTTTTTTTGGTCGTTTTTGGATATAACACTACACAGAAAAAATAGATATAATCATATAAGTTAAGTTTTTGTCATATTATTCTCATGTACATTGTAATATGAATGAAGCAGGTGTTGGAGTTCTAGAAGGACCACTGTACGCTGTTGGAGGTCATGATGGCTGGAGTTACCTAAATACTGTTGAGCGATGGGACCCCCAGGCTCGTCAGTGGAGTTTTGTCGCCCCAATGTCAACACCGCGGTCTACAGTTGGTGTTGCTGTACTAAACAATAAGTAAGAATTAATTTCATTACTGTGAGCGTGAAATAGCCATCTTCTCTATATTTAATACACTAAGGAGAGATATGATTTTTAATAATATATAAGGAACTATCAACACAAAAGCCTGTAATTTAACTAGTTAAGTAGGGAATTACATCCCCAAGTTTACAGATTACGTCATTGAAAACAGAATACTGCAACACACATCACAAGTTTTAAAGGGACCGTTGAGGGTCTAGTTATATTTCTTAAGTTTCAAGTTATTTCTTTCAACTTTTTGAACCTCTTACAGTTTTGGTGATTAAGCCCTTCTAAGAACCTTAATCCACAGCGTGGGTACTCAGATTCAACCTGTGATTTGAAATCAATGTAAAATTAAATTGAAGGAATAAATTTAGTAATGAGATTAAATTGAAGGAATAGAGATAGAAGTGCAATTGTACCTACTGTATGTTTATTTATTTATTTGCATCTAAACAGGCAATTGCTGAATATTACAGGTTTGTACAGTATTTATGGTATGGTAATAAATTTATCATCCTTAGCAACATAAATTAACAACGGGTTCATAGGCTTCCGGGGCCGGAGTCAATGTATTCTTGGCTATCCGGTATGAGACGGGATACTGCAGTATAGCTCTGAAGAACGCCACAGCAACATGGCCGAAACTTCAGTACAATTGACCGAGACGCGGCTCATCCCGGAGAGCCAAAAATACATAAAATAACAACCATCGATTCAACACTAGTCAAATATTTGTTAAGAGAAAGACATGGGGATGTACAAAACAAGTCAAATTCAAACTATTCAGAATAAAGATAACTCGTTAGTGTTTCAGATAATTATTGCTAATTGCTGACATTTTCCTGTCATTCCAGCAAATGAAATCCTCAAGTAATCATATTTACTGACAATGTGATGTTGCCACTTGAAGACAAGGCACCAACGTCCTCACTAAACAACATTTTTTTTAGGGATCTTTAGGTTCAGGTGTATTATTTATATCCATCTTTCTTTAACCACGGTATAAGAATGTTGTTTAAATAGATATATCGCAAGCAACGTCCCATTATATCGTACTAACATGCCACAACAACAAAATTCATTTGTTTACAATTACAGTTGTAAATAGTTGCATAAATCCTGAGAATTTATGGTGACCAATAAAATGAACACACCACAAAATGTCAGTGTTATTACTGCCTTGTCCAATTTAAAATCTCAACACTGTAATGCTCCACCTTGATTTTTAGCTTTTAGCCTATGCAGTAGTAACACTCATAAAATTACTAGATATGTTAATATGTATGGTTTTTTGTTGTTTTTTTAAAAATATGTTATGAATAGAGCCTGGAATCTCAGGCATTTATTTTACCTTGAATAAGCAACCAAAAAGCCACTTGTATTTACTAGAACAAGCATCCAAACAGACATACAAACAATGAAAAATTATTTAAAAGGAATTATTATAAAAATTCATAATCTTGCATTGATTTAAATTTTTATTCTGTCTAAATTTTACATCAGCACTTAGATGGAAGGAAACTTATATTTTCTTTGTTATCTTGATTGCACATGACCACAAGATGTTTATGCACACTCCATCAGTCAGATAAAATTTTTCAATTGTACTGCTGAAAATGGTTCTAAGTGACACACTCAATTTTTGTATGGTGACCATGAATTTGTTTTTAAATGGCAGTGCTGTCTCTAAGAAATGGTATTGAATATTTTAAATTTGGGAATGGCATTGGTGAAAATGCTACATTATTTTCATTCTTTTAACTTTGTAATCACCAGCTTTGAAAAGCACCATGTCATTTATCATGTAGAGATATGTGTTCTCGAAAGGGATTGGTCGCCATATGATGGGATTCTTCTTGAGTGAACAAAGTCTGTGAGCATCAATGAAAGAAATGGCACAAAATTGAAAGATATGAGTAAGTTGTGATCAACTAATAAAGGTTAATGTACAAAATCTCCGTGCCCACTGACCGTATGGTCAGATGACCACTTAAATGAGGGAATATTTACGTGTGTTATGTAAAAAAATTCATTATCTCCACAATGCTGACCACTTAATGGATGTGGCCATTTCAGCAGGTTTCACTTTATTTACATTTCAGAAGATCAATTCACAGGTGTTTGTTCCTAAACTCTTTGTTAGACACATCATTTTTTGGAACGTGTTTAGGCACGCTGGGTCCAGTAGACTCATTATACATTTTTTGTTTTCTAGAATATTCTATGGATCTTTTGGAGAAAATGTATTATCTGTGTTGTCTGAAGAAGTGTTAGGATGGTATTAGAGGAATAAATTTTAGTTTTTATTGTGTATATTATGAATGATTCATTTTATATTATGCTGTGGAAGAAGAAAAAGAGAATATTGTGTAAATCAATATTAAAGAATACCACAACATAATTATTTCTTAAACATGATCACTAATATTAGAAGCAGATTTACATTTAGCAGCAGTTTTCCCCAAAAAAAATTGTGTGTTTGTGTGAACATAATTTTTTTATTTAAATAAAAAATTCTCTTGTTATGCAAGCATATTTTGTGCGACAATTTTTTTTTCCTTGCAGCAGACTTGCCACATTTTTCTTTTTGTACTGTAATTCCATAGGATCGTATTTTGATTTTCTTGTCTTCTGTATTTAGTTAGCATTTGTTAAATTTCACCACGAAGACTAGTAATTGTGGATCTTTGTAATTCTTTGAGTAACAAACTGTGGATGAAGTAGTAGGCTTCCGCGGCCTGAGTCATGTGGGTGATCTGGGCTGTCCGGGTGACGCTGCGTCAAAGGCTGAGTTGCCGACGTTTCGACAATCCTGTCGTGGTCTTCCTCAGGGCTGTAATTTATACCAGCCCTGAGGAAGACCACGTCAGGATGGTCGAAACGTCAGCAACTCAGCCTTCGACGTGGCGTCACCCGGACAGCCCAGATCACCCAACAAACTGTTGGCACCCGGACAGCCCAGATCACCCAACAAACTGTCATCAGCATTTTGGAGATCAAAATGTTCACACGTTATGAGAACTATGTTGTGCAGAGAGAATATTATGTTACTCTAACAGACACAAACACAGGAAACATGCGTGAAAGATTTGACATGAGAGAAACACAACGCAATGGCACTAATAAATTCTGTGAACTGCATGTGACGCCTTTTGGCGCGTGGAGTATGGCAATCACAAGTATCAGACACAATTGGAAAAATGCCCTTCTGTTCATCTTGCGGTAACCTTGCCAGCAGATGCAGAACCATTCAACACAGAATGTAACCAGATCTCAAAATTTTGCACCTATGGCTCCATGAGATATTGAGTTCTTAAAATGCAATGAATCTACATGACCCATGAGTGCCTAACAAAAGGATAAAAATCTGTTATGGTTAGAAGAAATACACATTGGAATCTGGTTTTTGAGAATACCTTTATCCATGTTATAGTGTAGAGAGTTGTAGTATTGTTGATTTACTTAGTATAGTAATATTCTAAATGTTGCTTCTTTTTCTTCACTATGTTTGTATAAAACATATTAAAAAATAACATTTTCTACTGAACATGATTTATATTAATGAAGTAAAATGGGTGATGAATTGCTTAAAATTGTTGGATATTATTTTTTTGGCAGATTGTATGCAGTCGGCGGTCGAGATGGAAGTTCGTGTTTGAGAACTGTTGAATGTTTTGATCCTCATACGAATAAGTGGATGTCATGTGCATCCATGGCAAAACGCAGAGGTGGTCTGGGAGTTGGTGTAGTTAATGGATACTTGTATGCTTTGGGTGGTCATGATGCTCCTGCTTCAAATCCCTCTGCATCTTTGTTTGATTCAGTGGAAAGGTAAAGTGATAATTCAGTTTTTTCTTTTGTAACTGTACCACTGTTTAGTTGTTCTTGGCCATTTCTGAAAAAACCTATTTTCCATTTAGGTGTTATCGATCAACTCTATTTCAAAATAACAATCTTATTTCTCAGTGATTCACTTCAAGCTTTACATCATTGATTAGGTTTCCTTGGCAATAACTCTGTCTTACAAATGTCAACCTCATTCTTTAAATGATTAAAATTGAAACAATTTTTCATCGTTCATTAATTTTAAAAAATATAAATGACATTTACTGGCTTTGTTTACTAGCAATTATGTATTCTCCTGAAATGTATTCTATAAGAAAAATGGATATTTTCTCTCTGCCCTTAAATTGCCCTCTCCCCCTTTGAAACAAATTATAACACACTCCTTTGATGAGTGTTCCACATCTGGAAACCCTGTCTTTCCTGAATTAAACGAAAGTCATTTAATTAAAAATTTGGTGAAATTTTATAAGCATTCTAAAAGAATATTATATGGAAGCACCCATTACAAAAAAAAAAATCTCGAGATTGAATGTTGAATTTAATGAAGAAAAGCAGATTCAATTTTTCCAGGAGAAAAAAGGTCTTAATGAATTGAGTTTAATAATGAAACATTTAACGTAGCTCTAACAATTGCTACGTTAGTTATGCTAGTAAATAATTAGTGAATGTTTTTTGCTAATTATTTTTCTACATTTTATAAATCTTCAAATACTGCAATGATTCTTTATTACATCAAATGTCTTTTCATGTGAACTCGTTTCATATTACTTATTCAGATGTTCTGCAAAAGATAGACAATTTTGATGTCAATCTGCAGCAGTTCTGGACCTAGTGAGGTACCCTTGATTTTGTTCAAGAAATCCAAATTCATTGTCTCATTTGTTGAGGATTCTGTCTGTGAAATCCCTTTTCGAAGGTTCATTTGCAACAGAATAGAAATCTTTTATTTTACCTATTTTTAAATCAGGAGACAAGAACAAAATTGAGAATTGTCATCCAATTTCTATACGGAGTGTTATTCCTGAACTCTTTGAGTTAAGAAAAGTTGCATGGATTACATTATATTTGTTTTGCAAACATACTATCAAACATATACTGATGAGTGTCTGAATGGTAGAATTTGTAGAGTGCACCCCTTGTGGTATATATAAGTTTGAGTATCTTCATTAATTGCACTTTCATTAAAACTTTGTTATATGAGTAAATACTCGCTATGGAACTATTAGCAAGATGAGTCTGCGATAGCTGTTGCGATTTTTGGGTGTTCTTTAATTTTGTTATAAAATAGACTATACATCCATATGTGTTAAAATAATTTAAGAAATAGGTAAATAATTGTTACTTCTGGGTGTGAAATTCAACTTGTTGTAGCATCACAGCAGACATCAGCATTTACAATTGTGCCGTCCATAGCATCATTTCTGTGCATTTTCTGGGAAACTGTGTTGCTTATCACACATTAGAATACTTTACTAGTATCAAGTGTTTAAATGCATTAAGCACTTAGTCTATTAAAACTACTTATAGTGTATTTCTGTCATAAATTATAACCATGGTTTGCAGTGGCAAAACAATGAACGGTGTACTCAAGTAAAGCCTTATGGAAATTATCAAAACTGAATTTGCGTGAATTATTTTTAGCCCGTTTTTAATGTAGTGTTTTAGATAGCTACATATGATAAATGAATGTCCCTTGCTGTTTCTATCATTAATATCCTATACTAAGTGTTTTGCAGCTAAAATATTTGTTCATTAAAATATTAAGTTTATATCTGCACATAGTGGTTTGATGCACACTGATGTTTTCGAGTTTTATTTTGTGGTTCTGACTGCCATCAAAGTGATAGAAAATCTTTGCAGAAAACGAATCAGTGCTCTGTCAACAACTCCAACATAGTATCTGTGCTATAATGGTATCACCATATGCGCCATATGATGACAAACAACAAAATAGTATACTAGAATGGTTTTGGAGAGACATTCAAAGAACAAAAAATGTAGAAAAACGACTTGTTTCCTGCACTGATATACACATTACTTTCATAAGACTGCCATTCTCTCTTGAAAATTGGCATGTTCTACTGTGTCACCACCTCAGGATGCCACTCTGCATTAGTCTGTTGCTCAGTCATGTCATATCATTGTGCGTGTATTGTGGTGCTGACAGACATTTGAACCTGCCGCCGCCATATTCTATCGAATTGAAAAAATGGTCATGCATTTATTGAATGACCACGTACCAAGTACCTGTAATGCAAGGGGAACTGCTAGACACTGGAAGTTTTCCCAACCTCCATTAACTTCATAATCATATGGTTTCATGAATTGTCCCAAGACTTCAGGAGAAATGGTATACTGTCATCTCTCTTGCAATATAGCGAAGCAAAGGTCAGAATTCACATTCAACTCTGAGAAAAAAGAACTTGAAGCCTTTTGTTAGGATTTCAAAGTTCCATAGAGCAGTCTACTGCTGTTTTGCAAAAATCACCATTTCAAAATGCACTCTTTGCTGAAGGAGAAAGTGCCTCTTATCAACCCCCAGGTGTATTTGTAAGCAAGAATAATTTGCTAGGTTGTTGTAAGGACTTTGAATGAATACCTCTTATAGTTTTATTTGAGAATGAGAATGAGATGAACTTCATGAGGGGACAAATACTACCAAATACCACTCAAGTTTACAATCATTTACTAGGTTATCTAAAGCAGGCCATTGTTAACCTGAAGCAGACTAAAATGAAACTAGCTAAAGCATCAGTTCGAACTGGCAGCCAGAATTAATCGATACCCTAACATTTTACGAATAGTATTTTAATGAACTAATGTTTTAGCAAAAAAATGCTGTTAGAATGATAGTAGGAATTTTGATTTATCATACGCTTGTATCTAACACATAAGACATTAGTTTACTCCGTAATATGCTAAAAATCCTTTGAATTCCAAAAATTTGAGCCTTCTAGGAGTTATAACCATAAAAAGATAAGAATGATTATTTCTACATTTATTTTCATATAAACTACCACAGTCATTTAAAACATACATATTTAACTTATGAAATCATGGCATGTAAACTCGTTCATAACGCATAATATGAGCTTCTGCCAATGTAATAAAAGCATAATAACCTATATGGAAAATGTTGATTTAACATGAATTCCATAATTTATACATTCTATTTAATGGATTGTTCTCGGTGTATAAACTCACTCTACTCTCTATTGTACATCATAACACAAAATAATCTGTTTCTGATAGTAGTTTGAGGAAGTGTATACCGAATCTGATTTAATAATAATAATAATAATAATAATAATAATAATAATAATAATAATAATAATAATAATAATAATAATAATAATAATATATGTTATTCAGTATGATTAATTTGTGAAACTCGTCAAGATAAAATAAATTGCCATGATCATTAACATCAACTTGTGCTAGATCTGGCTAAATTTTGTTTATTTAGGTACATGCTTTTGTTATTTTATGTTACAGATACGACCCAAAGACTGATACTTGGACTATTATAGCATCAATGAGTATTGGCAGAGATGCACTTGGTGTATGTTTGTTAGGTGATCTGCTATTTGCAGTTGGAGGATTTGATGGGCAACATTGCTTGAAAGTGGTAGAAGCTTATGATCCACAGACAAATGAGTGGCAACAGGTATGTTATTAATCAATTTCATAAAATGACATAAATTGAAAACTGACACATCAGAATACTTTTAACTACATGAGGAAGTAAAGAATAAATCCAGAGGACTGCCCAGAAACTAAGATTTCCTTAGTTGTTAACAAAAAGAAAACACAATTTCATGGAATAACTTATTTGTAACAGATACATCGGGTGGTATGAATAAAAGTAAGCAAGTACTCTTTGCTCTGAGTTTCCGAGATTCTACTCAGTTTCGTATGAATAAAGAGGGTAAGCAATTGCTCAGTCTCTGAGCACTTGCTCCAACTCTGAGCGTACTCTCAACTGGCGAGCAAATGCTCAGAATTGGTATGAATAAAGTTAAGCATTTACTCTCTAGAGTGAGCACTTGCTCCAAAATTTCGGAGGGACCTTAGAAGCAGACTCACTTTTGAAAAGTAAGGTTAAATTGGCCGATTTTTTACCGTGTGTTGATATGCATAGGCAGTGGACTAAAAAAAATTCAAGATTAGGCGAAATTCTCATGATGTAGACTATTAGAATCTTTGCCTATTCGAAAAGTACAATGTATAGTTGGTACGATTTTTATCGGCGTTTGCTTTCAGGCGCTTTTTCATATTGCATATCTTCTATGTTAATTGGCCTTCGCGCTTTTCTACTTGGAATTTTTCGGGGTATTGTTTTTTGAAACTTTGTAATGTTTCGTTTCGGCCACAGCGTACTTACGAAAGCTGGCTCTTTTCAAAAATAAGTTTATATTCACTTAGCATTTCGGTAAAAATTAGCTGGGCCACTAGCGCCTGTTTTTCGTTACTGCTATTCATATTCGAATTTAAAGAATGAGACAACTAACCATTGCTCTTTATTCCGCACAAATGTGTGCGTGACGCGAGTAACATATGTAACATCTTTGTTGCTCAAGAACCCAATTTTTAAAACTCTTAGCCTGCACTATCACTTGTTCACGACGAGCAAATGTTCACAAGACATGAGTAAGTTCTTCGGAGACATACGAAGTTTTTATTCATACGAAATGGAGCTTCTGCTCAGTTCTGCAGAGTAGACTCACTTTGCTCCAGAGCAAGTACTCATGAGCAAGTACTCATGAGCAAGTGCTCATTTTTATTCATATGACCCATCATGTGTTGTACTATTTTCCACTTTCGCACTACCAGAATTGAGGCCGTTGCCACACACCATGGACTCAACATTTGTATCTCTGTTCATAGAAATCTGCCACTTGCATTAGGCCACCTACAACTCGGCATCATTGTGCCTTGTGTAATGATGACCGGATAGGAATTTCTTGCGTTAAAAGAAAAGATGGAAATTGATGGGGCGAGAGTGGATGGTCAAACACCTCCCAGAAAAACTCCCGTAGTAGATCTGTTGTGAGCCAAATCATGTGTGGCCAACCGTGTGACCATCCACCGTACAGTTCGGATCTCATTCTCAGTGATTGTCTTCTTTTCTTACACCTCAAGTGATTCCTGTTCAGTCAGCATTATGGGTGACACAGAGTTGCAGGTGGCTGTCAACAGTGGTACCTATCTCACATAGCAGACTTTTATGACACAGGGATACAAATGTTCGTTACACAGTATGACAAAATGTCCAGAGGCAGCTGGTGCCTTTAATTAAAGGGGGCTGAATGCAAAAATAGAAAATGCATTGATGTATGTTCAATACCTGTGTAGGTCTACCGCAAGATTATATATCACACTTTTCTTGAAGAGTTGAGCTTCTAAATTTCATAGTTTTCAAATCTTGAACAGAATTACTGTTCATATCCATTCTAAACACAAACTAGTGGTGCTAGAACAGCATGTACTTTCTCACCAATACGTTCAAGCAAAACCAAGTGAAAAGTTCTCAAATTTTCAAAAAATTGTACATGACCTTATTTCAGTAACCTGTAAAGAACAGATTTCATTAAGGAAAAAATATCTATCTTCAATATTTTAATTCTAGGAAAACTCTGAAAAACTTTTGAAAAATTGTTCGAAAAATCTGAAATTTTAACGAAAATGAGACTTGCACCATTCTCTTAAACACCCTTCACACTATCCAATAACATATTTGCAGTCATTCAATTTTTCGGTAATAAGTACCTACAGAACATGAATTCTGGCCACACCATGAGAGGAGATATGTTTGAGGATTTTTATTTCTAAATTGAGCAACTGGATTTATCCACTTTATTGTTACCAGGACCCTGTAATAAAGAGTTTCCCTGCCGAAAATTCCCTCTATTTTGCATAGCATAACTTTCTCTCTACTCCGTAGCAAGGAAGTAAAAAAAAAAAATCGGAAAAATACAATGTACAGCATCTTCACCATATCATACGTCCACCAGAGTTTTAAAATTCGTGAGAATTTCACCCAAAACTGAGGAAGGGACTGCCTTTTCTGCAGCCCCTAGAGTCCCAATATTGAAAAACATAAACAGTGGAGGAAGTGAAATCAACTATGCCCATACTTCTCTGCATGCAGCTAGGACTGGCAGTCCCAGGGAGAGAAATGGAATCGCAGCAGAACACGGCAGAAGCTTTTCGCAAGTTACACAGGCATCAGTAGTGGACTATATTGGCCATGTAATTGAAAGAAATACTATTTCACATATTTTATTTTAATACAAAAGAAATTAAATAATTCTCACAAGAACTAGTGGGGCTGCAGCCCTGCAGCCCACCCTACCAGTCGTCACTGCAAATGTCTCAGTTCTGGTGGTAATTATGTGTGCAACATGTGCTGTAAATCTTCTTCAGTAATGTTTCCATGGAATTGCTTTCTTTTTGTTAACAACCTACAGAAACATACTTTCTCCATGTGCCTCGTACAAATAACATATGAGAATACAAAACATTATATTTCATCTTTCTCTTCTAGATGGCACCTCTGAGTACAGGTCGGGCATGTGCCTGCCTTGTAGTGATTAAAAACACTCATCCAAGCTGAGAATGGAACATTTAAACAAAGATGACTATGAAATTAAAATGTCATTGTTGAATGAATATTTTTGTTCTTCATTCCACAACTGGAGCATATAATGCCTTTGATGTTATTAATAAACATATTAGAAGAGCAGTTGTATTGGCAGCTAACTGATATCATAAATAGATATAACCATGTAATTCACGAATAGTTTTTTCTCTCTCTCTCAGGAGATTGTGTGAAGTAGATCTTCATTATGTTATGTACTTTCCATGTTTAAGTATTAAGGTGTTAGTATGAATATCTTTAAATTTACTACAGAGAGAGGAGAGTAAAGGTAAAATTGTCATATTTTTACATTTAAGCAGGGATTTTTAATGAGGTATGGGTCGACATTAATTTTACAAATAAGGAGTTTTGTAAACACTACTTAAAATTCTCTCCTGCATAGGTAATATTCATTGAATATCATTTGACTTTAACTCTCACATACATTCCTTTTTTCCTATTTCATAAAATCTGCAGATTGTAATTAAATAATAGTTAATTCAAAGTTGTTTTTCAACTTGCCAGCAAATTGTCAATTGGTCTTTGTAAGTAAAGATTCCACCATGTCAAGATTCTCACTCTTGTGTTTTACTTGACACTAAAATATTTTTAGTTATTTTTTAATTAAGTGATTTCCATCAGTGTAAAACACATTCCATGTTATTTATACCCAAAAGTATTAAATTTTGTATGTTTGTGATAATAAAAAGTGAATATTCATTTAGCTGAATGTTCATTATCTTCCTTTACCTGTAATGCAAGGTCATATGCCTTCCCCATTTGTAACATAATTGTCCAACAAGTATCATATTAAAGCACTTACTGTATGTGATTATTTGTATCATCAGAATTTGATCAAATTACACACATGTACTTAAAATCACAGAGAGCAAGAGACACTGAACCAGAACATATTTTAATATGATTATGTAGTCTAAAGCTGTACTTAGGTGACACAGTTGAACTACCTCTGATAATCAAAAGAATTCTTAAAATTTGTTAGGAATATACATTTTCCATTTAAAGACATTCATTTTTCAAGATGTAGCAGCAATATACAGTATATGAAATCATTTTGAAATCAAAAAGCACCACAAGCATGATCTCTCTGTCATCTCAGGCGCTCCCAGGATGTGCACTGTATCACGCTCTTAACTCTATACTGCATATACTCTTGGGCCACACTTAATTTGCTTCAACATAGGGCCATCATTGTCTTTAAACCAAAATGAGCCCTCGTCTTACGGTTCAGGGGTCTGGTTGCAGAACAGCTTGGCACAATATCTGAGGGGAATACCAATTTTCTGTCTTTGTTCGAAACTAGCTGCAACTTAATTTTATGAACTTCATGTATAATTAAAGGAACACAAGTCCAGTCCATCCTTGTCAGTATTGAATGCAATATTTATGATGTTTGGGATTTTTTTTTTATTTTTTTTTTTATTATTGAAGTTAGAGTTCTTGATTCAAAATGTGTGTTTGTTAAGTTGTAAACAGTCGTGACTGAGATAACTGGTCATGAATGAATGTGGAAGATCTCAAGAGATATTTAATGCATAGGTGTTGTTTGTGGTTGTTTTTGTTGGAAATGCTGCTGACAAATCCTATTTCTGAAGGAAGAAATAAATGCGTCTGATTTAAGGGAGAATACATTCATGAAAAATTACAACTATTTCATTATTGCTATATATACCAGTGTGGTCAAGTTTTTAAATATAATAATTTTATTTCATTACCATCATCACTAGTAGCAGCAATAACAACTAGTAAGTTCATGAAATGAACTAGTGAAAAACATTTCCAAACAATAGTGCTTGTTGAAAAGTGATGGGAGTGCAATCACAAACTTTCAAAATGTAGTTAGTTTTTGTTTTGTATCAATTCTATTACTTGCAATTGTCTCAATTCAGAACTAATACAAACTAGTGGTGCTGCTAGAGCACATACAAGGTGCATTCCGAAAGTAATGCAATTGAATTTCCCGCGTCGCTCCTATTGGTCGGAGTGGAATCGGACCACTTGCAGTAGGTGAGGGGGACGCTTAGCTTTGCTATGAAACCGACCTCAGTGCTCTGCAAGCTGTGCAAGCGGCAAGACGTCAGTTATCGTGAATCTCTGCGCGCCGACCGTGTCACGGATAGAAATGGAATTGACGACCGAGCAACGTTACGCGATTAAGTTTTGTGCTAAACTGAACAAGTCTCTTGAGGAGACTTACAAGATGATTCGTGAGGCTTATGGGGACTCTGCTCTGTCCTACTCTCAAGTTTCGAGGTGGTTAAAGGCCTTTAAGGAGGGCCGGGAAGAGGTTCACGATGAACAACGTTCTAGGCGTCCGTCAACCAGCAAAACCGACAACAATGTCTTTTTCGACAGCAAAGGAGTGATCCATAAGGAGTTCGTTGCTCAAGAACAAACAGTTAACGCTGCCTACTACGTGGATGTGCTAGAAAGACTCCGAAGAAGGATCGTCAGGACGAGAAAAGACATCTCCACTAACCTGGCAACTCCATCACGACAACGCGCCTTGCCATAACGCGCTACGAGTCCGCGAGTTCCTGGCCAAACATCGGGTGCCAACGCTTCCCCATCCTCCTGACCTCGCCCCAGCAGACTTATTTTTGGTCCCTCGGGTTAAGGCGGCCCTGAAAGGAACCCGTTTTTCGTCCATAGAAGAGATCCAATCAGCCGTGACGAAGACCTTGCGAGAGGTCCCCCAAAACGCCTTCCAGGGCGCCTACCGTTCATGGTAGAGTCGCTGGAAAAAATGTGTAGAGGCCCAAGGACAGTATTTTGAAGAATTTTAAGTGTTTGTGAAAATATGTTCAATAAATTAATTTAAAAAATTAAAATTGCATTACTTTCGGAATGCTCCTTGTACTTTCTAGCATTGTTTCCAAAAGCTCCGCAACATTACACTGCTAAATAACCAGCAGGAGTGTTGTCAAGCAGATAATTATTTTACCGCTCCAAGACTTGAACTCAGATCCTCAAAGTCAATACTTTTGTTTGACAACACAGAATTGCGCCAAATACCTATCACTGAGCTTGTCTTGAACATACCGAACTTGCCTTCGGAGCACTGAGACAATTCACATTATTTAACCAACTTCGGGCACTGGGGTCATTCAGAGGAGAAACTCTTGTAATAAACGTAGCTGAAAAATGAACAAAATGTAAAACAAAGGTCTTTTGGGCAGAAAACGATTGCAGCTTGGAGGGCATAACTCAATGCAGTAAATACTTTTTCCTAGTTAAAGGAACAGAGAATTGTGACAAATAATTATCCTTGAGCCAGCATCGAAACAGCTGCCCCTGTCCACGAAACTCGGAGACCGATCTCGACATTTAACCAAATCGGCCACCCGTGCTATACTGAGAATTGGCATTGCTATAATAGTAATAAGCACTGAAAGAGAACAATTGATTTGATGGTTCATTCATTTTACAAATCCAATAAGAGAGGTGAAAAATTATTTAAAAGTTAAAAATTCGAAAATCACATACAGACACTTCCAGTTTATGTGTCTTGATTAATAGCATTTGCGATTAGAATTGCGTCAAATGGCTTTCAGTAACGTTTGTGGAGTAGTCAATTATTTCGTGTGGCAACACAGAATTGAGTCAAATAATAATTCCCTGCCAACACTCGAACTATCCAACATTCCCTCCGAAGAGCTGGGCCCGTAGTCACCAATTTAGTCACCTCGGCCATCCCGTTTGGTCATGAGATGAATAATTCTATAATAGTAATAAGTGTATGATGGTTTCTGTTCTGGTATTACGGAGCCGAGTAATTGAGAAAATGGGTGGTATGAATAAAAGTAAGCAATTACTCTTTGCTCCGAGTTTCGGAGATCCTTCTCAGTTTCGTATGAATAAAGTGGGTGAGCAATTGCTCAGTCCGTGAGTGTACTCGCAACTGGCGAGCAAATGCTCAGAATTGGTATGAATAAAGTTAACCGTTTACTCTCTAGAGTGAGCACTTGCTTCAAAATTTCGGAGGGACCTTAGTAGAAGACTCATGTTTGAAAAGTAAGGTTAAATTGGCTGATTTTTTTACCGTGGGTTGATATGCAGATGCAGCGGACTAGGCAAAATTCTCGTGATGTAGACTATTAGAATGTTTGCCGATTCGAAAAGGACAATGTATGGTTGGTACGATTTATATCGGCGTTTGCTTTCAGGTGTGTTTTCATATTGTATATCTTCTATGTTAATTGGCCATCGCTCTTTTCTACTTGGAATTTTTCGGGGTACTGTTTTTTCAAACTTTGTAATGTTTCGTTTCGGCCACATCGTACCCCCGAAAGTTTTCTGTTCTCAAAAATAATTTTATATTTGCTTAGCATTTCGGCAAAAACTAGCTGGGCCTCTGGCGCCAGTTTTTCGTTACTGCTACTCATATTCGAATTTAAAGAACGAGACAACAAAACATTACTCTTTATTCCGCACAAATGTGCGCGACGCGCGTGACTTACGTAACCTCTTTGTTGCGCAAGAAACCAATTTTTAAAACTCTTAGCCTGCACTATCACTTGTTCACGACGAGCAAATGCTCGCGAGACATGAGTAAGTTCTGGTAAGCTCTTCAGAGACACACGATGTTTTTATTCATACAAAATGGAACTTCTGCTCAGTACCGCGGAGTAGACTCACTTTGCTCCGGAGCAAGTGCTCATTTTTATTCATATGACCCAATGTGAAAAAAAAAATGTTTTTCGGGCGACAAAATGAAAGCAGCCGTGAAGACAATGAGGCTTGGCGCAAAAGTTAGTCCTGAATAGATAATAGAAAAATAACCAGGGCAAGAAAGTCTGTGCCATTCTACAGCAGTACTAATTTATTTATTTATTTAAATAGCTAATTTTCTACAACAAACTTTTTCTAAGGCAAAAATATCTTCAATTTTGTAGTTTTGAAATTCTTTTGCAATTTTCGAAAAAGCTAGCAATATCCGAAAATGGGACTAGCACCATATTTCTTACCGTCCCTTATTACATATGCGGAATAAATTAAGAGGAAAGATTTGAAGCGGTTTCTGAGAAAAAAATCGTAAATTTCAAACGCAAATTATTCAAAAACTTGAACATGACATTGTTTAAGGAGGTAAGTGTACAACAGACTTTGCCTGAGACAAAGATCACTGCCTTCAAATTTGTACTTTTAAATTTGGTTTTTTGCAATTTTCGAACAAAACGAGCAATAGCCGAAAATGGGATCAGCGCCATATTTCTTACTGTCCCTGATTACTTATGTAAAGAAAATTTAAAGAAAAAGTTTGAGCGGATTTGGGGATTTTTTTCGTAAATTTCAAGCGCAAATTACTCAAAAACTACCAACTTTTACAAAATGTGTACTTGACCTTTTTTAAACCTAATTTTTGTACAACAGACTTTGTCTGAGCCAAAAATCTCTATCATCAATTTTGTAATTTTATTTTATTTTTTTCAATTTTCGAAAAACCGGGGATATTACCGAAAATGAGACGTGCTCAATTCTCTTGAACGTCTTTCGCAGTACTTAATTAAAGAATTGGAGCTTTTTTTTTTTGAAAATGTCTGTGGGACTGTGTGTAAAGTACCCCCCCCCCAAAAAAAATAATAATTAAAATATCAGTTTCAAAATCCAGGGGACTCGATATCAGCCAGATCAATTGGGGAATATAAAGTTTGGAGAAAATCGGCTGAACGGTTTAGCTGCTAGCGTTGACCACAGACGGAAGGACACGGTATTAAGAACAAAAAAAAAGATTCTGGCCATATCACGTGTTTAGGATTTATCCACTTTTACGTTACCAGAGCTCGACTATAAGACTTTTTCTTCCGAAAGTTTGTTTTTCGCCGCACGATTACATACCTTTCTCTTCGTACGAGGAGTTTGTAAGGCGGTTTTATTAAACTTTTAATTAATTTGCATGATTTGCTTGGGTTTTATTATACTTTAGTATTCTGAATTTTGAAAATTACGTTTCTATCATTCGACGGAGCTGCAACCCCCATTTTGTTGGGGTACCAGCCGCGCTGATCTATATGGATTTTGGGTGTGTGGATCATTGAGTCCCTGATCGAATTCTAATGGCAGAACAGCGTTTGGATGCAACAGGAATTACTGAATAAATTCCGGTCGTGATAAGGTGAACAGTTGAAATGCCTTTAGGTGTTGTCCGTGAAGTAGTACGTAACATAAATTTTCTTTTGGAGTATTTTCAACATCATCCGTCTCCCATATAAAGCTTCACTTGGCCCTCCCCTTGCATCAAAAAACAACTAATAAAATTTGAAAATATCCTGTTTACCCAAATACAAATTGATTCAAAATTTAGTATTTTCAGAATTTTTTTAAAAAGTTTTAATCAATTTTTTCAATAAAGTCAAAATAAAATTGCCTTGCTATTGAGAATGTTACAACTTATTGCCTGACCCAGTGGTATTACGTGCGGACCCGTAATGCGGGCGGGCACGGGTAAAAAGGGGTCACTGAGTCGGATCACTTGATTGTAGTGTTTCAAATCTAGACAAAAATTATTGAATATATGTAACACATTTTTTGAAAAGTGAATTGTTGGTGAATATTGTGTGTTTTTGTGTTATGTGCAATTTAGGGGTCTAGTGCAGCTCTGGTAGCATAGAAAGTTCGAGGTGTGTTGTAAAATAGTTGTTGTGGATGCATTGATAAAGTGTAATAAGTAATTAATTGTGTATATAAAACTCGTATGTAATTGTAAATATTAAGGCAGATTTTAAAATGTTGAACATAATGTAGGTTAGGCAAAATTAGAGGTTTAGAGAATTTAGTGTTTTGTATACGTAAATTGTGAATATATATATATATATATATATATATATATATATATATATACACATATATATATATATATGTATATATATGTGTGTGTGTGTGTGTGTGTGTGTAAAACAATATGTAGCATACTTCTGTCAAGTTCACGAGTTTAATTACGCGACGATTTTTTTATTGTGGATGTCTTCTCCACAAAAAAATTCTGAATGGGATATGCAGAAGTATGTAACGTACTAGCGAGCGAACCACGTGGCAGCTGTTTGGTGACACGCTGTAAGGGATTAGCAACAGGAAACCGCCTCGCCACAGGAGGGAGAGAAGCAAAAAAAGCAAGCACGTGGCAAAGGGAGACACGAGGATTTGGGGTCCTCCGATCTTAGGGGAACGGAGACCCAAACCTCAAGGCAAGCAGAAGTGCTCTGCGGAGGCGGCATGACATAGTAGGTCACGCCACCTCGAGTATATAAGGGAGTGTACAGAGCCACTGGGTGGGTTCTGGAGACAGTGGTAGAACCTCGTGCATTTGCATAAAATTGTCACCACGATGGTGCAACGGCGAGCTGGGCTCGCAAGGCAAGTCACGTGTTGACGAGCCTGTGCAGAACTGAGTTCTTTGGTGATTGCGGTCACGTGGGAGCGATGTTGTGTGCGTGCTTCGAGGTTAGGATTGGTTGAGAGCCGCGACTCGCAATGATTCTCAATCGGGTAAGATCGCTCCTGCGATCAAGGCAAACCATTAGTTGGTACCCCGTTACGGACTTTGTATCCCAGTGTGACATCCGGTCACGGAAGCTTGGCTTTGTGCGCGCTTCAGATGTAGGTGTGGCGACTGCCACGAATGAAACAGATCATCAATCGGGTTATCGCTCCCGCGATCAGGGGATAGCAGGTCTATCAGAGCTAGTATGTAAAGTGTAAATTCATTGTGAATATTTGTTGTGTTTTCTTTGAAAATAAATATTTGTTATAGGAAAGCTCGTGTCTGTGTTCGCTGTGAGTATCCATGACGTCACAAAAGACATTTTCGAACAGCCTGACACAACATCAAAAGGCCCTACAAAACCCAAGCTTCCCCCATTCATGTCCACTCATCAAGATATCCTGTCGAATCCACCCGCACACAAAAAAATACTTCTTCCAAACTCTAGACATCCTACAACAATCACCGCCCTGACCACCAGAAATCAGCCACCCGCCAACACAGGCTTAACAACCCCCTGCAACGTAGGAAAATTTTACCCCATCATCCAAACCAACCACTCAACCAATTTATGCCCCTCTCTTCTCGCCCCTCCCATCCTTCCTCTCTACACAACAGCCCGTCTGGGGGTAGTGAGAGGCTCCTTTCCGCATCCCTTCCCCCTTTCCTGCCCACTCGCCCACAACGGGATGAGAATTTACGCAGACCCGATAATAGCGTACCATCGACATCAGAGAAAGATATGGGTGTGCTCGTCCGGCGTACTGATTTGACTCGTTCTGCGCCGCACCAGTTTGCGTCACGAACCACGTGATCACACACGAACATTTCGTTTGAAAAGCCAGACCAGTCGCAGGCCGCCATGTTGCATAGTCAGCAAAGAAATGTTTGAAAGTGACATAAACTGACGATTTCTGAAGAAAAGAACACGACTGTTTACTTAAATCAGAAGTTGCAAGTTATAGAAACCGCCCCTCCCTGACGGGGGATGGCTATTGCGAGGGGTAGCGGAAGAGGCTTGTCTAAAGTGGAGGGGGGCTCTCTGGGCCACCGTGGGAAGGGCTCCCAAAACCTCTGAGACAACGGACGGGAACGCGCGGTGCGCGTAAGGCTGATCCGCTGGCTGGGGTAGTCGCACTTCGCGGAAGGCGCAAATGAGCGGTCATAAACCGCACATGCCAACCCAAGGGGTTTGAGGTGCGCCGCGCCACGTCTAAGAGAGTGGCTGGCTGGAGGCGCTCGATGGCAAAGAAAGTTAGCTGCGGTAGCGGATCAAAACGGCACTCTCGGACAAAGAAGGGTGGACGCCGGGAACAACGGGTGGCGATGCCCGCTGGCCGCACAGAGGGGGTGGGGGCGGGGCGGGCGGTTGTAATGTCACGAGCGTGCGTAAATAATCATATTCGACCCGTTTCATTCGTGTCTGACAGGCATACGGCACTGTGTAATATATATCGTACACCATGGCATACGAGTACTCATTTCAATACGGGTGTGTTGGATCTGTACTTTTGAAAGACATGTTAGCGGGTCTGTGGGTATTCAGAGCTCTACTTCGAAGTGGATCAGATCGATCAGGAAATACTAATTTTAGGAAAAGTCCTACGAATATTTTAAGCGCTAGTGTTGTTCATAGACGGGGTTTAGAAAAAAGATTTTAAAAAATTGCCATGATTTAATGTTATGACTACAAGTAATGACGTCAGGAGCAAGATGGCCGCCTGCCAATATGCCTGATATTTTAGGTGGCATTGTGGTACACCGTCCTACGCCTCCAAAACATTACTAAGAATCAAAAGAAAAGTACAATCACACTTACAAATGCTCCCATGACCAAAGAAGACAAAATTATCTACTTGGCACTTAAAAAGTAACTTCAAGGCAGACTCAAAGACAAAAAATAGTGCTCTTCTAACTCTCTCAACAAGTTCTTCTAAACGACTCGGTCCCAGGCAACTCCAATAAACTTTACACCAGGAACAGTGATCCAGGAAAGTCTCTACGCAGTAATAACTTGCTGGTGAATGTGATAGAAATAGACATTATGTTGGTTGCGCTTGCTACTCGTAACAAAAGAAGACGTAAATTTTGATTGCGTATTCACCCAACACCCCTGAGTATAGAAAACCTCCACACAAAGTTTGTGACGTAGTAGTACGGCGTCCAGGGTAGTCCTAGGCAACAGCGTGATTTGCACATGGTCAGTTGTTTGAGTAGCAATGGTGTGTTGTAATTTGGAAGCTGTGAAGATTGTAGAACGATCATTCCAACCAGTGAAGATTTTCAGTACTAGTTTTAGTATTGGTGCCAGCATATCAGTGATGTTTCTTCCAAAAAGGCATATAGATATGCTGTACCAAACGGCCGTGCGTTGCCGTGGATATTACAAGGAAGGTGTTAAGTCCATGCAGGTGTTAAGTCCAAGTTCATGCAGGTGTTAAGTCCAAGTCCATGCAGGTGTTAAGTCCAAGTCCCAAAATACAATGAAATGCGACGAAAATGACATCGCCGGAATTTCAATCCTTCAAGAATATCCAAGGTAAGTTAAATATTTATTTTATTTGCAGTCCTTTCCTTGCGGAAAACCTTTTAGAAGGTTTTTAACATGTTCCATACACGAGTAATATTTATTTTCTATTAGTTAGATTATGTTTGAAATCAACTTAGTGCAGTATTACTCTTAAAACATTACACAGTTCAAATAATAAGGCTTACTGAAACAGAATAATTAAATAATTTAGAATATTTTTAGGTTATATATTATAGTAGGACATTATCAAGATTCTAATACCGATTCAAATTAATTTTTAATTCGTTCCTCCTAATTGCTTGTCTTATTATTGTACTTTCGGAATGATCTTTTTGATATTTAATACTTTTGCTGTTAATAATTTACTAGTATTGAACTGATTCTAATTTTATGCAATATTTTACAGGTTTGCCATTGCCACGTTCATGAGAGTGATATACTATGGGAAACATGTGTATGATTCGACGGGTTAAAAATTGTCTAAATTGAGTGTCTACCAATTTAAAAAACCTGGTGTCTTCTGGTATTTGTGGACTACCTTACCTGTCATTCTGGGAAAGAAACAAGTCGAGAATCTCCGGCAGAAAAGAAAAGAAGCTTCAGGGTGACCCATTAAGTCCCCTACTATTCATCAATGCATCTACAGACCTGACAGACCAAGAAACAAGGGAGTAACTGTATACCCATATGCACGGATGAACAATAACTGTGCGACTCAGTGATGGTCTTCATTTGTGATAATTATCTTATTTTATTGTCTTACTCTCTGTAAAGAGATTGCACACATGTGCGTGTAATAATTGTAATTGAGAGATTACATTGTCGGAGAGTGAAATACCCAGCACATAGTGGCTTGTACCAATGTGGTTATAGATACATTGCTGTTTTAGCATGAAAAGCATGCAAATCAATGCGTGCTTTTTTATGGTATTTGTCCTAGAACATGTAATTAAGATGTTGACTTACAATGTAGATAGCTGTGAATACATTTTTACTTTCTCGCACTTGCTAACGTAAGAAGAGAGAGTATTGTAAATGTGCGCCGGAAAACGGCGAATTGTCGACACAAAAACTTATTGCCGGGTCCTGGTAACGAAAAAGTGGATAAATCCAGTTGTGAAAAATAGAGAAAAAAACTCTTCCTCGAAACCATGGTGAAGACAGAATCCATTTTTTGCACGTCCTTCATATCGAAACATCGATTGACAACAAAACGTCTATCCGTCCATCCGTTGGTCCGTCTGTCTGTCTGAGCACAACGCCAGCGCATAAACCTTTCAACCGATTTTCTCCAAAATTAATATTCTCCCATCGTTCTGGCTGATGTCGCGGCCCCTGAAATTTGAAACCAATATATTAATTTTGGGGGTCACAGAAAACCCCCCGGACATTTTCAATCTTTTCAAAAAAATTACTCCAATTGTTTCATTAATTTTTGTTGTTGAATAGTGCAAAGAACATTGAAGAGAGCAGTGCAGATCTCATTTTCGTTATTATCCCCGATTTTTCGAAAAGTGCAAAAGAAATTGGACCTACGAAATTGAAGATTTTTACCTCAGACAAAGTATGTTGCACAAAAAAGGTCGCCTCTTTAAAAAAAGGTCACGGACACATTTTTGAAAAAAATGGTAGTTTGTGAGTAATATGCACGGGAAATTATCGTACATTTTTTTTACGTTTTCTATACTTAGGTAATATAGAAAGGTAAAAATTATAGTGCTAGTCCTAATTTCGGGTATTACTCAGTTTTTCGGAAATTGCAAAACCATTAATACTACATAATTGAAGATAGAGATTTTTGCCTCAGACGAAACCTGAGCAAAATTAGCTCTTAAAAAACGAGTATGTACAATTTTTAAAAGAACTAGTAGATTTTGCATCTTATGCACTTGAAATTTACGATTTGTCTCAAAAACCGCCTCATTTTAAAAAAAATTCTCAACATATGCAATAAGCGATTGTAAAAAATATAATGCTAATCCCATTGTTCGTTTTTTTCGAAAATTGCCAAAAAATCAAAACTACCAAATTTAAGAGACAGATTTTTGGCTCAGATAGTTGTACAAAATTAGCTCTTTAACTAAGGTGATGTATATTTTTTGTAAACGTCAATAGTTTTTGCATAATTTTTGTTTGAAATTAATGAAGCATTATGGGCGCTTCTCTACATACAGGGGCGGATTAATATTTTTGCCGCCTGTAGGCACATCAAATTTGCCGCCCCCTATTTAAAATTAATGTTACAATTCAAATTGTAACGTTTCAGTAACAATTCCCATTAACAGAGGTGGATTTTCGCATAGGCACAGAAGGCACGTGCCTACGGCGGCAAATTTTCGAAGGCGCAAAATTTTCTTGATATTTACTAAAACAAATTTTGGTTCTCCAAAAACTATAACAGCATAAATCATATTTTTATTTTAAAAATTGTTTAAGCGAGACTAAAGCCGACCCCTCAAACTTTGATTTATAAATTAAGTTTGAATTTCAAATGGGGACATTTTCAATGTTACAGAGTACATGAAAAGAATTCGCCAACGACTTCTGATTGGTTGATTGATCAGAAAGAATTACATTCTTAGAGTAAGGAGTTTGAATTAGCCAATCAGAAATCGCTGACTGATTTCGCCAGGCATTCATATTGCGCTATATAGAAAGTAGCGACATCTATTTCTTCTTGAGTTAGTTCTAGAAGACGGATCTGGAAATAACCCTTTTTCTTTCTTTTGTTACTATTGTTGTGTATCGTTTATTGTAAGAGCCTGCTGAGTAAAAATGATATTTTGAAGTTTTAAAATGAGTGATTATCGAAAAAGGCTCAGAGGAAGTCAATATGCAAAAATCCGAAAAGAAAATGAAGAGAAATGTCAAAATGAAATTGATAAGACAAAAAAAAATGAATTCTGTAAACCTATATGTGAAACTGATCACTGCTGCAGTTCATTCGACAATTCTATTACTGAGTTAGTATAAACATATAGATTAGATAACATATTTAGTTTTCAGCTTGTATATTTTTTCCATGTACTAACAACTTGTGATAAATAAATGTTAACATTAATATATTTTTAATGCAGAGTTGTGTTGCCAAAATATTCTCAAAATGCAAAAAATGTTTAGTACAATGATTAGAAATTAAATATTCTTGACGTGTTGTTGTTGTATTCGTTAAAATGAACTATATCTTAATATAGAATTTAAATAAATTAGCATAAAATATGTTACTATAATTATGTTACTAAACTTTATTTTATATAATATGTAATAATACATATAATATTTTGACTCTTTTATTTATTCAGGGTTATCACTGAATCTAATAATGAGACTGCAAAGTTCCAAACAGCTAAAAATGAAATGGTTCCTCAAGCAATTGAAAATATAACTGCGATTATGAGTCGACGATTCAACCGATGTAAATAGTTTAAGCATTTTTTGTATAATTAATTAAACCTTTATGTATATAAATATATTTCTAGAATATTATGTATATAAATATATTTCTAGAATATTTGTTTATAATATTACAATACATTATTCTAATAATTTATTATTTTCTTTTTTAATTAAATAGGGTTTCTACCGAATGTATACAACTGCAAGAACATAAAATTGATGAAACCATAATTTCGACTGATCGGTTTTGTTGGAAAAGCGATCCAGCTTTGTGGTCTATTAATGAAGCTACACGTGATTATGTTGCCAAGCATGGGTTCAAACAAAACAGTAACGCTGACTTTTCTAAATCAAGAAAAGAGTACAATGATGGCAAAGTTCGTTACTTAACGTCAAATATGTTTGAGTATACGCATATCAGTAAAGAAAAAATGCCTCGCAAGTGGCCTGTTTACTCTGAGAGCAATGGAACTGTTTTCTGCGGTGTTTGTTTATTGTTTTCAAGCAATTCAGAAGTAAGAACAAAATTATCATCGGAGGGATTCAATGATTGGAAAAATGCGCATACCAAAATAAAAGAACATGATAATTCTACATATCATAGAAACTGTACGTCTGCATAGAAAAACAAACAGCGGACTGAAAACCAAGTGAATAAGCAGCTGCTTGAACAAGTTGAAACCGAGCCAACTTATTGGAGGAATATTCTTGAGTGTGTCATTTTAGTAATAAAAACTCTTGTTTCAAGAGGGCTTCCTGTGAGAGGACACGTCGAAAAGTTTGGAAATAATCAAAATGGTAATTACATGATGTTGCTTGAGTTAATTTCGAAATATGACCACATCTTAGCAGATCACATACAAAAATTTGGTAACTGCGGAAAGGGAAAACATCGTATTTATCCACCACGACGGTTGAAGAACTAATAGGTATATTAGCTAAAGCATTTAAAAATGAGATTCTCTGAAGCTTTCGAAATGCCAAGTATTTCTCCATAATTGTGGGCTCTACACCAGACATAGCACACGTGGATCAACTCGCTATAGTTATTAGACATGTGGGAAAAGATGGTACACCAAAAGTCATTTTTGGAATTCCTTCCAAACACAAAGGAAGCTGTTCGACGCTGTATGTAATTTTATGGAAATTAACGACCGGCGCCACCAATTATAATGCCCCCGCCGAAGCAGCCGGGGTCAACGCCCCCTCTCCCCCTCCCCCTCGCCCCACCCGGTGTCAACAGCCAGCCAACCCGAACGCCCCCCGCCGAAGCAGCCGGGGTCAAAGCCCCCCGCCGAAGCGCCCCCCGCCCCTTGCGACCTCTGGTGGCGAAGACTGGTAGCGAAAGCTGACTGTGGCTCGCCCCTGGTGGCGAAGGGCGGCAGCGCCGGAGGCTGTGATGCTGAGGTTTCAAAAATGCTGCCTGGATCCGATTCGATCCGAGCTCAATCCCATTTCCTGTGTGGGAGGCGGCCAGCACTCTGGCTCTGAGCTACGGCGACATCTCGAGCGAAGCTGTCTGGTTTGGGGTTCTGATAGTACATGCGGCCGGGTGGCTGATAGCGGGCGCGCGCTGGCGGCAACGGCCGGATGTTGTGGTTGATAAGATAGCGGCGGGCAGGGGTCGACGGCTGCCGGGTGGCAGATAGCGGACGCGCGCTGATAGCGCAGGCTAATGAGTGTAGAGATGCGCGCGCTCTCTATGAGCAACGTTGGGAAACAATGAGGTGGCGCGCCCTGTGAGCGACGTTGGGAAGCGGCGGCGCGCGCGCATTTTGAATGCACTCTATATTAGTTCATAGCGCGTGCCAGCCGCGCGTCTCTCTCGAGTCGAGAGCGCTGACGCTCGCTCCCCCGCTGAAAAGACTTTCATAATGGAAAAAAAGGAAACCGTAAATGGGGTTGATAGGAAAAAACAAATGAAAAAACAATACAAATTGAAAGAATGATTCTTTTATTGAAATCAATCAATCCATACAAATTGACATGGAAAAAATGACATTCATGTTTGTTTGCCGGTTAGATATTTAGCGATTTCCACACAAAATTTCGTGCCACCGTTAAGCTTATCAGTACTGACTGCGGTGGACTTATCAACAGTGACCACACATCCTGCTCCCCTCATGTCGGCATATCACTACACTGTGAGCACCCCTCGTCGAGCTCGTCGAATAGCTCGTTGAGCTATTGCCTCGGCGTTACGTCGTCGACATATTTCACCACAGAGAGCCTCCAGGACCTGTCGAACCGCTACTCTCTCGTTGGCGAGAAGTGTGCACATGACGTTGCAGAGATAAATGTACGCCTGCATAATGGTTCTGTCATCCACCATCGACGCCATGATGTGTTCGTCTAGGCTCGGATAAGCTTTGGGTGGTGGAGGTTTTAATTCGCGTCGACACGAGGTCGCGTCGACACACGTGACCAACATGTGTTGATCACGTCTAACCATGTTTGTATACACTCAAGGCAAAAAAGTGATTGCACGGTGTGCGCGCCATCACAGGCGGGGGAGTGTCATCGTTTTGACAAATGATGCAACATAGAGGAAGGGATGCAAAGGATCGAACTTCCACAAAAGGAGGTGGAGGCGGTGATGGTGGCGGTGTGTCACTTGTCCATTGGTCTTCCATTTTTCTTCTTTTTGTTTCACGTCAAAGTATTAAACAGATAAAAGCAGCGAACACGAAAGCAAAGTTCAGGAGGGCTACACCAACAATGATGCTATCTATCCAATTCATAGCACACACTTACACAAACGTCACAATATTCCTCTTACAAAACACACACAATCCAGTTTCAATGGCCGAGATCCGTTGTCGTGTTGAGAGTAGTGCTGTATGCAGACGAGAAGGGCGACGGTTTGTCACGACGGACAGTCGTTCCTCGACGGTGCGGCAGCGTCCTCCTCCTCCGAGTAGTGTTGGGTGCAAGTCTGGCGGAGATAGATGCAAAAGCGACAATTCCGCTTCGACGGCGACGGTCCGTCGATGCGCGTGCGTCCGCGATTCCAATGCTCTTTACACGAACGAAGTTCTTCAATACACGCTAGTTTTTTGATGTCTTCAGGGAGTTTCTCGAAAACGCGCTCAACCTCGTGAGACGCGGGCCAATGACACAAAAATTCGACCGGCAATCGACTCAATGTATCCGAGTCGAGAAGTGTAAGCTTGTAATCGGCTTCATGCAACTTTCTGAAAGCGCGCTCGATGTTTTCGCGCGTCTCTTGCCTGATCTCTTGTCTGGTATGCTCCAATACTTCGGCACCGGAGCGGATGAGTGGATGAGCGGATGCGTACGACAGAACACTCTGCATCGTAATGACGAGCGAAGCGGCGGAGAGCGTGATTATAACGCGCTGGAAGTTGATAATCTTATCGTCCTTGAACGGGAGACCGCTTACACAATCTCCCTTTTCGAGTCTCCACTTCATGATGCAATAAGTGCGGTCGATTGACACTCATCCAGTCGTACAGGGCGATGACGTGCTGCCCTGCTAAGCTAACATCACCGCAAGCGTAGAGTTCGCGGTACGCGCGTAAACACTCCTTCAGCGGAGGACACCCGATCGACTCCAGATCAACAATGTGTTTTCCTTGGATAACATCCAGCAGCCACTCTTTCTTATGTGCTCCCTTAACGTATATCGTTGTGACACCTTCGAAAGCGTTCAACATCACAAACGTCCTGTCTCGATAATCGTAACGCCCGCTACTCCACGGCGGTGTGGCGTGATGGCAGCTTTTGATCCACCACACTTGTCTCTTGTCGTCGCTGTTCAAAGTATAGAAAGGTCGCGGTGGACGAAAGGTGAATTTCTGAACGAACCGTTCCTCAGGATCGTCTTTGGCGGCCCGGATGACGGTTAGCACTTTGATAATGAATTGTCTGCCTATCCAAAACCCTTGAAGATCTGCGACAGCTGTGAGCACACGTCTTCTTCTTCTACCGGATTCGTTTTCGCGCCGCGGGGTGGTCGGTTGTGTTGTTGTCCACAAAGTCTCGTTCTCCTCCTCCTCGTTCTCGTCTCGAAATGCTTTTTCTTCTTGTGGACTGTTCTGTTCAGGTGAAGAAGAAGCATTGTCTCGCTGTTCGTCTTCTTCTTTCAACAGTTTGTATAAAGAATGTTTCACGTAGCGGAACATGATCAAAGGAGCGCACACACAGTCACAGAGGAAAACAAAAATCGAATGGAATAACACAGCGCAATGATGTCTCGTTCATCGAGCAGTGTAGCAGCGACTCGCTTTCGCACGCGAAAAGAGAGACTGACGATCGTCGTGCAGTCGTCATCCTTCTTATACAGGACTGTGACGTCAGCGGACACGTTATCTCGAAGCGTGCTTGTCTTATCGCGCGAGGCTATGACGCAAGCCTATTCCCTCTTAATCTTCAATATCTGTCGCATGCACCCACGAATTGTGGCGTGAGTCGAAACCGAGCCATTTCACGAGGCGAAGCGGACCCTTTTTCCGTACGACACGCTCGACTAAATATCGATCGAGATATCGAGTGGGATGCAATTCCTCGGTATAGAAGCGGTCCTTGATCGTTTCGCCTTGCAATTCTTCTAGCGAGTACGTGACGGGATTCGAGAGATGCACACGAACGATTTTGAAGAGTTCGATTCCCCATCGCGCTTCGTAGCCTTTCCGAAACGGTGAGCTTTTGTACGTGCTCACCCGAACAACGTCGCCGACGCGAAATCGATTTGCCCTCAGGAGACGCGGGTCGAGCGTTTTCACTTGCCCGTACACCGTGCGCATGAGTCTATCGTCCTTGACGTCCTTCGGCTTCATGCCGATTGTTCGATGTTTGGTATTGTTGTAATCTCGGAGGAGGGTGGCGAGCATAAGGGTCCAGCGTCGCGTCCCCTCGGCGGTGAAGAGTCTCCACATCCGCTCCTTGAGCGTTCGATGGAAATGTTCGACAACGCCGGCTTTCACGTTGGAAAAGGCTTTCACGTTGGAAATGACGAATGTCACGCTCTCGGAGCCACTTGTTGAGTGCGGTATTGTAAAACTCGGTGCCTTGGTCGGTTTGTAGGAAGTGAGGCGCTCGCCCGCTCGACGTAACGATGCTGTCGAAAGCCTTGACGACTTCCGCTCCCGTCTTTTTCTTTATCGCTTCCGCCCAGGCGTACTTGCTATACACGTCGATGACGGTGAGAATGTAACGCATTCCTCGATTGCTTTTGGAGTACGGTTGCATGTCGACCAAATCGGCTTGCCATAGATCATCGAGTCCTTTCGTTATCACCCGCCGTCTCGCGTAACGGCGTCGGGTAGGCGCATGCAATTCCGCAGCGAGTCCTTGTCGAACGGTCGTCAATACGGTCGTCTTCTTCTTCTTCTTCTGCATGGTCAGAGGCGCTAGCCGATAATACCGGCGTCACGCAATTCATCTTCTATTTCTACTATTTCACAATCGAGCCCGTTGTTACCGGCCGTTTTCGAAGCGTGTAACAGACTAAGCCTCTCCACGAGTGTATTCGGATCGCGCCAATATTTGTAGTCTGGTGCCGTCACAAAACGTAGACCACTCCCCTTCTTCTTCTTTCTTTCTTCAAGTCTTTTGCTTTGTCTTTCCCCTCCACCGAAAAGACGTGAGATAATTGTACGATATTTCCATCGATTTCCTTTCGTGTTAAACGGACAACTCGATTTGAAGCTCTTCTTGTGCGCGGAAGTGAGTTCGAGAATTGTTTTGTATTTTTTCAAATCGTCTTCCGTGAGATCATCTAAGTTGGGCCGTTTTTCAAAAAGGAGTTCGAGAAGACCAGGCTCTGGATAGAATGTGTGACCCTGAACGGACAATGTTCCATCTTCCGGGTGAAGTTCTAGGATGGAGTTACCGATGTGAGGTCGCCCTCCTTTATAGTACGGTTCTAAAGTCGTATCCTCTATATCGAGCGCAGCATTCGACAAATAGCTCCGTAATTGCTCATAATGTTGACTGTGATCATCTCTATTTCTTTCTGTGTTCCCTTCTTTTTCATCTTCGACCTCTGGGAGAGTTTCGAAGGAGGACCCTTCTTCTTTTTCTTCTACTCTTGGTTCCGATTTGATACTCGTGGACGGTGGGTTGTTCTTTGTTCCCTCTCTTTGGGGGCGGTGCAGCGCTTTCGAGACGGGCGTTGTGAGATAAGAATCGAGTATTCGATTGCGCATCGTTTCGGCGTCTTTCAAGATGCTCGTTTTGTTGCGAATGTTTTCGCGTGCCTTCTCCACCTCCGTTTTCAACCTCTCTTCCGACGTGACGAGTCGAAGGGGAGCGGGTTCTGAGGAAGGACGAGGACGCGCTGTCTTTCCACGCAAGCTCTTTTTCGTTTTCTCAAGTGCATACAGCGTTTTCAAGTCTATGTTTGATCGTTTGTTATTTTTTTAGTTGTTTCACTGTCTACGTTTCTTCTTCGTCTTCTTCTCAAGTTTTTGTGAAACTGTTTCATTTTTTTCACACGTCCTCCTATTTTGGATTTCACTTTCATCACTCCCGCCACACCGAGCGCGGCCGCTCTTTCACCGACACTCGCGTCTCTGGACGTGACGCGCTCCCACGCTGTCTTGGCGAGTGCTTCGTCTGCCCTTTTGCGTTCCTCACCGCTTTTGTAGTTGTGGTAAGCGATGTCGTGTTCCCGACACGCTTCGTCCAAAGGATTAATACTGCGGTCGCCTCTTTGCAGTCTCTTCATGAGCTTTGTACCGGGCCCGCAAAATTGATATCCACCGGGAATGTGAAGTTCGAAGGGCAGTTTGTCTATCGCCCGATTCAGCATCCGTCCTATAAATCCTCTTCCGCGATAGTGTCGGCCCCCCCGTCGCGTGCC